>OY293420.1:47998450-49198450 GCA_958502065.1 Chrysolina americana
GGTGCATAATATGCTTCATTTACCATCTCTACGTGCAGTTTTCGATTGTGGAAGGACGTTACGGCCCTCACAGATTCAGATTTTGCGAATTATTCACAAATTTCAGAAAAAACGAAATATCTCGAAAACTAAGCGAGATAGACAAAAACGGGTTGAACTTTTGATGTACTGTATGAAAACACTCTACAGGGCCATATCTATCCACTTGAGGGAAGAACAGAACTTTTTTGTGGAAAAGATCAAAACGTCCTCAATTTTTAAAACGAAAGTCAAATCAATCCCTCTTGTACGATATTTAACGACGATTTTTTCGTTGGTGCTTAATATGCTTCATTTACCATCTCTATGTGCAGTTTTCGATTGTGGAAGGACGTTATGGCCCTCACAGATTCAGATTTTGCGAATTATTCACAAATTTCAGAAAAACCGAAATATCTCGATAACTAAGCGAGATAAAGATGAACGGGTTGAACTTTTGATGTACTGTATGAAAACACTCTACAGGGGCATATCTATCTACTGAAGGAAAGAACAGAACTTTTTTTTTGGAATGTTTAAAACGTCATTAATATTCAAAATGGCAGTCGTATCAATCCCTCTTTTACGATATTTAACGACGATTTTTTCGTTGGTGCTTAATATGCTTCATTTACCATCTCTTCGTGCAGTTTTCGATTGTGGAAGGACGTTACGGCCCTCACAGATTCAGATTTTGCGAATTATTCACAAATTTCAGAAAAAACCGAAATATCTCGAAAACTAAGCGAGATAGACAAAAACGGGTGGAACTTTTGATGTACTGTATGAAAACACTCTACAGGGCCATATCTATCCACTGGAGGGGAGAACAGAACTTTTTTTTTGAAAAGATTAAAATATCCTCAATTTTATAAACGAAAGTCGAAACAATCCCTCTTTTACTATTTTTAACGACGATTTTTTCGTTGGTGCTTAATATGCTTCATTTACCATCTCTACGTGCAGTTTTCGATTGTGGAAGGACGTTACGGCCCTCACAGATTCAGATTTTGCGAATTATTCACAAATTTCAGAAAAAACCGAAATATCTCGAAAACTAAGCGAGATAGACAAAAACGGGTTGAACTTTTGATGTACTGTATGAAAACATTCTACAGGGCCATATCTATCCACTGGAGGGGAGAACAGAAGTTTTTTTTTGGAAAGTTGAAAATATCCTCAATATTATAAACGAAAGTCGAAACAATCCCTCTTTTACTATATTTAACGACGACTTTTTCGTTGGCGCATAATATGCTTCATTTACCATCTCTACGTGCAGTTTTCGATTGTGGAAGGACGTTACGGCCCTCACAGATTCAGATTTTGCGAATTATTCACAAATTTCAGAAAAAAACGAAATATCTCGAAAACTAAGCGAGATAGACAAAAACGGGTTGAACTTTTGGTGTACTGTATGAAAACACTCTACAGGGCCATATCTATCCACTAGAGGGAAGAACAGAACTTTTTTGTGGAAAAGATCAAAACGTCCTCAATTTTTAAAACGAAAGTCAAATCAATCCCTCTTGTACGATATTTAACGACGATTTTTTCGTTGGTGCTTAATATGCTTCATTTACCATCTCTACGTGCAGTTTTCGATTGTGGAAGGACGTTATGGCCCTCACAGATTCAGATTTTGCGAATTATTCACAAATTTCAGAAAAACCGAAATATCTCGATAACTAAGCGATATAGAGATGAACGGGTTGAACTTTTGATGTACTGTATGAAAACACTCTACAGGGGCATATCTATCTACTGAAGGAAAGAACAGAACTTTTTTTTTGGAATGTTTAAAACGTCATTAATATTCAAAATGGCAGTCGTATCAATCCCTCTTTTACGATATTTAACGACGATTTTTTCGTTGGTGCTTAATATGCTTCATTTACCATCTCTACGTGCAGTTTTCGATTGTGGAAGGACGTTATGGCCCTCACAGATTCAGATTTTGCGAATTATTCACAAATTTCAGAAAAACCGAAATATCTCGAAAACTAAGCGAGATAGAGAAAAACGGGTTGAACTTTTGATGTACCGTATGAAAACACTCTATCTATCCACTGAAGGAGAGAACAGAACTTTTTTTTGGAATGTTTAAAACGTCATTAATTTTCAAATAGTATCAATCCCTCTTTTACGATATTTAACGACTATGTTTTCGTTGGTGCCTAATATGCTTCGTTTACCATCTCTACGTGCAGATTTCGATTGTGGAAGGACGTATGACCATCACATATTCACATTTTGCGATTATTCACAAGTTTCAGAAAAACCGAAATATCTCGAAAACTAAGCGAGATAGACCAAAACGGGTTGAACTTTTGATGTACTGTATGAAAACACTATACTGGGGCATATCTATGCTTTGGAGGGGAGAACAGAACTTTCTTGTGGAAAAGTTCAAAACGTCCTTATTTTTCAAAACGAAAGTCGAATCAATCCCTCTTGTACGATATTTAACTACGAATTTGTCGTTGGTGCTTAATATGCTTCATTTACCATCTCTACGTGCAGTTTTCGATTGTGGAAGGACGTTACGGCTCTCACAGATTCAGATTTTGCGAATTATTCACAAATTTCAGAAAAAACCGAAATATCTCGAAAACTAAGCGAGATAGAGAAAAACGGGTTGAACTTTTGATGTACAGTATGAAAACACTCTACAGTGGCATATCTATCCTTTGCAGGGGAGAACAGAACTTTTTATAGAAAAGTTCGAAACGTCCACAATTTTCAAAGCGAAAGTCGAATCAATCCATCTTTTACGATATTGAAGGACGATTTTTTCGTTGGTGCTTAATATGCTTCATTTACCATCTCTACGTGCAGTTTTCGATTGTGGAAGGATGTTATGGCCCTCACAGATTCAGATTTTGCGAAATATTCACAAATTTCAGAAATACCGAAATATCTCGAAAACTAAGCGAGATAGAAAAAACGGGTTGAACTTTCGATGTACTGTATGAAAACACTCTACAGGGGCATATCTATCCACTGGAGGGGAGAACAGAACTTTTCTTTGGAAAAGTTCATAACATCCTTAGTTTTCAAAAAAAAAAAAGTCGAATCAATCCCTCTTTTACGATATTTAAAGACGATTTTTTCGTTGGTGCTTAATATGCTTCAATTGCCATCTCTACATGCTGTTTTCGATTGTGGAAGGACGTTATGGCCCTCACAGATTCAGATTTTGCGAATTATTCACAAATTTCAGAAAAACCGAAATATCTCGAAAACTAGGCGAGATAGAGAAAAACGGTTTGAACCTTTGATGTACAGTATGAAAACACTCTACAGTGGCATATCTATCCTTTGCAGGGGAGAACAGAACTTTTTTATGGAAAAGTTCAAAACGTCCTTAATTTTCAAAACGAAAGTCGAATCAATCCCTCTTTTACGATATTTAAAGACGATTTTTCCGTTGGTGATTAATATGCTTCATTTGCCATCTCTACGTGCAGTTTTCGATTGTGTAAGGACGTTATGGCCCTCACAGATTCAGATTTTGCGAAATATTCACAAATTTCAGAAATACCGAAATATCTCGAAAACTAAGCGAGATAGAAAAAAAGGGGTTGAACTTTCGATGTACTGTATGAAAACACTCTACAGGGGCATATCTATCCACTGGAGGGGAGAACAGAACTTTTTTATGGAAAAGTTCAAAACGTCCTTAATTTTCAAAACGAAAGTCGAATCAATCCCTCTTTTACGATATTTAAAGACGATTTTTCCGTTGGTGATTAATATGCTTCATTTGCCATCTCTACGTGCAGTTTTCGATTGTGTAAGGACGTTATGGCCCTCACAGATTCAGATTTTGCGAAATATTCACAAATTTCAGAAATACCGAAATATCTCGAAAACTAAGCGAGATAGAGAAAAACGGGTTGAACTTTTGATGTACAGTATGAAAACACTCTACAGTGGCATATCTATCCTTTGCAGGGGAGAACAGAACTTTTTATGGAAAAGTTCGAAACGTCCACAATTTTCAAAGAGAAAGTCGAATCAATCCCTCTTTTACGATATTTGAAGACGATTTTTTCGTTGGTGCTTAATATGCTTCATTTGCCATCTCTACATGCTGTTTTCGATTGTGGAAGGACGTTATGGCCCTCACAGATTCAGATTTTGCGAATTTTTCACAAACTTCAGAAAAACCAAAATATCTCGAAAACTAAGCGAGATAGAGAAAAACGGGTTGAACTTTCGATGTACTGTATGAAAACACTCTACAGGGGCATATCTATCCACTGGAGGGGAGAACAGAACTTTTTTTTTGAAAAGTTTAAAATATCCTCAATTTTATAAACGAAAGTCGAAACAATCCCTCTTTTACTATTTTTAACGACGATTTTTTCGTTGGTGCTTTACCATCTCTACGTGCAGTTTTCGATTGTGGAAGGACGTTACGGCCCTCACAGATTCAGATTTTGCGAATTATTCACAAATTTCAGAAAAAACCGAAATATCTCGAAAACTAAGCGAGATAGAGAAAAACGGGTTGAACTTTTGATGTACCGTATGAAAACACTCTATCTATCCACTGAAGGAGAGAACAGAACTTTTTTTTGGAATGTTTAAAACGTCATTAATTTTCAAATAGTATCAATCCCTCTTTTACGATATTTAACGTCTATGTTTTCGTTGGTGCCTAATATGCTTCGTTTACCATCTCTACGTGCAGATTTCGATTGTGGAAGGACGTATGACCATCACATATTCACATTTTGCGATTATTCACAAGTTTCAGAAAAACCGAAATATCTCGAAAACTAAGCGAGATAGACCAAAACGGGTTGAACTTTTGATGTACTGTATGAAAACACTATACTGGGGCATATCTATGCTTTGGAGGGGAGAACAGAACTTTCTTGTGGAAAAGTTCAAAACGTCCTTATTTTTCAAAACGAAAGTCGAATCATTCCCTCTTGTACGATATTTAACGACGAATTTGTCGTTGGTGCTTAATATGCTTCATTTATCATCTCTACGTGCAGTTTTCGATTGTGGAAGGACGTTACGGCTCTCACAGATTCAGATTTTGCGAATTATTCACAAATTTCAGAAAAAACCGAAATATCTCGAAAACTAAGCGAGATAGAGAAAAACGGGTTGAACTTTTGATGTACAGTATGAAAACACTCTACAGTGGCATATCTATCCTTTGCAGGGGAGAACAGAACTTTTTATGGAAAAGTTCGAAACGTCCACAATTTTCAAAGCGAAAGTCGAATCAATCCATCTTTTACGATATTGAAGGACGATTTTTTCGTTGGTGCTTAATATGCTTCATTTACCATCTCTACGTACAGTTTTCGATTGTGGAAGGATGTTATGGCCCTCACAGATTCAGATTTTGCGAAATATTCACAAATTTCAGAAATACCGAAATATCTCGAAAACTAAGCGAGATAGAAAAAACGGGTTGAACTTTCGATGTACTGTATGAAAACACTCTACAGGGGCATATCTATCCACTGGAGGGGAGAACAGAACTTTTTTTTGGAAAAGTTCATAACATCCTTAGTTTTCAAAAAAAAAAAGTCGAATCAATCCCTCTTTTACGATATTTAAAGACGATTTTTTCGTTGGTGCTTAATATGCTTCATTTGCCATCTCTACATGCTGTTTTCGATTGTGGAAGGACGTTACGGCTCTCACAGATTCAGATTTTGCGAATTATTCACAAATTTCAGAAAAAACCGAAATATCTCGAAAACTAAGCGAGATAGAGAAAAACGGGTTGAACTTTTGATGTACAGTATGAAAACACTCTACAGTGGCATATCTATCCTTTGCAGGGGAGAACAGAACTTTTTTATGGAAAAGTTCAAAACGTCCTTAATTTTCAAAACGAAAGTCGAATCAATCCCTCTTTTACGATATTTAAAGACGATTTTTCCGTTGGTGATTAATATGCTTCATTTGCCATCTCTACGTGCAGTTTTCGATTGTGTAAGGACGTTATGGCCCTCACAGATTCAGATTTTGCGAAATATTCACAAATTTCAGAAAAACCGAAATATCTCGAAAACTAAGCGAGATAGAAAAAAAGGGGTTGAACTTTCGATGTACTGTATGAAAACACTCTACAGGGGCATATGTATCCACTGGAGGGGAGAACAGAACTTTTTTTTGGAAAAGTTCATAACGTACTTAGTTTTCACAAAAAAAAAAGTCGAATCAATCCCTCTTTTACGATATTTAAAGACGATTTTTTCGTTGGTGCTTAATATGCTTCATTTGCCATCTCTACATGCTGTTTTCGATTGTGGAAGGACGTTATGGCCCTCACAGATTCAGATTTTGCGAATTTTTCACAAACTTCAGAAAAACCAAAATATCTCGAAAACTAAGCGAGATAGAGAAAAACGGGTTGAACTTTCGATGTACTGTATGAAAACACTCTACAGGGGCATATCTATCCACTGGAGGGGAGAACAGAACTTTTTTCTGGAAAAGTTCAAAACATCCACAATTTTCAAAACGAAAGTCGAATCAATCCCTCTTTTATGATATTTAACGACGATTTTTTCGTTGGTGCTTAATATGCTTCATTTACCATCTCTACGTGCAGCTTTCAATTGTGGAAGGACGTTATGGCCCTCACTGATTCAGATTTTGCGAATATTCACAAATTTCAGATAAACCGAAATATCTCGAAAACTAAGCGATTAATTTTAAAAAGGAATGTCTAATCAATCCCTCTTTTACGATATTTAACGACGATTGGTTCGTTGGTGCTTAATACCCTTCATTTGCCATCTTTACGTGCAGTTTTCGATTGTGGAAGGACGTTATGGCCCTCACAAATTCAGATTTTGCGATTTATTCACAAATTTTGGAAAAATCCAAATTTCTCGAAAACTAAACGAGATAGACAAAAATGGGTTGAACTTTTGATCTACTGTATGAAAATACTGTACAGGGGCATATCTATCCACTGGAGGGGAAAACAGAACTTTTTTTTTGGAAAGTTCGAAAAGTCCTTAGTCGTCGAAACAAACTTCGAGTCGACTCGTTTCCTGACAAATACAAACTTCTCTTGCGATATTTTCATGCGAGTTTGCTGCTCTTCGGGCTGATAAACTTCATTTACCGTCTTTAGTTGCTGTTTTCAATCGTAGAAGGACACAGTTTCAGATTTTGCGAATTATTTGCGATTTTCATCAAACCCGAAATATCTCGAAAACTAGAAGAGATATAGAAAAACGGGTTGAACTTTTGGTGTACTGTATGAAAACACTCTACAGGGGCATATTACTGGAAGGGAGAACAAACCCTTTTTGTTTTGGAAAGTTCGAAAAGTCTTCAGTTGTCGAAACGAACTTTGAATCGACTCATTTCTGGGCCAAAACAAACCTCTCTTACCATCTTTTCTTGCGATTTTTTCGTTCTTGGAAGTGAATCCTTGAGACAACGTCAATCCTCGACTGGAAACGCAAGTCAAGATCATGTAAGTACATAAACGAGTCGATTCGGAGGTCGTTTTGAAATTTAAGGACTATATCAACATTCCAAAAAAAAAGTTGTGTTTGGCCTAGCACTGGATAGATATGCCCTCGTATAAGGTGTTCATACAGTACATCTGAAATCTATGAGTGGAACAACGTCAATCCCGTACTGAAAATGGCAAGTCGAGATCATGTAAGTACATAAACGAGTCAACTCGGTGTTGTTTTGACGTTTAAGGACTATATCAACATTCCAAAAAAAATTTGTTTTTGGCCCAGCACTAGATAGATATAAAATTATCATTATTGTTTGTGTTGCGAAGTAAATAATCCAATTTATCAAGCTCTGACTAGTTCAGAATGGAAAACATCTGAGGGTAAACATGAGTATGGAAATCGCCAAACAACTCTTGCAACTTGTTTAGGAAGGTTATCCAACCGAAATGTAAACTTAGATGTTTTTTTAAAGATGTCCATAAAGAGCTATTTCTCGTTCCACCATTTTGACTTATCTAAGATACTTACTTATACTGGCTGCCAACTGGAATTGGATTTGGATTTAAGTCTGCTGTTGTCAAATCGCTTTACGTTAACTTCACTAGCCACTAAGGAAGTAATTATTTTCTCTTTGATGTTCGCCAACAAAACTCTCATAGTATAAAACATTGGCGAAAGGCTGGATGATTCATGATCTATTTTCATTTCATGAAACGCATATTCAGCTTTATGGATTATGGAGTTTCTATCAATCATACAAAATGAAACGATTAAATCGACAAAGTCGAAGTACCATTTCTCTACACACGTTTCCACCAAGGGGAGAAATGATGCAATCATCTGTCAGAAAACTACTTCCGTGGCTGATACCACGACGGACATTGAACTACATCTGACAAATGTTTGTGCAACGATCTTCCAAAAAGACCTAGTTGCAAGTGCGTATCTTGTAATCAAACAGTAGATCATCCTTCATTTGGCTGGGAATGACCACCTGCAGACATGCATGTTTCGAGGCTTTACCTCTCATCAGGGCCAGGGTAGGTCGCACCACATTATAATTACATTACATTAATAACATTGTTCCTGCCAAATGAATAAATACAACTGTTTAACTAATGATGAAGCTATGACCCACAACTAAATTAATCGCAGCGCCATCGGCATGGAAAATCAAGAAACATTCTTCAAAAAGCACACACCCCAGGAAGAGTTAACTGTATTAATTCGAACTAAGTTCGAAGATATGTGCTGGAGATTGCCACGAAGACCCAATTGCAAGTGCTTGTCTTGTAATTAAACAGAAGATTATCCTTCATTTGGCAAATCATTTCGAATTCGTTCGAAATATTACAGTATACCCTTCCCGGAGTCTATGCTGCCTAGGAGTATTTTTTTCGTGATTTTTCGTGCCGATGGCGCTGCGACCCACTTAGTTGTGGATCGTACTTCGGGGTACTTCGACTTTATCGATTTTATTCGTTTCGTTTTCATGATAATCTCCAGCATATATAATCGAACTTTGTTCGAATTAATATAATCATATTGAAGACGATTCTAAAATCTAGTTTGAGGAATGTTGATGCAGCTTGAAATGTGTACAAGTTGCATGATCAACACCTACGGTGTCAAAACAGAAATGGAGTGGGCGAAATAGAGACCTAGGACCTCTAATCAAAAGTACCAACAGCAGTCTGCTAATTACCTCAATCTTCCTTCCGGAGGGCAAAATGTGAGCGGCAAAAAGTATTAGACCAATATCTAATGAGATCTTGCGTGTGACTAGGACGAGACGAATGCAAAACTCCAGCTTACCCAGAAGGAAATGAATGTATTGCTCCCAATATTTCATTTTCTAATGATAATGCAAGTAAGTAAATAAAAACTTTTATTTTCCAAATTATTTACAGCATGTATAATACACAATGCACTGCATCCAATTCTAATTTTATCTTAGTGGAGATTATAATAAGAACATTAAGAAAAACTTCCTAGTGAAGTATTTGGATAATTCTTTAGCTATTCGTTTATCAAATATTATGGAAAATAAGCATGGCAAGGAAGGGTCGATAGTTATTGAATCTATTGTTTGTCCTACTTCATGGAGTGGAATCACCAGTAAATGTTTCATAACTTCCGGAACCACTTCCTTCCATAATTCATTGCTACCCACTTCGTATTCGGGAAGAAGTCACTATCCTTTAAGGGTCCTTGATCCGCCCCTGTGAAGTAAATTCTCGTCAAGCTTCATGTTACTACTTGAATAATACAGTGTATGTTGCAGTTGAACAAATATATGCCTATGGCACTTGCTTTGGATTTTATGCTAATATAAAACGTAACAAATGACCCTGTTAGAAGTAGTGTGAATGCTAACACAGACAATAAGGGATCAAATTTAAGAGGCTTTTTCGCAGACTTCAATATGGGTATAATCCTATGAATTTTAAATTCGAAGTTGCACTTCACTTTTCCGCTCCTCTGTTCGTAATTTTTTTGTGTTAGATATATTCTTCCAACAGGTGTCTTTCTTTCTGATCATATCAGTGGACTGATATTCAAAAATATCTAAAATATAAAATATTAAAATAATGACAATGAGTTCTTGAACGGAAATAAACAAAGGTGCAATCCAGAGACTCTATGTATATACTCAGGTACTGATAATAAGTTTTTACCAGGTTTGGCTATCTTGATAATATTTTGTTCGGAAAGAAAGTCCCTTGAGGTACATACATATTTTTCTGATCTCGGATAGTTTCGGACTTGTGTCAGAAAATATTCATTTAGTCTGATACTGAACTGCTCAGATTGGTTTCATAAAGCATAAGGGATATGCAAATAATTGATTCTCAGAGCAATTCTTTTCATGATATAAACATTTCTCAAACAACTCTATCTGTATAACACCAATCGAAAGTTTCGGTTTTGATTTCACCACTTCCTCATGCATTTTTTTCAACTGATTGTATGTGTTTTTTTTTCATAGATATTCATAGCAATAATTTCACGCGATGGGACATCACCTCACTTCCTATTACAGGTAAGAGAATGGCTATTCCAAACAAATGGATAGATCGTAGAGGTCCAATATGATAAATGGCCAGCACGCTCGCCGGACTTTGCACCCAATGATTCTTTCTTTTGGGTTCATTTGAAATCCGTTATTTATAAAATTCAACCTACTGACCTGAACTATTAGGAAGAAGAATTAGAATTGTTTGCCAGGCAATTACCAGAGAAACATTCCCAAAGGTGCAGGGGGAATTTACAAATAGACTGTACTACTGTTTGGGAGTTGATGGAAGTACTTTCGAAAATTTTTTGTGGATACATTTTTGATGATCTATTTCGTATAATTTATTTACTAACAATTCAACATTGTACCATTCAAATTGAAATATCTCAAATTCAGAAGATTTCGCACTGCTAGTATCAGAACTGAATTACCTTCACAATGATGCATGACACGACCCTCATTTCCTATTAAAATTTTAGAGGGGGTTTCTCTGGTGAGTAGGGGGTTGAAGTACAAAATATCTTCTTCGCGTCGATTGGTGTCCTCCTTCAAACAAAAATTTAAGTTTCTTGTCGATTTTTCAATAATCAAGTTTCGGGGAGTTATTGGGGTTGGATATACACTATAAACAATAGAGGACCCAGAACACTACTTTGAGGTACACTTATATTATCATCAATAATGTCAGTCAATTTACTCAATAGTCTCGAATGCCTTTCGCAAGTCAAAAAAACGGTCGATATCCAATGAATATTATTACTATTATATCAATCGGTATTTTGTATTCCATCACGTAAAGCATCTTTCATCTTTGGATCTTAATTACTATGTATGTATATTAGCATAGTAATCCCTATTCCAGCCTCTACTTTCTATTCATCACTAGGCTATAATTTCGAAGTTGAACAATTCAAATAGAGGAGGGTGACTGACCAATGGTTTATTCAGATCCACGGACGTGATATTTCCGATTATAAGGCGGATTGTGGAATTAAACGTTTGGCTTCACGCAACCCCTCGAAACATTTTTGAGTCTTTTAATTATTCACCCCTTTTTCGGTTAACTCTAACTCTTTATAGCTAATTTATTACAATTAAAAGAATTTCCCAAACTTTCGATTGGATCGAGTTGGCTCTGAGCATAAATTTGCCTGAACGTATCGAATATCAATTTATTAGAGGAACAGGGTGGATCTGGATTGGAAGCACAATTCCTCAGTTTCTTGAGAAAAAAAGTTTCGGAAATGATTGAAGATATATTCTATTCCGATGAAAATATTACAAGTGTTCCAGGTATAAATTATATGCCACCCCAGGTAAAAACTCCATAGTTCAGGTGACTATCGATGAGGGCATAGTATATGATTCTCATTTGATTCGAGGTGAGTATTTTGGTGTAACATTTTTTTGTCATATAATTATCCTTTTCTTTTTTACCACATGAGTGGACTTTTTTGAATACGAGGTAAAAGTTTTGGCCACATGTACAGTCGGTAATTGTCCATCAAACCTTCAAGGATAATTTTGAAGTCTTTGCTAATGTTTGGTTTATTCAAACGCTGCCACGCTGTTACAATTGGTTTTGGATTTAACACCATTATCAAGTAGAAATGGATTTTTTTGTGGGGGTGGAGAAAACCTTTTATGGGGAGGTTATGAATTATAGTTACAATGTCCCCATCAGTCATACTTACTGAAAAATTCACCCCCTTTCGGTGACACTTAGGACATTTGGCCTATTGTGGTCTAATCACAGTACCCACGCCAGTACTTCTGTGCCTCATTTATTTCGTGAGAACTATATAATTCTGGATGCGTGGTTTGCGATACCAGATTCTGCCGTGTCACCACGCAGCGTGAAGCGTTTGTGTTCATCCAGACTCACTACCAGGTATCGCATTCGCATGGGACCTCATAGATGGAATTCTTGGTGCAGGTGGTGATATTTTTGGTTTCTTTTTCGTGGGAACATCCCTCAACGTATTCTCGGATTTAAGGGAACTTCTAATATTTCATTTATTTCCGATCCTTCTAACCTTTCCGAAGATTCCTTTGATATACTTTAGGTGGACTACAAGCCTTGGTTTTTCTTCCTCGGTTATCCAGGAGTAAGTGGCTTGTCTTGCTGACATCTTTTCAGATTTTGTTCGGATATCCTTTTGGCGCAAATCACTTCTCATACTCAATCACTGCATATATCGTCTTCGCTCTCTTGGTGAGTGTTTTCACGATGCCTTCCTCCGTTGTATTTGGGTGGATGGAGTTGAAGGCAAAATATTGTCTTCATCAAATTTCACTTCTGAGAAAGGTAGTGAGTTGTTCACTTCCTCCTCCATTGTGAACCTTATGTCCCTTACGCCATTATTATTAGATGGAAATCGTTGCAGCTGTCGGTCTCCATGATTCGATATCATGAATGCATCGTCAGAATATCTCAACCAACGCTCAGGTTTCTTTTGGGCTAGTTTGAGAACAGTTCTCAAATAATTTCATATAAATGTTGGCGGGGACTGGTTACAGCGGGGGACTGGGTACAGGACGGACCCCATTGAAAGTCCATTCATTTGAGTGAACGAACGATATTTTTCTTGGAAGTAGAAACTATCAAGGCATATTTCCGATAGTTCCATTATTGCTTGACTCAGTGAATCAGTTCTCTCGTATGGTTGGTCGCCATCCTCGAAATTTTTCTTGATTTTATCGATGGATTCCCCTATAGGCCGTTCGTGAATAGGCTTTCTACTTCAAATTTGATGAAACGTTCTCAAAGTTGTCATTTGATGTCTTTAATGATGTCATTAAAGTGTCCAGAGTTCTTTCGGAAGATACTTTTGAATTAGGAATAATATATATGTATACAGCATTTGAAAAAATTACCATTTTTAGAAAACTCAATCATTGATAATGCAGAATGTGTGTGTGGAGATAGACGGCACTCATATTTTTGTGGCTTCTGAACAGTCCATAGGAAGGATTCGTGTCTATAAATGAAATGTTTTTTTCTCTTTTGCGAGGTCATTGGATTTCTCTTTACGATATTCTGTAAAATAAACTTTGGGAATGAGACTCAGCAAGGTGAGAAAAGTTGAATCACCCTGTAACTAATCCAACTCGTCCGCGATGTAGCAGAGTTTACTAATTCTGCATTTCTATTAGTTTTGTATGTAAATGCAGCGGGCTGTTTCTTGCTTTTGGGTTGAAATATACGTAGATTGAATTGAATTAACAATCAGCGTGTTAATGAAAATTAATTTGCATTGACTATGAAGTTTCATCGAATTATTTCCTCTTGGGTTTATGCATATACATGAAACAAATTTTTGTGGAAAATCGTTCGGCCCTCACAATTTTTAGCTCAACTCAATTATGTAAAATCGATCCTATGGGTAATTCATCAATTTGACGAAACAGTTTTTCCAACGAATTTCGCATTGAAACTTCATCGATTTTCAAAGGAGAAATTTGCAATACCAATGTACTCCAAATTTATGAACACCTAGAATTTCTCTCGTGCACATTTAATAGACATTCTTGGTGAGTCAAAATCTCTTGGTAAAACGCATTACACGATGTATGAAAATTATCATTTGTGAGGACTGATTTCAATGTGCTTGGTAAATTGATTCAATTTTGGTACACGATTACACTATAGTCTCATGTATCAGTGATATCCTGTCTAACATGGAAGACGGTTCATTTCAAATTGGAGATATAGAAGCATGTCTTTCGGATCACTATGGCCAATCCTTCACTTTCAATCATACAGTAATAGAGTCTTTCATTCCCCTGGTAGCCTAAAAGAAGCAAATTAATGATAAAAACATAAAGGAACTGAAATCTTCATTGTCAGCCAATGTCCATCAATCCATCCGCCCTTCCGTCTTTCCGCCCTTCCGTCCTTCCGTCCTTCCGTCCTTCCGTCCTTCCGTCCTTCCGTCCTTCCGTCCTTCCGCCCTTCCGCCCTTCCGCCCTTCCGTCCTTCCGTCCTTCCGTCCTTTCGTCCTTTCGTCCTTTCGTCCTTCCGTCCTTCCGTCCTTCCGTCCTTCCGTCCTTCCGTCCTTCCGTCCTTCCGTCTTTCCGTCTTTCCGTCCTTCCGTCCTTCCGTCCTTCCGTCCTTCCGCTCTTCCGTCCTTCCGCTCTTCCGTCCTTCCGTCCTTCCGTCCTTCCGTCCTTCCGTCCTTCCGTCCTTCCGTCCTTCCGTCCTTCCGTCCTTCCGTCCTTCCGTCCTTCCGTCCTTCCGTCCTTCCGTCCTTCCGTCCTTCCGTCCTTCCGTCCTTCCGTCCTTCCGTCCTTCCGTCCTTCCGTCCTTCCGTCCTTCCGTCCTTCCGTCCTTCCGTCCTTCCGTCCTTCCGTCCTTCCGTCCTTCCGTCCTTCCGTCCTTCCGTCCTTCCGTCCTTCCGTCCTTCCCGCCTTCCGTCCTTCCGTCCTTCCGTCCATCCGTCCATCCATCCGATGCAAGTGAGCTATATCTAGTTAGAGATTGAGAATATGAAACATAAATCGCTCTAATCAAATAAATGAGTATTTGGATCTTTGATGTGAATAAAATTCAAGAAAAGGAAAATACCCGAAACATAAAACAATGTCATTATCACTCGACACGCGTTTCGCCAACAATGATGTCATCCTCAGGAGCTCAACAAAAGCGTATTCTAATGTTCCATTGTTGGTCCTGATGCAGGCTGCAGGAACATCTTCAGGTTTGAAAGATTTATATTTTTGCGTATCGTCAGCATTGAGATATGTGGATTAGAACCTCAATGAATTGACAAGCTGACTATCGTAAATGGAAAACAGTAACGGACCCAGGATTGATCCTTGTGGAAGTCAATTCCAAAATATCCGACTGTACATTGTCTAGTACAAAACTCTCTTTTCGAGACAGTTCTTCAAAAACTCAACAGCATTGTTTGAGATTCTGATTTGGTGCAGAATTGGAAGTGATATTCCGTAATTTATGGTATCAAATGCTATAATGACGCAGAATCAGAACTGAACATGACCATGATTGGTTGCAGTGAAGATATCGTCGACTATAGCCATTGTATGTAGATTGCTAAGCGAATATCCTTAAACACTTCAGGACTGTCTGTTTTTGGCAGAGGTAATAATGTAATAGTTCCGAAACTGTAGATTGAACAACAGGATTGAATCTATATTAGAATTGATAGGTTAGCATTTTCATAACTCGAAGTAATATCGAGAGTTGGAAACAGTTTATGAGAAAATTATTATTGTTATTATTATCAGATAACTGGTTTATATCTACGAATATTTTGTGAGGATATAAAGATAAAATTAGTTGCTCGGATCATTTATCTTCTGCACCACGTCCATATATAACATATATGAACGTTCCGGATTTTATTAAAAATATCGTATTTGAGAGGATGAAAGATATAAATTCAGCTCTTTCGTTGTCTTCTCTGACAGGAGTTATTCGGGGCGCAACGCTGTACATTTAATTTAAAACACCTTTTGCATCCCTAGTGAGAAATTGCGATGGGATTAATTCAATTTGTTAATTTGTTGCATTTCTTACATGTCTGATTCCAATTAGTTGATTAAAGTTTAAATTGAATTAGATGCATTGTTGCGGGCATGGTTGCTGATTCCCCTCAAGTTCCGTAATTTCTTGTATTTTTTGGGATATTCATTCTCATGAATATAATATCACTGATGCATGATTTCACAACCCAATCGTTCATCTTGATACAGCAAAGGCTCAGCAATCAGTTCGCGAATATACAGGGTGTTTCATAATATAATGCTGATCCTAAAGGGCGATAAACCTTGGACGATTTTAAGAAAAATTCTTCACATGCACATACGTCCGTGACCGCTTCATTTCCGAGATACAGGATATTGAATTTCAGAAAATAAATTCTTCCCGGGCATGTCTGCAGGTGGTCATTCCCAGCCAAATGAAGGATAATGTACTGTTTGGTTACAAGATGCGGCACTTGCAATTGGGTCTTCTTGGAAGAACGTTGCACAAATATCTGTCAGATATAGTTCAATGTCTGTCGTGGTATTAGCCAGGAAAGTAATTGTTTTCTGACAGATGTTTGCCTCATTTTTCCACTCGGTGGAAACGTGTGGAGAGAAAGGGTATTTCGACTTTGTCGATTTTATTCGTTTCATTCTTGATAATCTCCAGCATATATTTTCGAACTTTGTTGGAATTATTACAAATATTGGGATAACAAAAAATTTGCCTTTTTTTTTTTATCACTGCAGTATTGCAGTTCATGTGTCAGTAACCACAGTTTTGAAGAGCATTCGTAATAATATTATATTAGATTCTTGGTTGCAAGGTAAAGTTGTAAGAATCATTCTAATTATCCCTATGTATAACACGGATGTTGAAATTGTTTTTTGTTAAAACTGTTTTTTCCGTTAACCAGCTGTCGTCCCCCTACGAACGACAGCCCTCAAAAGTCGAAACTTGTGCGTGCCAAGGATTAACGAGGTCTTACCTTTTAATGTATGATTCCTAGCAATTTGTGATGCATATATTCCTAACATGAATGCTTCTCTTAAGTGATAACCGATCAAGATATATAGAACTCGTACAGATCCATATCATGTGTACATTTTGTCTTAATTTTTGGACTAGAAGTAACGCAATCTTCAAATTTTGATAGCAAACAACCAACAGGTTCTTTGCTAAGTTATTTCTTTGCTATGAGGATACTATTAATTTGAACGAAATGCCCACTTCCCATGTAAGTGCTTGTATCCTCATCTTCAGTTACTTATATCTACTAGCGAATAAACAACCTGAATTTGATACTGTTGTAAGTGAGTGGCCCTAGTCTTCTACCATTGAATTTGTTTTGGATTTCGATGTTGTCCTAGTAGAACTACTAGGGAAGATTAATTAACTCCAAAAGTAGGAACCAGATCTCTTAATTGGTATTCAATATTTGGGGTCTACATACTTATTTCAGCCACATATTGAAAATCTAAAATGAAGTAATAACGTACCTAACCTATATATTCTAAACATTTCAACTGAATAGGAGAATTAGCAAATACTGGCATCATTGCATATCATTAATTCATTATAATGATCCAATAATAATGAGATAATTAAATCATTATAACGAGTTAACCTATCTCATTATGTTGAGATAACTAACTCATAATAATGAAACTGAAAACAATCTACCATCTCTCTTCAGAGCCATCGTATCTCCCAGTCTCAATTAAACCATTTCATTTTTTGAATCGAAAAATAAAAAAAATCAAAATTTCATTTCAATATGAAGATAGAAGACAATGAGGTCAGGTAGCCGAGTGGTTAGAATCAATACTTCCCAATCATTCTGACTGCCGGTCTCGTGAGTTAAAAGCTCAGCGACTTCAGTTTCTTTTCTATGATGGCCTGAGAAAGTGCTAGGCACGTTAAAAGGTAACACCTCGTTAATCCTTGGCTCGCACAAGTTTCGACTTCTGAGGGCTGTCGTTTGTAAGGGGACAACAGCTGGTTATCGGAAATAACAAAACACAAAAAAATATTTTTAATTAAAAAAACAGTGACGTAACATTATTTTCATTAAAGACTTCAACACCCTGTATCTCAGAAATAAAACAGATGCCATTTGCGGACCTATGTTCATAAGCTATTTTTCCTATAATCACCAATGAGTTATCGCTCTTCAGGATCAGCATTCAATTATGGAACACCCTTTAGTTCTGAGAGAAAACGCAGAAAATTAACCAACTTCTAGTCAAATATCAGTTAACTGACGTAGCGGTAGTGATATCAATACCGTTTACATTTGTTTATTTGTACCACTTGCAGATTGATGACGGTGGTTGCAGTTAAGAAAGAATCATCAAACCACTTGATATGAATGACTGAAAACATATTTTCAAACTCCAAATAGTCAAAAATAAACTGCGGAAATGTTCCTACGTCTATCTGGAACTGTGAAAAAAAAGTTAGGGTATGTTTCACTCAAAAATTTTCAGAACCAAGAAAATCGGTACTGACTATCATTGCGAACATTGCACTTAAGAACAAATAAATTCCAGAAGACTATGACTAACTTATCCACAGAAATAAAATCTTCAATTTCATACCATTATAGATAGAACCAGAAAAAAGTCTAAATGTTAAAGTTTTTGATATTTATCAGATAATAACCTGATACTTGTAAAAAGGTATAAATTCGGTTGTAGAATGCTGACTCTGCAAATATTTCTAATGGACAGAACAAAGTCGAGTTATTGTTTCAGACGTTTTCGTTATCGATGTAGTTTCAATAGATTCGGCACTTATCATTCCCCACCACGGAGTCAATATCTCTTGGAGCATGAGGCATGACCAGTATGTCTCGTCTATTTATAATTTATACCTGTCGATATTGGCTGAGACCGTATGAAATTGACAAGCTGACAGCAAATGCATTATGCTCTCAGGCTCTGTCACCTCTATACCCATCACGCGACTACGGTAGACACAATTCTGTCAGGCCATCGTTAATCCCTCGGTCTTCCACTTCAGCCCACTGAAGCTGAGTCATGTTTTTTCTGATGACCAGATCTTTCGGAGTTTATGCTGATATTTGCCGCGGAAAGTTTTAAACTATACAAAAGATAAGAGGGCTGAGAGAGTCTCCCTGAAACATGGCAACTAAAGATAACCCGCTCTGTTTGGACTCTGACTTGACCGTTTTGGTGGTGAAGCAAGTTCTCCAGAGCGGCATCAGTTCTTCAGTACGCCTCACCATTTTTGTAACGAATCTTCCAGGTTTCCAAAGGGGGAAATCCCTCAAAGCTCCTAGGAGCTTGTGCGAGCAAGGAAAAGATCCGGGACCGATGGCTGTGCTGGGCTTTGAACCCACGACCCTATGGTTATAAGCGCTCTACCACACGACCGTCACGGCCAGAAAATACATGATGAGCTCATGCGATGTTGTATCAAACGCCTTACGGTAATCGATCCAGGCTACTGAGAGGTTATGCTTGAACTGCATGGAATCCTATGTAATACATCTGTCGATGAGCAGGTTCTCCTTGCACCCAGCGATCCCTTTCTTTCATCCTCTTTGCTCATATTCTTGTCGTGTATAAGATGCCAGTGAAAGTCTTGTAATATGCATCCAAGCATGTTATTGGTCTGTATAGATCTTCAGATCAGATATGTGTCGGTTCTTGGAAATAAGCACGGTTCTTCCCTTGACAAACCAATAGGAAATATGTTCTTCCCCATTTAGCTTTGAGTTAAAAATTCTAGCCAGATATTGGTCGGTGCTTGGAAATATTTTTCAACAACAAAATTCGTCTAGCATTTGAGGGCCCATCGAACTTCCTCCAGAGTTATCGGCTAACTCAGATTATTGAGCTCAGGCTGACTAAGCCTGCTGCAGAATGTTTACGTTGAGTGATTGCGGAAGCCTATAGATGTTCTTACAGAAGGTTCTCATCCGATCAGCTACCAGCGAGTGTTCTCCACAACATTTTTTTATACGAAAACATACTTGGAGAGCCTCATCAGAGTTTAATTTTGTGAAATGTTGTTGACTCTTATTCAAGAAGATCCATTTTTTTTTATAAAATTATTTGGACAGATGAATCTAAACTTTGGAGAGTTTTCAAAAGAAAAATTGAAATAATTGTTTCAATAAAAATCCTCACGTCACAAAAGAAGCCGGATTTCAAAAAAAAAAATAGTTTTGATATGTTCTGCATGTTATTGGACAACAATGATATACAAGGAATTATCAACATTCAGAAGCTACCTGAATATTTTAGAACATACTGTAGAGAGCTTCGCCACTCGAAGAATATCGAAACTGTTGGAACCAACTAGACGGACCTCCTGCACATTGTACAACAAAAGTGAGCACAGAACTGGAAATAATATGACGATCGGTGGATAAGGCGCTTGGGACCATGGAATTGGCCTGACACATCACCCGATCTCAATCCATTAGATTTTCATCTGTGGAAGATGTTCAAGAAGAAAGTTCACAAAACACCCGTACGTTCGAAAGATCAGTTGTAAGAACGGATTACCAAAAAATTTGAAGATTTAGATATCAATCAAATCAGATCTGCCACGACGAAAGCAGTCAACACCCGCATTATGAAGTACTTGGAAGTGAACGACCAGCGATTCGATCATATTTTGAATTATTCCACACTATTGTTTAACTTTTTTATGATTATTCATATCAATATTCCCACTTTCAAGTTTCTTGGCGCTTTTTTTAAGTTTTATCCAATCATTGAAATTGTTCCTCACTTGCATAAATTCATTAAGGTTCATTGGCGGTAGATTCAGATACATTTTATTGAACTTTCTATATGTCTTGCTGATAATTTTATCATACTTTCCAAAATTAATAAAGAAACTCATGATAACATGAGAACTTCGTTTGAATAGTTTTGTTCCATCGTTTTGAAGGTATTTGTAACTTCTGAAGTGACGAAAGTGTCGATATCATTAGGAAAATGTCACAACGTAAGTGCCAAATAGTAATCATGGCCTGCTTACCAAATATCGAATGAGAATACCATTCTAAAGGGACAATTTCACAAATAAATGCTCATAGTTCCGAAACTTGACTAGTATGGAATTGGTATGTATACATAGAAAAAAAGCAAAATTGAGCAGCTTTCCGAATTTTCAATAAGTGTGGAAAGCCTTCAAGAATCACCTAACTCCAAACTTTAAGAATTAATTTTTATTTAGGAAAAAGTAACAGATATGTATGGGGAAATATCAAGAAAATTTCTCGGGCAATTGTTGGAGATTCCAAAAATAATATTATATACAGGGTGATTTGCTTGAAAAATGGAAGTTGCTACTACTATCTTATAGAAGTGGCAACATCGCATTGTCAAAAATATTTTAGTTGGGTATAGAATATCCGAATATGCTCTCCATTGAATTTTTCAAGCGATCCGGTTCCCAGAAACGTCTAATGTGCCATCCAACGTGAATCAGCCTGTATACTCTTTTGTACCTAGTGGTAGAATTGACTCAAGGGAAGCTGCGACAACTTGACGTGAAAAAACTCGCAAATTGATGCATTATTGAGGCTTGCATCCTGATAGTCCGTACCACGGTTATACTTTCCCAAAAAACAGGGAATCCGTGGATTTTTTTCTCTGAAGTGGCTACATTACATTATGGCACTGTTTGAAGCCAATAACGAGTTGCCAATTTTTGGTTTGACACTGCGTCTGCCACCTACCTTTCGAAAGCGTCCGGGAACCTGCTCAATATAACCATCTACTGCCGATTAAAGCTAACGTGCAGATTTAGATGCGCCAAATCAGCACGCTAAAGCCGTCCGTGGACTGCATGCATTCAGTTACTATTTTATCATCCAATCATCCGTATCATTAAACATACTACTGGCTCTGCAATGTCAGTACCCGAGCAGTTTTAGAGCTGCTCACCCGCCGAAGTTACCTAGCAAATCACTGCCTCCCGTTGGCCAAACCCATCAGGAGAGACGTCAAGTGATATCGACGGGGCCGCTCTCGTCCTCCCAGGAACTCTTGTCTGTCAGATTCCTACGACTTTGAAGGGTTGCCGTTCGCAATCGTTTCCACACGGTACTGCATACTCATGTCAGACTAGATTGCTATAGGCTACGTTTGATGGAGAACTACGGCCCACTACCATGTTCATTGGAGGAGGACCCACCGTTTTTCAACCAGCATATTATCACAATGGAATTGGAGTCAACGAAAGTTTGTATCTCCTTCTCTGAATAGTTCTTGACCATGAATAAATAGAGATTAGAGGCAGCAGCCCGTGCAGCCGATGAACTTGGTCTGGTGTTCGATAAACGAGGCGACCTCTTTGTCACCGAATTGGAATCCGTTTAACAAAAAACTCGCATTGAAGCTTTTGAGGTACCCCTGCAACTACACAGATACGCCACAGATACGCCAAACTACCGCGATACACCTCGCTTATTCCCCAAACAAAATTTTAATATTTCACAGTCCATACCGTTTCTACCGGCCCTTTTTATTCCTCAGGTTCGCGCGCTGAAGTTGGAGACCGAGGGAGTAATGATGACGTGCCAGGATTGTGTATTCCACACCAGTAGTATCTTTCTTGATGGGTAAATAAGTCCCGTACACTGGATGCAGGGTGTGTCGTGAGGTTCCTGAGACCGTCATGCATTTGCTGTCTGCTTGTCAAGCTAATGTGGTCTCAGCCTATATCCACAAGCATAACGGGGCTCCACGAGTGTTGAAATACCATCTACGACACTCGTACGGTATAGACGAGACAAATATGTTGAATTTTGCTAAGTGGGATATTGAGCCATCAGGCAATTACAAGGAAATAAGTCTGATGTAGTCTTCTTAGACTACTGAAGTAGTACGATTTTTTTAATGGCGGATTCCACTCTAGGCGAAATGGATATTGCTTGAAAAGTTGAGGAAAAACTGCATCAGGCTTATTGGCTTGTATTTACCTGAAGGTGAAGAATGCGTAGTTCGAAAAAATTGGGCACTTATCCATAACGAACTCAATATTCAAAGAAGATATTCAAAGAAACGCAATGTGATACAGGTGTCTCAGGATTAGTTTCAGAGAATTGAGTATAAATGCAGGATGCCCCTATTGATACATTTAACGGATGTGATCCAACATTCGTCCAGATATTAGCCAGGGAAGAAATTGCTTTCTGCTAGATACTTGCTAGTGAAAATTATGAATAACAAGATTTTTTCAATAATTATTTTCACAATGGCAATTGAATTCCTTCACTGATTGCGAATTATCATTACCTGCCATATCCATGGACTCGTGCTATGAATGGTCATTGTAACTGATACGAAGAATCTATAAAGCTAATCAAATATCGTACATTTGTTTTCATGATGAGCAACAATGCTATTTCATGGTGATGATTGAAGTTCTAATCATTTCAAAAATATTTTATTGACTAATACTGTTGGCTCCTGGCAAAATGTTTATATTAAAATGCATTGAGTTCGATTACAATATGATTTATCGATTATATTCCAGGAACCCTTGGATCGGATCTGCTATCACAAATTTATCTGCAAAGGAAATACAAATTAGATATTTATTGTTTTACGATGTATTGATTTTTTTCTGTACTATGTTAATAACAAAATTTAGGAAAAGAATGCTTGAAATAAGACGTACATGCTGAATGTAAAAATTGATTGATAATGGAAGTTACTTCTATGTAATGTTTTTTATTTGTGATGAAGGCAATGTCAAAGTATCGGATAACAGGCAATATCAATTGATGTAAATATTATTAAAAAAAATTAAATAGCCTTTTGAAAATTTACTATGCTATAGGAGTTTTGTCAGCAAATATCGAACAGAACAGTCCCACACGACTGCCAAATCATCACTGCCTTACACCTGGCAAAGTTTTTCTACAAGAACACACTTTGAAATTCTCTTTGATACAACTAGAAAATGTTTATCGAAACAGGTGACTATCTAGATACTAATTTGATGGTTCACCCGATCATTGAAGAAACTTTGTCAGGGGTTGGGCAGAGGTGATTTGGCAGTCATACGGGGCTGTTGGATTATATTGTCTTCGATTTCTGCTAACAAAACTATGGAATAGAAAATTTGTGAAATTTTTGGTATCGTCATTTCATGAACAGGTGAAATATAAAATGATTTTTTATGATAAAATATGGAAATCTTATCGGTGTTTCAAGGATAGAATAACTATTCACAAATATGTTTTCTCTGATATCAGCAAATAATGAAAAGCTGAATTAAAAAACTCGTTGAATCTAACACATTTCATAAGGTGTTTTGGAGAGTATGAATTGAATAAAAATAGTATATTTTTTAACAAGAGATGAAAATATTATTTTTTTCGTGAGGTGATAGTTTGTCTACGAGCGGAGCAAGTGTGGCAATCTCACAAACAAAAAAAAAATTATTTCATCTCGAGTATGAAATGCTATTTTTCCTACCATGATGTTTATAAAATACTGGAATTTCGCTATCAGAGTCCATATTAATTATAGTTATAGAGAGAAGTATAAATATAATCGTGAAAATGTTTATGAACTGTCAAACGAAGTGACGTTCGTTTGTTGATTGTTGTGCCAAGTAGTGAGATTTAGGGCGGATTGTACAATACAAGTTCACCAGCAATTAAAATGACCGAGTTCAGTTGCTAGGGATTAGCCAATGAAATATCTAGTTCCTTAGCAATTGAGCCCGGCTCACTTGAACCGTTGGTGAACTCGTATTCTACAACTCGGCCTAACTGTCATTAGTTTCAAAAATTAATCAAATTGTTACTCATCTCTAGAGTGAAAAACTATCACTTTCATGTAGAGAATCCGGTTAAAAAATGTTAATTTTCATATAAATGAGTAGAAAATATAATTTCAAGTTCCAAGTGGAAAATTTGGAGCAAATATCTGACAGGCAATAACTATTTCCCCTTATGGACATTTAATTATATTTGACGTTCATTTGTGCGAAGTTTTTTATTGAGACGGATGTTTCGACTTTTTCAAAATTGTTTGTTTCATTAAAATTAAACTTACTTTATTTATTTAAATGCAATTGAAGTTTGAATATTCATTTAAAGAGATTTACTCTATCAATGTGTTGGATAAAATCGTTGTGATATTGTTTTTCAAAGTATCCTTGTATTCTCTGATACAAGATCATCAAGAGTCATCTTTTATCAGAATCCCCATTATTACTCAGATTATGAAATTGCTGTGGTCCAGGGTCCAAATCCTGGTTGATGATATCTATTATTATTATAATTTTCATCCTTCACTTCAATTTCTAACGTTAGAATAATTTGATGGTGTTGGTACGAACCCCCCCCCCCAAAAAAAAACATATTCAACTGGTCTTTTGATTGTCACGAAATGAGTTTGAGAAACTTTCACGGCTTTACTGGTTTGATTCAATCAACTATCTACCGAAAAACAATCATACCAATAACAATTCAAAGAAAAAACTATTATCATAAAATTAATAAGTATGAGAAAAATAATTACCATCTTGCCATCTCCATCAGTTGTTCCGTTGGTAGAATTCTGCAGACGTTTCTTTTCATAGACGTGGAAAGATGTTTGTGTGACGACCCACAACACAAACAGAATGATGATCAGAACCCAGACATAGACGAAAGATATTCTGGCAATTTTCCAGAATCGTTTTCCTTTGCCGCACTTCATTCTTGGATTTTCTTCTTCTTCTGTTATATCGGAAAAGCTGGATGAAAGCTCGTCCAAGTCGAAGTCATCGTAGTATCGGGAATGTTCCATTTTTCTTGTACGATCGCCCAACTGTGCAGTAGAACTGTTGAGAGAAGGCTAGTGACTAGCTTTTGTTGCTTGGCAGGAATGGGAGTAACCTAGCGATGTCTTTCTTGCTCCCTCTACAATAGT
The DNA here is from genome assembly GCA_958502065.1 of Chrysolina americana. Classification (NCBI taxonomy): domain Eukaryota; kingdom Metazoa; phylum Arthropoda; class Insecta; order Coleoptera; family Chrysomelidae; genus Chrysolina; species Chrysolina americana. The sequence goes on from OY293420.1 coordinate 48,024,362, forward strand.
CGGACAACGTACATAACGCTTCCTATGCACCTGGAAAAAATTGATTATTTGACATATCCATAATAGCTGAGCAAGAATATTTGTTTACGTAATAAATGAATAAAGTACAATTTCCATAGGTTTCTTCTTTGATAAAAGTGACCAGATATTCTGGTATATTATTAAACGAGCGTGTAATAATAGCTATTACCCATGGGAATGAAGTTTCTATGAAAAAGCCGTTATCTCTAGGTGGTCACCATTCGATTCAAACAGACGATGTGTTTCTTCTGACATAAATGAATTTATACTTTTTATGGAGAAAGAAATGGAGAAATAATTCATACTATAGTTTATATCGATCCATTTCGGCGAAAAAAGATGATCATCCATCTGAGATTTGAACCCACACCATTTCGCTAATAAACCTTATGGAAAGTGGCTCTCGGTAGAACTGACTGACACTAGAATGTTGTAGATATCGATGACCTGATTATGTATCTACAGCTTTCGAGATCATTGAAGTCAAAAACCGTCCACAGTCTCGAAAAATTATAGAAACATTAAGCAGAGGTTAGTCTGGGGTCACTGATAACGAATCTGGGTCAGAATTGAAAAATTTACGTCAGTTTTTTTTAATTGGGACCACTAACATGAATCTTTCAATTCTGACTCAAGTTTCATTTTCAGCGATCCCGAAAACAAAATCCTGGTTGAAGTATCCATGTTTGAACCTTGCGCTCATGATCAGAACTCGATATCTACGATTTCTATTTCCAGACAATTTCACCGAGAGCCTTTTTCCACAAAGTTTGCAGCGGGGTCCTTTGTCTATTCAACCGATCTACGAATCTTTGTTATACTGGGCTATGAACATTCCCTATTACTTTAATTTTGTGCAACTGCCGTGACATTATTTATTACACACGGGGCGAGGCTTGTGTGAAATTCATCCTGTTATTCAACGATGAACAGCATTAGTTTTTTAACAGTCATAGAAACAATAAATGTGTTGAGAAAAAAAATCGATATCAAGGTGTTAATGTGTGTATTAATTTTGACCAAACTGAAAGAACTGAATGAAGTGATCCGACTGTTGAATTACGCGCTCGAAATGCAACAGTCGGATCACTTCAATTCACTTCGTTCAGTTTGATCAAAAAGAAAGAATATACCTAATAGCAAATTGTCGAAGAAATGAATAATTCAACGTTTTCAGCCCAAGATTCAGTATAGCAATTACAAAGATAACTCTCATGCAATTTAGATTTGCTGATGTTGGTTTTCATCCCAAACATTTTCGTTATCTTCTGTTCCTCCCGCGACAAGGAAAATCTATCTATGTGTTCTAAGATCATCGTAAGCACCAAGAAAAATGAGGTAAGAATTGTGTATAATTCTCGGAAGACCTTCCTGCAAGTTTTAAAGGAGTGCTGATAAGATATCTTCAGCAAGTCACGACAAACATCTTTATCTGAAGGTTTCTTGAAATGGGGACAAAGTCAAATTTTTCTGTAGTGATCCAGAGGAGTGAGCGAGTTTGTGAGTTCAAAAGAGAATGAATAGAATTAGAGACATATTGATTTTTGGTGGCGTATTCACTTTTCAGCTGTAGGAAAACCCGGAAAAACTACAGCACCACCCCGTGTGGTCGGCATTGGCATTAGCATTTAGACAAATTACATTGCATTTCGACTCATATGAACTAGAGAAAAATTTTCCTATTCCCTTAAATTTCATACATTTCATTATGCTGTTTTCATGTAAGTATATACAATGCGGCTTTTAATAGTCCCCCCCTTTTAACTTTTGAACGGTTTGACATACAAACTTAAAAAAATATTTGGAGGGTTTCACCGATACTACTTTTTGAAATAAAACACATTGTGATTGCTTGACAGATGGCACGGGTAAGCCCATCAACTAAAAATTTTTTTTAAATGGCATGGGGGGTCATGTGTCACATAGTTGAAAAGATAATTCAATTCTCCTTTCAACCATCTGAAAATTTTCAGAATTCCGTTCTATCCCAAAGAAGTTTCTGTCCCTTTATTTCACATCAAACCATTTAAAAGTATCGTGATCAGGTAAGAAAAGGGATTCGGACCGCCAGATCCGCATCACTTATTCTGACATTTCAAATGCATATTGAGAAAAAACGTATTGGCGAAAATCTAAAAAATTCAGATAGTTGAAAAAAGAATTGAATTATCCTTTCAACGATGTGACACAGGACCCCCTATTTTTAGTTGATGTGCCCCCCGCGCCATCTTTCGAGCAATCACAATGTGTCTTATTTCAAAAAGTAGTACCGGTGAAACCCTCCAAATTTTTTTTTAAGTTTTTACGTCAAACCGTTCAAAAGTTGAAAGCCGTAAAGTATATATGATTTCATATGATATCGTATTTGCCATACGAATATTCAGTTGCCACAGGTGAGAACTGGGAAAACATCAAATCTACAGCTGAATCAAAATTGAGGAAAATCGTTTGTGGTTGAATCAAAATATGATGAACAAGCAAAAAAAAATTATTGTAGTAACTTGATTTATTTGCTTTTCAAATATTAGGTGAATCAGAGAGGAATTGTTTTTCGGCAAGTAGAATTTATTCTCAACAGTATCCAGATAAAAGGCATCGCGGCAAAAGAAGTCGATCAATGAGATTATAGCGAAGAAATAAGAAGAATTGGCATTTTTCGAAAAAAAAATCTTTAGAAAAAGTATTGATTTTATCCATAGTGATATATATAAAATGAAATTTGTTGGTGCTTCTTATGGACTTAATATACAGAGTGTTCCATTTGAAATAAGGTATATTTTTTACAACTTTTTTCACAATGTGTGGCAAGCTATTTTTCGCACCCTGTATATCATAGGTTCATTTCAGATTTATCGTTTGAGAAAGTCACTTCCGTAAAATAGTTGACCAGAAATGTGACTTGGCATAACTTTATAATTTCGAATATTAGGAGCGACGAATTTTGAAAAGAAAACTGTCAGGCTAAAAATCTCGGAAACCGTCAAATTTTCTATGTACTGAAAAGTATTATGGAAAACTGGGGCAGAAACTGATCAATGTTAGAGCTGCAAAATAAACTGCAACTTTTAATTTAAATACTGCAATAAGAACGTAATTTTCATCAAAGGACCCGTACGAAAACATACGGGAAATTGTCTCTCGGTCAAATTGGCTCTCGGTCAAATTGGCTGAAATTGTATTATGTTGTAGTAGCATGGATCGTAAGAAAAATGTGTAGATTAAAATGATTAGGTATGTGGTAAAAATAAGAAAAATTCAGGATGAAAATGTATTCATCGAAACTCTCCAACATGTTCAATTATAATTTTATTTGTGATAGTCTATACGGGGCCTAGTCAAAAATATAATTTTTCGGATTTTTTTTCTAGCACTGTTCCAGAACAAGCAAGTCATATTTTGGTGAAATAAATTCAGTCTATTCTAGTTGATTAAAAGATATTTTGTTTCTTGATAACTCTCTCTTTTTGGATTGTGAATTTTTTTAATTATGGAAAATACCTCAATAATGAAAACAATTGACAGATGGTTTTTGATTACAAAAAAAATAATTCATTGGTACTGCTGATTAAACAGAAGATGAAGTAACTTTGTGATGAATTCAATTATTCAATATTACCTTTCATTCAGATACAGGTTGCATTAATTTTTTTAGGTCAATCATAATGTTCTTATTGAATATTTCAAAAACTGTCCAGGTAATTTGGACCTAACTTTACTCATACCATTTCGAAAATCTCAACTATTATCTATGGAGTTTTTCAACTTTGTATGTTGCGTTTCTAAGATATGCAATTTTGAAGTTTACGGTATTACGATATGTGGGGTAATTACTATCGATTAAACAAATCTTTAGGGGTTTTGAGTTCTTAGGTTTGGAATTGTTACTCATGATTTTTTCTTGATTTTTTCGTTCATTGTTGAGTTCAATCTTGTTGTTGAGTCTAGTTTGGGTTGTTTATGACATCAAAATTTGATTCAGAAAAGTAATGTTATAGAATTTAATCCATCGACGTGTTCCCTTTGATAGAAAGTAACAACTCCAGAACCCAACGTAAACTTCAAAACAGCATATCTTAGAAACGTAAGATAAAAAGTTGAAAAAACTTCCATATTATTTTGAAAATGGTATGGGTAGAATTGGGTCCAAATTAACCGAACAGTTTTTGGGATACTCAATATGAACCTTATGAATGACCAAAAAAAAAATTACGCACCCTGCATCTATATGAAAGTTAATATTGAATAAATGAATTCATCACAAAGTTACTATATCTTCTGCTTCATCAACAGTACCAACGAATAATTTTTTTTGTAGTTAAACATGACCAATTTCCTCAATCTCTACTAGCTGATCCACATAGCATACGTATTTTTTAAAAGGTGGATTGGAGGAACTAATTTTTTGTGTAAGTTGTAGTCAACTTTCCTGTTTCCTGTGATGCAACGTAATCCTCAGTATTTCTAAAATATATTGTGGTTTCAAGGGGAATCGAAGACTCATCTACATCAACTACATCCACTTCATTTTTCTATGAGAAGCCAGTTCGAAATAATTTGAAACATCAGTTAGAAAATTGGATTCCCATCATTTATTTCAATATTCGCCCTGTTTGAGTACTTTTGATGTATTCTGACGATCAAACAATAATAAATGTGAATTATCAGTGATTATTAAGACACAGTGCTTTATGTATCATGTCATAATGTGATCAAATGAATGAAGTGTTGCAAAACTGAGTTATCTGAATGTATATCCTTTCATTTGAACAAATCTATTGAGATAGCAGAGTTTCCAGATGATCTAAAGATGAATAAAGTAGTGCCAATATCTAAAATAAAGTATCCAGCAGCCGAAAACTATAGACCTATAGTCCTACTCAGTCATCTTTATAAATCGACTGAAAAAGACATTGCGAATAATAGTTTATAAAGTTTTCTAGAAAAATGCAAGATTCTATCCCCTTTTCAATTTGGATATCGAACAACATAGTCAACAGAACTAGCCGCTATAAAATTTACTCAGACCATCTATGGACAACTGTCAACACATTCATCAGGAAAATTAGTGTGTCTGTAGAAGGGATAATGTCAACAGAAGACTGCGTTGATATTAGTGTTTCTCAGGGTTCTGCATTGGGACCACTTCTATTTCTAATATTTTTAAACGATCTTCCAGACTAAACCACAAAAAGGCAGGTTTTCATGTATGCTGATGACACTTCAGTGATAATTGAGGAATCAACCATCACAGAGTTAACTCAAAATAGAAAAAACCATAAAACAGTTTGAATTTTGGGATTTGGAATCAATAGAATTGACTCATGGTGAATAAATCAAAATCGGTATGTTTATACTGTTATTTCATCACCAATTTCCTACCAGCAATTTTAGTCACCGAATCAAATGATTACTTATATAAGTATAAACAATCCGGGCTACAGCAAAAAAAAACTATAAAATAATGCAGTTTTGTCGGCAAGTCTCCAACAGATTACAATCACTGTCCCCTATGACCGTTGAATTATATCTTTTTGATTGATGCAAAGCTTTTCCGAAGATTCAGGGTGCTGCATAAATCTCATAGCAAAATTATGTTCCGATTCAAAACATATGAACATTTTTTCGATATCGTTATTGCCTGTCATCAGCTCACCCAACTGAATAAAAAAAGTACCTTCGGCCATATACAAAGGACCGTAAAATACCTCCTGTAAAAAGCATTGTTAACGACCTTACAGATAATAATTCATCAGTCACGGCGAATAATAATAATAGCCGCCCTCTACCCGCACAGGCTATGCTTCTGGGTACACTCTATTAGTGTTTATGAGGAAGTATTATTATGATAGACGTAGGGGGCAGTAGTTGTTTTCTGTTATCGACGAAATAATATCAATGAAGATCAGATTGTTTGTAACCCATTTGTTATTATTCGATGATGATTTGTCAAACAACTTTGAATCCCAAAATCTATTTCCAAAGAATTCATAATGGGCCACTGTGTTATTTACGGAGCTATTCCTTCAACACACGAATGAATACTTCGATATCAGCAAATGGACTCATACAAATACCTATTCTGTAGGTAGATAGTATCAGGATGTTTTCAAAAACAATTTTTCTAATACTGCTGATTATTATTATTCATATTCAGATAACATTATTACAATACGACGAGGTGTGTTATTGAACATCCATTTATATGATAAGCGGAACATTATTGTCACAATTTATATCATGAAAATGTAATTAAAATCATTTCTGAATGATTCATGTAGTACGATGCCTACTTAGTCATTCTTATTGTTTTGACATAAAAAACTTTAATTGTTCATCTCCATTATCTTAATTACACAGATTATCTGGTTTTTAAACAAACATACTTAATCAATGAACAATTTTTTTCATAAAAATACGCCCATTTTGTGACTCCAGCTTTGTAGAGGCTTTCTCATCGCGAAAAAAATTGATAACAAATGTAGTGGATAAGTCACGTCACGATCAAATATACTAACAGATATAAATAAACAGGACACAAACAGGACAAGAGCTTATGGAAAGCAGGACCATAAAACATTTCCCAAAATTCATTCCAGCCCCACTGCCGAGAACCAACGCATGGTCGAATCGACAAAAGTGGAACCAGGGCATATTGAACCTCTACCAGGAAGCTAGGAGCCCTGCAGAATGGAATCCAATCCTGGACCACTACCTTTTTGCCCTTCCCCTCTACACTACCAAACCTGAACTGGCCTGATCCCGAGTTCTCGTTCGAAGAGAAATGTATTGACGGAACTGGAGGCAGTGACTAATATAGAATTCACCTGGTGGCTGAAGGGAGTCATCAGCATCAATGAATTATCAAAAGTCCTGAATGACTTCATTGATGCTCTGACAAAGGGACGCACACCCCTGGAAAAGCTCACTAATGACGAGACGGTTCTGGGAAATGCAGAAGTAATGCCAGTAAGTGCACGCATGTTTAATGCTGACAGGGCGGAAAATATATTATTAACTTCGTTAGTAGATGTCAGGTTGACCTAAAGTTCATTTTGGATACCAAACTCCGACGGGATCCTAGGCTCAACCTCAAAGTTTCACTGCTATCAAAGCAAACCGCCCAGATACAGTAAGAGGAGGTGGAGTTGCCATAGTCCTCAAGACTGGGCTGGCTTATATACAAACCGACAGAGCAACATGGAACACGTAGTTGCTGAACAAGAGAAAGAAACTTGTTTATTTTCGGTCTATGATGCCCCATATAGACGATTTTCATAGATGGATTTAGACAATCTATTCAACTCTGGACACAAATTGTTACTTTCCTGAGACTTGAATGCGAAAAGGCCAAGTAGAGTTGCCCCACTAAGTCCAAAAATAATGGCACAACTCTGTGGTAAGCTGGCTGTAACACACAGGATAAGCCAACACACCGCCCCTGGAATGGAGCCACCCCTACCACAATCAACTTGATATTGAACACGAATGTTGGGGATGTGGGTGAATTCAATGTCCTGCATGAAATGACTTCGGATCACAACTCGGTCATGTTTGAAATGAAAAGCAGTAGTCACGCAAGTACTGCTAGATTCCTATCCCACTATGATAACACTGACTGAGCCGCGATCCAGCGACTATTGAACAAAATAACGATTATTGAAAGTCGATTGGACTGGAGCAGCATTGAGGGGAAGAACCCATGCCCTGATCCGTAGCATTGAAAAAGCAAGAGATACTACTACCAAGAATATCGAGGTGACGTCAAAGGATCAAGTGAACAGAGAAATACTACCAGAAAAAGGTTCCAGAGAAGTGATGATTCCGTTCATATGATTCTCCTGGGCAGCGAAATCAGCGAGCTTATTGAAAATCACCTCGACAAGGTGTGGCGGGACATTTATTGAAATGATTTCAAAAGCGACTCGAACCCATGTCAGCCATAGGCGGAAGTAACAAACGTGTAGTTACGAGTTCCAGGAAGCTAGCCAGCGAATTCTTGTCCAAAGCATACTACAAAATATCTGACGTCAGCGAGGAGCACATAAGGACACATAATCCAACTCATCCCAAAAAACAAGTGGTGTAACTGCTATATATAATGACAAAACATGTATCCAGCTGTTCGCATAGGGTAGTCAATAATAATAATAATATGTGGAGTCATACTATCATCCAGGGCCTTGGTGAGTTGCGACAGTTGCACCCAGGGGGAAAAGAGCATTCCTTCCGATGTCGGCCGTGTGTATACTAGGCTAACCCCCGGTATACCCAAAGACTCGGTTTTCAATGTACAAGGAAGAAGCCCCCACCACCTCAGATTGGGGGTCGTAGGCAAGGTGCTGGGACCGACAACGATGATTTGCCAAACGATGTCAACTGCGATAATACTTTGAGTGGACGGATAAACTAAGAGGCGGTCTCCTGCATTGTTATGAGAGCAGTGAACCCGCCCGGAGAGGATATATGACGAGAATGCATGCTCTGTGGCGTGAGATACATCCATAGCATGCTGCCTTCTCTATCCAAAATGTAGAGAATTAGGTATGTCATCTTCGAGGTCAAGGTTATGTCAGAGCCCCTCCTCAGCCGGTTGATGAAGTGGCAGATATGCCACATGTTCATCTGGCTGTAGGGGAGGCCCGCATCATAACAAAAACGGAAGGCATCAGAACCCACAGGGCGCTTTATAACACAAAGCCTAGGAAGTCACAACAACTGGCATGGGTATATGCAGAAATTCACGGCTGACTTTGTCGTGTATGGAGAGATACCACCCCTCCAATTCAAGATTAGCTCACCACACACTATATCAAGGCGTACTGTTTACTATCATACAGCACTGTTCTGATAGGATACATATGCTGGTGACTGCAAAGAACTCACAAGTAAGACGGAACACATGGAACACCGTAAGGCATTCGATAAAACATCGCATGAGATCATCATGCATTTGCTGAGATGCCATGTGGTACCCGATCAAATAGTGAGATGCATTGAATAGCTGATGCCGCTCTGGAGGACTCGCTTCACCCGAACATCTGGTCGAGTCAGAATCCAAACAGTGAAGGTTACCTTCAGAAGGGGTGTGATTCGGGAGGACTTTGCCAGCCCTCTTCTCTTCTGCATCAACCTATTGCCATTGTCTGTTGCATTACAAAAATCCCTCGGATACAATAGTGGCACCCGCAGCAATTGGAGGCATAAGGTCGCCCATCGGTTTCACATGGATGACCTTAAACTATTTGCCTCGGGAGATAAAAATATTCATTTGTTTTTGAGGGTGGTGGAAGAGTACACGCATGCTATCGGAATGGTACGGTTCATCTCGCAAGAAGACAATGCGATGAAAACGGAAAGGACGTTCAGCTTGGAGATAGAAGAATTCTACATCATCTTGATGCCGGAGAGACGCATACTTACCCAGGGGTGGAACAACCCCGCTCCCACGAAAGAAGTACTATTGAAAACTCTTTTTGCGGCAAGTATCAGCATGAAATCTGACAGATCTGGTTTCAAAACAGTCGGGGAAGAAAAAAGGTGCTGCAACTAAAATGTTTGCCGTTCCGATTCTACTTTACTCCTTTGGAGTGATGAAATGGACTCAAGCTGCGACAACTAGACGTAAGAACTCGCAAGCTGATGCAAATTCATAGAAGCTTGCATTGTAAATCGTTTGTTCCATGGTTATTCTTCCCCAGACAACAAGGAAGCCGTGGACACTTGAATTTCGAGTGTCTACATAACATAATGGTTTTGCATGAAGCATGTAAGGAGATCAGATCCCCTACTGTGTATGGTCTGCGGCCATGGAAAATCCGATGAACTTGGTCTCATATTTGACACTGAACGGACAAACCCAAACTCTGTTAGAACTCGTTCAGCAAAGAGCCCACGTCAAAACTGTGGAGATAGAGGGTCTTTTACAGCTACATAAAGAATCTTCTTCAACAGCTTTGAAGACTTCGGCTTATCCAGAACCAAAACCCGGTCCTTCACAATTCTCAGGTCAAGTGGGCTGAAGTCGAACACCGAGGGATTCATCAGCCTGCCAGGAAATGAGGAGTGCCGAACCTATCGGAACTACTCATTCCCTACCTTCAGGCAAAAACAAGCCAATAAGCCTGATGTAGTCCTCGGCCATCAAACTAGGACAATTTTTGTTGTAGAATTCTTGACTCCTCTATTCTCGAGTTCATGCGAAAACATTTCCAAAATTTTTGAAGTAACATAGAGCAATACAGACACCGCTCGTTGAAAAGAGATTCAACATCGAATTCATATACGTTTAATTTCCAGAATGAACACCCTGGCGAAACGAACATCGTCCGCAATCGATAAACGCAATCGTTCTGTTGAAATGATGATTCTAATCATAGTAGTACTTGGTGGAATGATGTATACGCTACTCACGAGTCTAAAAATTATACCGGCTTGCCTTGATGCGGCAGAAATCTTAGCCGGAAGAATGTAGGAGGCCATTATTCTTAGACCCTGTAATCAGTTATCTCACGGACGTGAGGAGTGTTTACTGGGGGTAATGACACACCAGCGCAACCTCCGGATGAATCGGGGCACTAGAGACAGGGCCCGACTGGGAAATTCCAAATTAACAGAAAAAAATGCGTTTATTGAAAGTTACAGCAATGCGCTTACATCCTAACAGAAGGCAGAATTCAGTTCCTCCACAAGATCACTTATGACAGGGATTGCTCTTCTATCCAACAAGTGTTCCTCCACCCAACAACTGCAAAGTTGTTCTTGTGGAAGCTTTCCTCAGAATCTGTTTGATATGAATCAGCGGAGGTCATAGGGGGCTAGCTGTGTTCTGTTGTATTTTTCAAATCAATATTTTTTGTTAATTCATTTCGTTTATTACTCAGGTTGTTTTTCGTTTTATTTGTTCAAGTTTAAACTAGCTATACAAAAGTTCTGATGTCTTTCACATGATGGCGGCATACCCTACAATTTGAAGAAAAAATATGATTGGGATCCGGTAGGGGAGGAGCGTGAATGGACGCTCATGATACGTGAATCTTAGTGCCCCGCTTGAAATAAGAATCAACGTTTCTTGCGACTATACATAATATAGGGTATTGTTTTATTTGTTATTCAGGGCGGATAGTTTTAAAATGAACACAGTGTATATATATCATGACACAAAGTCACAACGACGAAGTTAATGCGTCATCCTATGGTATTATACCCGCCAAAGAGATAAAAATCAACCAATAAGCTATCTATTTATTATTCATCGAAGGACCCGGAGATTAGGATGGAAAACCCGAAGTTGAATGAACTGATTTTCTCCTGCCTTGTGAAGGAAATTAGGGTTAGTTTTGGGACTAGCCGTTTGTCTAATTTAATGACACAAGCTCTTGTTGAGCATACCCAATGAAGGCCACCATCAAGCTCCACACGGGTTACATGGTACACATGTAACATAGTTGAATCTGTAATAGGCGTGTCACGAAACCAACTATAATATACTCTCCAATCTCAGAACGCTACCAGTTTGTCTAATTGGCGAAACCGAAATGCCGCCCAAATGCAAAGTAGTTCCGGATGATCTTATTTGAAATCTACACCCGGAAAAATAAAACAAGAATAACGATTCCACCATGGTCGTATCTCGTCGGGTTGGAAGAGATTGTGTACGAACAATTCGTTTTGATCGAGACATGTCCAACTGAAATAATTGTCAGCAAAGAAACAACTTAATCTCTCCTCAATTTTAGGCAGATATCTGACAGAAAACAACTACTTCCCTGGCTAATACCACGACGGACGTTGAATTAAATCTGACAGATATCTGTGCAGCGTTCTCCCTTGAATCTGGGAGACAGCCACAAATACTTTCTGTATCAAGTAGCAGAATCCTGCCCGACATGATCAAGGACTTGACCACTCGCATACCGGTCTAGAGGTGTATTGCCTCTCTTCAGTGCAAGGTAGGTCCGACAACATTTACAGTCGTCGACGTCCTTGGTCATGCCATGCAATTTACTGATACTAGAAATGATTTTCTGGAGTGGATGCGGAGTCTCGTAAGAAGACAGTCGCAGCGCCACCTCTAGAAAACCTCAGAAAGCACTCAGAAGTAACTCGGGGTAAAGTTTAATTTGAAAAAATCAGACAAAGTCTGATGGCTTCAGGAGAGAGACAGAACTTCAGCAAAGAAACCCCTTATTCTCTCCTCAAGGAGTTGCATCACAGAGTTTCCTCGAAGAATTCCTCTAAGTAATGTATTTTTATGTTGTTGAGGAGGTTGATTCCATTATATATCAAAGAATCCTTGAAAACGTGTGATGTGGGAATAGATAGTCTCAGCTGGTCGTGTGGAGTGTGGCATAGATGAGCCTTCATAGTCAGTTCTGTTTTTGTGTATTATGGATGCTGTTCCCATTATAAATACTGAGAAGACAGTGAGTATTTCATGTTCAATGAACATGGGTTTGCACGAATCTCGCCATTTTGCTGGGCAAAGATATCTTGAGGCTCCTTTCTTCAGAAAAAAACAGACTGCATGAGTTGAGTACTGCAAACTCCCCAGAAAGGTATGTCATACCTCTGTTGTGAGTCTCTTAAAGCATAATAACCTCATTTACATTGAACTCTAGTTCCTTTGCAACATTCCTCAGTGCATAGCAGCCTTAAGCTAATATTTTGTTCAGATGTTCTAACATGTTCGTTACATTCTTGATTATTATCGAGACGGACACCAAGAAATGTTGAAGTCATTTCCTTCTAGAGAAAGATCTGAAATGGTAAATTCGAATGCTACTAAATGAGTTTTGCTTTTGTTGTATCAGACAGTTGGAGTCGCACCAATTTTTTGCAGCATGAATTATCTCTGTTGTGCCAAAGTATTGTGGTATCGTCGGTGAAGAGAGTGAATGTTCATGAAATCGGAAGGTGAGATAAATCATTAATACATAGCAGAACCAAGATTGGTCCCAATACAGAACCTTGGAGGACGCCAAAATCAACATCTCTGGTCTGCGAATCCGATGTCATTCTCACAAACCGTTTTCTTTCAGTGAATTATGATTTAACCCAAGTGAGACTATTTCCTTCGAAACCATATCTTTTTAAAGCAATATGTGATGGTCAACACAGTCAAATGCTTTAGACAAATCGCACAGTGGATTTTCCATTATCAATTCTACTGTACACTGAATTTAAAATGTGGATATTGCATCAGAAGTGTTTTTCTCTTGCTGAAAGCCATAGTGATGTATACTCATAATTCTGTTGATGTCCAGGAATCCCATAATTCTTGGTTTCATCAATTTTTTTATTATTTTTGCTTTCGTTGTGATCAGGGATATTGGCCTGGGATTGGCTGGATCTTTTATTTGCACTTTTGTTGCCACCAATGATTTAAAAATGATTTCTTCTATCCTCCAAGCGAATAAATGAAATAGCCAAACTATACTTTAGAATGACCAGAAGGACACTGAACTAAGATGAAGGGGTTCTTTATCTTAGTTCAGTGTCCTTCTGATCATTGTCATTCTCATAGAAGATGTTTATTTTTTTTCGAATTTTCGGTAAGCTGTAGATTTCAACTTTCGCAGCAAAAGATGTTGAATTGGAAAAGTTACGATTTTTCTCATAATTTTCAACAATTACGGGATAGACCAAACAGATACTATTTTTTGAGAATATCATGGAAACCGTATGAATGTACCTATGTTTGAATGTTCGACAACTATTAATTTTGAACCACACAATGGGAATGTAGTTTGAATCAACAAATATGCCACGGTTCATCACAAAAAAGGACAACTCATATTCATAGGATATACTTTCTTAGAAAACGGGTAGGCCGTGGAATTTTAAGTTTGGAGTGTCTACATAAGAGAATGGTTCTGCACGGAGCCTGCCAAGTCATCAGGAGTGCAGATCTCTGCCATGGTCTGGATTGGAGCATTTTTTTTACCGATGAACTCGATCTTGTTGGGACCCGTTCAGCAGAGATCCCATTCCAATACTGCGGAGAGTGAGAGTCTCCTACAGCTACAAAAGGATGAGCCAATGCAAAGGGTCTTCTCCATCGCATTTCTCAGGTCGAGTGGGCTGAAGTCAAAAACCGAAAAATTCATAATGGCCTTCCACGATGGTGTTTTCAACATCATCGTCTACCGTAGTCGCGTGGTGGGATTAGAGTTCCCTGACACTACATGCAGATCGTGTCGTGGGACAGCTGAGACCATAATGAATTTGCTGTCATCCTATCAAGCTTATGCGGTCTCAGCCAATATCCACAGGCATAACACGGCGCTGCGTGTGTTATACTACCATTTTTCGACACTCCTATGATATAACGAGACCCCGGTGTTGCCTTATACTCCGAGGGATATTGACTCCGTTGTGGAGTTTGAGAAGTGCCGAATCTATTGGAACTAATCATTTCCCATTCTCAGGAAGATACAAGCCAATGAGCCTGATGTAGTCTTCCTCGACCATCAAAGTAGGACGATGTTCCTCATTGAGTTTTCAGCTCCTGGCGAAACGAACATCGTACGAAAAGAGAGTGAAAACCATTTTGTCAAGATGGTGGTTCTGAGACTAGATGTCCTGGGTGAAATAATGGACACACTGCTCTCATACTTTACAAAATTATACCGGCTTGCCGTGATGTGGCAGAAAACTTACCGTGATGTGGCAGAAGGCCGTAATTCTTGGTTCACTCCGTTTACTCAGGGTACATGATTCTCGGACCCAGTAATCACTTGCCCCACGGACGTGTGGAGTATTTACTGGGGTTAATGACACACCAGCGAGCCCTCCGATTGTATCGGGGCTCTAAAGACAGGGCCTGACTGGGATTTTCCTGTTGGAAAAATAATAATGATAATAATACCCCCTCATAGAGTGTACCCAAAAACTACTTTACAGATTTCTTTGTGTTTACGGTCACTTCCATTAAAATCTACAACATTCCAAAAATTCAGAAAATTAATTGGAAAGCCATAAAGATGGTGCGGGTATTTTTGAAAAATACATGTTCTTTCCTTCACTAGGCTGCACCCTTACGAACAATCCTTAGAAGTATTCGGGAGACTTGTTTGAACCCAAGCGATCAGTTCCAATGAAGTAATCTGTATTGGAGGCTGTCGGTCTCATTCTGACTCACCCTGTATAAGTTTAGGGACACATGTCCAACAGAAAACTATTGATATAACTTATATAGGTACCAAGTTTCGATAAAATTCGGTGAGCTGCAGTAGTTTATAGTATGCAATTCATTTAATGGGAGAGTTCAGTCGAACTACATTTTTCTTCAATTCACTCAGTGATTCAAAGCCCTTATTTTTGAGACATACATATAAGCAATTTTTGAACACTTGATTAGTAACCAGAACACATTTTTTCATATTCGTTCCAGAATAACTTTCTGCAGTCTAGTTCGAGTTATAAATAATGTATTTTGGAAGACATTGTTCTTCAGCCAGGGTTTTATTAACTGGTAAATTTCATAAGGTCATAACTCATAAGGAGTTTTCTACGTGTTACCCATATATTAAGCCAGAATATCTTACTTGTCTCCAAGCAAACGATATACGTGAGAAATTACAGTGTGCCAGAAAACGTAAACATTTTCCGCAGCACGATTAGAAAAGTGTATTGTATGCTTTTTATAGTACTTTGAAGTGTAATTTCCCACAGTTGCGAACATTACGTTTTCGTTCAACTCTGCGATTTTTGCGGTTTCAGCCGAAACTATAGTGTGTCTCAATAATTATTTATAAAGTAGTGTGGTTTTTTGCAAATGTTTTTTACAATAAATGAAAGTGCTGTTTATAGGATATCAACTTTTTTTGCAATATATATTGAAACTGCAGAAAGGGACTAGGGCATCACCTGAATTTGTTTTCCAATATGGTATTGCGGTGAGAGGCTCACTGACAAGGAAACAAATTTAAATTCAATTAGGTAAATGCTTGTGAGAAATTCAAACTTGGCATAATTATTCCTTTGAGGTAGGCTGAGAAAGATCTGTCAAATATATTCTACTGAAAGTTACTCTCACATATGACATGAAAATATCCCATGCACTATTTTCTTTGGCAACGGTACATATTCACCAAATAACAAAACCCCAACAAAAACTATGAATTCAGAATATTGTATACTATGGGTTCGAGTTTTCTGTTTAGCATAATTTTTAGTATTACTGGGGCAACGTTCGATTATTCCTTCGAAGAAAAACGATAATAATAACCTCAGTGGTTATGAAACTCAGTACTCGACCATGAAAAAGTGAGGATAGGAGCATTTCTTTTCAAGGCAGCAACCCGTGCAGCCAATGAACTTGGTCTCGTATTCGATACTGAATGGACGAACCCAAATTCTGTCACCGAGTTGGAACCCGTTCAGCAAAAAGCCCACGTCAAAGCTGCGGAGGGTGAGGGGCTTCCACAGCTACATAAGGATAAACCAATACATGAGATTTTATTCAAGAAGATTCAAGACAGACCTTCGCATATCCAGAACCCGGACATTTGCTTCCGTCAGGTTAAGTCGGAAACCGAGGGATTCATAATGGCCTGTCAAGATGGTGTCTTCAACAACCTCATCTACCGTAGTCGCGTGATCGGTAAAGAGGTCTCTGATACTAGATGTAGAGCATGTTGTAGAGCAGCTGAGACCATAATGCATTTGCGGTCAGCAGTATAAGCGTAACCTTTGAATGGCATGGATCGATTACCGCAAGGCATTTGATACAACATCGCATGAGCTAATCATGCTTTTGCTCAGATGCCTTGCGGTACCCGATCAAATAGTGAGATGCAGTGAACAGCTGATGCCGCTCTGGAGGACATGCTTCACCATAAGTTCTGTTCAAGTCAGAGTCTAAACAGAGCAGGTTATCTTCAGAAGCTGCGTGTTTCAGGAAGACTTTCTCAGCCTACTTCTCTTCTGCATCTCACTTTTGCCATTGTTCGTTGCACTACGGCTAACCCGCAGATACAACTGCGACACCCACAGCAACCAAAGGCACTAGGTCACCCATATGTTTTACTTGGATGACCTCAAACTATATGCCTCCGGAGAAAAAGATCTTCATCAGTTCTCAAGGGTGGTGCATGAAAACACGCATGCTATCGGAATGGAGTTTGGGATCGACAAATATGCCACTGTTCATCTCCAAAGAAGATGATGCGAGGAATACGGAGAGGATGTTCAGCTCGTAGAAGGAAGCATCCTACATCATCTGGATGCTGGAGAGACGTATATCTACCTAGGGGTGGAACAACGCCACACCCAAGAGTTAAGTTAAAAGCTCTCTTCGCGGCAAGTATCAGCATAAACTCCGACAGATCTGGTCGGCAGAACTGTCGGGGGAGAACGAAGTTGTTGCAACTAATACGCTTGCCGTTTCGATTCTACTCCAATTCTTTTCTGCTTAGTATGCGATCATGAAAGAACAGGGATTGAAGCATTTCTCTTCAAGGCAGCAGCCCATGCAGCCAATGAACTCGGTCTTGTAATCGACTCTGAACGGACGAACCCAAACTCTGTCACCGAGTTGGAACCTTTTCAGCAAAAAGCCCACGTCAAAGCTGCAGAGAGTGAGAGGCTCCTACAGCTACATGAGGAAAAGCATGGTGTTTTCTTCAAGAACATTGAAGACGTCCGCTTATCCAGAAACCTGACATTTGCTTTCCTCAGGTCAAGTCGGAAACCGAGGGATTCATAATGGCCTGCCAAGATGGTGTCTTCAACATCCTCGTCTACCGTAATCGCGTGATGGGAATAGAGGTGCAGACCGTGTTGTAGAGCAGCCGAGACCAAAATAAATTTGCTATCAGCTTGCCCAGCTTATGCGGTCTCAGCCTATAACCACAAGCATAACGCGGCGCTACGACTGTTGTACTACCACCTACGACGGTATTGACGAGATACCGGTGTTGCCTTATGTTCCAGTGGAGAATGAAAAGTTCCGAATCTATAAGATGTAGTCCTCCTCGACCAACATACTAAGATGTTCGTCATTGAGTTTTTGGCTCCTGGCGAAAGGAACATCTCCCGAAAAAAGGAGGAAGAACCGACTGAATATCCAGATCGACTATTTGAACTCTGCAGGCATTACTCAAACCATTATATTAAAATGGTGGTTCTGATAATAGGGTTTCTTGGTGGAATTGATGGAAACACTGCTCTCGAACCTTAAAAATCGTATCGGCTTGCCGTATATAATATGGCAGGAATTTTAGCCGAACGAATGCAGGAGGCTACTATCTTTGGTTCACTCTGCCTAGACAGGACCTGACTGGGAAATTCCTAACGAATAAAAAAAAGAGGGACTGCCAATAGACAACACGCGTCTCGCATCCAGTTTGTGGTGGATTAAGTGGTGGGTAATATGCCAAATATGGCCAATTAGTGCGGAGAATTTTCACAAAATTGAGACAAGTCCATGGTACAATAAAGGACTCTTTATAAAGAAGTCATAAGTCAAGAATGGAGCCATAAAATCCAAAAACAAAACAGGTAGAATATAGTTTTGTAGCAGGTAATTTCTGAAGTGTACCTGTTGAATAAAAAAATAATAAGAGTAGGTACATGATTTGAAGTAGGTAGGAATGTAGGTGGTGAAACAAGTAAATCCCAAAATTGGGAAAACAAAGAAAAAAGTTGATGTAGGAAGGGATAATGGACTAAAGGAGGTAACATATACAACCTCGAGAATTTGAAAAGAATATGATATCTGTCCCTCTCTTGTTATCGTTTTAATCGATATCAGATATGAGAGAAATATGTGTGTTTTATTCAATTTAGCGAAATCAACAACAAATGAAATTTTTCGTTTTGATTGAAATTTTAACTTGATTAAATATTGATGCAGTAAATGCATTCGATAAAATGTTCATATAGGCTTCATTATTCAACAAAATAACATAAGCACATAAAAATACATGCTCGTAATAACAAACAGTCTAGAAAATACCAAACAAAATATATATCAACAACCATATTAAATTCACATGAGAGCAATTCTGGCCTGACAGAGTTTCAAATAGGGATCGAATGAATAGGGTGGCAGTCAGCGGTCGTTGTAACTTCTTCTAGCACTGAACCATGTTCGATACCGGAACGTCAGAAATTTTCCCAAGTGTATCGGTAAATGAGCATTTTCATTTTTGAAAAAGAGGTGTGATGTGAGGTGGCTTGATGCCAATCCCGACGTCTAATGCTTGCTTGGAATGCGTACCGACCATACGGGGTGGTGAAATGAAATAAAATGAATTCATTCAGTTAGGCGTACACATTTTCAACAATGATTCATTATGAAAAATCACAAATATTGTTATTTCCGTTTTCTGTAACATTTTACTGATTATATATTTAATGCTAGATGGTAGCTGAGTGTATAATTCATGTCCGTGGTAGGTGATGAATATTTGGGCTTGGGTTAGTCTACAGGAACGAATATTGAGTATTATGTGGTACTTATGGTACTTCGAGTATTATATGGATGCAAAACATAGACATGCGGACTATGAATTGTCCATAAAATGTATTGATGCATGTACAATGTTCTCAATGTGCAAACCTGTGTTACCTCATATAACTCTTTTGTAGAGGGACTCTTATCATTTTTCAAACAAAAAAAACAACAGAGTATTTTGTATCATTTCCAGATTGCACAGAGATGTTTTGAAAGAACCACCCGATATAATTAAACAGTGTGTAATAAGTGTAATATAGATTCCGCCAAGGCCCGATATATCATCAACAAATATTTTATGTTCAAAATGTTTCTTAGCAGATACAATCTATATATAAGTTTTCTCAATCTTTCAACAGTATCAAGTCGATCAGAGCGCCATGGTAAGTAATAATAATAATTGCCACTCCTACCTACACAGGCTATGCTTTCGAGTACACTCTACAATTTTTGATGAGGAAGTATCAAATATTTTTTCGATAGGAATATCCCAGTCAGGCCCTGTCTCTGAAGCTCCGATATATCCGTATGGCGCACTGTTGTCATTTATCCCACGTCCGCGTGGTAACTGAATACTAGGTCCGAGAATATTGTGCCCTGAGTAGAAGAGGTGAGCCAAAAATGACGGCTTTCTGCATTTGTCCGGCAAAGGCTTCTGCCGCATCACCGGAAGGCAGTATAATTTCTGATTTAAAAACAGCGTGTCCACCATTCCCTATAATCAGGACCACCATTTTAATAGAATAACTTGGGTGAAGCTTGAGGAGTTCAGAGAGTGTCCCAATATTTTGTCTGTTTTCCCCTCCTATTCGGATGATATGCGTTTCTTCGGAAGCTGAAAACTCTATGATGAAAATCTTCTCACTTTGATGGTCGAGGGGGATTATATCAGGCGCTTATTGGCCCTGTATCTGCCTGAGACTGGATAACAAGAAGTGTTGACAATAGCGGATTCCATATCCCCTGAAACATAAGGCAACATCGCATGAGACCGTTTGAGCATTATGGTCTTAGGCACCCCAAAACATACTCTACATATAGTATCCGGATCCTCTACACCCATCACGCGACTACGGTAGACCAGGTTGTTGAAGATACTATCCAGATTATGAAGCTGTCGGACCTCGACTTCAGCCCACTTAACCTCAGGAATAAGAAAGTCAAATCTTTGGGCTAGCCAAGGTCTTCAATGTTTCTGAAGAGAACCCAATGAATTGGAGCATGATTCAGAAGGACTTTGGTCTCCACAGCTCCATCGTGAGGTTTTTGATGGCGGGTTACAACTCATCATCACAGGCTCCATCCAGAACCATTCTTTCATGTAGACACTCCAAGCACAAATGTCAACGGCCTTCCTGTTTGAGAGACAAGATCCTACGAAGATTCATCGTTTGATGAGTTCTTACGTCGAGTTTTCGCAGCACTTCTTCAGTCTTTCTTTACTCCGAAGGAGTACAGTAGGATCGGAACAGCGAACATATTAGTTGCAGCAACTTTGTTCTTTCACAACAGTCTTGATGACCAGATCTGTCTAACTCTGCAACTATACTTGTCTAGGAGAGAGTTTATCTTGTTAACTCTTGGGACGGCGTTGTTCCACCCCTAGATTAATGAACATCGCTCTGGCGACAAGATGACGTAGGTTTCTTCAGTCAACTAGCTGAAAATCTTTTCCGTATTCCTTTGTGATGAAACGTGGCACATTTGTCGATTCCTTATTCCACTACGACAGCATGCGTGTACTCTTTCACTACCCTTGAGTATTGATCCTTTTTTTCTGGTGCCAGATAATTTGGTGTTACTCATGTAAAATAAATGAACTTGTATCTTCGATTGCTGGATGTGCCGCAGTTATATTCACAAGTTTTCTGAGTGCAACGGATACTAGTGATAGAGAGATGCTGAAAAAAACAGGGTTGAGGATGTCTTAAACAGTACAATTCTGAAGATTACCTGTTCTGTTTGAAATCTGATTTGGGTTGTTTCATACAACAAAGTTATGCTATTTGGTTTCATGGTGTACTTTCCCTTGGGTCTTGTGTGGTGAGGAACACTGCGTAAGTATCTGTTTGATATATTTCAATACCTGTCGTGACATGAACCAGGGAGGTAGTTATTTTCTGACAGATATTTGCCATAGTCCTACACTGAAGGTGTTCCAGAGTGAAGAGTTGAAAACTTTTGTCGGCTATGACAATCGTTACTAAACGATCTCCCTGATGAATTCTGAGTGTTGTGATCACATTCTGTTTCATATATCATTTGGAGTAGCTTATAATGGCAAGCTGGGTGGAGTGCATTCAGATTTCTATCCTGTTACTGAAATGGCATTCGATTCAGTATATCTGTCTGAATAAACTGTCATACAAAGTCCAGTACCAATTAAGTGTGATGCTCCTGAACGATACATCAAAAAATCGTATGTGTGTTTATCGATTTGTCGCTCTCGATGTCGTCGACCACATGTGGTCCTATTCAATAAATCAGAACTAATAGAAATCGGTAAATCACCGTGACTAATAAAATCCTCTCACTGAATTGAAAACCTGATGCATCCACATATATTTATTCAAATATTGCAGTTCTAACTAGCATCATCATGAAGAACACATTTTGCACAATAGATTCAAGTATGCATGATCAGTCAGTTGATTCCATATATTTTTGTGTCCCTTCGTACCCAAATAGTTCGAACGAATGCATACAGCACTTCCTGATTCCATTTTACACTGATTAATCTCTTCCAGAATGACGGAAAGGGATATGAATATGGTCGTTCTATTTTTGTTACATCCCCCTTTTCCTGGTCACTTAATTCAACAACTGCAATATGTGAGTTGCTTTAGGAGTTCTAGCGAAAGTTATAGGAATGAAATGAAAAAGATGCAGATGAGAGAATGTCAACATTTTCACTGGACGACATACCTATGTTATTGAACCAACTCCAAATACACAAGATCCAAGATTGTAGGTCAATCAAGCACAGTCCAAAACGATAGGAATGTTTCCAGAAAAGAGCCCTATCTGATACTAATCTTACGTTATAATTTGAAATGATAAAACTAGATTTCTTCGAGCAATGGTTTGATTGGTTTTTATTTTTCCCAAAGCCGTCTGAACAACAACCTGTCTTGCTCATTTTGAATGGACATTGATCCCATTTTGACATGAGAAATAACAGTATAATGAAGCGAGAGGCCGTCAAAAACACTAAGGAAAGGAATTTGGCATGTCCAGCTGAACCCAAACAGTGCACACGACTCATACATACATTGATCAGCTCTTAGAAGAATGCAATCGAATGGGTCATCAGTTCTTTTTATTCTCAGATATATCAGTCTTGTGACCAAGAGAAGCAAACTTTGTGACTTCTCTTTGTGCGCTACAAAAAATAATTGAATATGTAACACCCACCATGAGACTCTGTCAACACGTGCGAGTTTTCTCTTCATTTCTCATCATGATATTCTTCAGAAAAAGCTGAATGACAACTCTTTCGTGTGTATACAGCGTAAGAACAAAAAACCTCCTGCTTTTCTGAAAACCGTTGTACATTTACTGATCCATCCGGTTTCAACCCCATCCTTTCCAACCCATATGGGGATCAATACGTGAATTTCAATAATTTCATGCACTTGATCCAGAATTCGTTGAATTTCCATTACAGCAACGAATAGCGTCAGAAACTTGCATATTTTCGCCTAATCATCAACTCTCACATCAAATTTACTATAAATCTAAAATTACGCTTACATATGAAACAATTTATATATCTTGATGATTCACCAGACCCACATGAGCCTATATAACCTAAGTTCCCGTTGAGAGAGAAAGAAGGCTCGAGGCGAGGTAAATTCTGCATAGGCTAATAAAGTTTTCAAACCATGGGCTCAATACACACCTTTGGACGGTGTGGAGTAAAACCTCATCGCCCATACATACATGGGCCTTCTCTATGAACAACTAGTCCTCAGAGGAAATCAAGGAACTGGACATGTGTTTGTCTAATAAAACCTAAATTTAGGGTTGAAGGGAATCACGGACCCAGAAAAAGCACCAAGCAAGATGGTGCCGAGCCGGAAGGGGTTGAAGCAGCGTCTTCCCGGGAGAGAAGAAGCCCTTTCAGAAGGCCAATGGCACAATAGGGGGGAAACACATATGGAGGAGTAAGACTCACAAAAGGCACAGAAAAGGTCATGCAGAACTAAACATGAATCACCTAATCAGGGTGCAGTTAGTCCAGTGCTATAGTATGCAAGACATTCCACAAAGGAGGATAACATCTGGCTCTCCTTCAAAATAACTCTGCCTACTAAGAGGAAAGGTAGCAGGACTAAAACCCAACTGAGGTGGGAAATTATATACAAAGAAAATAATAATGGACCTACAAAGAGCAATAAAACTACCAGAAAAACATATTTTGATCTGACCAGGGTGAACTATTTCAACCCTAACCAGAAACCATTTAAGATTAGTCATAGGATATGCGCATTAAGAGAGAAATCTGTGAAAATTGAACGGTTCAGGTATTGGCTCGAATCACTAACACTTGTTATATTGGGTAAGAGAAATGTTAGGATTATAGTCTTCGAAACTAGCTCGTTAATGAAAGTTCAGAGACCAGTAAGTGGTACAAAAATCGGCGGATAAGTATGATATGATATAATCAGGAAAAGCACGATGACTGACGTATCCCAAAGCACTATCAAAGAAGACACTGCTTATATCAACAGAAAGCCAAAGGCAATAACAGATTTTGAAACGCAAAAATAACTAATAGTCATCCCATGGTAACTATAACACATTTTCATTTTCAATGATTCAGCTTGAATTATCTATAGAGTACGCTCGTATAATCTGAATGGAACTTATAATCAAGATTTTTTCTCATACCAGGCAAATCTCGAAGAACTGATGGATGCAACAAATCAAGTGAAAAACTTTCCAGTGGTATTAAAATAATTTCAAAAATCATCTTCCAAAATTCGCTAATCATCGTTCTCAAATTGCTGGTCAACTTCAATAATGATTCTTTTGCCAGAGGAATTTTCCCAGACATCTGAGAAACCAGCGTAGTGATCCTTTTCTATAAGGGTGGTGACCCGTTAGATCCAGCCGATCATCAAATATTGCTGCGTGAGCTTCATCATTATGGGGTCACAGACCAAAATCATAACTGGTTCGAGTCTTATTCGAGTCAACGAACTCAAATTATAAAAAGTAATAGCTGTTCCGATATTGTTTCTTCTCAAACATAGTATACCACAGGGATCTGTGATTGGACCTATTCTGTTCATGTTTTATATGAATGACCTTGCTAATATCAATACTGAAGTTGTATCCAGTATTTTTGCAGAAGACACAACGATCCTGTGGCATGATAATAATTCGAACAATCTTTATAGTAAAATGGATCGGGATGTAACTGTTGTGAGGAAGTGATGTAGTGCAATAGAAATAGCAACACGTTCCTAGGAATCCACCTAGACTGTAATCCCAGTTTCAAAAATAACATTCGTATACTGAGTAAAAACTTGTTTGTCCCTTAGGTGCTATGCTCTACGTGTTATTTCAAACGAATTGAGTGTGACAACTGCGAAAGTAGCACCATGCCGGATTGAGTTTCATGTCAGGTATGGTATGTTTTTCTGGGAAACTTGCAACAAACAGCGCTCAACATTTTTACACTTTAGCTATATTTTCAAAGTTGAATCTCTAGTATCTTAGAAATAATTATTCAAAAAGTAGAAACTCCCCACTATTCAATCTCGAAACGGTATGCCTGGTACATAAAAATAAATAAACATATAACACAATTCTTGGATTCACCAGCCAAAAACGAACAAACGAATGTATTTGTTAGTGCATTCTAGATTACATGTAACTACAGATAAATTCGCATTGTTATTGGAGAAAAAAATTGAAAAAGTATATTTTCATATGAATGGATGTAACTGCATATTCCCACGTAGTTTAGAGTTCTGAAAAACTTTATTTATTAACAATTTTTGATATTTCAAATCTAAAGGTACTTTATATTCGAAGTAGAATTAAAATGTTTTGACAAACTTTTATGAAGGATGATTTTTTTTCCAAAAATTAATAATTAAAAGTGTTTGCATATGGTTACAACTTAGTGAGATAAACTGTAAATAAAAATACATTATTTCGTTTATATGTGCCAATGGGATGTAGTAAACAGTGGATTATTATTCATTTGGCAGGGACAGGACTATTATAATGTTGTCCGACCTACCCTGTCACTGATGAGAGGCATTAAACCTCGAAACATGCATGTCTGCAGGTGGTCATTCCCAGCCAAACGAACGATAATCTTCTGTTTAATTACAAGACAAGCACTCGCAATTGGCTCTTCTTGGAAGAACGTTGCACAAATATCTGTCAGATGTACTTCAATGTCCGTCGTGGCCAGGGAAGTAGTTGTTTTCTGACAGATGTTTGCCTTTAATTTTCCACTTGGTGAAAACGCTTAGAGAGGAGGGTACCCCGTATTCTTTCACAATGAGATGTGAGTAAATATTCAGACACTAAAGGCTATCTTAATTGATTGATTGAGTATTGACTAACGAAATGATTCAACAATAAAGCTATTTATACAAATAATATTTCTCGGATGCCCTTAATGATATTATACATGAAATTTTCATAAAAACAGCGATTCTTGGCGCTCCGCAGAATATTCAGAATTATGTTTGCTGACATAAAGTTTTTGTGGGAATATTTTATAGAGAAAGATAAACTGGAGGAGTAATGTTGGGGAAGAATCCGTCGTCATATAAAAGAACTGAAAGGAAACAGCACAGAAATACAATTAAAATTATCAGTGCAATATATCTGAAATTGCATAGCACGAACTAGGGAAGATATGAGAAAAACTCACATGTCATCCCCTCAAAATATAGTCCTTATTTAAGCTTATTGCGATACCATTACGTTCCCCAACCGAAGATTGGAGTGATAATAAAACATAATTGATACTTTTTTGCAGTCTCAATTTTATTCGAGGTTTTCTGGAACTGAGACATCGCTGATAAGTTCTGGAACAGAGGGAAATACGTTTCGTCATTATATTGTACCCGATGACAGTGCCCTTATAATAACATTAACTTATTTCAGTTACTATAGTATGAATCTTTTCTTTTTAGTAAAGGCACTTTCATTTCAAGTATTTCAACAAGTAGATAGTTTGAATGAGAGGCTAGTGAATTAGGTGACGTTTATTTTTTTGCCCTGAGGGCTTCAATATCTCTTTGATGATTTTATTCCGTGAAGAAAACCATAATACATATACTTCAACGGTTGCAAGTGGCAGTAGTTGCTGGCGAAGTGATAAGTGTGTAAGAAGTGGCGTAAGACTGGATTTTCAATAAATTTTTATGAAAGCATTACAAATTCACTCACTTCAGTACCTGTTGCCTTTTCAGGCATCGGCTAGACATATTGCAAATACTATGAATCAAATAAATAATTCATAACTGATTTAAAGTTTTAAATTTATTCTACACAAAAGCTAGATAAATGCACTCGATGGGAAGTAAAATATTTGAAGACATCCTTGTTTGCGCTTTAACAAAGAGTGGTTGTTACAATATCCTGCAATATCATTTCGCAATCCAGTGAATAGGAACTTGATAGGAAGACAAATAGGGATATAGGCCAATCAATTGAGCATTAAATATGAAAAATTAACAAAATTGCAAAAAATGCAAACTATCACAAAAGTTGTGTTTAGTGCTCAATGAAAGTATAAATGAAAATCTGTGCCCTCATACAAGACCGGCCACAGAGTTAATAATGTAAATTATAAACAGATGTCGTTATTTCATACAGAAAAAATGCAAAAGAATCACAAAATGGTGAAAATAAAGACAATATCACACTGTATCGTTCCCTAATTATGCGACCAGGTCCAAAGTTTGGCATCTGAATAAATAGAATGGCAGTTTTTCAATCTTGGAAATGATACAAAATTTCAGCAAATTCAAGTGATCAGTAGAAACTTATATTGGAACATGGATCTGAATTTTCTCCCTCGTACGATGTCGGAAAAGTAATGATTTCGAGGTCACAGTAATTTGTTGCATAATTTGTTGCAAACATCGTGGATCGTTGGCTTTTGCAGAATGATAAATATTGGACAGACCTAACTTTCTTTTCTTGATACCAACGACGATTCACTGTCCGAAGATGATTCGACAACAGAAGGAACAGTAAACCAAATTCAACATACGAACGAGACAGATGAAGAACTCACTGATTCTGTCGCTGATTTTTTCGAACTCGACGTCAAAGAGATCGTGACGTCGTTAACTTCTGATCATCATGTGAAGAAATATCAGTTGTGAAAAATTAATCTACACTATGTTCAAAAGTCCTAAACCAGGGGATATCTACCACGCTCAGCTGTAGGGGTTGCGAACCTCCCTATTCGTTGACACGATGGAGGTGGAAGCCACGAGAGGCTGCCCTCAGGGGAACCTCGTGGTAAACCGCCCTATCAAAGACTTAAATTGAGGAGGAGTATATGCCCGGGGCTACGCTGACGATATCGTCATAATGGTGAACGGGAAGTATATGGGGGTCTGTGTGGATCTTATGCGACCAGCACTCACAGTCGTACAAAAGTGGTGCATGAAGGAGAACCTCAAGGTCAGCCCCCAAAAAACCATGATTGTCCCTTCCACCAGAAAAAGAAATTTGGTAAAAAGGCTTACAGACGCCAGGAAAATCGAAATACTTGGTGCTGAACTCAAATTCGAAACAGACCTGGAACAAACATCTGGGAAAAGTGCTGACAAGAGCAAGGACATCATCAATGATGGTCAGACGTTCCTCCGGAAAAACATGGGAACTACGACCCAAACAATTGCTTTTGCTTTACATAGCGATAGTGACGCTCTTGGTTACATATGGAGCTCTGCTGTAGTAGCCAAAGGCAGAACAAGTTACAAGTTACTTCTTTGATGGAGCATTTACCACCATCAGGCAAGATGGGGAAGTCGCATTAAGGGCCCTACCACTGCTGTCAAGGGAAAAGAACTGGTACACGGATGGCTCTGATGCAAGAAATGGAGTAGAGGCTGGCATAACGGGCAGAGACCGAAGCATGACATCAGTCTGAGCCTCGATAGTCGAGCCTCGTTTACCAAGCCGAGATAACAACAATTTCTTTCTGCACAAGACAAGGGTCCTAGAAATCAACCCATAGTTATTCTCTTCGACAGCCAAGTGGCAATGAAGGCTCTGCGATCATGCAGATTCACTTCCAAATTAGTTTGAGAGACTCACCGAACTAGGAGCACAAAACAGGGTAACACTTTTCTGGGTACCAGGTCACAAAGGCATCCAGGGGAATGAGAACCCAGATGCCCTAGCAAGAGCAAGCACAGCAACGACTCTCATTGGACCAGATCCAGACTGTGGAATCCCATTTTCAGGACACGAAGAAATGGGTCAAGAACCATCAACAATCTTCATCAACAGCCTCACACATATTGTTTGAATGCGGAGCACTGGCTCGCATGAGAATGGATATCTCCAGACACGGTAGTGCAAAAGATATCATCCCAAAGGAAAACCTCATGAGGAATCTCCAGAAGTGAATCAGAATATTTGGTATATTCACGAGATGGAACTGACAGTGGGGAGCAGAAGAAAGGCTTTTTTCATTCCTTCATTCTACGGCAGATTTTTTTTCAATTTTCTTATTCTGATAATTTTGTTCTCATCTTCATCAAAAACAATTTTAAAAATTCCTCAATTAACAGATCACTGAGAATAACTGTCAGGTGTTTTTTTTTTCTCGAGTTGAATTCACGAACATATAGTCAACCAGTTGAGTTGTTTCCTGGACATCTACGAATAGCAGTCAGATTCAGTGTACAACGCAACAATTTTAGTACCATTTGGATGAAACACTATAGTCGCCTGAGGATGGAGAATGAGTAATTCCGATAGATTCGGCACTTCTCATTCTCCACATTGGATTTAGCGCTAGTATATTGTCTATACCTTCCGAGTGTCGAAGATGTTTTTGTTGTTGAAATTGTGATTTCTGTCAACCAGCTGCACCCTTACCAGCACAACCCTCAGCAGTCTTCGAAAGAATTCTGCGAGCTAGGTAAGACGTAGCTTTCACCTTTTAACGTGTAATACCATGCACGATGGGTATGAAACTCGTAGGGCAACATTTTGTCTCAGGATATACACTGAGACCGCATTGGATTTCCTTGCTGACAGCGAATTAATCATGGTCTCAGGCGCCCCAAGACACGCTTTGACGGACCTCTTGATCCATCACGCGACTACGGACACCATCTTGGCAGGCAGGAATTCTTTGGTCTCCAATTTCAGCCTACTTGATCTGAGGAATTAGAAGGTAGAACTTTGTATCTGTCAAGGTCTTCAATTTTGTTGAAGTAGACCCCTTGCACTGGCTTGCCCCTGCGTTTTCATGGTCGCATACCATGCAGATAAGAGGATCTGAACTCCTGATAACATTTAATGCTTCAGACAGTATCATTCAGTTAAGAGTTCAAACTCAAAAGTCTACGGTCTTTCCGTTGTCAGGGAAAGTATAACCGTGGAACAAACGAGTGGAACGCGACTTTTCACGTAGACTTGTCGCAGATCCTTTTAAGTCCATATCATCATCAAAGGAATGGAGTAGAACAAGAACGACAAGCATATTATTCACAGCAACTTCGCCCTTCCCCGACCAGATGTGTCTGATTTTATGCTTATACTTCCTAAAGAGACAGTTTCAAAATGTGGTTATCTCTTGTTAGCGGCGTTGTTCCACTTCCAGGTGATTACACATCTCTCCGGCAACAAGATGATGCAGGATGCTCCCGGGTACCAGCTAAACATCCTTTCCGTAATCCTCGCATCGTCCTTTTTTGAGATGAACCGTAGCACATTTGTCGATTCCGATAGCATGCGTATACTCCCCAATGTTAAGGACTCATGTATTTCTTTTCTTACGAGGCATTCAGTTTGAAGTCATCCATGTTAAATAGATGGTTAACCCTATGCCTTTCTTGCTGGGCAGTTGCATTTTTGGGTTTTCCTCAGTACAACAGACAATGGCAATAGGGAGATGGAGAAGGGAAGATGCATGAGTGAATTTTCCTGAAACAATGCCCTTCTAAAGATTATCTGGTTTTATTGGACTCTGGCTTGACAGAATCTCATAATGTGGTGAGTCTATGAGAGCGGCATCAATTGTCCAATACATATTTCATTATTTTTTTTCATGCTCAGATAAAAAATTAGTGAGTACGAGAATATTAAAAAGGTTTTTTTCATTTTCTTATGAATGAATCGGCTACTTCATAGCAAAGAAGTATATGCTTGATATTGAAACTTCACAATAATTTTTTCAAGAATGGTTTTTCTTGGGTATGTATAAGTATTCAAACATTTAATTCGAGTTGACTCGTAATGGGGTTGGTCAGAAGATATTCGTCTCTGTGCGAATTACAACTTATAACCATCAACGATCATTTTCGGGTAGTTAGAAGGGTTCAGTATTTTTTTTTACATTTTGAAGTGATTTCAAGGATATGAGTTGGCTTACATTGCAGTAGATCAAAATCCGATTGTCTCTATCCAAAATACAACTTTTCATAATTGAAAATCATTTTCGAGTCGTCAGAGAGGTTGAGTCAATTTTTGTATATTTTGAAGAGATCTCAAAAATTCAATTCGAGTTGACTCGCAATGTGTTGGGTCAGAAGACGTTCCTGTTCAAATTATATCTCTCCATTATCAAATATCATTTACGGTTTATCAAAAGGGTTTAGTAAATGTTTTTATACTTAGAAGTGATCTCAGAAATATAGTTTGAGTTGGCTCGCATTTTGGTGGGTCAAAATACATTCGTTCCTGTCCAAATTACAACTTCTCATTATCAAAGTCCATTTTTGGGTCGTCAGAGGGGATCGTCAATTCATTTATATTCAGTAGTGATCTCAGAAATTGAATTTGAGTTGGCTCGCATTGTGATGGGTCATAACACATTCGTTTCTGTTCAAATCACAACTTGCAATTATCATCAAAGATCAATGTCGAGTAGTTAGTAAGCGAGAGAGTTTCAAGCGACTTTTTTTTTTCATATGCTCATAGCTTCAGCCACGTGATGGCAGTACTAAACATCAATAGTTGTTTCCTACATAAATGAACGAAAGGCCAATAATAGTTCACTGAACGGATAAATATATCGCCAGAAACTGTAGCTCAGAATGCAACACGTCAGAGTCCGTTCTGAGTGTTTTGTGGTGCCCAGACGTCCTAGAGACTATTTCAACCGTAACGTAGTTCCATAATAATAATACTCCCTCATAAACACTCATAGAGTGTACCCAAAGCATAGCCTGTGTGAGGGGTAGAGGACGGCTATTATTATTACTTGCCGTGGCGCTCCGGGTGATTTACTGATGTTTTTTATGATGTATTCAATTTTCAGCTGTAGAAAAACCTACAGCACGGCAGATAATGAATGTAATCGGCTATCAACTGTTATACGCCAAAGTACCATTTATGCAACTCTAAGATGTATGATATCAGCCTATCTCCCTCCTCAAAATATTGAATCAAACATCGTTAATACAATAATGAAATATGGTGGATTACGTAATCCAATCTTCCGCAATAAAACCTATACAATAGGTAAAGTCGTCGGCAAGTATTCAACAAAAAACAACTACTGCCCCCTACGACCATTGAATTATATTTGTTTAATACTTGGCAAAGTTTTCTACAAGAACCACTTTGCAATGCATTTCAAATATCAAAGCTGAAATTATTTTTCGATTTAATTGGGAGAACACCTCCGTACCGGTTTCATGGTCATTGCCAATCATCAGCGAAGGCTAGTTCGACCCAATTGAATCGAAAAATCCTTTCATCCTAATTGGAAATCCCTGAGACAAACACTGAGGTATGAATTCAGCGCCATCTCTGGGTTCCAGTTTAAAATGCACTCCGACTACGTGTCGACTTCAACATGAAGCCAGAAACATCATGAAAGAGGGGCGACACCACTTGACGGAAGACCATAAAACTAATTAAATCGAAAAATAATTTCAGCTTTGATATTTGAAATGCATTGCAAAGTGGTTCTTGTAGAAAACTTTGCCAAGTATTACAACAATATAATTCAATGGTCGTAGGGGGCAGTAGTTGTTTTTTGTTGAATACTTGCCGACGGCTTTACCTATTGTATAGGAGTTATTGCGGAAGATTGGATTACGTAATCCACCATATTTCATTATTAGTTTTATGGTCTTCCGTCAAGTGGTGTCGCCCCTCTTTCATGATCGTTAATACATGTTGGTGTTTTATATAATTTCCATCAACTCAATAAGATGCCGCCAGTCGTTGAACTGAAAGCATAAACTCTTCACATCAATATGAATAATGGACTGTATTCAAATCATTGAATTTGAATATTGGATTCATTCAATGTAAGAAATGTTTAACAAGATACTTTATGCGTAACGCCTTCGTGATTTACATACTTATTTTTGCCCGGATGTAAATACGCTTATTTGTAATTTTTATATGGAGTGGAAGAATTGCCAAGAGAAGAATAGGGAGGATAAAACAAATTGCCCTTTTTATGTGGCCCATATATCTTGCAGTTATTATATTATACTTAAAAGGGAAGTGGAGTGTACCTAATGGCCTAGCTGAGGTAATACAGCATATTGAAATACTCAAATTGCATTATTTTCTCAAATAAGAAGTACAAATCTTCAGGAGGGGAATTTCATTTGGTTTTTCAATTCAATGGCTTAAAGTTGTTGAGTTTCAAAAATAATACTACCTAAGTCCTTCCTCATGTTTTTGGATCTCAAGATATTCTCTGAACTTCAATTTTGCTCACAATCCCAGCTGTTTTCGTAAGAGGCTCTTGCATTATACTGTCCTCTTATAATAATAGTATTACCGGAAGCAGAAGACTATAGATTGATAACATCTTAAATATATGTTATGAGATGTGTACCCAAACCTTATACATGCGAATACTCTCCACAGTTGATCTGGTTTATGAACGGATATATGAGCAAAAAGGGTCACAGAAGGGGATCACTGGCTGCTTGTGTACAGATGCATTGCTGTACCCGATCAAATAGTGAGATATACATTGGACATCTCTGGATGATTCGCTTCACCATTAAATCTGGTCAAGTCAGAATCCAAACAGGGCAAGATATCTATAGAAGGGCTGTGTTTCAGGAATACTCCCTTAGCCTTCTTCTCATCTGCATCCCCTTATTGTCTCCTTTTCTGTTGCACTAAGAAAAACCCGTGGATACAAAACAGCTGCGGCATTGGGTCACCCATCTGTTTTATATGAATGATCTTAAATTATACACCTCGGGGAAAAAGTAACAGTTCTTAAGGGTAGTCAAAGAGTACACGCATGATATCGAAATGAAGTTTGGGATCGACAAATGAGATGAATCAACAAAAGAAGATAAGGAATACGGAGAAAACGTTCAGCTCATAGCTACATCATCTAAATGTCGAAGAACTTGTATTCACCTAGAAGTGGAACAACACTGCTCCCAAGAGGTCATCACAGTTGGAAACTCTTTCTGCGGCAAGTATCAGCTTAAACTCCGACACATCCTGACATCAGACCTGCCGGAAAGGAAAAAGTTGCTTCAACTGATATGCTTGCCTTTCCGATCCTACTCTACTCCTTTGGAGTGATGAAATGGCTCGAGAGAAGCAGGGACATCTCGACGTAAAAATTCGCAAAATTATACAAATTCATAGAAGCTTGCAATCGTCCATTCTACCGTTATACTTCTCCACACAATGGGGAGGCCATGGAGTTTTGGGTTTGGGGTGTCTGTATGACATAATGTTACTGGATGGAGTATGTAGAGTTATCAGGAGTTCAGATCAATTTCTAAGCATGGTCATGGATCATGAAAAAGCAGGAATCGGAGTATTTCTTTCTTATACAGCAAGCTCACGGATACTGATGCACTCCTGCAGCTACACAAGGATTCATGATGGTTTGCCAGGATGGTGTCTTCAACACATTGGTCTACCAAAGTCGCATGATGGGTATAGAGGTACCAGACACAAGATGCAAAATGTGTTGCTGTCAGCTCGTCAAGCTCATGCGGTTTCAGCCTCATCGTTAAGCGAAAAAAACATCCTTCGAACAAAGGAGAAAAGGCGGACTGAATATCAAAATTTACTCCTCGAACTCCGCAGGCTTTATCCAAACCACTCTGTTGAAATGATTGATGGTATTGATCATAGGGGTACTTGGTGGCATGATGGAGACAGTGCTTTCAAATTTGAAAATTATACCGGCTGGCCGTGACGCGGCAGAAATCCGGGCCGGATGAATGCAGGAGGCCGTCATCCTAGGTTCGTTCCATCTACTCAGGGTACATGATCCTCGAACCCAGTAATAGCTCACCCATGGACATGGGGAGTGACTATAGTGGTAAATAATACCAGCGCGCCCTCCGGTTATATAGGAGCATCAGAGACAAGGCCCGACTGGTCAATTCCTAACGGAAGAAAGTTAATGAAAAATTAAAGTATTTTTACAATAATAATATATTGACTTTATTCATCATCATTTATATAGTATATAATACATATGCAACATTTGAGTTGAATAGGCGGAGTGTTGAACAAACCGATGGAAACGTGGTGCAATCAAAAATAAAAATCGATCAGCCCGACAACAAGTTCAGCAACTATAACTCTCCTCAATTCTTCACGTACATACTGAATGACTTCATTAATGTAAGGATACTCGACATTGTGTAAAGCATTGTGATATGAGGTAAGAGCCCCAGTTATTGACAGTGTTCTAGCGATTGACACTTGCCTACTTTCTTCTGAATAATAAGACTATATGCTATAATATAACCAATATTTCTTAGTAATCTTCAAAAACAGAGTATCTGGCAACCCTCTAGCAGATTTCGTAATGATCAGTCAATGCAATTTCTGGTTAAATAATGGCGAAGTGCAATACATCAAGATTCTCTGTGATTAAAAAAAAAACTGTCCACCAGATGATATTATTTTATATTTTTGTTGTCTTAATGTTTGATAATTTCAAATAGTTTGAGGGAGTTTATTAATCACATTAGATTCTGATAAATTTCCTGAGGGTTAGATCTTCTGGCCTTATATTTGTCTAGGTGTCAATGATTGCATCAAGAAAAACCTGTTCGTTCCAGTAAATGACATACGTGTCAATGACTGGTACATCAGCTTTCCTTTCCTCTAAATATGAGTTGAAGCAAATTTCCGTTACCAGTCATTGACAGGGGTGTCGATCATTGATAAATCAACAGCCAGTTACTAGAGCATCATTCTTTACAGATATAGTGTCAAAGAAGAATTAAACCAAAGAACAGTTGAATGCCGCCCTTGCTGATATATCAAAAGGGATGCCCGTAGCTACAGCTTCTAGAACAAACTCCATTCCTAGAACCACATTGTTATACAAATCATCCGGAAAGCTACCTGTAGATTGTTGAATGGGACCGAGCTCTTTTCTCACAACCTACGAACAAAACCTCCTAGAGTAATGGATACTAGCTCTTGCTGAAGTTTATCATCCAGTTAACAAAGAACAGCAATTAGACAGTTTTCCAGGAATATAACCGTCCATCTCCTTTGGAAATGATACGTCTCATTTTTGAAAAGACATTCTAAATTGAGCGAAAGAGTCGCACAAAATGTAACACGCAAAAATGTTTTCGAACAACAACTTTGGCAATGGTTGCAGGAAATTAAGACATATTTGAATATCAAAAATCTATTTGCTATAACCAATGATACGACCCGTGTGTTAAATTCTTACTAGAACGCATTTTGTCTTCAGCCGAAAGGCGATATAGGCCTTGCACGGGAGATGAAAGTTTTCATAATGCTGGACAAACGACGGAAAGAAAAATCTAACAGTATTCGTAACAATGCGAAACAATACGGGGTACCCTTCTCTCTAAGCGTTTCCACCAAGTGGGAAATAAAAGGCAAACACCTGTCAGAAAGCAACTACTTCCCTGGCTAATTCCACGACGGTCATTTAACTACATCTGACAGATATTTGTGCAACGTTCTTCCAAGTAGACCCAGTTGCAAGTGCTTGTCCTGTAATTAAATAAAAGATTATCCTTCATTTGGCTCGGAATGACCACCTGCAGACATGCATGTTTCGAGGTTTATTGCCTCTCATCAGTGACAGGGTAGGTCGGACAACATTATAATTGTCCTGTCCCTGCCAAATGAATAATAATCAACCGTTCAACTAATATTTCCCCACGGATGATACTACGATCCACAACAAAGTTGATCGCAACGCCATCCGCACGGAACAAGACAAAACACTCCCAAGTAGCACAGACTCCGGGAAGAGAAAACTGTAATAATTCGAACAAAGTTCGAATATATTGTGCCAGAGAGGTATCAACAATGTGAAAGCATACGGGGTACCCTTCTCTCTAAGCGTTTCCACCAAGTGGGAAATAAAAGGCAAACACCTGTCAGAAAGCAACTACTTCCCTGGCTAATTCCACGACGGTCATTTAACTACATCTGACAGATATTTGTGCAACGTTCTTCCAAGTAGACCCAGTTGCAAGTGCTTGTCCTGTAATTAAATAAAAGATTATCCTTCATTTGGCTCGGAATGACCACCTGCAGACATGCATGTTTCGAGGTTTATTGCCTCTCATCAGTGACAGGGTAGGTCGGACAACATTATAATTTTCCTGTCCCTGCCAAATGAATAATAATCAACTGTTTAACTGATATTTCCCCACTGATGATACTACGAACTACAACAAAGTTGAACGCAGCGCCATCCGCGCAGAACAAGACAAAACACTCCCAAGTAGCACAGTCTCCGGGAAGAGAGAACTGTAAAAATTCGAACGAGTTCGAATATATTGTGCCAGAGAGGTATCAACAATGTGAAAGAATACGGGGTACCCTTCTCTCTAAGCGTTTCCACCAAGTGGAAAATAAAAGGCAAACATCTGTCAAAAAACAACTATTTTCCTGGCAAATAGCCAACAGTGTCAATACAAATTGGGGAATTGGTCGGTCCGAAAGTGGTTGGATGTTTGGCCCAACATTTTATGAATATAATACAAATGTTTTTGTGTCATTGTTGAGTGAGAAAAAGATTGAACGAGCAATTCTAATGTTTATAGATGGTCACGTGTCCCACATGATTCTTCATCTATCACAGTTTTGTTCCAGTAATGGTAATGAACTTTTTGCGATATATCCTCCACCTGGCTCAACCTATGGACGCGGCGGTATTCAAAGCCCTGAAACTGTTATGGAATGAATCTGTGAGAGATTGGCATATTGAAAATCATGGAGAAAACCTGCGAAAGGAGAATTTTAGCAACGTATTTGATAGGGCCCTGTCTGACATTACGAAAGAAACAATCCAGAACGGTTTCAAAGCATGCGTGGCCTCTTTCCATTCGATTTTGAAAATGTAATTTTTTGAAGACTTCAACTTATTCAAGAGATATCGGCCAACTCTAGAGAATTGGCGTTCATATGAAAATTTATTCCTACAGAAAAATAAGTAATATTTCGAGCAAATATTAATTCCAGTTGGACTGGGTATGTCGAAGACACTTTATTGTTCAATGTTTGGAAATGAATAAACAATAAAACAAATACCTCAGCAACAGCGAAGTCTGTCGTTGAAGGAGTTGAAAGTGATGATATTCATGATACTCGAGATGATAACACAAACATAACCAATACTCCAGAAGATTGTTCAAATAAATGGGGAAAATATTCAAATCAATATTGATTCTGGGGCAAGAACATTTTGAAACCATTTGACAAAAAAACAAGTGATTATTTGACACCACAGTATCGACACTTCATCTCTTGCAGCAGTTTCTTTCCTACCAAATTCGGATGAACCCTCTTCCAGTACTACTACCCATCACTTGAAGAACAAGTTCCAACTCCATTCAAAATGTAGTTATTTTGGCCAGAAAAAAAAAGTTTGGCAAAAAAAACATAAAGAGAAAGAATTCCTTCTGCCATAACATCAGAAAGTAGGCAAAAATATCATAAAGAGATAGAAACAGACAAAAAGAGAAAGGAAGAAGGGAAGCAGAAGCGAACAGAAGAAAAGAAGAGGTGAAGAAAGGAAAAAGCTCTGGAAAAAAAGCTATTGAGGAAAAGACAGAGAGAAAAAATCTATAGAGGTCCAAAAGAGTAGCAGGAAAAGAGGAAAGAATCTGAAAGTTCATTTGAAAATAATGTAGAGTGGGAAGAAAGTGGTGATAGCCTGGATGATGTTACTGCTTCAGGAGTCGAAAATTTCTTGACACAAAAAATTAGAAATATGATAACACACAAGTCGGTGATTTCGTATTGGCAAAGTTTATTGAAGGGGAGGAGGAATGTGTTTTTTATAGATATGTATGTGTGGTGCAGAAAAAATGTAATGATATTGAAGTTACGTCTCTTAAATCCATTACTGAAAAATCATTACTGAAAAAGACAGAATTAAATATTTTTTTTCTAGAAACATAGAATCGAAGCATAGCATGTTTAGTTTTTTCTGTATTAATGGTATAACAATAAATATTGAATCAATTTCATGTCGTGTTTTTCTGTACTTAAAACCAGAGTCTAGACTGAATCATAATAGCATAAACTACACAGGAAAATATACAAGACATGCTTTCATTCAAACTAATGACCACAAATCGTTGTCTAGTAGTGTCAATTACTGGTGCTCTAACCTTACGGGATGAACTATGGCCATCGGAAATAAAATGGTGTGCTAGCCTCTCATGTGATAACACACCTGTAAGATTTCAGAGCAATACGGTGTTTACTGGGACATTATTTCAACATATTCGTGTAAAAAGATATTTCAAAAGGCGTTGGATACTCATCTATAGTTCAAATGGAATTTGTGCTCAGAACAACATTGGTTCGCGTACATGCACATTTGATGTGTTGTGCTCTACAAAAATGATTAAGTTTCGCAGTTTCCCACTGTGAGTCAGTCTGAAACTTCATCTTAAATCACCAGCTTCCGTCTCACGTTTGATAAAGGTGGAGAAAGACTGATGATTCTGGCTTTTCACGTATTTTTATCGAGGGCTTTTCTACACGATCAAAGGGTAAGTTTTCTGGTCCAAATTTCACTCAGTTTTCCAATTATTTTGGTGTGGAGAGCACACTGTATAATCAGCTCTAATTATTCGTAGTTCAACATGTATAATAATATATCCATCCATGATACATAAACAATGACAATGATGATGAGAAGAATCGACGTTGTTTCAGTGTCAAACCCTTTCATACCGGACACATTTTCCAACAACCATTTTTCACTAAAGTATGTAATCTTTCTTGACGATGAATTAATTAGGGCAGAGACAAACTCGAAGTGGGAAGGGTAGTATATTCATCACAGAAAAACAAATTTGAATTGTTAGTTTACGTGACATTAGATGCCCAGGCACGTCATGGTTCTTTAGCGTACAAGACACAGTATGTATGCCTAAGAATAATAACTCTCATTCCGGCATAAGGGTGTAAGTCTTGGATAGGGAAGTTTAAATAAGCACTGACAAATTTAGGGGCTGAAATGTTATAGCGAAGGATCGATGTTCTCCAGAATAAATATTGCAATATGCGCAAGTTCCACAGGGTGCATAATTTAACGATGATCATTTGAGAATTGAGGAATGTGGCGGATTTCATATTTTTGCCGAGATTAGAAAAACAACTGATCTGAAACCAGAAACTATATTTAAGCCGACAGGAAAAACATGAAAAACTAAATTATATTTGACTCAGAAATTGTTATGTTCTGGAAATGAATAATAATGATGATAATGATGATAATCTTCCCCATGAACATACACATGAATGTATCCAAAGGGCAGATTTAATTTTCATATGCCGTTACGTTCCTGAGCGATTTACTGTTTTTGTTCAACGTTCTTTCAAAATATCCTCGAAATGATTTAGGATATGTAAAGGAAAGCAATACCCATTGAAAGAGTGTATGATTCAATGGAGGTATACCAGATCCTTCAAATTGAATCTATTCAAATTCACCTCAATTTTTTAATTTTCAATACAATCATTTAACATGCGAGTACAATTATTGAAAGTTTGCTTGTCGGTACTGGGGGAGCTCGTCTTAAATTCGCGGCAATTCGCCGCCACCTATAGTCCGCCCCATATTAGATATGAGACGCGTGTTGTCTCGCAGACTTCCAGGGCTAAGGCAGGCCGAAGATCTCCTCGGCAACTTCAACCGAGCAAGATCGAAGACACTGATTAACCTCAGCAAAACTAGTTTAAAGACATTCACGGGATTTCTGACGAGGTACTGCAGGCTCAAAGAACACCGAAGGAAGCTAGGCTTGGAGGAGGACTGCACCTGCAGATTCTGTGGGGAAAATCCAGAAGCACCACACCATATATTGATGGAGTGTTATGCTGTACAATCCGACAGCATGCGTGTACTCTTGCACCACCCCGAAGAACTGATGAAGATTATTTCTTCCGGAGGCAATTGTTTGAGGTCATCCATGTAGAACAGATGGGTGACCTAATACCTCCGGTTGCTGCATCCCTGCTTAGTTATTATGATTATTATTATATTTATTTTCATTATCATCATTTCAGTTCGATTATTTTATCTTTACCCGTGCGTCATCATCACAATACCATAATTCTCAGCTTAGAAGACAAAGGTTAACGAATTTTGATTCGCTGATAGCGGTTGTTAGAAAGAGATGTTCGATAGAGGATGTGTGATTTCTTCGATCATAAATTGATGACGCATGGGTAAAGATAAAATAATCGAACTGTACCATCTAATGAATTACTTCCTTTCTGTAAGTCTGAAAGGAAAATTTCCAAACCCAATATTTTCTAGGAAAGATTGTGGTTTGGTGTGGTCGATCATATCAACTGTTTCTGACGATGTTCTATAAACTGGATTCGGGAAAATCTCCCAAGGCAATGAGTTCCAATGTAGTAACTACCCAACCAAATCAACGTATATTCGGAATTGAACTAGACGCGCATTTGGCCATTGAAGTTGGTATCATCAGAAGTTGTAAGCTTTTGGTGCGATTCATTCAATTGCTATGCTAACGACAAAATAGAACGACAAAATGTCCTGATCAATCGAAATGGAACTGCTATACAAAGAACCATGGACAATATTCCATAAAAGCATGTGCTGAGGGAATATATCAAAAAAAGAAACAGGTCGCCACCTCCAGTGTGTAGTTCAAGCGAATTTAGTGAATTCGTAAGCAAAAGTGATTGGCTTCCTCAACATAGTAGAAAAGTCAAAACTATAACTAAGGTAACGAAAATATCATGTTGTGATAAAAATTACTGTAAATAGATGACAACTTGAGAGATAGTATAGAATAAATTGG
Source organism: Chrysolina americana (assembly GCA_958502065.1). Lineage (NCBI taxonomy): Eukaryota > Metazoa > Arthropoda > Insecta > Coleoptera > Chrysomelidae > Chrysolina > Chrysolina americana. The sequence continues at coordinate 48,066,320 of OY293420.1, forward strand.
TATTTGTTATCACGAATCTCCCAGGATTATGTTGAAAACTCCTCAATAGCAGAGCTTGAAAGCAAGGAAGATCTGGGACCTACAGCTCACTTACAGCTCCCCTCACCGCCTGTCACTTTCGTGGGGATTGAACCCGGGCCGCCTGGTAAGTTTGAAATACCCTTCAGTCCATACATTCTCACAAAGTGCGCAAATGATTTCAGATATAACTCAATGTGCATATGGGGAAGTAATAGTTTTCGGAAAGATATTTGCCTCATATTTTCCGTTTACGGGAATTTGTGCCCAGAATAGTATTCAAACTTTGGAAATGATTCGTTCAATTAAATAGAATTCTGGATGAATTGTGTACTAATTCAGTCGAGTCCAGTAGTTTGATTTGCTCGCAAAGTCCAAATAACAGCACCAAACTGGGTTATACATTTTTTCACCCGAGTTATTTGTCATGAACTCAAAGCGAAACGCAGAGAGAGTAAGCGTATATCCAAAGAGACTTGCAAAGAGGTACACGACAAAGGATAGCTTTCCAGATATCATAACACATGACTGAAAATCCTTTTCCGGTGAACTGGAATATTATGTTACTTATTTGAAATGTTACAAATGTTACTAGACTTTAATAACGATACTTCTTGCTGTATCTTTGTTGCACAGCGACATACAATTTTTATATGGGTAAATGAAACTGCAGTTGAAGTGGATGATTTATGTTTTTGTTTCTCTTATAATTTACAATAATTTTATTCTCTCGATATAAAAACGAGAATGGTCGGTTTTTTGACACGGCTAAGTTATTAAATTATAACGAAATGAATAGTTACAATTCAACATGTCTAGCTAAATTGGAGTTTTCATTTTGAATAGATAAAATTAATGAATGAAATGTTTGGGAAATAATTCAACACTGAGAGAAATGAATGGCGGTTATTACCAGAAATATGGTAAAGTTTAAAAAAAAATATATTTTAACCATTTATGGTAATGACTACTATACTAGTATTCTAAATCACCATTAAAATAATTTTATTATAGTCCTAACAATATAATATCATATCATGAATTTTACAATACTCGTACAGTTAGTTGATCGGAATATTATTTCATCAATAAATATATCTTGTTTATAAATATGAAGATAATTGATTGTTACATTGAGATATCTTTTTTGGAATTATAAAACTTTATTATGATAACATCTATTACACATAAATTGTGGAATCAAGTATAATGGTTATGGTAATCAAACCCCCCACTCTTCTAAAAGAACCTCCATCGATGTATATTTATGTAGGTATCCAAAAAACAGCAGACGTGCTCACAACGGAGGAGCAGGACAGGACCTGTTGCACCACAAACCACATTCATTGAAAAAATATTTTAACAATACAGACAATTCACACCGCAACAAAATATTTTTGTGGTTAACTGAACTTTGAACTGATTGAAAGCTGAGAGCTGTTGTTGCCTGTTGCGTACTGACTACGACTACTGCTACTGCTGCGTAATTTCTCGGTTTCTTCCTCACCCTTAAATACTTCGACGGAAAGACTGTCAATGTGTAGGCAGCAAGTAGCAACCAACGACCAATCACAATGCAGGCAACTGAATGTGATAGTCAAAATAACATCCATGTGATTTATATCAGTCATTCTGTTTTTTATGCATCACAATATGATGCTTATTTGTATTCCATGTATCATAAAGTTTTGGAAAATTGTATAATAATAATTAGCATATTTTATACCTAATCATTTTACGATAGAATATTGTAATTCTATATTGTGCAATATGCTAATACAGTGTGGAAAGTCTAACTGGAACAAATTCTGTAACTTGATAAATGAAGGTTTATCACAAAATTCCTGAAACACGTCAAGTTTTATTTTCAATGGGGCATATTACAAAGAGATATGTTCATCTTTTTAATTATCTGGGGGGTTGCAGCCACCCCCAACTTTTTTTTTTAAATGGAAGGGTAGGTTTATTGATTTTTTATTTGAAAGCTTGTTCAATTGCAAATACAAGTACATGTTTGTTAAATAGTTAGTGAAATTACTGTAATGCAAGAAATGTTCAAACTGCTCTCCATCGTGTTGCTGACAATATCCCAATCGATAATAAATAGCATTCCGCACATTTTGTAACACTTCCGGCGTTACTTGCCTAATTTCGTCCCTGATTCTTTGTTGAAGCTCGGCGATGTCGTCAGGTTTAGTGGCATAAACCTTGCTCTTTAGATATCCCCATAAAAAAAATGTAATGGAGTCAGATCGGGTGATCTGGCTGGCCACTCAATTGGGTCCCTTCGTCCAATCCACCTATTTGGAAACACTTCGTGAAGATAGGTCCGTACATGCTGAGCCAAATGTGGTGGTGCCCCATCTTGTTGAAACCACAGCCGTTGGTCACATAAGTTGGGATCCGAAGGATTGGGGAATAAATTTACTAACGTAGGCATCAGTTCGTCTTGGAGCATATGCAGGTATGTTTCGCCGGTTACGTTTCCATTGAAAAAAAAAAGGACCTACTATGTGATCCCCAATAATTCCAGCCCAGACGTTTGTTTTTTGAGGCCTTTGGGTATGGCATTCACGCATTCAACGGGGATTTTCGTCAGCCCAATAACGGCAGTTCTGTCGATTGACGTGCCCATGTAATGTGAACGTAGACTCATCAGAAAACAGCATCCATTCCACAGCAATTTGTCCACCATCGATAGCAGTCAACATTCGTTCGCAAAATTCGAGTCTACGATCAGGATCATCTTCGTTAAGCTCGTGCAGGTTTTGCATCTTATATGGGTGCTTTTTGGCTGCTTTCAGAATTTTTAAAACGCTTGTGTGACTGACACCATGAACGCGAGCTATTTGCCTAGCTGGAGTAACAGGATTTTCTCCAACTTTCAACAATATGTTCAACTAGGCGTCTTCGTCGACTTTTAAACGTTTTTGTCGAGGAGCATCCCTTGCGTGGCCCAACTCCCGATATCGCGTTTCAATTTTGCTAATCGTACTTCGATTAATTGCAGGTAATTCTGGATGAACCTCAGTAAACAAATGAGCGACTTCAGCCTGTGTCCCCATATCCGATCATCATGTATGCAAACACGTACCAACAAATCAATCACATCCAGTTCAAATTGACCAAAAACCTATCGAGCAGGTAAGAAACAGTTTACCTATTCACAGCAAAAAATCTTATACTGTCCACGTCGTAGTCAGGTGCGTACGCGGACCGTATAATTTCAGTAACTATTTCCTTCTTTAATTTTTTTCCGACACATTGCCTATAAAAAATAACAAACAAACATGGACTTGTATTTGCAATAGAACAAGATTTCCAATAAAATATTAATAAACCTATCCTTCCATTTAAAATAAAAAGGTGGGAGTGGCTGCAACCCCCCAGATAATTAAACAGATGAACACATCTCTTTGTAAGAATTTTGCGATAAACCTTCATTTATCAAGTTACAGTATTTGTTCCAGTTAGACTTTCCACACTGTATATAACTGTGTGTCTAAGCACTGTAATATAGTATCCTAAGAACAACAATAATGTCATTACTATAAAAATATTTTACTGTTTACAGTTCAAATTGTTGACAATCATAATTTGCAATAGTAAACCATAAAATATTTTTTATAATATACTAGTATATTCTTCAGATTTCTCTCAGTGAAGTACTTACCTCAATCTGAAAACATTCCACCTCTCTTATAGCGACTCATCTCATAAAACAGAAAATCAAAAATATCTTCGAAAGTAATCTTTTGATTGCTTTTCATATTACTCTTATTAAGTCCTCTAATATCCTGAAAATATATTACTTGGCCTACTTCAAAAATACCAGACAGTATGTTATAATACTTCTTTGACATTCACCCCCCCAAACAACTTCTCTGATGTCCTGAAGAATCAGTTTTTTCCCCGTAAAGTTGAATCACATCTTTCTCGTGACACTTCTGCAGGTGGAATATGACATATTAAAATAAAAAATTGGTAGGATGACGAAAAAATTGTTGGAAATGGAATGGAAATGTTGAAAATGAAAAATTTTATAAAATAGGTATACAGTTTGAATAATGAAAATTCCCCTTTTTTTCAGCTGCATTGTGTTACAGGAAGGGCCAAATTTGCCATTTCTGAAGTGAAAGTCCTGTTTCCGCATATCGATATCTATAATCGTGTCTCGAGTTACAGCATGTGTTTTGAACGAGTGCACTTTAGAAAAGTTGCTGTCAAAAATTGTTAATATTTATGAGAGCATTTCTGGGGCACTTTTCTACTTGAATTCAATGATGTAGGTAATTTATTTTTCCAAATCATATATCAATAGTTATGAATGGATTTTTTACCGTCAGGAACTTTTCCGTCAGGACCTGTCTCCGGGGCCCCGATATATCCGGAAGGTGCGCTGGTGTTTCATTCACGCCAGCAAACACTCCACATGTCCGTGGGGTAAGTGATGGTTCCAAGAAAAATGTGCCCTGAGTGGGAGGAGTGAACTAAGAATAACGGCCTTCTGCATTCTTTCGGCTGAAATTTCTGACGCATTATGGCAAGTCGGTATAATTTTCAGATTCGTAAGCAGCAGGTCCATAATTCCCCCAAGTACCAGCCTGCGGAGTTCAAAGAGAAAGTCTTGATATTTTGTCCGTTTTTGGTCCTCTTTTCAGGCGATGTTCGTTTCACTAAGAGCAACAAAATCTTTGACGAAAATCATCTCACTTTGAAGGTCGAGGAGGACTACATCAAGCTTATTGGCTTGTTTCTGTCGGAGGGTGTGGAATGAGTAGTTCCAATAGATTCGGCACTTCTCATTCTCCACAACGGACTCAATATTCCCCGGAGCATGAGATAACACCGGTGTCTCTTCAATGTTCTTGAAGAAGAAACTATGCATTGGTTATTTTTGCGTTTACCAAATACCCTGCGAATGCGGATGAACACAAACGCTGGACTCAAGGAGGAGAGATGCATGGACAGAACACCACCGCATCATGTGGAAAGATGCCGACATCTTAGACAAAGAAGAAATCTGGTTTGAACGTAAATTCAAAGAGACCCTTTACATCCAAGCGAACAACGCTTTCATTCAACCCAGCGTAGAAATTAAGAATGTGTGGAAAACATTAATTAACAACAGGTCAATTCTGGAAGAATACAAACGATAAGGGTTCACACCCATGACCACGCTAACCACGGTCAATTAATTAATAGGTAGTCTGGTTAATTACCTCAGGACATATAAAGTTCTCCTGATTACTCTTGCTGTTAGTTTGACACTTGATAACGATCGGAGATACTTAACCGATTGAAACGTCGGGCTCATAGAAACACTCCAGACAGTGAAAGTAACCAGTTTAACAGATTTTTAAATAAAAAAAATAACAAAATGTCATATCAATGTTTTTGAAATACAATTGATATCTGAAAACTATATTTTTTTTTGTTTACAATATTGCATTGAGTATACAGAACAAGGTGTAGAGGATTTTATTACCTTGACTTTCTCTGCAAAATATGCAAGTAGAATGTTTTCTGATATCTTCTTGATTCCTTTTGAATCACAGTAAAAAGTTCATACTGCTTTTCGTACTTGCTTCTCGACTTCTCTGGCAGTAAATTAAAAGCAACTGATTTAGCAGCTTGAGCAACTTCTGGCGGAGTGAACGAAATTTCATCTATTTCCATTGAATTTTCAGGAAAAGACATTTTTTTTCGTTGTCGATCTCAAAATCTCGCGTTGTTCATGAAACTGTTGACATTTATCAAATACCGTTCAACACCGACCGGGTATCAAATGTCGCAAAAACATTCGAAGTTTTTCTATTATTGTTTCCATGGTAACTCAGCGGGCGTTTTGATTACTTTGCCGCTCGGCTCCTCGGAAAAGTGCTACATTTCGCCTCCTTTTTGAAACGGAGAGCGGAGAGCTTATATAAATATGCAGATCAACATCCCTTTTTTTTTAGAGTCATGCAGCACCATGGTCTCTAGGTTGACTGATTGAAAGTTGACCTATCCTGGGTGTCAGTATCCAACGGAATACCAAAAATCAGAAGCTGGACAACTGGCGGAGCGGAAAATATCTTTTCCATTTCTAAGCCCTCAATCACTACCCACTGTAGCGAAATAACAGCTGTTGAGAAGCAAGTATACACAAATGTGACGTACAAGTCATCAAACTCCTAAAATGCATACCGAATCGTGCAAAAATTAACTAATAAGCACTAGGCATGGAGAAAGATATGTACAAAATTACACTGTATCAAAACATTTCGCCTTGAAGAACCTCAAATTTGACTGAAAATGCAAAGAAATTATCGAACACGTTATCCCGTTTTCACATACGCTTTTCAACTCTGGAATAAGATATAGGGGAGAAAAAATCCATAAAACTTCTGCAAGCTCGATTAGAGAACTATAATTATTAGTATCGTGATAGAGACGTATCGATACATATTTTGGATGTGAACGGTGTCCTGCTGGAAAACAGGCGTGGCGTCGGAAAACGTTCACATTCACGTTTGCCATAGTCTCTTTAATCCAAGGAGCACGTATTGTCTGTCGAGCCTTGTCTCATCATTGTCATGATGGTCACACCACCCAAAAGCAATTCGTGCACGAACATCCCTATTTCCGGCATGTATGAGGCTGACTTGCCTTGACTATGATGCTGCTGCTTTCAATATTTACCTGAGCTCCTTGAATATACGTCTACCCCTTCTGACAGATAAAGTGGAAAAGGTCGTATACGAAATGTACCAGGTGGCATAAATACTGGGAGAGTGTCTGATTTAATACTCTAGCGACGAATAACGTTAACATTTTTGAATGACTTAACAATTCTATGCAGAATATGCTGTTTGTTGTTTTAGTAACGGTTCAGTCAAATAGTTTCACGAAAATTATTGCCGATATGTTTTTGTAGACATATCGTTCCAGTAATTTCATTGTAACATTTAGTCGTTATAAAAACCATGAGTAGTCATATATCGTAGTAAATCTCGAGTAGTCACAGAATTTTTTCACTAGCATATTCCAATCGATTTCGCACAATTTGTATGATGATTTGGTAATAATTTATGGTGATCAATATGCCAAATATAGACTGGATTCCTCAGCATAACTATAGCTAATACAATCCAACTAATGTAGATGACAAGAATTCGAATTTGACTGCAGAGTTTATGCAATACAATAAATAATATAAAACATTACAACAATAGAATATTGCAGCTTATATTCTGTTACATTGATAATTCAGTGCATGCTTTTCAGACAAGTGATTCATTACTAGTGCCAATTGACAATCATCACCCACCATTAAAATAATGTCGAGTGGTTTCAGTGTAATGATACGAAAAAAAATATAGTGAATGTTTCAATTATAAAAGAGTATATCACGATCATATATATGCATATCTGAACAGAATTAAACTACAATGAATTGTTCGCTGATCATTGTGTTGACAGTGCTCTAAGGGGTCTATGAAATTTTGAAAACAGTAATCAATCTATATGTTCCTAAGACAATAATTTCAAATAAAAGATATCCTATATATTTCTCCAAGTCAAATATAAATTGTTTGAAACAAAAAAGTAAATGTCACAAAAAATGGAAATTATCGTGAATTGACTTATTACAACTGTCCATAGTAAGCTGTTGATAATTGTTATCCATCATATATTACCAATGTAAAAAAATTATAAACATGAAGATGTGAAAAAATTCTTGAAATTTGCATAACAGTGACCTACAATGAATGGTGAGCAAGCAACGAATGGAAAAGACATCTGCAAATTGTTCGCAGATTTTTTTATCAACGAGAATAATAACTTAACCTGTTAATGAAAATTCGAGGATGTCAAACGGTCTATATAACCCAAGACTTAGAGTACCAACCCAGTGTCAAGAGCCAATAAAAATGGATACACGACCAAAAACCGAAAAGGTTTATAGAACGGTGTTTATGAGCATCAAAAATAACCGATCGAGTTATTGAGGTCAAATAAGAATCTGATAAACAAAATCTATTCCAGCATAGACCCTATTGTATTAAATGAGAAAAAGGGGTGGTTTCGACAAAATTCCTGCTTTCTTCGTGAAAAACTGTGCAAATAGTTTCAATTATATTCAGTCTATCTGTTAGTGAGGGTGAATTTCCAAAGAGTTGGAAAACTGGCTACCTTGTCTCTATATATACAAAAATTATGGGTTGAAAAATTCCGTCACCAATTATAGGGTAATAAGTAAAAAAATGTATCTTCAGTGAGCTTGTAGAAGGTTTGAGTTATGATCAACTATTTCTGAACATCAACGGATTGGTAATTGAGGAACAACTTGATTTCTTTGATGAAACAGCTATTGAAACCAACATGGAGCTGTGCTAGGATGGTTCGCCCCTTAGGCTTTCAACACATCACAAATCGAGACAATGATTGGTTTCAAGTCCATAAACCTATTGCTGTTACACCCAAGCAAGGTACCGCAAGGTTTTCACCTCGGTCCTCTAATGTTTCTGATTTTCATCAACGATATAACAAATTGTTTCCAATATTTTACTATACACTGATAACTTGAAAATATTTTCAAAAATGAAATCGTCGTCTGATGATTTGAATATTCAGTCAGATTTACATCGTTTTCCACAAATTTGTAGTTCAAACCGATTATTCTTCAACGTAAACAAATGTTCGTCATTTCCTTCACGAACAATCAACTACATCAAGGATTTGAAAGTATTATTCGATAATAAATTATGCAAAAATTCTCAAAAATATGTATTATGTTTCCCATCTTCTAGGTTTCGTGGGAATCCACGTGCCTAGATAGTGCTCTCATTGAGACCACTCATAAGAATACCAACTTTGGACAAAAGTCTCCTAATCCTAGATTGAGTGATACCTTCAATAGACTTTTCTCTGGGCTGAGTATATCTTGTATGTCAATATCACATATTTTTCCTATTCAAATGCATACAGGTGTAAGATATTTATAGTTTTTGAGAAATATTTGTAATCCATAAGATATGTTCTTAGTTAATTGGTCCTCTATTATTTGCATCATTTATTAGGTAATGATTTGAATGAAGAAATAGGTTTTGATCTATTCTTTTTGGTCTACCTGAAATTATAATATATAATACAATACTTGGATGATCGTGAGGCACTGGAATTTGAAGTAAATGAAGTTCAGCATTTTGGTGCAAAGAAAATACGCTTTATTTGAATGCTTTGAAATGTAAAAGCATAACTTAAACAAAAAAAGTCACATATTTTATTCGCCTACAACTTATATAAGACAATCTTGTCTCGCTGTGAGTTCATCAAGGATTTTAGAGTTTACTTTGATAGTAATCTAACATTTGGTCACCACATTTCTTTAAAAGTAAACCAAGCTGTCGAATACTATGGCTTTGTATTTATATATTTATAATATTTGTATAAGAAGATGCAATTATGTTTGGAATCTGAAAGCTGTATGTTCTTTGTATAATAATAATATTAACGAAGGTTTTTATTTTCTCCAATCAGATAAACATACATTTCAACTAATGATAAGCATAATATTCCGGGCTGAAAGAAAAATTCCAAACAGCAGGTGACAGCATCATCTGTGGTGACAAATAGCACTATCTCTGTTTTTCATCTTAAGCGGACGTTAGATATAAATTGGAATACGGCTTCAGTATATGCAATCCTGTGTATATACGTCACATATTAGAACTTGATATGTATCTTTCTAATAGTTAATGTAGTTTTTATGTTTCAAAATTTATGGTCACTATTCAACAAGAGGCGTCCCATAACAAATTTCGATTTCGCGCTCTGATTTTCAGGATCCAGACGTAAGAAGGGAATGGCTGGCATTATCTTTTTATACAAATTTGTGCACCATCAAATTGAAGCAGGTAATAGTGTCCCAAGCTGAATTTTTTGTTCCAAATTCTAGAACTAGATACTCCAAAACCTTTCACTGTGATAGAGCCAGAACAAATTTGTAACTGTAACTAGAGTCCCCTACAAAACATGTGTGAGAACTTCAATAAGACATTAAATCACTGCGTTAGTTATTGTGATACATTGACCTATGAAGGAAATATAGCTGTTCATTATCTTAATGGAAACATTAGGTAATATGTAGCATTTTTTCAAGGTTATAATTCATATTGAATATTATTCATCAAAATGTTTTTAAGTATACTGAACTTGATTTTTAATAATTCATCCTGTTAATGGGTAACTGTTGGGCAATTGATACTATTAGTATTATGACTAGAAATGGTTTTCAATATTATTATCCATCAGTCCTGATGACGCTCAATTTGCCAGCGAAATGCACTTTGAGCATAGTAATACAGTGTTTTGTTGAAGTCGGAACATATTTCACAAATTATATTTACAGATTTGCAAAGCCTCGTCTGCATATTCTCTTCGCATAATCCAAGCGCTAGGAAAGATAATCAATTTCGGGGCACAGAACTTGATTTATCTAGCTGTTCACTTCAACTCTAATCAATTAGAATTTACTTATTGCATTTCAATCAGTTTGGTTCAAACAGAATATGCACAGGCAATATTACTACCGTGAAAGTTCAAAATAGTTCAAATAGATACTGTTATACACTGCATCTGATGCTGAATCCATACATGATCTGGTTTAATATTCTCCGTATACCTATATTGAAACATGATGCAATTTCGTCATTCGAAGAACTGTCGCTTGCAAAGAGAAGCTGCTTTGTGGTCATATTGACATTTTCAGATTCCCCACACTGTACTGTCCAATTCTGACGTCGAGCTCATCATCTTGGTGCAGTTACGAGGATATTTGCGGACGTTTCACGAGATAGTTGAACTTTCTAGACAATTTTCAAACTTTACAGAAAAACTTGAAACATTCTCAGTAACTTTTCCGTAATGTCATATATTTCGACCATTCACTACCCACACCTTCTAAAATCTAAGATCATATATTACCCGAGCAACGCCGACTATTGCAGGTAGTAAAATAAAAAGAATTATTCAATGGTTAAATCAGGGTATCATTTAAACATATATCTTAACAAAATAGTATAATATGAACATTCCTTTCGGATGAGTAGTTTATTTTCCATTCCATTCAACATACAAATAGTTTTTCTTTTCTTCACTGGCACAAAAATCCTGTGCCGAAATATCACACCCGATTTTTTCAATGTTTCACATGTATATTCTACACTAATTTCGAGTGAAATTAAGCAATCAGAATAATTTCTTTGGTAAGCTTGGCATAAACTGTGGTGGTTAGTTTGTTGTTTCCCAGTCAGCAAAGAAAACACCACGTCACCGAAATCAGAGTACCCAGTTGCCATTTCAACTGAGTGGAAATCCAAAATTAGCAGTCTGCGCAGTCCGACCAAGCCGATGAGCAAATAACTTCGAAGGCTTCAGGACAAATCCAAAAAATCCAAAAAGTTTATCCACATTTAATCCACTACTTTCATAGATGAATATATAAAACATTAAATCATCACTGAACCACAAATGATGATGGGTTTCACTCCTGCCCTGCTGACGGCTTCAACGGGCGGGCAAAACTGGCTCACACCCGCCCAAGGGAAGGCCTTACGGTGTTTTGCAGGCTGTTGAATGCTGTAGGCGCTAGGTGAAATAGTTGATGAGTGTTTTTCACTTTTAATGTAGGACATCATGCTACAAAGACCATGCATTCTTGAGTTTTCAGTGGGCTCCCGGAAAAACGTTGAAGGTTTGAGCATTCCTGCGTTTCATGAAAAGTTTGTCACTCGTCTTCTGGGATCTCGTTGAAAATGTCTAGTGCCTGGTAGATGGGAGCTTTATGCCTTCTTGGCCTGTTGTGGTGGGCTCGGACCGCTGTTGTATCCCTGTAGTGGTCTTCCAAGGATATGGTATCTGTAGAATTTATCAGACTGTCCTTTGATAAATTCTCCGATGAATGGAATATCAAATAGCTCCCTCAATGCGTCTAGCCAAATGTATCTGTCACTGTTTGTAACTATACTGAATACTTTGTTTTGCATCCTCTTTAGTCTCCCAATATGAAATTTGAAGAGGCTGCAAAACACTGGGCATCCATAGGTCATCGTTGGTTCGATAAATTGCTTTGTTTTCCATGGACAGCTTGGAATTCCTGGCTGTCAACGGATAGATATGTCCTTCTAACTGCAACCACAGCTAGTTGGTTTGCCAGACTGACATATAATAATAATACTCCCTCATAAACACTTGTATAGTGTACCTACACAAAGGCATAGCCTATGTTGCGGGTAGAGGACGGCTATTATTATCGTTTGCCGCGGCGCTCCGAGACGACTTACTGATGTTCTTGGTGGTGCATTCACTTCTCTGCTATAGAAAAACCCGGAAAACCTACAGCACCTCCCCGGGTGGTCGCTGCGCACTTCAAGCTGTCCGGATTGGCATACAGGCAACTCACATCACACTTGCTTTACAAGGTATGTGGCCGCCCAAAGAGACTATGTTCTTGAAAACAAATCTTCTCGCGTACTGAGGCCCAATGTGAGCCATTAGCTTCATTGTTAGATACCTTAGCCACTGTTCTACCTACCACCCTGCTCACCAAGTTAATCTCTTGTCCAGTTGTTGTACTCCTGGATACCGCACAGGCGTGGATCCGGTTACCCAGAGCCTTAAATTGTTGTTGTTATTTCCGTCAACCAGCTGCACACTCTTAAGAGTACAACCCTCAACAGTCTTCGAAAGACTTGTTCGAGCTAGGGGAAGACATAGCCCTTACCTTTGAACATGTGATGCCATGCACGAGACCGATGACCCTGCTGGGAATCGAACCCATGACCCTTAGGTTAAGAGACAAGCGCTCTACCATCATGACCATCACGGCCAATTCACCGTAGCTTCTTGTGATTACTTGCTTTCTTCGTGGATATTATGAGCTTTATTATGCTTTGTAGTGTTATCTTGTTTCTTGCTAGATACGGCAGACATTCTACTACAAGTGAGTTTTCAACCAAACCGCAGCCGCATTGCAGGATTGGGCGTATATATTACCGTATCATCTGCATATACGGCTGTGATCGTATCAGTAAACATTGGAAAATCGTGCGTATGTAGCGAGTAAAGGATTGGCGACAAGCTCGATCCTTACGGCACACCTGCTCCCGCCTTCTTCAACGTGGAGCTGCTGTCATTTTTCCTAACCTTGAAGATGATGTCGACCAGGTATGAATTCATGGTTCCGACCATATTATTAGGTATGCCTGCTCGTAACATCTTCATGACAAAACATTCTATCCAGACGGTGTTGACTGCCTTTTGAATATCTAGCAGGACCATTACTGTGCCTACATCTCAATTGAAGCCCTCCTTCACCTCTTGGACGATTCTAGCAACTTGTGAGGGCTATGAGTGACCTCTTCTGGAGCCGAATCACTTCTCTGGAAAGAGCTTGAATTCTTTTTTGATTGCCAGGAATCGGTAGGGCTCTCGATCCTCTCCTCAGCTTTTCCCGGTTTTAGGCTAAAGATAATCTCCGCTTGAGGCATTTCGGGTTGTACTGTCACTTTATCATGCCAATAAAGATGTATATAAGCTGCACAAGAGATTTCTTTTGGATGGTTTCTGCGCTAAATCCAATCAACTTCATGCATAACAGGTGCCTTGTTCCTGGAGGGGGCTTTCAATCATTTCTTGAACCTCCTTGAAGTTATTCATCAACCATGAGATTTGTTTTCTATCACCACCTTAGGGAAGCTTCTGAACTCTCCGCCCCCTGCGGGACTTCTCCGTGTTCCTGTGTAGAGCGGCATCTACTTGGAAAGCACTCTGGTAGTACTCCACAAACATTTCTGTTTTTTTCGGATCGGTTATCTCTTCTTTGACCATTCCCTATGACCCGGATGTCTTTAAGCCTCCTGCGGAGACGTCTGCACTCCTACCGTAGGAAATTTCTCTGACATTCTGGTTCTCCAGTTTTTTCTTCCAGGCCTCATCCTTGTGGCCTTGTATCACTTCAATCATTTTCCTGCCAGGATTCATCACGTCTTTTCTGTACCTAGGGTTTCAAGTATTTTGCCACTTTTTCCTTTCTTGATTGTTTAACTTTATGAGGTATGGAAAGTAGCCTACGAGAAGATCCCGGTCTTCCCTCAGAACCCTCTTGGTCTATAATCTCCTTGGTAATGTGTGGTCTTAGAATCGTTTTTCCATTCATGATTCTCCTGTACGCCTCCCAGTCAGCGGAAAAATTGTCGAGATAGACACTGTTGGTTGTGCCACAACTGTAGCTGAGCCCACGAAATCAGCAAATGATTTCTGTAACCTGAGAAGGAACGTCGGTAAGAAGGATGAAGGTTGCGCAGTTCTTAGACCGCCAAAGTATTATAAGTGAGCATAATTCAGTTGATTCGACAGGCTGTAGGATCAAGAAAAATCAGTCAAAGGTCTAAGTATTGATACCCTCTCCAGGAGCTACGTGAAGACAGCGACCGCAATAGATCCGTAGGGCAGGAAAATGCTGTTCAAGCTGCACGAAGCATAGTTTGAGTAATCGGATGCAAAGAAAAAGTTTTCTAAGTGGGATGGCATGGGCACCTTCTTTGGCAGCAGCAGCGTGTAGACTAGTTCAGTGATTTCGACTGGCTATGCCAGGAAGAAGGGGGCAAGGAGTAGCTGTATAATGGAGCTGATGTAGCAGTGCAGAGGTCAGTTCAGGCGATAAGGTCGTTAAATACAGAGGAAAGCTTCAGCAGGTGCGTTGAGCCTAGTTCAGTTACTGAATCTGTATAATGTAGCAGCCGCGTGACCTGAGAACTGAGGTATAGCTTCGACTACCACTTGATGCTTTCTCAGCCAGCTTGTTTCCGAAAAATTCTGTTTTCCATTGAGAAAATAGTTGCTTGCGGATTCATTTAATTCCCCCTCCTCACTACTTCGTTGAATTACCCGCTTCATTCTACCGTTGTTGCTTCTACTTGATGGCTTGTAAGATGATTTATAACAGAATCCGACAGAATAACTAGTGTGAGATTAATTATTTATTTTTCTCCCAATTTAACAGATAACTAGGATTTGAACCCAACAAGGGCAAGTAGGATCTGCCTTTCTGGCCGCACCTATCATGTAGTCCATACCATAATTAATCCATGGATCACTCTTTCTTCACTAGGTATGAATCCGCCGACAACTTCATCATTTGTGACTAGTGACACATCCCGGCTCCACACGGATAGACAAATGTGAATGAAAAGAAAACATCAATTTATTTTTCAGTATTACTGTGTAAAATGTGCCATCCAACCATTTGGTTTCCGCAAGCTGATAAAGCAGCTAAGCAAATCATTTCCTACTTGATTTAAAAAAATTTAATATTTGAACAATTTTTGTTTAATTGGAAATAATAATAGTCAATACTAGATACTGAGGAATAGTGTAGCTTTCTTTCAGTGAAAAAAATATAAGGATCGGTTCAGTGGATCCAGAATTAACACATACCTAAAAACGAAAAAACTAATTTTACCTTTCTATAATATTACTTAGGAAAAGTGTAGCTATATATGTATATGATTGAACATTTTCTGAAATAAGAATTCTTTACTTCCACCGTATATATATAAACCTATTCACGTCGGCACCCACGGTATTTTATCTGACAGTCAGCCACGGTATTTCATCTGACTGTAGTGGAAAGCCATTTGAATAAAGCACTAACCTAGTTATTCCATAACTTCCATTAAACTGATTCTTTGAGTTATTGTGTAGTAAAATGACATATGATTTGATTTTCAACATAATTAGTAGATTTGTCGTCGTGGTCTGATTGCTGAATCCAATTAATTCAAAAGGTCCCTGTTCAGCACATATTGCTTTGAAATACCGCCTGTTTTGACAAGTTTGATACTTACCTGTACATTTTGAACAGTTTACGTACATGTATCATTTGAAGGTTTGAGAAAATGAAATCAATTAATGTAATTGTGATCAATGTATTATCCACGTGTTGAAAAGGGAAATTTGGAAAGATGACTGTGGAAAGTGATAGTGCGGTAGTGAGATACTGAAGTTTGGTGAGAATTAGATAAAATAGGATACTTTAAGGCACTGGTAGAGTGGTAGATTCAAAACACTGGGTCTGAAAACGAAATAGGAACTATTGAAATAATTTGATGAAAACTACTGGGAAGCTAAAGAGTAGAAAGCACTGTTGGAATCAGAAAATGGAAAATTTAATCGCGGATGTTCCACTATATAGGAGTAGGATTTGATGCTAACAGTTCTACTTTATGCTAAGAGGGCGAAGGAATGTGAAGGAGCTCTCGACACGAAATGAAAAAGTTTTTGTGGAATGTGTTGGGAATGGATCTATCGTGATATTTTGTACGTAATACCGACCATTGAGATAAAAATATTATCGGATATACATCCGAATGACCGATGCTGCGATGTCAGTAATTTCTAGAAAACAGTATCAGAAGTATGGTCATGATTTGAAATGAGTCCTGGAGAGGGAATTTCTCTGTAGAAAATATTCTTCCGAAGAAAAGAAGTCTTATTGCTGTAATAGATACCAGCGTGAAGTGGCGTAATGTATTGATGGATGTAGTAGAAAATGGAGGATATAGTATAAACGGATCTCGTGTGGCCGGAACTCCCATATATAGGGATTGAAAATGTTAATGGAAAGAAGTCGAGATTATTATTTTATTTATTGATGTATATGCAATCCACAGGTTAAAAAAAAATTGGTTCTACTCACTTATTTTTGAGTATTAATACGAATCGCATAGTGTTGTTTTGGAGCGCTTGACTCCATTCCCGAGATTGGGCTACAAAAATTGCCAAGCTGGGTGATTCTAGAACAATAACAAAAAAAATCATCAAATCACTGATTGTTATGATCTGAGAAAAGAATAGTTTTCATGAAATAATTGATTATTATGATCTAGAGCATAAGGTGTATGATAATAACCGTACTCATCCCTAAAAACGAATAGTTGTCAGATCCAAAGAACTACAGAGCGATAACATGCTCGAACGCATGTTGAAAGATGTTTACGCGCATCATCGCATCACCCGATAAATTAGCACTGATGAGAGGCAAGAACCTTGAAACATGCACGTATGCAGGAAGTTATTTTCAACTGAATGAAGGATAATATTCAATTCCTCTATCACAATTAGCACTTGCAATCGTGTTCGTGGTGAACGTTCTCAAATGTATGACATTATAATAATAATAACAATTTGTCGTTACACACGAGAAGAAGGGGTTAGCCTATGGCTATCTTCCTCCCCTCCTTCCAATTCAAGTTTCAAATTGAAAAGTACGTATTCATAATGTTGTTTAACAAATTTTTCAAAATATATTGAATAAATGTTTAGAAAATAAATGATATGATTTCAAATGTACCAAGTTCTTTAGAAAAAAATTTAAATAGAAAATTATTGATCAATGTATGTACCTGTATACATATACGGGTGACTTTTCAGTCATACTTGAAGAAAGACACATTTCAAGTTGAGATTCAGTTGAAAAATCGAAGAATTCAGAAATGGAATTATTTTGTTCGCATGAAATAGTGCCAGATGAGAAAATCATCCTTCATATTTCGTTGAAACATGATGCAGAATGCTGAAGCTATCATATCTAGTGTTCGTATTTCAGAACGATGTAATATAAGATCATAAAGATAGTTGGGTGTTTCAGTGGTAAGAACTATGAAAATATATAATATAATCAAATGCTTCATTCTGCAGTTTATATTCAGTTCGTTGAGCCTAATCAAGTAAGGAGTGATATGCTCTCTGCGAGGTATACAACAAACAAAGCGCATAAAAGCATTTTGAATGCGCTGAAGTTTGAGTGAATTATACTGCGGTAGGAAATTGTAATGTACCTACTGAGAGGCGCAATATTCAATGTGGCGAAGAATCCGTGATTTTACTAATCTTAATTTAACAAATGAAATAATAAAACAGTGGATTTATTCTACAGTAGCTTGTTAAGTTTCAGTCAATTAAATCGCGTGTTTGACTGACTCTTTATCATGTTTTCATTTATATTAAACTACGCATGTATACCCTAAAGATGTTAGCAGACATGTTTTCGAACTATTACAGAGTTTGGGTGCTAAAAACTAATTTGATCTTTGACCTATAGATTTTTTCATGAATGGAATTGGGTGCTGTTTTGACGTGTATGATTACTTTCTTTTGAATATATTACTTGGGTGGTATTTGATTACACATTTTTAAGCGAATTCCTGCCTGATGTCGAACATTCCTGTCTCTATATGACTTACTACTGTTCGCAAAATACATACTTTTCAGTTCTTTCTGAGGCAATATTTGACATATATGTCTGAATGTGTCATAACCGAAAACACCCAAATATTTAACACATTCTGTAGGTAGTATATGACAGATCGATCCACCTTCATATATTTTCGAATAATTGAAATTTGGGGATTTGGATTCGTAGCATGTTGATAGCGTATATTGGTATTTTTCCAAATTAATTATCAACAATTTGATACGAGAACTGTCGGTTTGAAGTATGATTTTTAACTCATGCCACGTTCGTGCTTTGTAAACGATAGCCATATTCTATGCGAAACCTATAATTTCTCCATTGCTCTTGAAATTGAATAGTTAGAACAGTCCCTTGTGGTACCCCAAGCTCAACCGGTAACATTTCGGACTCTTACATATTAGTTCTGTTTGAAATGAAGCTTTCAAAAATCTTAATGGCTTTCTCTTTTATTTCAAAACGTTGGCCAGATCCATAAACATACGGAGACAAGGCATACTTTTAGCTAGTGAAGAAAATTTTATATTTTTCAGAGAAACTGTATCATATACCTATATAATCTATTCCTATTAACCCTGTCAAATATTTGTGTAAAATTTGTTTTAAGGGATATTGGTCTGTAGTTCATGACCGGAATTCTCATCTTTCTTGTAAATTGGGATTACAATTGTATCCTTGAAAACTGAAGGCCAGATCGTGAGACTATAAATTTTTTTTCAATTTGTCAGGTTCAACAAGATATTCTGAAATATGAGGGTTTCTAACTCCATCCCATACTAACCAGATTTTTGGCTGAATTCTTTCCCATGTTTGTGAAAGTTTTAGTGAACTCATTTACGATGTCCCGTGTGTCAATTATGTTTTCTTCGTCTCCATTTTTCAAACTTGTTATTTCCCTATTTATTTTTCAGCTTCTTGTTATTTTTTGAACGAATGTCCACATTTTTTTAAATTATATCGATTGTTGTTAATGATATTTCCGTAATAGTGCTGTTTTGCCTCCTTTATAATTGATGTTGGTCTATTTCTATAACCACTGTACTCATGCTTTAATTCAGGATCGTTCCCTTGTTTTCGGAGTTGTTTGAAGAGTTCATTAGTTCACTTTTTTTCACAGATGTGAGGAGAGCCTTTTTCATCTAAGGTGCTTTTTCATGACATTTATTTTTGATTTCAATGCTTTCGGTACATTCACTAACAATATTTACAGTAATTTCCACGAATTTCTCTGATGTAGATTCAATATCAATTTCGGAGTAAACAGGTTCCTGACACAAGTTCTAAATTAAATTTTTCATTCTGTTTGTTTAATTGTTGAAAAAATTATTAAAATCGTTATATCCCTCAACCGGCTTCACCCCTACGAGCAACCCTTAGAAGTCAGAGACTTGTGCGAGCTAGGGTGACGTAGCCCTCACCTCTTAACGTGTGATGCCATGATATATAGCATTATCGATTTCCTCTGAAATAATACGAAGAATTGTAGTAAAATGGTCTGTAATGCATGTCTTTATTACAAGTGGCAGTAATTTATCAATATCGTTATGGTTTGGTTTAATGGAAACATGATGCTATTTCCTTGCACCCTTCATGGAGTTATATAGAGTAGGTATATAGAAGTATATATCCTAATTCTCTCAATATACACAAATACTCATGTGCTGAATCACCCTCATTCAGAATATCCTAAGTGCCCTATGAATATTAGGTGATTATTTGTTCTGAAATCAATTGACTCGAAATATATCTGTGCATGGCGGTTGAATTCATTCACGTCTGTAGATGGTGATCTATGTACAGCACTTATTATAATATTTTCATTTTGATAGTTGGCGTTCATTTTAATTTCAATGAATTTCATGTTGTTCAGAACTGTTATTTCTTTCGTAAGTGTACTTTCAATTTCAGTTAGGTAATATAAGTAGACCACTACCCCATCGTTTTGGTTCAATTTGCCATTATCGTAAATCATGTCATATTCAGGAATTTTGAATACATTTTGGACAGTTTCCAGGTTTCCAGTAACACTAAACAGTCTTTGTATACTTTCAGAACCTATATGAGGATTTTGAATTCATCCAGGTTCTTCTGTAGGCTCTGTATGTTATTATGCAATATTTTTAAGTTTTAAGTACGATACGATAGATATCATTTTTGAGTTGATATTATCAATACCTGATGCCTGCGATTTCAGACATTTTAGCCCAAATATCGTATGTTCAGACAATTTCTGTAATAATAATAATAATCATTCAGCTTCTCTGGACTGTCAAGATCTAAGGGCAATACAGTGTTGGTTTTTGATAGAAGAGAGATGTATTCAATGTCCAGTTGTTTTCTGTCATATATCTGCCTTTTTTTTGTTTTGTGTGAAAGTGTGAAGGAAAGGGTATTTTCCAACTCAAGTCGAGATAATTTTTTCCATTAATTTATTCAATTATTGTCCCAGAATTTTAATGATAGGTATATACATATCTTGCTGTGTTGAAACCTTTAGATTTTCAATATAATACGAGTTATAAGAACTACGATCAATATTTCAAGATAAGTTTTCCGCTTCCGATGGTATATACAGTTCTTTATTCCGAGCACATATAAGTTTCAGCAGAATCAGCATACATTTACGTGACAATCATCTTCCGAGAATTGACCTATAAAAAAGCAAAGGAAAAGGATGCTGAATGCCTAGCTTTATAAGTACAGAGCAAAACGGTCCTTGTTTTTAATATTTACTGCATGTAATACGAGGTTTTTATCACAGAAACAAGCTGGGGGTGTGGAGGGGCTTTGTTTAGATTTTTATAACGCCTCGGAGACACCTAGTAAAATAATTTATCATAAAAACGATCGGTGCAGAACAAAGGCAAGGGGGTTCTGTGGAAACAGGAACAGGGTCGACGAGTCTTGCTACAGTAGCGGAACGAAAAGGCATCAAGTCAAATATAAAAGCAAAGCGGCCTATTTACTTTACTAACGAAGTGAATCGTGTCTGATGCGGATGATTATTCACTTGAAATTGTTTGTTGGAGAATTGGTCAAGTATCGCGAAAATGAGAATATGAACATAAATTTTATTCTAAGGGAATCTGGAGATCCACATTGCAGCATTTCTTCCTTATTATGACGGTTTAGTCATTTTGTGGAAGTTCATGTTGAATCAATGTATCGAGAAAACTATAACAGTTGTCTTGATATCTTCCACTAATTTGAGATATTATTAGCTTATATAGCAAAGGTGATATTATTTATTCTCGAATAAATTTCAGAACTTTATTGGTCTCACAAGTTACATTGAAGACACTAGCTCATTCAACGAATGAATTAGGCATTTTTCCTGGATGTCTATTAACATCATTAGTCTTACCTTTTCATGAAGGTGGAGATACTGATGATCCAGGCCTATATCGTTGCTATCAACTTTCAAAACTAGTGAAACAATTAGTTAAAAAGCGACTCATATAATTTCTAATTCGATTCAATATACTTAGTTCCAACCAGTGTGGAGTCCAAGCAAAGCAAGGCACATAGGATGCGATCTTTAAAGGAGCCATATATTGCGACTTTTTCGAGGATTTTCATTGTATTATTCAGGAAGCTTCTTTGTTATATAATTAGACACGTTACTCGGAATGGGTTCTGTTCGTACTTGGCAAACTAGCATCAAATTATCGAGAACGGTAATCAGTACTCAGGAAGTGGAATCATAAAACCAGGTCAACCTCAAGGCTCAGTTCTGGGGCTAATACTGTTCCTTTCATATATGAATGATATAACCCTCCTACCGATTACTGGTTCATTCATACTTTGCAGATTATGCAACTATGAGCTGGTGGGACAGGCACTATACTCTACTATAAGTTATCGCTGTAATCACGGAATGGTGTGGAGCTAATAAGACCACATTAAATTTCAATAAAACACACAATATGACTTTGAGAGGTAGCCCTCCAGACATCAACTGTGAATGAACACACCACACACCATCGAATACAGACTGTGTAACAAATTCCTGGACATACAAAATGACAGTAAACTGAACTGGGAAGAACACGTTATCAAAAAATAATTCCAAGTGGTGCCTACGCTATAAGAATTATTGTGAGTGAGATAGGTGTAGGGGCAGGTAGACCTGTATATATTTCGCTTGTGGAATACATGTTTGCCTTATTTTTTCACTTGGTGGAAACGTGTGGAGAGGAAGGGTACATCGTGACTCTCCAGCACATATTTTCGAACTTTGTTCGAATTGATACATCCAGAAGATGATCATCTGGCGAGTCCAGTCTTGTCCAGCCCTAACTCATTGTACACTGACGACAAAAACATATATGTTCCCCCGACACTCAACTCATACCCACTCATTAATGACAGAGGGATGCGTGAACTACAGAAAATGCCTTCATAAGAAGAAGTCTCGACCGTGCTTGGGATCGCACGTCGAATGTTAGGTCCCTACCCATTTCCAGATCACACAAGTATTCTGAAGAATGATTCATTGGCTATTTTTTCATCAAAAAACGTCTTCTCTATATACTAGTATAAAGAACTTATTGAAGAGTTTTGTTAACAAGATTCTTCTTCTGGCATGGATGGAATGGTTTTGAAGCCCCTATACGTAGATCTCTTAGTCTGAACCCTGAACGCAAATGTTAGGCTTTAGTTGAAAGCACCTGTGGAGGTTCGTCTAGTCGTAGTTTCAGGGGATCCCTTGAAAGGTTCCCTGCTGAATTGTGTTTTGGGCGTACCTTCGGTTCTCTATTCTCTGATGCCTGCCTCCGCATCTAGAGTTGCACTTCAAAGGCACCTTTGGGGTTTTTTTGGTCTACGCCCTTGGAACGGTTGGCTTGGCTCTTCTCGAATGGATTCCAGAGGTCCTTGCTTCGATTTCCCTGTGGCTCTTGGTTTTGGGAATCGCTTGGGAGATCTCCTCACTAACTTTTGTTTTGGATGTACCTTCGGTTCCTTTGGTTACCTTTTCCCAGCTGTCCCCACCCAGGTTGCACCTTGGAGTCACCCTTAGGGTTCATCGGGTCGACTAACTCGGGACGATCAGCTTGGCTCTCCTCACATGGGTTCCAGAAGTCCTTGCTTTGGTAACTCTTGCAGGTGTAGTATTTTTGTCGCCTCTTATAGGCATTGGTAATCAAATACGCGCCAACCCACCCTCGCAGCGCGTGCGTGTTTAACGAACACTATAAATAACGCACCAGAAACAAGAGCTTCACTTTCAGTTGATACGTCTAGAAGAGTACTTCGACCACGCCACTGAAGATGCCTGCCGAAGTTGCAGTCGAAACGTTTGGAGATTTAAACCAAAGACGACCACGGCAAAACCCAGAAAACAACCAAAACATTGACAACAGCCGTGAAATCCTTCATTCCTACATAAGATGCATCATTTTGCCAGTAGCTACAGTCTTGAGTCCATTTCATTACCTCAAGTGCAACAGACAATGGCAACAGGTTGATGTAGAAAATAATAATTAAATTTTTGATTTAAAGAAAAAATTAACAATGGCCTACTTGGTCGGGGTCACGTGACATTGGCTACCTGTCCATAACAATTACTGGCTTCATTGACCACAGTGATTACAGGAACTAACAAAATTATTCAGTTCGGTTGAAGCTACCAAGGATACTTAATTGATGGAAATGGCAAAATAATATAAAAAATATGAGAAAATTAAAACAATTAAATACGCAATGCTAAGTGGAACAAACAATGAAACAAATGAATTCTGAACTTGAGAACTCCACTCCAAAAATAGGTTCGTAAATTTTGTGTAGGCGAAAATGTAAGAAAACGAAAAATAACTAAAAAACTAAATAACTTTTTTATATATTTTTTTATTGAGTCTAAGGTCTCCTAAATTGAATATATTTTTCCAAAAAGAGATTGCGTAATTTTGATTTGAATTGTTTTGGGGGAGTCTGGAAGAATATTGCAATAGCTGAAAATCTAAGGCAAATATCTTTTTAACATGGGAGTAGAATGTTCTGGTGCATCTATTTTTTCCCTGAAACTTGTATTCATACCGTGAATATCGTTCCTAAATATCACTGTTTTGGGAACGTATGTGGGGATAAACTACAACTGCATGCATGTGAAGAATGCGGAAATAGGTAATTTTTTTCAAAATAATGGCTCATTTGTTTGAAGTTGGAAAAATTATAAAGAGAAAAGTTATTTCAATTCCGATTTCACACATTTGTCTCGAAATTGCTCATTTGCTTTTAGCAGAAGATTCTGATATTTTCAAAAAAATTGTTACTTCCACAAATATTGTTTCAAACTACCAGATTCATTACGCCACTAAGTTTTAATTAGTAAATATTCATGCATGAAAACATTCTTTCCTTCAAGAAATGAGTAATCCGTTTTGAAATTTCTGTTGTATTGGATGCGAAGTTCATTTATCGGTTTCATCAATTTTCGTCAGTACTAAAATGATGCCAAAAACATTTCTGAAATGGTCATCAATTTTTTTTTTTCAAATCGCACACAATCAAAATTTCTGGTTATTAATTCATGTACGAGGGAGATTCGGTGCTAAATTCATTTCATAATAAAATTATTACTTACCCACGCAATTCATATTTGTTATTGTCAAAATGCTTATTCACGTAAACTTTGTTACTATAAAATTCACTTCCGTAAATTCAGAACATTTCTAACTTCGAATTTGTCTTCAATTCGTACCACTAAAGTCGATGGGAGTACCTACATTTTTGACAAATACTGTTGTGTTTCTGTTTAATCACGTGACAAAATTTGAAAGAATACGTCAAAATATTTCCAGTTTAATCTTTTCCAAGGTACCCTGGACGAAAAAATTATCGGAAATCGATGTGGTTTCCATGGCAAGTATGTCAAAATAAGAGCACTCGATTAGTTAAAAATTATTGGTATAAAATTTTCTTTTAAATTTTTTCCCATATGATGCCACCAATTTGAAAGACACTGTATCGCGAAACTCATCGTGTTGTATCCGTAGCATAAATAATAAATTTCAACGTGATCATAACAACACATACCCTTGTGCATCTTCCCTATAATATAAAGCAGTTCAAAGGGCACCTTCCTGTTCAAAATGAAAGCAAGAAAATGACCTTATAGTCGTTTCCTTATGTCCTACGCTTATGATGTCAATCCTGCACATTCTCCAACAGCCCTTGTGAGCTGTGCTGATCGTGCTCTATCACAACCAGAGGTTAATGAGACTGTAACGAGACGCACACAAGTTTGTCACTTTTTTTATGGGTTTACAAATAGGCGCCGGTCGGTGGTATGCATGCCGTTCGGGATACAGGAACGTAATTAGATTTTCATCGAAGCTGTAGCGGAAAGACACGTTCAGTTTTTCTGCTAGCCGTCGACGAGCCGAGAAATACGTTTCGGGTAGATTCAAAGGTCAAAAATTATATTGGGAGTTATATTATTTAGAAAAATCGCTCGAGTTACGCACGTCCGGAAATGTCATCACAGAGGCTCGTATAAACTGGTTGAGGAATCTCCAGAAAAATCTATGGATGAAAAACCTCATTATGGGAAAACACTAGAGTGGCTGAGGTGCCTAGATGTTGAAAGAAGTTCACTCACTCGTTCCCCCCGGCATTCCAAAACTGATTTAAGGAGTGGGAGGAGTTACAAAGAGGAGAAGTTCCTGAAGAAGAATGGTGATTGGTTAGCGAATAACATTTCAGTGAGTCAAGTCAAAGGAGTAGTAAACGCAGGAAAACCAATGAACTGCAACGATCAGCAACCCCCGGAGATTTTAGAGCTGTTGGAAATCCTGATGTCGAGGACTTGATGAAAAAGTCACAGAAACAACAACATAATCTAGAAATTAAACACATACCATGAAAATATTTTTTTTTTCAGGATTTTGCCACCAATACTCCACTCGGCGAAGTTTCTATTGTTTGCATCTACACATAATTCAAAGATGTATATTAAAAATATTTGTAATATGTGACAATAACTCAAATGTATGAAGAAAATTAATCCTTATGTGATTTTCATCGCAAATATTTATACACTCTATATCTACAAATTAGCGAAATTATTGAAGTTAGATCATGTAAAATGTTAAAATAAAATGGCTAAATGAAATGGTCACCTTCTAATGAAGAGAACGAAAGCTTTCTCAACTGTTATATAAATGTTTCTAAAAGGCAGCGACTTACCAACATGACTTTCTATCTCCAAGTTGAAATCGTAACTTTTTTCTTATTAGCCTCAGATACACTTTCAAAAGGCACTCCTAATGATACACAGAAGCAGCCAATTCATATTCATATTATTATCATTCTTGAACTAAGAAACATACCTGAAGCTTATATTACGGAAATACAACTGAGCCCCTTATATTCCTATTCAAACTAATATGGCTTTGAAGCAAACAAAAAAATAGAATAGACTCATATTATCATTTGTATTGAAAAAATATGTTTTATAATATTTAAACTACTATTACATCCCGACGGCCCTACGCGAGCTGCCCTGGCTCACCGGGTGTTCGTGACCTCTACCGAATTCTCAGTGCCGTAAACTCCCCTCTTATCCAATTCGATCGACTAATTCACAAAAACACTGCATGAGCAATATGTGAATATTTGTGTTCAGAATGTTACTTACTAGCACAGAGTGTCCATTTATATATTCACGACTAATTTGTCTGGCTGGACGTAATACTTGGTCCGTATATAAAATTTCAATATTGATACCAAGTTATGACTTTTTCAGGACTTGGTTTGCATATATAATTTCAGAATTGAGGACTGTTATGACAAAGGGTACACCATCCATACATAACAGTGTCCACTGGTTATAGTGTTGAGTGAATCCCTTAATATATAACACCTCTCGATTTCTAGTTTTCAGGAGTTTTCCGAAACTATGTTCACGATATCGGATAACGTAAAAGGCAAGAGAGGTTCGCGTTCTGATACTCAATCCGCCAGTCGATAAACTCTACGAGCAATTGAAGGGCGAACTTGCAATGACTTTGAAAGTCGCAGGCTCAAAAGAAGCGAAAACTTTTGGAGCACGAGGACATCGGTGACCGGACGCCTCCAGGAGTCCGGTATTGTGATAAACACCTAGAAATGCTGCTTCAGGGCTTCGGAAGTCAAGTTTGTGGAATACACGGTGTCTATGAAAGGCACCCAAGTAATCCCAGGGAAGGTATCCGCGATCCAGGACTATCCGAAGCCATGGTGAACTTCTATCGACAACCTCATCAAGGGGTACATCAAGGAGAACATCAAAGGAAAGAGGCCAATTACATGAAACAACACCAAACAACATCGAAACCGCCTTCAGGACTTTGAAGGAAACCCTCGCCAAGTTATACCTGGTCTGCGACGCATCAGACCACACCATCGAAGCAGATCTGCAGCAGCTAGTGAATGATGAGTAAGAACCTCTTCGATTCTTCTCGAAGAAGTACTAAAATGAAGTACAGTGGTTACGACCGGTAGCTTCCAGCCTTCAACGAGGCTGTGACGTATACTTCCGACATATGGTCGAAAGACGTAATTTCACAGTGCTGATCGACCATTAGCCGCTCACCTTCGCTTTTCGCCAGAAGTCCGACAAGTGCTTTCCACGACAATTCTACCACCTGGATTTCATTGGCAGTTCACCACTGATATGCAGCCCATTTGTGGCAAGGATAATATTGTAGCAGATGCTTTCTTCCGCGTTGATGTCCTTGCTACGCCTCTTGATTTAGAAGCACTAGCAGCGTCTTAGCAACAGGACCAAGAGCTGCAGGAATTTTGCCAGAGGGATGACTCATTTCAAATTCAAATAGTTACTCTTTTGAATTATTATTCAATGTTAACTAATTGTTGGATTCCGTTGTTATTTGTTGACAATTCCAAACAATAAAAGCTCAACCCGGAATACGGCAACCAAGATTCTTAGACTACTTTATCATTAGAGTGTGGGTAATGTTCGAAGAAAAAAGCGGCCGTCAGTTGTTCCACAGTATAAGTCTACGGTTGAGCAGTAATCAGTTCACATCACAGTCAGTTCAGTTCAAAGTCAACCAATCACATACAATTAATTTGCATTCGCTTTTGTCAAAT
This sequence comes from Chrysolina americana, assembly GCA_958502065.1. Classification (NCBI taxonomy): domain Eukaryota; kingdom Metazoa; phylum Arthropoda; class Insecta; order Coleoptera; family Chrysomelidae; genus Chrysolina; species Chrysolina americana. The sequence continues at coordinate 48,094,731 of OY293420.1, forward strand.
GTTCCTATGGTGACTCCGATTACCACTAAGGCACAGAGCTTCTACAGGAACCAAAGAAAACGTTCCGGCCAGACTCGGACTTTCGCAAATTTCCTTTACTGAAGAAGTTTCATCGGCAAGCATCAAATTCAATCAAATCTAAAAGATAGTTCTCGAAACACCTCAGTTAATGTTTCAATCTCTTGACCTGAAGTTCACCTTCCCTAGCTACAGTTTCTTTTGCAGTTATACTCTTAACAGTGGTTTCTGCCAGTACTTTGGCATTCCTCTTCTGCGTCCATTCTTTTGTTAAGGTTCCACGATTAGTTTGGGGTAGGGTGAACTTGTTCGATGATGTAAAAGAGGAAGGTATGCTTTTCGAGATGAAAGGTTTATTTTTCAGATGGGGAGTGCCCGGGAACAGCATTACTATTATTTTCCTAGGTTTATTCAATGGATATAATGCAGTTTTCTCAAGCTCACATGGTTTCAGGTGGAAAAGCAAAAGCCAACGGTAGAGTTTATCTCAAAATTTGGGCAATATGGTATAAGAAATTGGAAAAAAAAACTGTCGTTTCAAAAATATAAGAGATTCATAGTCATCCATAACGAGATTGACAGAGTTACCTCTGCTGGAACTCAGTATTTCACGAAAAATCGTATGATTGTTGTTTTTTTTAACGTGCGATTCCTAGCACGATATCCTTCCCGACGACACAATCAACAGAGCCATGTGGAGACTGACACTTTTTATCGTGACACTTCAATCCCCGGTCTATAACACAATAATGAAATACATTAAAAATTAAAACACTTGGGGGATAAAATAAATATCTAAAATAAATATACTAGTTTGAACCATTCACCTATTCGAAAATATTCACCATAATCAAAACGGCTCTAGTCATTCCCATGTTCAAACACGGAAACCCGCAAAACAGAAAATTATAGTCCGATAACAATTTCCCTATAATATCTAACATATTTGAATATGCGATATTATAGCAACAGCTGCTGATCTTTATGGAAAAGTATAATAGGACTGCAGAGGAGCAGCAAGATTTCTTACTGCTCGTTCTACAATAACTGCAATTTATGGTTTTTATAAAAAAATCTAGAACATACAAACGCCGGTCTGGTGCCGGCTTCGTTGGGATATTTTGCGATTTTTGCTCGTCCTTCGACTGTATCCAACATAATAATCTGCGGAACAAGTTATATGAGTGAAACACGGAATTCGCGAAGGACTAAACCATTTTTTCTCTTCTCATACTGAAGGGCGTTTCCAGAAAGTGAAAATAATAAAATAAAACACAAAACTTATAACATTCATGTAGCAAACTTTCAGTGTTGGAATGTATTATGTTCACTATTTTTATTTATTTTTTGTGACGAATCTTCCAGGTTTCTAGAGCTCCTAGGAGCTTGTGCGAGCAAGAAAAAGATCCGGGACCGATGGCCGTGCTGTGCTTTGAACCCACGACCTTATGTTTATGAGGCGAGCGCTCTACCACACGTTCAGTTCTTTCAAGTGTATTAGGGCCGGTATTTCACTCTACAGCAAACAGAATTTGGAGGTTAGAGATAGATGACAGCTGAACTCGCTTAGGGCCATCACAGACACACTTGCATACCACATAGAATGAAGACATAACCAAGTTCAGCCAAGTCCAGCCTCTAACGGATGGTTAGGGAAGTGGCGTTAGTGCTTTCCATGGAAAACCTGTTGGGCTTTAGGTTAGATGTAAATTTTTTATTTTGGTCTGCAAAATTCAGGAAATTAGTGAAATTGATATATTGTTCAACTTCATCAATGATAAGGATGAATAAACAATTCAGTTCATCGAATATGAAAGCAGGTCCCATTTCACCAAAAGACTCTAAGGCATATGATGGACTTGTACTTCCATATGTGATTTTGACTTTCAAAAGCCAAATATCTTTTTCTCAGAACTACTTCTTTTACTGGAAAGCCAACCTATTTTTGCCAAGGAATAATAACATGGAGCTTGAATCATTCAGAAATTCAAAAATAGAACCAATTGATACCTTTCTTTCCTTGGTTCTCTCGATTTTTTTCAAACTCGACGACAAGTAAAAATAATTTTTTGCAATTCCTGTTCAAATTCTGCCATTTAATTCAAATGGAGTATTTGTTTTGGCAGAATACTCTTTTAATTGCTCGGAAATAAACTCTTCCAACCCATATAAATCGCCTGGACCTGATGGAATATTTCCAGTTCTACAGCAGTATGGAATTGAAGACCTAGCACCAGAACTATGCAGACTGTACAAGATGAGCCTAGCTGGCTACCACAAACCTGGAACTCTGTAAACGTGGTCTTTATTCCAAAACCTGGCCGGAATTCATACGATCAGGCCAAGTACTATAGACCGATACCGATAAGATCATCATCTTTTCTCCAAGGTTATGCGGACGACATAGTAGTCGTCATGCAAGGAAAGCACGCCCAAATAACCTATGCAAAATGCACTGAGGACCGTAGAGGAATGGTGCAAAAGAGAAGGACTGAAGGCAAACCCCAGCAAAACCACACTAATTTCCTTCACACGCAAAAGAAATCTGGGGGAGCACGAAAATTCTTTGTCAAAATACTGAAATTATCCGATAATGTCAAATATTTAGAGCTGTTTCTGGAAAGAAAACTAACCTGGAGCATGCATCTGTAACACGTACTCAACAAAAGCAAATCATCATTTTTGATATTAAAAATTTGTTTTTGTTTAAAATTGTTTTTTCCGTTAACCAGCTGTCATCCTCCTACGAACGACAGTCCTCAGAAGTCGAAACTTGTGCGAGCTAAGAATTAACGAGGTCCTACCTTTTAACGTGCGATTCCTAGCATGAAAGCTTTTGGAACAACATGGGGACTCAATTCGAAAGTCATGAACTGGCTTTACATCGCAATCATAAGACCTAGAATTACATAGGCTCGCTGCTGTGGTAGCCCAAAGTGAAACAATGACAGGCAAAACCTAACCTCGGTAAACTTCAGAGGTTCACTTGTCTGTGTATCATGGGCGTCATGAGCAGCACTCCGATCGCTGCCATGGAAATCATTCTAAACCTTCCACCTTTGGACATCACAGGGAGAGGCGAGGATGACTGCTTACAAACACATACAATCAGGTAATTGAAGATCCCAACCACAAACTGGGCACCACAAAATCGTTCATGAAGTCAACATTACCAGACTACATGCTACCCCAATACTCATACGAAAAAACCATTCAGAACACAGCTCAAGAGGGACGAATGGGAATCGGGAGTAGGATCACCATCATCTGTAAACATAATGTGGTACACATATGCCTCAAAAATAGAGGATGGAACTGGAGCAGGAATACATGGAGAGTGACCAGAAAGGAACGTTATACTTCCACTTGGTTATAACACTACAGTATTCCAAACTGAGACACATGAAATAAGGCCATGCATATAGATGAATCTAGCCAGTGGGTAAAAAGAAATCACATCATACATCATACTATCTGACAGTCAGAGCCCAAAAAAGCTCTGAATTCAGTACAGATTAGGTCAAAGCAGGTTTGGGAATGCCTTCGAAATCTCAATGAACTGGCAAAACACAACAAGGTAACACTTGTGTGGGTGCCTGGACATAGGGGAATAGAAGGTAAGGAAAAACCAGACCAACTTGCAAGACGTGAATCTGAAATATCATTCACAGGTCCAGTACACATATTGGGACCAAATCGAAGGGCATCGACACAGCGCAGCCATGGTGAGGCACTTCAGCCAAACACTGACGGCTGACACAATCCGCCCACCCACCCAGCAAACAGTTTAGCTAGCAAAATATCATGATTCACCTTGTCAAAAGCTTTGGCAAAATCAGTGTAGATGACATCCACTTGATGCCCTTCACTTATCAACTTTTCAACTTCATTCGCGAACGTTGCCAAATTCGTTTCTATAGATTTACCTTTACGAAATCCATGCTGGCTGTCAGAGATGATATTGTTCATATCAAAATAGAGTTTATCATAGATAATGTACTCAAAAAGTTTCGCTATGCCGTTAAGGACTGCTACTGGACGATAGTTTGATATGTTATTCTTGTCGCCTTTTTTGTGTATGGGGGTAATTTTGGTAAATTTAAAAATATCTGGAAAAATTCCACTACTAAGTGATTTCTGAAAGATTATCATTAGAGGATATATAAGATATTCCTTACACTCCTTAATCAAATAGCTTGGTATATTCAGGACCAGACGATTTTTTTGATTCAAATCTTTTAAAAGCTGTATCCATGTCCTTCAACGAAATTCTTATGAAAGACGATAGTTCTGAACTTTGCAAAGGTAGATTTGTTGCAAGTTTCTTCAAATTTTCAATATTATAACTAGAGTTATTATTGTCATAGACTGAGCTAAAAAATCGAGCAAACCCCGAGAAATATCCTGAGCATTATCTGTAGGTGCACCATTTACTACAAATTCAGATACTGACTGTCTCTTTTCCTTGTTGGGTTTTACAAAATTCCAGAAAACGTTTGGATTATTCATTATACTTAACTCCACGTTAGCTATATATTCGTCATGCGCGACACGTACGTCTTTTTTGAGTTCAGAGCGAAGTCTTTTAAAATTATTCATATGGAAATCAGAAGTACCTTTACGTTTTCTGGAGAAATCTTTTTGTTTTAATTTATTCATTATCTCTGACGTAAACCATGGTGGAAAGGTCATTTTTTTATTATTTATGTCCGGATATTTGGGCACACATGAATCTAATATTCCATAAATAGTATCATAAAAGTATTTCACTTGATCATTGACATTGGTGAAGTAACCTAAGAGTGTCCAATCAGCAGTTCAATAATAAGCGGGAAGTTTGCTCGTTTGAAATTGTACATATTGCCCAAATCATTTCTTTTACGATTATAATTGTTATTCCTTTTCAAAGTAATTTCACAGGTTAAAGCAGGATGTTTTGGATCAATAGGAACTAGTGGGGCACATTCTACGTCAACAGTGATAGGTGAAGTGCTAAGCACTTCTGTCCTCATTTAAACAATTGTTTATAGATCCAAGATACGCACAATTACCGACTTACTAACCAGACATTGCGGCCTTACAAAACACCTGCACACTATGGGAATAAATAGAGAAACCGTGGAGTGCAGACTTTATGGTGACGAGGAGGAGAGAGCGTCTCACGCCATCTTCGAATGGGACGTGCGGCACAACAGATATTCGGACAGACCAACCTAGAAATAGGCATGAATTCGAAACACCTATTGAATGAAATTTTGAACCTGGTAAAAGACACAGGCCCATTTAACTAGGAACCACTGACGACAGAATAATACAATAGACCTCAGCAGGTCTCAGTGTTAAGGGACACCTCCACGGGTAAACCCTGTATCTGGCCCGTCAGCTTCAAACCAACAACCAACCAACCAATTGCTCGTGAGATGGAGTGGAGGTATCTGGTGATTGAAATATAGTGTGCTCAGTACGAATATCTGGTTGAGGTGTTGTCCATGAAGCTTATGACTGACAAATTGATAATTAGATTGAAAAAGGGTTAATGAACCAAGACTGAACGAATGAACCACAAATTTCACTGATTTCCCTATCTTTTTCATCAAAAATGCCACTGTACCCAAACTATTTTGCTAGGTAACCCTGCACTGTCTGATATTTCATGCTCATTCAAACCATGAACGAATTTCAGTGTTCCATAATTCACGGTTTGACTCGAATTTCATAGAAACAGAAATATCTTGTTCATTCGATTTAATACACTCACGTGGCTACTTCTATAGTGAACAGAAAGAGTTCGTAACAAAGAAAATAACGGTGTCCTTGACACACAATTAGATTAGTTGTGACAGTGAGACGGGGAATAGTCGGATGAATGTGTTTTTATAACAGAAGGGAAAATATGGTGTTGTGCGTATTGTTTGGAATTTTTCGTAATGCTCATTATAGCCCCCTATTGTAATCCAGGAAAAGTATGAAATAGCAGTATTATACGTGGATGAGATGCTTGCGAAGTGGCCGTATGGCCTCATACCTACAAGATACGGGTTCATCCCACAGTTTGCTACGGAGCTAGAGTAGTTCAAAATCCACTTTTTTCTTGCACATGATTTTTATTGAGTGATCCACAGTTTGGGAACGAGGGTAATCTGAATAATACCAACGCTGAAGTTTTGTACCAGCACCCAGCTTCGTCTATGGCCGTATCACGACTGACCCCACACAACCGAGATAAGCGCTGGAATTCTCCATAAATTTCATTCCATCATAAAGAATATTTAAATGTTTTTCATGTGGAACTGTGTCTACTTGACGAAAGACAATATACTCCTGGCAAAGTTTTTATACACTTCAGCTAGATTTTTTTGTTACTTCTCTCTGAGGAGATACTTATTGGTGGGTGAGTTTGAATAGTTCTGAGCTAGACTTCGCCAATTTCCTCCGATAAAATTTATTCTCCACCTGAGTACCTACACATATAAAAATGATTCTCTTATTCAAGAAAAAAATGTTTATTTACTTTAGATTACTAGAAGTGAATAAATATTCTTTCATTTCAAAGAAATATTCTCGGAAAGATAATGTTGTATTTCTTGGATACACAATCTCAAAAAAATATTTTTGTGAAAAAATATTCATACTTAGATCAAGCATAATTGAAATCGTTGATTCAAAAAACGTTTTCTCAATCTGATAAAATTTCAATTAAATATTTTTGAATCAAGTAAATATCTACACGTTTTACTTCCTGCGACAGCCACAGTAACCTTGCTTCCCTTATTAAATGACAATACAACGGTTGCCGGTTAATACGAAATTGCGCAGTCTTCCGGTCTCATTAGGTGTAAGCGTGTGAAAGAAGTAGTTATGAATTCGTGGGTAAAAATAGATTATTAATTTGTTTGAATTCATTAAGAATTGTTAGAGTTTATTTTTTATTCAACGTAAATGTTTGTGAACATTAAATATATTTTTCTACATTCATGCAAAAAGCAAATCTGTATGGAACTATATTCAGTGGAAAAAGAAGCTCTTTATTGCACTAGTGCAATAAAGTTTTTATTGCACTCATCTGTCATTCTACTTCAACGTGCTGTCATCATGATAAACATAAACGTTCAAACCCACTACATATTTAGCAGATATTCTGTGAGATTGGCCATAAGTTTTAAACAGCTACATATTTTATATTATTTTGTATTAATGTTAGCAGTCAGAGTTGAACAAACAATGCCTTCCCGAGAATAACTCCATAATCAAAACCGATCCGCTATGTTCTAAACCGTCTACCTGCATACAGCAAACTGTCTGTACTATGACCACACCTCGTGATAACTAACATACGCGCTTATGTCTAGTATGATTTTGATTTTTATAATGCAACTGTGGTTATATAAACGTCAGTCAAAATTTAATTCTGACAATACAAAACTGAAAGTTTTAAAATGTGTAATATCAATGGAAAACTAGATGATGGTGATGAAATCGATAGTAATAATTATTTATTTAAATTGCGTATTTCATTTTCCTTCATCTAGTGCCGCACCTGAATAAATAATTTTTTCCTTTTTGCATGAACGTAGAAAAAATGTTGTATGCAACTCGTGCAAAAAAAATTTATTGCACTTGTTGCATAAATAACTATTTCGAAATGAAGATATCACTTTTTTTCACGAACTAACACATTATGATAAACTGGTTGACTTCGTAATTATTTCTGACGCTTTTAGTTAATTATTACCAAAAAAGTCTCCACGGAACTAGATTACATGTATTTTTGGTTATCACAATTTTACTCACCAGAAGTGAATACCTCAAATATTTTTGAAATATACTTGATGGAGAATTCTTTTAAACCAAATGATTTTGTTCTCGAAATGGACCTTTTATACTAGGAAGTTGTAGTCATATCCTCTGAATCTGAAGGTATGTTTCTTAGAAACAAAATTGACATCTTTCCAAAAGTATCTGGCTATCCGGCAGAAGATATTTTCGAAGATACTTTGAGTATATCCTCTTATCAGATATATGGATATTATCAGAAGAAAGAAACCAGTATTTTCAAGATGAAAAAACTGTATTCTTGAATAACAGTAATAAATTTCATAACAAAATATTTTCTATGAATATGAAAATATTGATTTCACAATAAAAAGAACGAAGTGTTCATTGAAAGATCTGTTCTGTTGGTTGAAAAAAAAATAATCAATTTACATCAAGAAAGTCGATTTCTCAACCCTACATTATCATAATATGGAAATAAGAAAATGCTGATTTCAAACTACATAGGTTTTATTCAAGCTAGTGTCCTCTTCTTCTGAAGTGTCATATAATTGGATCAAATATTCCAAGTTTCACAAAGTAGTATTCAGTATACTTGAATAAAAACAACTTCTTTTACCCAGTTCAAGAATATCATTATATCATTCTGAGAAAATAATTCTGACAATATCGATTTCTTATGAGACAAAATTTATTCCATCAAATATAAACGAACCATTTTCTTGGATCAAACCCAAGGGTGGCTGAGGCGTTGCAGCCAACGGGAGTAGTGACCCGTGGGCCTTAGCTAACCGTACACAACGCCAAAAACACACATGTTCCCCCGACACAACACATGCACACTCACACATTACAGAGGGATGCGATAACTTGAAAATCTGCGTTCAGTGGGAGCCAAGGAGAGGCCTCGGATCGAATGTTTTAGGTCTGGTAGCCGGTGATAGAATCACCCGCGGCCGCCGCACCGCCTGACCAGCCCTACCAGGACTTCCAGGAATAGGCAGATTTAAAGAACTTGCTCCCTTGACAAGCACCCACATACACACACACACGAATATATTACAGGAATTCATTTTGAGGAGGAGAAGGAGGTTGTTTTAAGATCATGTAACGGATGAGGACACAGGTGGATGGCAAAAAGGGCCCATGGGGGCTTACTTGCTTGGCTTCAGTAGTGGCCACCCCACATCTACTACTACTACTTTCCGGATTAAAGCTTCTTTTTTGATTCAAGCATTACTTTTTATGAGTGTATTCATATTTTTTTTTTTAATAAATTTTTAATTTTATTTTCGTTACGGATTTTTCAGTCAGGCCCTGTCTTCGATGCTCCGACAACTCCGGAGGATGCGCTTAATCATTTGTCACAGTAACCACTCCTACGCCGTCGAATAGGTGACTCTTGGGTCCGAGAATCATGTGTTCGAGCAGGTGGAGTGAATCAAGGATGACGGCCTTCTGCAGTTGTTCGACTGAGATTTCTGCCATATTACGACAAGCCGGTATGAGTTTTAAGTTTGAGAGCAGTATGTCCATCATACCACCAAGAACCCCTATTATCAGAACCACCATTTTAACAGAATGGTTTGAGTAGAGCCTGCGGAGTTCAAAGAATAGATCTCGATATTCAGTCCGTTGTTCCTCTTCTTTTCGGACGTCGTCCGTTTCGCAAAGAGCAGAAAACTCTATAACAAAAATCATCCTACTTTGATGGTTGAGGAGGACTACATCAGGCTTATTGGTTTGTATTTGCCTGAGGGTGGGGAATGAGTAGTTTCAATAGTTTCGGCATTTCTCCTTCTCCAGAACTCAATTTCCTCCGGAGCATACGGCAACACCGGTGTCTCGTCTATACCATACGAGATGGCAGTGCAACACTCGTGGGGCCGCATTATGCCTGTGGATATAGGCTGACACCGCACAAACTGGTCAGGCTGGTCATGAATTATGGTCTCAGTCGCACCACTACCGGCTCTGCATCTAGTATTAGGGACCTCTATACCTATCACGCGACTACGGCCCTGGTAGGCAAGTTCTCAGTCAGGCGGTGCGGCGGCCGAGGGTGATTCCATCACCGGCTACCAGACCCGCAATATCACATCCGAGATCCCTCCTCGGCTTCCATTGGTGATTAATTCTCCAATTCTCGCTGCGAGTTTCTTCTATACGTCTCCTCGTGAAAGTCCTGGCAGGTCTGGTTCTGGATCGGGTGGTACAGCGGCCACAGGCGATTCATTCATCGGCTACCAATACCACAATTCGAGGCCCCTCCTCGGCTCCCACCGAAGACCAGGGTTCCCGTAGCGAGTTCCTTCGATTCTTCTCCTCGTGAAAGCCCTGGGAGGGATTGATCTCAACCGGGAGGATTGGCGCCCACGGGTGATTCATCACCGGCTATCACTCCCGGAGCATCCAATGCGAGGCCCCCCTTTGGCTTCCACTGAAGGCAGATTTTCAAGTTCTCGCATCCCTCTGTAATTTGTGAGTGGTTAGGTGTTAAGTGTCGAGGGAATATATGTGTTTTTTACGTCGGTGTAAGGTAAGCTAGGGCCCACGGGTCGCTACTACCGTTGGCTGCGGCGCCTCAGCAACTTTTGGGGGTTGTATTATTTGTATCATTCATTCATATATGTTTGTAGGTTATGTATATTAATATAATAAGCTTTGTGTATACGAGTACTTATGACAATAAAGGATATTTGAATCGAATTGAATCAAACCTAATCTTTCTTGAGGAGAACTGACTAATTTGATCTTGTGAGGACTTGGATGAATTATTGAATAATCACACAGTTAGTAACCACATATTATAGACTATTTTAATTTCATTTGAATGCAGCCAGGATGGAAAACGACAAATTATAGTTTGCAACAAAATTTATTAAAAAAAAACACAGTCTCCAATGAATTAATAAATGGAATAACTTTCCCCGCTGTATTATAAGACAAATTGTTCAATCTGTTGGATGGGCCCGTGCTGAAATTAAATAGAATCCATCCAGTATGTGTCATCGTTTGTGGTCTGTTTCGTAATTCAGAGAAAACTTAGCAAAAAATGTTGAACGTTCATCCAAATTTTTTATTGAGATGTCTGAGCACAAGAAGTGGAGTTGTGTCTCCCGCTTCCCCCAGAGGGTGCGGGGTCTTTTTGGGGCGTGCGATTCGGGAATCGGGAAAAGCGAGCGCCGCAGTTGTCGCTCAGTCGCTGTTTCTGCTTCCACCACAACGGCAGTAACGGCATTCTGCCGCTTATCTCTACGCCAGTCTCTCGTACATCGTACAGCGCGCGAATAAAAACTCCGTTGCGGGCTTTCGGGTTTACTATCTTCACCTGCCAGCTGATTCAAAGCCCCACGTGTCCATCCCGCACTAGCCACAAGTGAAGTGCCGGAGTTTTCCTTGAGATTTTGCGGTCCTTCTCGATTTTTTTCGGTAAGATTTTTTTTAGGTTAGGGCTTCATGTATTTTTTTATTTAGAGTTTCGTAGTGCAGGTATTTTTCGTGCGGAATGTACATTAAATTATACATATCTATGAAAAAATATCGAATAAGATCCAGTATACACCATGTCGCTTCCGAGGACTTTTCTTTGAAAATCTCTTATAATTTTTTGTAATATATCATGTACCCACTCAGAGTTTATAGATAAATATACCAAAGAATTCAAATTACTCCCATGAAAATCCATAGAAATTACCAGCAAAATTTTGTGGCAGTAGATATTCTGATGCTGTTAATAACGGAAGTGAAATCGTAGTTTTTTGGCAACCGAATTAGCTTCCATCCATTATGTGTTTGTGTGAAGTGCAGTGTTTCGTGCCTCAACCCAATGATTTCAGTAAATATTCATAACTTGCTTGGACTAAAAAAACATTCATCCCAAATTTGGATTTCAAATATTTGCTTGTTCATCGAGGTTTTGCAGTCAGCAAAAATTAAGTTAGCAATGTTGAGAAAATGTTCTTTCGGAAGTAGAAATAATGGCACTAAATCCTCAAAACCTTTTTTTATTTGGCTATTCGAACACTTGCAATAATGATCAAATACCGAGTTTTTTATTTGATGACTTTGAATCATTTGATCTCAAATTTTGAGTCGCAAACCCCATATCAAGAAACTGCAATATTTTACGTGTTCGAACGAGGAATTCACAGTATATTTTCATGAACTCAACGTGATTTTTGCCAAATGAGTAAATGAAACGATTTATTTTGACGACGTCGAAAAGAACTGGATAGGAATTTTTGAACTGAAAGTTAATGGAATTCATGCCAAAAATCTTATTATTATTATTTTAAACGATTAACACCAATACTTGTTTCGAAATTCAGCCTACAAGATAATTTTAGTCAGGAAATTTGAAAACTATCATAGTTGAAATGTATATATACCTATTCCCTTCTTCAAAACCAAACATCTTCAGAACAAAAAAAAATATGAAGCCAAAAATTAACTACCTACTCAATCCTAGTTTTGCAATGATGAGCTGACAAATTTCAGCAGATGGTAGTAAAAAAGGGATACATTGATTAGAGGACAAAACCTCATTACTTATCTGATTTAACATTTTTCTCTGTAAGGAAAATAAGAAGTACCTAATTGGGTCTGATCAGAAATAGGTTTCATTGAGAGTCGTAGTCAACGTGATTGATTCCATTTCATAAAATTCAAACACTTGAAAATCTTATCAAAGAATCAAACTTCATTAACTTCATTTACTGCTGTTCCCACCCATACCCTTCGATATACTCATTGAGAAATGTTCTTAAAAGCAATGATCCAAATTTGATAAATACCGAAACTTTTCTCCATCAGAGAAATCCTTATTCGCCGTGGTACATAAAAACTGTTTCCAGTTTGACCCGAAGCATATGACTGACGTCCATTATATCCACGAAATTATTCTAGATATTAATCTATGAGAGCAAGTATGGAAATTATTTTGTGGAATGTTTCTCACGATTTATGAAAATTTGCACGAATTTTTAATTTCTTTTAAATTTTTTCCTGCCATATATGGTTTATTATTTTTATGTAGCATGTCTTCAGAAATTATCATTTTCTGCTTGCTCAAATAAATGTCGTAATAGAATTCCAAAGTTTGACACTTCAATTAGTATAGTTAGTCATTTATGGTCTAGGTGTAGACATTTTTAGTGATCTCACTTCATAAATACACGTGCATTAATGAACATTATCGCAATAATAAATTATGCATGAATAATTTTTGTTTCCTTAAGGTTTATAGCTCTAGTATTAATTGGATTTGGTAGAAACATAATTGGGTACCAGATCGGGAGTATAGACTCTTTTGGGGTGTCGAAGTATTTAAAAAATGATTGCCCAAGATAAAAATACGTGGGTACATAACAGTATCTGAAATTATTTTTCTGATCTCGTCCATTAGAGACTTTTCTTTTTGAAAATATTCAAAGTAAAAAACTTACTCATATTATATACGGGGTGTATTAAAAACTAACGTTAGCAAGGGGTTAATAGACTATAACTAACCAGAATAACAAAATTGGGCAGACTTTGAAGTATTTTTCGTTTTCGAATTATTGTCACTTTTAAAAAAATGTTTTACACTACTCATGATATTATTTCGATAATTCTGAATGTTATTGCAGTAAAAATGTATCTAATCGAACTGACTAGTTCTAAAAAAACCTTCACTCAGTAAAAATTTTGAATACATTGAACATCTGTGACAAAGAGTACATGTACTCCTTTTTAACGAAATTTCAATGACAATTTCCTGTCTTGTCAGTTCTTCTCTCTCAAATTAACGTGTATTTTTGTTTCACCACCACTTCGTAAGTGTATAAAGTGAGTTTTTGTCAGTGTCAAAGTATCTGTTTTTTATGGATATTCTTGTCTCTAGCTTTCCACGATTATGAATTGTTGCTGTTTCAAAATCTGTCAGAATTTTTTTGCCGAAATGTCTGAGTTTATCAGACACCTATCCAAATTCTAACCGTGACAACGGTTGTTCAACTTTCAGATCGACACCACTTGAGTTATCCACTATTGTTGTCATGTTGACAACTCAGTAACATTTGGGCAATAGTAAGATTATCATTATAAAAACGAATGAAATAAAATGAAGAGGTTCTATTCTTTTCTATAGGTTCTTTTTAAAACTGTTCTCAATGAAACGAAAACCTAACCTGATTCCATCAGAAAACTCTGGTTCACTCATTTTCAAGCATGTCTTATAGATAATACTGGATAATAAATATAGTTGAACGACCATCAACAGATTGTGTTTTGTTTCGAAGAAATATCCTTCATCTTCAGCAAACAGGGGGGTAGGTAACAAGTGGATAAATGTCTTACGACTACATTTGTAATGACTTCACTGTTGTTATTCCTTATATGGTAGTATCGTAGCAATATTTTCTCGGCAATCGTATATGATTCATGTCAAAGACAAAATTTCATTGAATTTCGTTTCTGTTTTTCATTAGGCTGGAGCTTGGCAATAGTTAATTGACCGTATTTACTTTCTCCTTTGTTCATAGTGCTGTCAGAACTACTGTTTAATTCTAAAATAGGCTCTATATTTGGATCGTATATATTATTCGAAAACAGGATCTATATTGTTCACATCACAATGGAAAACATTGAACGATACCATAATTAATGTTGAATATGTTATTCTGATAATACAACGATACATCGAATAGTTTTTGCACTTTTTTCAGTAAATTAAAACATAACATTGCTATCGTTGGAAAACAGTTTTCCAGAGCTTTCCACTAATCACGCCCCACCCCTTGCATATATTGTCCATCTGCTAGTGATGAGTTCGAATCCACGACTCTTTCTGCCTAAATCAGACTATTGAGGAGTATGATGTTACGAGGTGGACACGAGATCAGATAGAGATTACGGGTGATAAGTGATGGAAGACAGATAATAAGTGAAAATCAAAATGGACAGATGGAAATGACAAAGTCCTGGAAGGTAGTTGAAAGTTGGCGAATAACCAATGACGGATGACAAGTTTTAGAAGGTGGATGACAATTGACACGTGACAGATGATAGGTATGTCACGTGCCAGATTGGTGCTTGGTGGTCGTACGATGTGGGGCTGAGTATGTGAGTAGTGGTGGTTTCAATTAACGCCATAACTACTTTGAAATGAATCACGCACACTTTTTTTTCATGTCGCTCCAGATGATATCATGTATAATTGATTTCATCTGACTACTTGTATAACTCCCAGGTGAATGATAACGGATCCATCTCTAGAGCCCGTCTAATAATACAGTGAGTTGTGTGCCTTGTATGCTAGAGGTGTCAAAAGATAAGGAATTACAAGTGACAGATGACATGTGACAAGGGCAGGGCTATCACATGACATCTTCGAGCGCTCTGATTGGTCGATGACAGGTGGGATTTGTTTTTAAAATGGAAATTTGTGAATGGTTTTCAGGGAGTGCAATGGCTTAGCCTAAAAATCTCATGTGATTTCATATAGGACTGGACACTTTTTTCCTCTGAATCGTATTCTCTCGAAACATCTATCTATTGACATGAATAAAAAACAACATTGTGGTGCTCGAAACCACCACCACTTTCAGTTACGTCCCTCTCACTATCGTTAACAGACTGTAGAAGTTCAGCCCCAAATTCCCTTGCATTTTCTAATTGGTCTTCATTCTGATCATTTCATCCCTGGAATCGAACTGCGGATTCGAACCATCAAGCCTGTAGCCAACCCGACACGTCATCACTTACACCCCCCATGAAGATTGTAGCTTTTCCTCGAAACTGTTGAAAAATATAACCCTACTTATGAGAAATTTTCGTTGAGTAATAGAATGAGATATACAAAACAAGCCACGCATCGTGAGTAATATATCATGACTCACGGGCTCTGGCCAATCAGCGACAAGAAGGTTAATTACTCAACAGTTGTACACAAGATAAAAGTAATAGAAAATGTTTGTAGGTCAGAGAAGGGAAGGTTCGTTGCTCAGTTGGATATGTAGCCTGATACACCAATTTATCAGCATGGTGGTGAGAGTTCGAGTCTCGGACGGATGATCATCTTTCATTTGGTTTTCACGAATTGGGTGTTTTTTCATATATCAACTATAGTACGAATAATTTCTTCATTTCTTGCTACGTAAAAAATATCAATTCTTCCAATTTTAATTTTCTTCTATTAGAAGAAACATATCGTTTGAATTGAATGGTGACAGTGGTTATAGTCATAGAAAAAGACTAGAATTCTACTTGCCATTACTCACTCCATTGATTCACGACGCTCGCCTACGGCTCGCGTCACAAACTGCATTCTCATGGGTTATAGCTGTCATTACACGCTCGTTGAATAATACTTATGATAATACTTCCTCATAAACACTCATAGAGTGTATCACAAGGCCTAGCCTGTGTGGGTAGAGTACAGCTATTATTATTTTGAAGTGGGGCTGGAAGTTTGATAGTATACAGATACTTGAGTTCATTAAAATCATTCACACAATTTGTTACTACTGCTGATTTCATCACTGTATAATAATTTTGAGATGAAAAGTTCACCCGAGATCACCTTATTCTTGCAAATTGTTCAGATATGTTCAGCATTAAATTTATAATCGAAATAATCTTATATATTCGGAATATGCTTTGCCCTTCTCATTCAATGTAACTCTTGGGAATGTTTGAGTATAAATTGAATATAGCATTTACATTATTTCATGTTACGTAGAAGCTATAAACGTTGATGATGATGTATTGAAGTTGAGAGTATCCGTTTTCAAGTATCATCTAAAATTTTGAGATTTTGTCAAAACTTTGCTAAATATGATTTATGCGTTACTCCCTCGAGAAACCTCATCTTGGGGCCGATAACGATGACAACTGATGAAAAACCTGAAAAAACACGATATAAATGTAATAATGAGCCTCTTAGCTTGTAAATTACAATTATGAGTCGTTCAGGTACCCAAAGAAATTGTAATTAAGATTTCTTTAATTATGAACTTCTTAGGGTGAAATTAATGATTAAAGTGTTTCGTGTGCAATATTAACAATCTCAATACTCTTTACTTAGTTTGAAATAAAAGGAAAACATTTTTTCCTGTCTTCTGATGGACATGAAATATCTGATAGGAGCGTCTACGTTGAATATTTGAAAAGTAAATGGGAAAACTTGGAACAAATGTAGGTCTCTTGCAGACTGAATATTATTTATTCACGAACTGATTTGACGATGCCTTCAATTCCTAAAATTCGCTGGGACCAGACTAGAGAGTTTTGAATACCTGTAGAATTCTATTACGGAAAATAAAATTGAACTGATTATTCACGAAGGTAGTTATAGAACAAAATTCATATGGTTTTCAGCAAGAATTAACGTCTACGATTCCATTTTAGTTAGATTCGGAAGATCATCTAATTCAAACTGAAATTGAAAAGCAACAATTACGTGCAGGGATGAAAAAAACATTATTTCAGCACATGGCGAGCAAAAAACGTTAGCAACAGCAGAGAATATTAGATAAAACGAAATATTACAAATATAGTTCTAATAACAAGCAATTCTGCTCAGTCAGATGAGAAAATCGGTCTGTGCACCAGGACGGAAAATATCACTGTCCGGGGGTTTAATGTTCAATAGGACCTTGTTGATGGACTATCAAAGAACTCAATATTTTGTAATCTTTTTCAGAGTATATATTCCATAGCAAGTTCTGAATTGAAATAAGTAAATGCAAAATGCATTATGCAGTAAGTGTTTTGATATATTTTATTTACAATGATGGTGGATAATGAATTTTTCTATAACAGTTTACAAAATATTCAATTAGCTGTGACTGTCAGTGAATTACAAACAAACACTGGGTATACTTCTTATTCAATTTTTTTTTCATATCTCGAGTGGCTCGTAGAGAAAGTATACTCTTCTACTACTCGGTTTGGGAACGAAAATTCGATGCTCGTGATTTGTAGAATTTGTTTTTACGAATAACCCAGGTTTTTGAGAATACCCCTCAAAAGCAGAGCTTGTGAGAGTAAGGGAAAGTTGGGGCCTAGCAACTTACCAACGTAAAGTAGATTCCGAACTATTTGAGCTCAGTGGCAGGCGGTGGGGATTGAACCCAGGCCGCCTCGATGAGAGGAAAACACTCTAACACCACGACAACATCGCTTCTTGATTGTTACATAGTATACTATTTCAATACTCAATACAATACAATACTATTATACTATAATACTATTATACTCTCCGAATCACGGACAAACAATATTGTCAACAACTCATATCATGAAATAATTATGAAAACAATTTATCAGGAAATGTTGCAATAAACCAACATTTCAGCTCAAGAAAAAGGCATGGTAATGGTAATGGTAAGTATGGATGGTGACTGAAGCGCTGCGACCTAATTAGATCCATTGTGCCCCATCTTCTGCTATTTCAATGTGTTCTCGTTTATAGCAGCTCTTCAAGCCCCAATTCCTTGAGGAATTGAAGGATTTTGAGGGGATCTATTCGTGGTATTTCTCCCATAGTTAGCTGGTATGATCCCAGTATATTAATTTTTTGTGATGTACAGCATAACACTCCATCAATATATGGTGTGGTGTTTCTGGATGTTCCCCACAGAATCTGCAGATGCTAGCCTCCTCAAAGCCTAGCTTCCTTAGGTGTTCTTTGGGTCTGCAGTGCCCCGTCAAAAAACCCGTGATTGTCTAGACTAGTTTTGCTGAGTTTAATCAGTGTCTTCGAACTTGCTCGGTTGAAGTTGCCAAGGAGATCTGTGGCGTGCCTTAGCCCTGGAAGTCTTTGCCAGTATGTTGCTCTCATTGCTTCTTCAGTTTTATTGAGTTCTTCTTGAAATTAAGATTTTCCAAGTCCGCAGAATGGTTCAGGTCCGATCAGTGGCGTTGATGCCCTTTTTCGTGCTAGGGTATCTGCTTGTTCATTGCCCTCCACTTCGACACGTGCCCCGGCACCCAGAGGAGGATTACCTTATTGTTCCTGCCTAGATCATTGAAGGCATTTCCAGACCATCTTTGAGTTGATGTTATATGAGCGTTGACTTTGATGGCTGCTTGACTATCGGAGAGGATTGCGATTTCCTTGTTCCGGTATTTCCTGTCGAGGTTGAATTGAATGCACTTTTCTATGGCGTGAATTTCCGCTTGAGAAATACTGGGGAACTGGCCCATGGGTTCGGAGTATTTGGTGCGAGGCCCAAAGACTTCTGCTCTAGTTCCGTCGGGAGTTTTGGGCCCGTCCGTGTACCATGTAATGGTATTCTTTTCCAGTGCTTGAATAGAATCCACTCTTCGTATTTAGGTCCGTTCAAAAAAAATTCTCGAAACTAAATTTCCTGGTAATTCCGTCATTTGGGAGATCGGCAAGGTGTGCACTTTCGGTGGGGGTTGAGCCCCTTACGTTTTGTGCTGTCCCTTTGAGTCTGACTTTTGCCAACCTGAGGTTTGCTCCCCAAGCAGATCTCCCCACCATGATATGGAGAGGAGTGAGGTACAGAATTACCTCTATTGCTGCTGTTGGAGTCGACCTCATTGTTCCTGTTATACAAAGACATGCTAGTCTTTGCACTTTCTCCAGGACTTTCTTTGTTAAGTTCGGTTCTGCGGTGCAATACTACTGCTCCGTAGGTGATCATAGGTCTCACTATCATGGTGTATATTCATCGCAGTATTGATGGGTTACATCCCCACGTTTTTCATGCAATGTTCCTACACACCATCAGTGATGATTTTGCCAAGGAAAAGGCAAAATGTTGATACTGTTTTTGTAAACAATAAATAAAATACAAAAAAAAAATACTCTTATGAATATAATGTCTAAGATATTTGAAAAATTTATACAATCATAACTCAGTCTATGCCATAGGATTTTTGAACATTTCGAACTCCTGAGATGTTTTTAATATTTTCAATTCATATAACGAGCAAATCAGAATATAAACGATGCACTCAGCGTCTGACAAAATGCATGCAGATCTAAGAAGAAATCAATTTTATTGGTAGTTATGGATTCAAAACTCTTGACATTTGTATTTTGGCATTCATATCCTAATCACCCAAAATGTTGCATGAATGAATACACTTTATTCAATTTGCCAAGATTGCTGTCTTATCACGAATATGCAATTTATAGGCTCGTGAACTAAAACAATTCTTCCCAATCATGAAGTTCTATGAAAGACGTAGAAGTCGCGTAAAAATTTACTCTGCAAACTCTTAAAATTTGCGTCGCTGAAATATTAAATGTGAAAACTCCTCACTGCTCTTTGAAGAGCAAGGACCAACAAAATTACTTAAAGTGTTTTTTCACAATTTATTTCATTATGCTTTACAATTTCCACTTTCGTTTAATGATGGTTTAGATTCCGTAAATCAGATTTTTCCGAAATATGAATTATTTGTTGTTTAACCAAGTTTGACTCAGAAGAGTTTTGAAACAATTCATGTAGAATGAATAGAAATGGTGAGTGAAATAACAATAAAATTATCAGTAAATTTGGGAGGGAAAATATGGGTACTGCACTGGCACTAAAATACTTTACATTGCATTAATGTATTGAGGAATTAGTATATGCTAACTCTTCTTCTGAACAGCTCCACATTAAATAATAAACAAATTAACACAAAAAAATACCAGTCCCTCATAAGTCTAGCATTCATACTTCAAACCGGTCATTCTAACTAATCCAAGATGGACAAGAACCTCCAGATTCAGAAGAGAAACCATCTTAAGTCAGATGACAATGACAAGAAATATTATTCAAAAACTATCTATTACTGCGGAATCTGCTTCTATAATATAGAATTTCAGTGATGAAATCTATGATATCCCGAGGGGTTCTCATGATATTCGATGGCACTTTTTCATTTCAAAAACTGAATCACTTGTGGTGCTTCGTTGTGTTGAAATTGAAGTAAATAACTTCCTAATTGTATTTATTACATCGGAGCGCTATCAAAAAAATTAAAATGGCCGTTTTCTATCCACACAGACTATGCATTTGAGTACACTCTACCAGTGTTTATGGCGAAGTATGTGAGTATGGGTCGGCTATAATTTTTATCCGTCTTCCAACTCCTCCCAATCATCAAGTATGAATTTTTGCATGCCTCTTCCTTCAACTTCGCGATCTCTGCATAACCTATCATCGCTCCTTCGTTTATCAAGATTCCTAAATCACGCAACCTGCATGTGCTTTCATCAACCTATCTTGATCCGGGCTGGAACTAGCGGTATAGCCTCAACTTAAACACTGCGGTTAGAATTGTTCCCATTGCACCCATGAGTACCAAATACAACCTATAGACCTTAACAAGCATTCGGTATATTGTGTTACTCTGTGCATTTATATAGTTACCATACCGCTGACCCTTATTAGATCTTTGGTCATTAGAGTCCAGCCAGCGCATGATCTCTGGATTGGCTTCCAAAATTTTTCCTACACCTCTCCTCAATTGTCATAGGACTGCTGATAACTTTTGAATAACCCTATCTAGATAATGACCTCCTAGAAAGTTTGGAGACCTAGATTACCACCAAGTAATTGACCTGTTGGACTTAGTCCAGGTCCGAACATAGTGAGCGTCCTGAACCCGTCTTTTTTCTCTAAATCGTGAATAAGGTAATCTCCGTTTATGTCAGACGAAGCCCTACTTTACCGCAATATATTTCAATTATGAGGACTGCATACAGTCGCGGACGACTTTAGTGAGTCGTCTGCTGGCTAAGGCCACTAATTTTCCTTGTATGCTTGTGTTTCTTGTCGTAAATTTGTGTGAGTACCCTAGGTTTCGTCCATGATTACGTGCCATAGATGAGGAGAGAGGGACAGCTTCCTCATGTTGACCATCAGTCAAAAATGTCTCTGTCATAGTTCAATCCTTCTTCTTGTTAGCGGAGATACAATCCAACTGACCATCGAGAAAGACGTGTGTGGTCATCAGTGTTATCCGTATGGTCGCTGTCTTATGAAAGTCATCTTCTACTTCTTAAAAAACTCCCAACGTTACCACTTTGAAAATTGGTATGGTTATTCGTTGGTTTTCCTCATGAAACCTGGCCATTTTAGCCTTTTGCTCCAACTGTGGAAGGAAAAATCACTATGAGGAGATCTTGCATCGGCATATCCATAGATTTCAATTCAGTTCTGGTTGCTCCGTCAAGATTCAGAACCCAGGAAAGTTTATTGGCTCCGTAAATACCTTTCTGTAACAGTAACACTGTGACATCATTTTTTTATCGAAGTCTGTTATCGTGGAGAATACAACCGTGAAAGGATCAAATCAGAGTGCAAATACCTTCGCCGATTCAAAGGAATAGCTGGACATCGTCTCCGTATTCCTCGCGTCGTCCTCTTTCGAGATGAACCGTGGTTATCCATGTGAAATGAATGTGTGACCTCGTGCCTCTGGTTGCTGGGGGTGCCGCAGTTGGTGCATTTTCCAAGTGCAACGGACAATAGCAATGGAAGATGCAGAAAAGAAGGGGGCTGAGAAAATCTTTCTGTAACACACCCTTTCTGAAGATTGCCTACTCTGATTGGACTTTGACTCTACCAAATATTATCCTCGCCATGTATCCTCTTTGGGCGGGACCATTTCTATCGTGGCAATAAATTAGGTGATCCACCAATTCAGTAGTCTACTCAAAGAGTCCGAGTTCTTCGCCGTCGTCATCTGCTAGCAAATCATTCTTCACAGTCCCATCATCCTGCCTTTTACCTCTTTTCCGAGATGAAAAATGGATTCGCGCCAAATTTTGTTGAGAACCAGCTGATGAATAACGTATAATGGTTCCATCGGAAAGACAGGTGAAAAGAAAAATATAAGCACATTATGTCTATGAATATACCCCATGCATTACCACGAATTTGGGATGTAATCAAAATCAAGCTGCATGACATTGACGAAAATTCTTTTGGTGCGAGTCAACCACCTGGAAGGGCAGGATAACGCCTTATTCAGTTTTGCGTGGACATTGTTTACTTAATATCATATGATTGTAGTATGAAACTCACATTTTCATGTTGAATACTGATATTTGAATGCTGAACTGAATTAAATTTGGTTGGAATTCTAAATATTCCATTCAATCCTTCATTTGAGAGGTTTCCATTTTCTGCATACCGCTTTGAATGAATTACGAGAGCTTTTTTGTATTGTTTCAGTTACTTTATATACTTTTACGGGGCAACTAATATTCTGAAACTAGGAATGAAAGAAATATACATTTTGCTAAATCATAAGGCTGGGTTTTTGTAAGTACAGCCAGTGAAGTATTTGTCTGCGCTAATGAGGTCGTTGGTGGCTAGTACTTGATACCAAAATATGAACAATATCGCAACTGAACCGCACGTGAGCGAGTTTGAGTAAGCACGTCTGAACGGAACAAAACTTGGAAAGTTGTCATTTACTCGGTTTGCTATTATTAATGTTGAAAACAACACTCGTGTAACATGGTTATGAGTCAGTTTCCTCTATTATATATCTAGTATGTAGTATGATCTCGATGGTTGTGCAGCTGTCTGTAGAAGTTGATTCTTTCTCCATATTACTTCGTCTTCAGGCAAATACGAAACAAAAAATCGTGGAAACCATCAAGAGAGATTTAGGAATAGATTTTATTGACTATATTTCTGAATTAACTATGGTAATAATAATAATAACAATAATGAGTTCTGATGAGCCTCCGCATGTTGTGGACAACTTACTATCCGCCGATCGGATTGAAACCTTCTGAAAGAACATCTTTGAATAACCACATAACATATACACTCCAGCCCTAGCGCCATTCGAGGATTTCTGCTAAGGGCCTCATCAACCTGAGGTCAATTCTGCAAAAACATTATGGGATATTGCCAAAGTGATGGTTTACTTCTGAGACAAGAAAAAACTGTTCTCATACATTTTTCTGTGAAAGATCCCAATAGCAGTTCACTTGTATCCTTGAAGGTAAGTATATCGAGCAAACTTGCTATACAAAGTTTCTTGGGCTGCCTGCTATTGGTCTTTAAGTTATCAAGAGGTAACCATAGTTGAAAACTCCTTCCGCGGCAAGTATCAGCATAAACTCTGACAGATCTGGCCAGAATAAAATTGCTAGAACTGATATTGCTTGCCGTTTCGATTCTACTGTGCTCTTCTGGAGTGGTGAAATGGGCCCAGAAGAAGCTGCAACAACTCGACGTGAAAACTTGCAAAATGATGCATCTTCATGTTAGCTTGCATCCTGATCATCTGTCTCACGGTTGAACTTTCCTAGATAACGGGGAGGCCGTGGACTTTTAATCATGGAGTATCTACATAATAGACTGGTATTGTGAATTTAGATTCCATTCTCAGTTTGGTTTGCCACCATAAGAAAGCAGGGATTGGAGTCGAAGAGTGACGGTCTCCTACAGCTTTATGAAAATAAGCCAATGCATGAGGTCGTAATGGCCTGCCAAGATGGTGTGTTCAACACCCTCGTCTATCGTAGTCGCGTGATGGGTATAGAGGTCCCTGAGTTGTGGGGCAGCTGGGACTATAATGCATTTGCAGGTAGTCTGTTCAGCTCATGCGGCCTCAGCCTATATACACAGGCATAACGCAGCGCTACGAGTGTTGTACTACCATCTACGATAGTTGTACTATATAGACAAGAAACCGTGTTGCCTTATGCTCCGGGGAATATTGAGTCTATTGTGGAGCCTGAGAAGTGCCGTATTTAGTGAAACTTCTCACTTTCCACCCTCAGACAAATACAAGCTGATATGTCCGATGTAGTCTTCGATCAACAAACTAAGACGATTTCCATCTTTGAGTTTTTGGTTCCTAACGAAAGGAACATCGTCCAAAAATATGACAGAAAATACTAATGCGTTTCGCATTGAAAAAGTTCGCTTATTCCAAAAGTTTCCACTCGTTATGAACAACCCACTATCCGATGATCGGATGGAAACCTTTTTGAATATGAAAGAACATCAATAAATGTCTGGAACCACTCAACATATATACTCTAGCCCTAGCGCAATTAGAGTCTTTCTGCTAGAGGCCTCATCAGCCTGAAGTCAATGCTGCAAAAAAATTATGGGTTATTTCAAAAGTAATGGTTTTCTTCTGAGTTATGGAACAACTGAGCTCATACATTTTTCTCTGGAAGATCCGAATTGCAATTCACTTGTGTACTTTGGAGGTAAATCTATCGAGCAAACTTGCTATACAGAGATTTTGAGGGGTGCATGCTATTGGTCTATAAGAGCCCAAAGGTCCATAGTTAAAACCTCTCTACGCGGCAAGTTTCAGGCATGACAGATCAGAACTGTAGGAGAACAAAATTGCTGCAACTTAGTAATATGCTTGCTATCTAGATTCTACTGTACTCCTTTGTGGTTCAATAGACTCATGAGAAACTGAGATAACTCAACATAAAAACTAGCAAAATGATGCATCCCAAGTCGTCTGTTCCACGATTGTACTTCTTCAGACAACGGGGAGGGACTTATGTTTTGAGTTTGGAGTGTCTAAATAACAGAATGGTTATCTTAAAAAGAGACGATGCGTAAAATACGGAAAGGACGTTCAGCTCGCAGACAGAAGCATTCTACATCACCTGGCTGTCGGAGAGACATATACTTACCTAGGGGTGGAACAACGCCACTCCCAAGAGGTAACCACTGTTGAAAACTCTCTCCGCGGCAAGAACGAAGTTATTGCAACTAATATGCTTTTCGTTCCGATTCTACATTACTCCTTTAGAGTGATGAAATGGACTCAGAAAGAGCTGCGAAAACTCGACGTGAAAACTCGCAAATTGCTTGCAACCTGAATCGTTTGTTCCAGTGTTATACTCTCAGACAACGGGGAGGCCGTGGACTTTCCAGGTGGTAGTGTCTATATAACAGAATGGTACTGAATGGAGCCTGTAAAGTCCTCAGGAATTCAGATACCCTTATCTCCTTAGTCTGCGACCATGAAAACGCAGGGGTTGGAGCTTTTTTAGGGCAGTGAAAAGCTTCCCGTCTCACAGTTATATATCCCCAGACAACTGAAAAATCATAGACACTTGCTTATTAAATGCCTCATGAAAATGCTACTGCAGAGTCAACGGTAGTTCAGATCACCTCTGTGTATTAAAAAAAAACAGTGATTAGAACATTTTTCTTTAGAGCAGTAATTTGTTCTGCCGATTTCAGAGACCAATGTCTCCGATATTTGTGAAGAAGGCCCCATGCCCCCACTCACGTAGCTGCAGGAGAACCTTCGTTTCCGCAGTTTCTGTGTGAGTTTTGGTAAAGTGAACTTGGTTCATTGTAGAACGGCTACTGCTTTGAAGAGAAATATTCTAATCGCTGCATAGAGTTCATACAGACGCTGAAGGCTCCATTCAGTACCATTTTCAAAATCCAAAGGTCTACGGTCTCCCTGTTGTCTGACAAAATATAACCCTGGGACGAATTAATGCATTATGGTCTCAGAAGCCCCACGACATTCTCTTCATCTAGTGTCTGGGACCTCTATACTCATCACGCAATTACGGTACACCATGGTGCTGAAGACATCATTCTGACGGACTATTATGAGTTCCTCAGTCTCCTACTTTAGCCCACTTGACCAAGGGAATGGGGTTAAGTTTTTGAATGAGCCAAGATCTTGAAGAAGACCCACTGTCTTGGCTCACCCTTGTGTAGCTGTAGGAGTACCTCAGTCTCCACAGCCTTCATATGAGCTTTTTGCTGAACGGGTTCCAACTCACACGTTCAGTGTGGAATACGAGCCCAAGTTCATCGGCTGCACGGGCTACTGTTTCAAAAATGCCACGAACTCCAGATGACTTTACATGCTCCATCCAGAACCATTCTGTTATATCAACTCTAAAGTTCAAGAAAAACATTCTTTACTGTGGTTACCTTTCAGCAAAGACATGTTTGCTCACCTAGGATTTATTATTATACATCAACGTTCTTACTTATTTACTTCGTTATAACTCTAGAGTCACGACAACTAGGAAATGAAAATTATTCTTCCATATTTATATAAATGACTCAGATGAGTTGACTAGAAAAAGTATAAATATCAACTGTTTTCTGATGCCAAAGGAAAAGAACGAGTCAATCAACAGACTTATTGAGTTATTCCCTCAAACGGAATTATTCAAGAAGTTCAACTTTCCTCACAAATTGTAGTAATCAAAAGTTGTTGAAGTTGAAGAATAAAAGGATGTAGTTATTGTAATACAGATGGATAGAAATATGATAGTTTAATTTTGTCAAACTGGGGTCGAAGTTCACAAACTTCGGGTTACGCATCTGAAATTCACCGGTATTTTAGCGAGCTTAAATATCTTCAGGGACCTGCCCTATATTTATATACAAAAGAAATAACTCGCCACAGAATACTCCTGGCTGTTCTGCTTTTTGTTTGTCTATACCTGAATAAAAATGTATTTGCATAATTATGTTCAATTTGTATTTTGCTCACTGAACTGTGCGTCTTGTGGAATTCCTGAGAGGAAAATTGAATACTAATTAGAGTATTTCGACGGACCTTTTCTCACTTAAATTAAAGAATTGAGTTTTCTCATTCAGTGCAGAGAGTTGAGCGGAGTTTGATTGTCAAGTGGTTCCTATACCTTCCAGAAGTCCCATAATAGCCAGGTGTTTTTCATAAACCTATACAGTGTGCCTAAGGTAAGCATGAACAGCATGGGAATCTCGTTAACCGTGAGAATTATATGGTCAAAAAGTTGCCCAATTGAGTCAATAAATTAGTGTTAAGATATCCCAAAATTTTGTTTTCTTGGAAATCGCTCAAACAGTTATTGGTGAACAGCTATGGCATTATGATCTGGTGCACCACCTTTTGAAACGACCAACTGTGCACAGCGCACATTGGTAATGCATCTTCCAGATCTTGTCGTAAGAGACAAGGTAGAAAGAATTGAGTCAGGTAGATGAACTTCTTTGCTACAAATTTCTCACCAAATATTGAATCCGAAACCAAAATCGAATGCATCAGAATTGAAGGTGATGGATCCTTAAGGTGGCAAAACTTTGAAATTTTACTGTGGGAACTGCTAGATGGACATAAAATGAATACCCAAGCTTCTCACATTTATTGATAATATCCAGGCAGAGATTAACTAATTGAAAACTGATTATGTTTCATCTCCAACTCCATGATCTGAAGACAGCATCATTGAAGAAATAAGCGAAAGGAAAGAAAAGAAAAACAATGTCATAGTGTATAATCTACCTGGAAATGGGATTTCACAGGATGGTGATTTGAACGATGTGATGTGAGGTTGTTCTCAGAGAAATTACCAATGAAGACTTGAGAGTGATCGTAAAAAAAATTATTGGTGAAAAGAACAACTACGAGGATGCTATGAAGGTAATGGAGAATGGAAGGAATTTGAATAGGTAACGAGAAAAGGTATTCATAAGAGCGGATATAACTCAGCGGCAAGTTGCATACTTGAAAAAAGTTCAGAAGGAAATGCAAGGAAGGTAAGGGAGAATATATATTTATTCGATACATTGGTGGCACTCCTCATCTCACAAAAAATTCAAAATGAATCATGTCTTCAATGAAGATCAAGATTCATCATTATTATCAAAGTGTTGGTGGTCTCAGGACAAAACTCTGTGAAATGCAACATTCAATTTCAAGTTTCAATTACCATATTATTATACTTGTAGAATCTTGGCTTAACAAAGATTTTTGTAATGAAGAATTGGGTTCAAAAAGCTATAATTCATCCAGATTTGATAGGGATGAAACAAACACTGACAAAAAACGTGTAGGAAGTATGTTATTTGCTCTAAAATCTGAGATAATTGCGGAAAAAGTTGAATTACTAAGAAACATAGTAGAACAGATTCTTGTTCTAATGAATTTGAAATGTCGCATTAAATGATAATCGGAGGATAATAATTTACCAGTGGCTGTTTGGTTTAATGGTGAATTTGGCTTGAATGTGAACTGTCCAGCAAACTCACCTGAAATTACTTCACAAAACTTTTTTGGTTATTGTAATCGCCATCAAATAAATACAGCTACTAACGGTCGAAATGTCTCACTCGACTTAACTTTTTCATCGATGAGAGATATTTATATCTGCGAACTATTGGATTCACTTCTACCAAATGGTGTACATCATAAAGCAATCACCTGCAACTTGGAATTCAATAAAGAGAAGCAACTTCAGTACTACTATGATTTCAAAAATACAAATTATTTTGAAATTAATAACTTCTTATTAGATACTAGAAAGAAATTCAGATTTGGAATGCTCTTCAGATGATTCATGAAATAGTTTACTCCGCAGGTAATGTGTTTGTACCTGTAAAAAAAATTCAGAACCTCAAATTTCCCCGAATGGTATAGTTCACAACTGAGGAAATTGATAATTTAAAAGAAGTGTCTCAAAGAAAATATTAAAATATACTGGAGACATAGAACATTAACATCAATTCGATAACCTCCGAACTAGATGTAAACAGCTTCAGACTCAATGCCGGAGCTATATTGAAAAAATTTAAAGGAATACTGTTCATGATCTCGTTGTATTTGGAACAACATGAACAGTAGGACAAAATCATATAACTTATACTCCACCATGTTCTTTGAAGAGACAACAAGCAGTAATGAAAATGACATTGTGAATCTTTTTGCAAACAATTTTTCTAAAACTTATACTAATAAACCAAGTTCCTGAGAGTGTTTGAAGGTTTGCAGCTATTACATTGAAGTAATAGAAGTGATTGATCAACTTATGTTAGCTCCAAGAAAACTTTTTAATGGTCCTGATGAAATCCCTCTACATTTCATAAAAAACTGTGAATTTACGCTGGCAAAACCTATTCAATCGATTTTCAATACATCTCTATCGTTTATTACTAATAAACTTACTAAGGACACTAGGAACATTACTTATGACCAACCAACATGGCTTTACCTCTGGAATAGCAAAACTATCTGAGTAGGTATTTACAGTAACTTTTTGAACTGGATTGGATCTTATTTGAGGGGTATGACCCAATGTTTCAATTATGCTGGTTGTGTCGTCAGAAATCTAGAGTTCGCCAAGGATCCCTAGCTCCACTACTCTTTTTGCTATTTATCAATGATATATCAGAAGTGATACAACACAGCCGCTATTTGATTTTTGATGATGAGTTCAAAGTCTATAGAATAGGGCTTCGCGAGACCAAGACCAAGAACAAGACTCTCTCTCAAGAGTATTGGTCTTGGTCTCGAAAGAAAAATAATGAATTTCAATCTACTAAATATTAAGGAAAATGTGATGGAATATGTTATGGGTTACGGCATTTTATTTCGAATATTTATTTTTCATATGGTAGGTTTTTAATTTATGTTCATTCGGAATCGAAAATTTATATTTCAAATTCAGTATTGCAGTTTTACAATTTACATAAAATTGGTGTATGTTGTAAGGTCGCAGTGGTTAATAAGTATTGCAATTTCCTCGGGATTCCGATTCCACCCATCTGCCGCAACCGCACCTTAATGCTCACCACACAGTAAGGAATCCTTTTTAAAATGGTCAATATAAACCTAATCCACACTCTGACCCTTTTGAACCTTATTTCTGGCCTGTCGGGAGTCGGTCTGTGTGATGTGAGGGTCTAATTTAGGGCGTAGCCCAGTTCGGCCCGAAAATGTGAAATACCAGGTAAGATGAATTTTAATGAGCTTGGGTAAATGCCCATTTCGGCCCACAACGATAGGTAAACTAATTAAAAGGTAATTTGAAGGATATTTGGATTGGGATAATTATTTATACATTACAATACAGAGAGGTGGAACAACAGATTTTCCAGCCTTGCAAAAAGGCGAATGTGTCACCAGGTTAGTTCGTTCAGGAACAATCGAGTCATAAAAATATAAAAAATCGTCATTTTTGGTCGTCGACGATGAACATTCCACAGAATTAGTACCTAATTACTAGTCCACCGTTAAACCCTTCGGGCCGAAATGGGTACATTTAAAATAATTTTGTGTTTGGGGCCGAAATGGGCTCTTTTTATGCACGGTACCTGCCATCTCGGGCCGAAATGGGCTACGCCCCTAATTTAATCTTAATTTAGGATTCCTCAGAAATTATATTCTAACGGTAAAATAAAAAAAATTATTTCGCTCACTTCACCCGTAAAAATTGACATTTGTTCAAGACTGAGAAATACGAAATACCTATTATGTGCATTTGAACTGTTGGACAATTGAATTGAATTATTAAAATTTCTAGACGCATTTTATTTACAATGACTGAACTCCGCCGTAAATAAAGACAATTGACAATTGTTATTATAATTGTGAATGTTGCCGTGCTAAGCATAAAAAATTTTTTGAGCTTTGAATTTAGGTCAGTTTTGGTTTGTTTGCATCATTTCACACTTATGCTAAGTACTAGGATTGAATGTCGTAACTGAAAATGAGCCGATATTATAAGTTTATGAAAAATTGCAAAAATTTCCCCCAACCTAATATTGAAACATGATTTTTTCAAAAACATGAAAACTGCAGATACGCTCTTTTTGATTAGCACGGCAGAATTATTCGTTAAATTGCATTGCTCATAATGATGATATTATTGTGTGGAGAAGAGATTCATAATACTTTGTGTCCTTTTTGTGGGCTATTCAACGGAAAACTTTTTCTTTAATGTTGTTTGTTGACTTGTATGATGGCATGAAGATATTACAAAGAAATGAACTTCCAGTGGTATTTACGTGGCTCGTGTTCAAGGGGTGTGCTAATCACTTTCTTAATAGCGTTATTTATAAACTTACACTCTTCTTCATTGTGTCAACTAGTCACTTGTCTAAAAATATCTTACAAATTTACATTAGTCGAAAGCCGTTCCCCGTTACAAACACTTTTAAAGTTATGAAGCAGATATTCTAATCCGCATAGCGAGCTCCTACGGTGGCCTACATAGGCGTACCACGAAGAATCTACAGAGCTTGTTTGACAGTACGGCGTAACCATCGGAGAAATTTCGAAAAAATGTGTTCAATGTCAAAATAAATATTATTAAATAATACTTCAATGATTGATCAATTGAGGGAGAAACATTGTACAAGTTTACTTAAAAAGTAAACAGAACATATTGAGAATATTGAGAATTGTATTTCAATGGAATGAAAATAATGATGAAGATGATTAAACAATCGAACATCATATATACGTATTAAGCAAGTTAAACAGTTATTATACTGTTTATGTGCCTTTGTATAATGAAATAAACGTGAACAATGTATCAAAGATTCAACGCACAATATACCAGTTTTTTTAATTTTAATGAACTATAAGAGAGTCATGCCAAAGTATAAACAATGTAACTCCTAATGTTATCTTGCAATAAATGAGACGATAGTCCAGAAATTAACCAGTAAAGTGATTTATTTTTAATTGGACACTCTCCAATTACATTTTTATTGAATAATGTGTTTTGCTTGAATGCATGTTATAAGAAGTTTACCCGCATCTTGTACATGCGAATACTCTCCGCAGTTGACCCAATGTATGAACAGATTTATGAGCAAAGAGGCTCAAAGAAGGGCAATATCCTGGATTGATTAGAGTAAGGAATATGATACAACATCGCATGAGCTCATTATGCATTCGCTCAGATGCCTTGCAGTTGATGCCACTCTGGAAACTTCATCATAACATCTGGTCAATTCAGAGTCCCAACAGAGTAGGTTATCTTTAGAAGGGGTTTATTTCAGGGAGACTCCCTCAGCCCCCTGTTCTTCTGCATCTCCCTATTGCCATTGTCCGTTGCACTACGGAAAACCCGCGGATACAACTGCGGCACCCCCAGGCATGAGGTCACCCATCTGTTTCACATGTATGACCTCAAACTATATGCCTCGGGAGAAACGAAACTTCATCAGTCCTCAAGGGTGGTGCAAGAATACATACATGCGATAGGAATGGAATATGGAATCGACAAATATGCCACGGTTCATTTCAAAAGAGGACGAGGCGAGAAATTCGAAGAGGACGTTCAGCTCGTAGATGACGTTCAGCTCGTAGACGAAAGCATTCTATATCATCTTGATGACAGAGAGCCGTTTGAATACCTAGAGATGGAACAACGCCATACCCAAGAGGTAACCACTGTTGAAAACTCTCTCCGCGGCAAGTATCAGAATGAACTCAGATCTGGTCATTAGAACTGCCGGGAAAGAACAAAGTTGCTGCAACTAATATGCTTGCCGTTCCGATTTTACTTTACCCCTTTGAAGTGATGGAATGGAATTAGGAAGAGCTTCGAAAAGTCAACGTAAAAACTCACCAAATGATGTATCTTCTGTTCCATAGGGAGGCCGTGGACTTTTGAGCTGGGAGTGTCTACATAACAGAATGGTACTAGATGGAGCCTGTAGAGTCATCAGGAGTTCGGATCTCCTTCTTTTCTTCGTATGCGATCATGCATGAAAAAGCAAGGATTGGTGCATTTCTTTTCAAGGCAGCACCCCGTGCGGCCGATGTACTGGGTTTCGTCACAGTAAAGCATATACAGTAGTCCGACTCAGTGTCGGAACCTTTGATGTTGGTGTCCAGGAGTTTCGTTTTTTATAATGCTGACGTCAATGACACTAATGACATTTCTCCCTAGTACAATCCCAACCACAGCGTATATACACTGCTCGACATAACAACAATTGATATAAACTGCTCGAAAAAATTCAGATGATGGAATTCTCGTTAGGAATATATGAGTAATTGAAAAAAAAATATATTGCGTAGTATTTAGGTAACCCAGGGCATTTGAAAAATCATAAAATATAAGTCAAAGAGATTCTGAGAATTAATGAATTTGGCAGATGTTGATATTCGAATGTAAGAAAATGCATTGCTATTTGAATAAGAAAAAAAAAAGACGATGAACGAGTTTTGTAAATCATTGGTCGATTCTATTCAAAATTGGTTTGTACTATTTTTTGGGGCCAAATACGTAACATATTTGTTTGTTAATTTGAGAATTCAAGATGGCGAACGAGGGTGCTGATTCGATTATATTCAAAATTGATCATTCATCAGGGTCGCAACTATAAAAACTACGTTAATTTCACTCAACACTCGTTTTGCCAACAAAATTAACATCGTCAGAAGCTGAAAGTTTCAGTTTTACTCAACGCTCGTTAAGTGAAATTGACGTAGTTAGTTTGTAGGAGGTTTCTATTTTACTTTGTATTCACACCACAGTTTCCAAATATGTATTACTTTATTTAAGGTACTTCATAGTTTTTTTTGGTAAGATCTTAATTTTCATGAAAAATTCAAGATGTTGAACAATTATTGTGATCAGTTTTAATTCTATATATTGTTAAAAGGACTGGTTTGGGTAGAAAATGAAAAAAATTAAAAAGAAAAAAATATATCTTGATTTTTGTAAGAAAATTGTATCTCTGATCGATAACAAAATAATCATTTGGGCCCCTAAGGCAACTGATCATTTAACTTATTCTGATAAGAAAATTGTATCAAAACACGACAATAACTAATTTCCAACAAAAATATATAAAAATAATGTTAGTTACTCCTTTCAAGAAATAGAAGTTAAAATGCTAAAAGTTTGAAACAGTAAGTTTCCTTCTCTGTCCATCTTTTTTCTAACATTTACTATATTTTAGAATGTCATACTTTGATTAACATACACATTTCATAGTAAGCAACCTTTCAATCAACAACTGCAGTTTCTATAGATTATTGAATTTGTCACGACAGGGAGAAACAGATTATGGAAATTCAGCTCAGACCTAAGCGTACTGAATACACTGATTGAATTTCTAGTCTCACTACGCTTGGATATGAACTATCAACCTCAACAGTCCATCTACCACTTTTTTGCCTTATTACAATAATAATAACTATTTCCTTTTCAGTGAATTTGAATAAAAGTTCATTTCAAATTTTAAAAGTATTTATTTCATTATCAAATTCCTCATTTAAACATAATCAAACTTATGAATTTGAAATGTAGTAAGTGATAAAGTCAATTTTAGTTTTCAGAAAAATAAAATCATCATAATTTTAATAAATTTTATTCTAACGAAAACGGGAATAACACTCTTCCGGGGTGCAGTTATTCAGTTTATCCACTTTCAAAATAGCTTTCCAAAGAGCACATCTATGAAAAAAAATCTTTAATTATTAAAAAAATGTTAAAGTTTCAGAAGTAGTCACCTTGCATCTTTGGGAATCCTGAAAAAATTCAACTCGGGATTTTTTCTCGAGTTGTTCGGACATGCTACGCAAACGGTGCATGATTTTTTTAACACAAGATCTGCTACACTAATAGACATGTCACTGTTTCAAACAAAAACACTTCAATACTAATTATAATACAGTTAATCAGTAATCAGTTTACTGAAAAAGGTTATGTTAAGTTAACGTTAACAGTTATTGAGAATTGAAAGTGACATGTTGCCAATGTCAATTCACAAATATCATAATTCCAGGTAAATGAGTTTGCTCATTTTTACCAATAGGTTTCCAATAAATTTTAATATATTCACATCAAAATTAATGCCTTCCGATTTGGAATGTAATAAAATAAGAGACTATTTTATAAGGGTGTTTTACTAGCCCTAGAATCAATAAATATGACTACAGTAGATTGAGCGAAACTTTTGAAATGCGACAACCATGTAAGAATTGCGATCTTTCTCAAACTCGTCGTTTGCGCAGAGCTGGGATACGAGTTCTTGGCAATGTGTATAGAAAATTCAAGCCAGAATTTGGCTGGAGTAGGAGTTCTGTACAAGCTTTACTGTGGTTTCGTATACGACATTGAACGGACAAAACCAAGCTGTGTCACCGAGTTGGAACCCGTTCAGCAAAAAGTCCACTTCAAAGATGCGGAGAGTGTGAGTCCCTACATAAGCCAATGCATGGGGTCTTCTTCAAGAACATCAAAGACCTTGGCTCATCGAGAAACCTGACCTTCGCATTTCTCAGATCTATTTCAGTTGCACCTGCGCGGTGTGCGATGTAATTTTAGGTTACGTTGTGGATCAACTTGGATATCAAGGTCCAATTTGGTAAATTTAGATCATGTTCCCTTCTTTTATGGCTTGAAAATGAAAAAGAAGGGAACATGATCTAACCTAACCAAACTAGCCTTGCTATCCAAAATGAATACTTTGGACTACTTTACCGCCTTAGCATCGATTCAAATATACCGCCTTGGCCAGGATAGTTCTGATTGGTTCATGCGGATTGCCTATTGGGAAGTGTTGTGGAAAGGAATTCTTGCATCTTCCACACTCTTATAGTATAGACTAGACACCGGTAGATATTGAGTCCGTTGTAGAGAATAAGGAGTGCTGAATCTATTTGAACTACTAATTCACCACCCTCGGGCAAATACAAGCCTGATGTAGTCCTCCTCGATCATCAAAGAGGGGCGATTCTCATCATAGAGTTTTCGTCTCTTGTCCAAAACATCGTCCAAAAAGAGAAGAAAAAACGGAATAAATATCGAGATCTACTCTTTGAACTCCGCAGGCTTCACCCAAACTATTCTGTTGAAATGGTGGTTCTGATAATGGGGATCCTTTGTGGAATGATGGACATGCTGCTCTTGAATCTGAGAATTATACCTGGAAGAATGCAAAAAGCCGTAAGAAGTTTATTCCACTTCCTCAGGGCACATGATACTCATATCCAGTAATCACTCACCTCACGGACGTAGGGAGCGAACTGGGGTTGATGACACACCACCGCGCCCTCCATGTATCAGCAATTCGGAAGTTTCTATGACGGGAAAAAAATAATATGCTCATTTCATCAGTATAGTGATATGAGTACATTTTAGAGTAAAATTTTGAAATGAAGAGTGAAGACTGCTGCTAGAGTAGACATCTACGTGTTTGCAGTGATATTATGATGGAATAAAATTAAAGTTAAATAAATTGAAATAGGACTTTACAAAAATGCGTACAATCAACTGGACTATTTCTCTTTTATTAACTGTTTTCATTGATGGCTCAGTCGTAGGATATTGGCGTAGTAATTATATATTTATATTTTATGAGAGATAATACACGTTCGTAAAATCAATAAGGCTGGATTGTTTCTTGAAAAGTGATAGGGAGTTCATTTTTGAAATCGTAATGCAAAATATTATATACTTTAAATAAAATAAATAAAATAATATTTTGGAGTGGTTTTGAGAACTTGTGGAACTCTAGAAGAGGTATTTATATTTCTTGTGGAATATTCAAGTCATATCTATGCTTGTTTTGATTAACCACCAAAGTATGACAAAACAGCTGCCTGATATCAAAGAGCTTATACTGATTGTACAGGAATTCTGTAGAGTACCTGAAATTTTCATTTAGAATAATTTCAAGTATTCAATTATGGATTCAGTAATCTAAATTTATACTCGACATATACTCCTTCTGATATGTAAGGACAGAGCTCAAAGGTCTTTCAGAAGACCGCTTCTCCTTTTCTACTTCTATCCACCTGTAGTGTAGGGTATCTGACGAAATCTCCAAAACTGAAGACTTGAAGGGCTTGTTCCTCTGGTCGCAAGGTGGAGCGCCTGTTTCATCAGAAAAGTGGATTGCAGTTTGTCCGAATCGAATCAAAATTTTGCTAGTTCATTAAAGAAAGCACTTGCAATTTTATTCTCTTCAATGAGGGACACTACACACGTATCTTTTTGATATAATCCAATACCTGTCTTAATAGCAGCCAGGAAAGTACTTGTTTTCTGACAGATACTTTTTCTGCATAGTACGTGGATTGGAGTAAAAGGTATCAAACGTCGGTTGTTTTCTGACAGGTATTTGTCATACCAGCCTGCACTGCAGGTGGATGAGAATAAAAATGGTAAAACCTCAGGCGGTAGCCACTATTGTTGAAACTTTTGTTGAAGTTCTCTTATCGGATGTCAGTACTCATACCATTTTTCTTAAGAACTTCTATCTCAACAAACTCAGAAATGATGTGGAAAGTAAAAGCTCTAAACCAAGATCTCATGATAAGTATGGAACTTTGTTAGCCTGAAGTAACCTCTTTTGGAACGAAAGACAGGGTCGAAGGTAGTGTTGGAACTTATATCCTGTAGAGTTTGCCTCAAAGCTCACAACCTTTGAAAATTTCAAGAAATTTCAGTTGCAATGTCAATCATCCCCAATCAGTTATTTCTTACTGTCTACCTATCACTCGAGGGTAAGACAGCGTACTAACCGGATATGCCTGACCTCTCAGCCTTTAACGAATTTTTTTCACAACACTTTTAATTACACTTCATTAACGAGCTGAAATAAGTGTAGGGTATACTACAAAGGGCAAAGAAATAAGACAGAACTAGAATATCTCAAATGGACACAATTTTTTACAAAAGTTTTAACCCAGTCCAGTTTAGACAGCCACTTGATCCTGGTTAGCCAGTGAAACAGTTGTTTCTACCAAAATTTAATGTCATGAATTTCAAAAAGTAATGCAGACCCGTAATATTATGATGACTCCATTGCAGAACTGACATAATTTGTATATACTGAAATGGAACTACCCTGTCATGTTACATTATTTCTGAATTCCCAGAAGGAATTTTTCCTTGAACAATTGTGTTTTTGTTGAATTGTTTTTGTGCATTGTTGGATTATTCTGAATATAAATTTGTATCGTAAATTTGATTCTGGAATGTTTCCATCAGGTTTTATTCTAGTACTCGAGAGTTTAAAATCGTCTACGCATCTCGACTTGTTATCTTCGGAGCAGAGGTTCGGTCTCACTAGGACACTTTGAAAGAAGCAACAAGATTTGCAGGAATATTTAGGTGTGTTCCTCTTCCATGCAGTCAACAACCAAACTTTCCAGGATTGCTGCTGCAGCTCTGCCAGGGTAAAGGTCCACCTGAGACATTCTCATTGCACTATTTCATACTTCTAATGTTTGAAGGTCATCATATATAATCAGTTGTTGTTATTTGACATTTTTCAAACGTCCCATATAATTCCTAATTGAGAAAGTACACCATAATTTATGTTTTATTTGAATTTACTGGATGAGAGTACCTTTTTTTTTAATGACTCCAAATACCAGGCAGCAGCGTTCTTAGTTTTTTTTCTTTTGTTACTCCCTATTTGGGATAAAATTTTATTCATGTACCTGACATGAATCAACCCAGTTGCTCATACATTGAAGAATAGTAAACCCAATATTAAACTTTCGCAAACTAATGGCATATATTTGAAATGGGGCAGTGATTAACCACACAAATTTAATTATATTTCATAATTGAAGTTCATGAACTAGATTTCTCGTTCTAGGTAGTGGTGTGTACTTCTATTGTTTACATTGGAGTGAGTTTCACTGTGGACGGCAAATATGTTTTCCTTCAAAAATGATACTGGTAGATTGGTATAGTCGTTTACAAAATTGCACTTGTCTTCGTTGAACGATTTTTCTATTGTTGCCTCATCATAAGCCGATACAATTCTTAATCGAACCATATCCACTAATTTTCAAGAGGTGTCGATTGAGGTATTGAATTTTCAATGCCGTTTTGATAGTATTATAGAGGATTAGTGGATTGAGTAAATGACACTGTCGCCAAAAGGTATCCTAAATTACATGCTTCAGCTACGGTTATAGATACCTGCATGCTTTATTGAACAATTATCTGAGTCAAAAGAATTATCACCATTCAGATAGAACATTCTCGAAGAATATGTGAACCTGAATATTCATATGAAGAACTGGATCATCTTTGAGTGGCTTGAGATCAAATGGATACGGTGTATCAGATTCACTAGAAAAATTAACTCAGAGATCAACAGAGCTCTTTAAAATCTCTGGTAGAAAGAAGCCTACAGATATCAGGAGAGTTGAAATATTTGGGGCTGAACTTAGACTCGAATTTCACCCGAAACAGACATCTGCAAAAGTGCTGACAAGGGCAAGGACATCATTAATGATTTCCAAGCGGAACTTCGGTAAAACATGGGGACTAGGACCCTAAGAAACGCTTTCGCTAGTCACAGCGATAGTTATGCCATCGATAACGTCCAAAGGCAGAACAAGTGACAACTAGAGGGACAACTGGCTAGTTTGTAAAGACTGCTCGGAGTCACTGATGCATTGTCCAGCACATAGACAATTAGCCCGAAAGTTACCCTGAACCTGCTTCCTCTATATTTACATATTACAATGGAGTCGAGAAAAGAAGCCTCCAGACTTAAGTGCATAGGCCAATGAAGGGACAACAATTTAGGCCACTCCAATATGAGAATCGACGCAATTGAGATGCCGTTGGACAAAATGACCCAAAAGTACTCCTTTGATGGAACATTTGTCACCGTCAGTCAAGATGGAGAAATCACATCAAGGGCCCTACCAATGCTATCAAGAGGGTAAATTTGGTATACGAATGGCTATATATGGACAGATGCCGAAGCATGACGACAGCGTAGGCCTCTGTACTCAAACCTCCAGGCAATACTCACGGGTGGTAGGATTAATAACAGGACACTGCTACCTGAGAAAACTTGCATATGTTGGGGATACACCAAGTCTCCGCACTATGCATATCCTGTGATGAGGAGGACGAAGTAGCCTCACAAATAGTGTTCGAATGCGAATCCCTGTCTCGCATAAGGATGGATCTTTGGGCACTGTAGTGTAGGAGATATCACCCCACAGGAAAATCTTGCAAGAAATCTCCAGGAGTTCATCAGAAGATCCGGAGTACTCAGCAGATATTCCTGACAGCGGGTAACAGAAAGGTTCAACCTTCTTGCGTTCCGGTCAATGGCCAGCCTTGCCGCCTAATAATAATAACAAGGCCGTGAGGCCGAAAATCTCCTCAGGTCGAAATAGGAATGAAACACGAATGGTTGCACGTGCATATTCAACACGGAAATAATCGGAAAGCTCTTAAAAAAAACAGAATCAAATCAGTTTTCGAGCCAATAAATAAAATTCAACAAAGTCGTAGATTAGACAAAGATAAAAGGGATCCTTTAACCACTGAAAGATCTATTGATATGAGGCTAGGAGGATATGGTAGAAACTGTATGTTTTGTTAGGTTAGTTGAAAATGCTGGGAAATTCCCATTAAATATCGAACAACTATTTCATCCTATTTATCTTAATTCACTCTATTTCTCTATATTTTATTCTATTTCATTATGTCATTATATTTTTTTATGTTTCATTACATTTAATCTTATTTTTTTACACTATTTTATTTTATTTTCTCTTGACTCCTCACCACATTTATCGATTTGAGGTTTTGAGATCTTAACAGACACTGTATTTATTAAAATAAACACATATTTCACTTGAATTATGATTTCATTACGCCATCTACAGTATAGTAACCAGAGACGAATAAACCTACATTTTCATTCAATATGTATCATA
The DNA here is from genome assembly GCA_958502065.1 of Chrysolina americana. Lineage (NCBI taxonomy): Eukaryota > Metazoa > Arthropoda > Insecta > Coleoptera > Chrysomelidae > Chrysolina > Chrysolina americana. Next base: position 48,135,939 of record OY293420.1, read on the forward strand.
TGCTTCAACATGTTACATCTTATCATACTCCATGTATTATGTATCACTTTAATGGTTAACTTGGGAGACAGAAATGATTTTCTGATGCTGAAATGCTTCTTAGCATCCGAATTTATTAGCCGGCACGCCCAGTCAACCATAGTCGCTCTGAAATTACTTTTTTTGAAGGGTGTGAGACCAGAGTTATATCAGAGGAAGTTTGTACTGGTGTGAACGGAATTTGAAAGTTGGCGTTGTCGACTAGGATCTCATTGTATTCGGATTTGGTTAATGTTTGTTATTCGACATTAATCTTTTCTAGAAAAAAACTTCCAGTGAAATTTGGTGTGATGTCGGCAAGTATAGAATAATAAAATCCAACTATTGCACCAACATCTCATGAACAGCATGAAATTGTATGAATATTTGATGTCTTTTTCAAACAAGTTTTGTTCGGATTATTTAACGTTGGTGATTTTAGCTTCCGGCCGGTCAGCTCCAAGAGACACTTTTCAACAACGGTCAGATATTTTCATAAATTCGATTCTCGCTTGTTTCGATCAAAGTACTGGCATTGTTTCGAAATTCTGATTCTTCTTACTGCACAATATCAACTGATATCGAAACAAATTAAATTTGCATCTTCCACAGTATTTCAATTATTCATTAAATCTCACATTGAATAATCATATTTTAGATTGTTGTTATAATGGATTCGATAAGAGGATATAGAGATTATCCAAACAATTAGTTTTTTGGAACAATCGAAGGCTAGCTGCATAAAAAAGGACACGAACAAAACAACCAGTTAATAATATAGGGAAAGGAAGGAGTACTCAGTCAAAAATTTTCGTTTGAATGTATTTCCTCCTTTTCTCCTCCTCCTTATCTTTTGAGTACTTTGCCTCTCGGGCAACTAGAATTTTAATACCGTTCAGAACTGTTGGCATTACTCCTCTACGTACACCTTCTTTTTTAATATAACTATTGAGGCTTCGTGGGGTGAATGACGGCTGGAAACAAAATATTTTTATCATTCATATCTACAATTTTCCCACAAACCCTTTGTATCATAAGTTGTATTGGTAAATTTTTCTAAGAAAACTCTCCAATGGAAATGTTTCAGTGTTCCTCCAGAAAAATGCAGTAACATTATAGATGATGATGGCAAAAGTTGTGAGAAGATATATATCTATAATCGATGATTAAAACAATTCTCAGGAAAGCGTGAAAATTGAGTTATGTGAAATCTCCATGATCTCTCCACGGAACGCTGAGTCCGTGCCATTCTTCCAAAGACAACTCGTGGCACGATTTCTAATTAAAATCATTTATTGCAGCCGTGGAAACCAAGAACGTCCTTTTGCTATCGCGGTTCATTGAAATCCTCTCAAACTTTTTGCTTTCTATTCTTAGGAATTATTCCATATCGATTCAGCTGATTATACAGCCGGAGAGATCCACAATTTATTAGCTCATTCGCCTGAAGTAAAACACAACAATGTCACTGGAGGATAATATAATTATCTTCAATTATATGCGATTTCCACTTGCGACTGTGGTGAATGATTGGCATGCCACATTTCCTTTGATTACTTCTTTGTAATATATGTTGATTTTCGAGCAAACACGGAATAACATTAAAATTAGGTCTGTCGTGCTATAGTTATTCATGTGTGCCATTATCCATCGTTTTCAGTTTCCCGGTATATTCCTGGAAACATTTCAAAAGTGTGTTTTTTTTTCTGGGAACTTCAGAGCAGTGTAACTCACTTCCTAGAAATGTGTTTACTGGGGAGCATAGCCTCCATGAGTAACACATTCCTACCTCAATTTTCTTGGTTCCCACAATGTTCTCTGAACACTACGGGATTCAATGTGAAAGCTTTGGAATCTCATTAGATAGACCAAGATAGACAGTGTCCTCTGAGTCACATTTAGGAGCTTCACAACAGACTAAAGATACAACTCTTTTTACAATTATTATTTTCAGGATGGGAAGGAATACTGAATGGAACTATGGATGGAAGTAGATGTCCAAAAATTAGGTAGAGAACCATAAAAAAAGACATCAACGGCAAAACTACCAGTTCATACGGGGTTGTGCTGTAGGTTTTCCGGGATTTCCTACAGCTGAAAAGTGAATACGCCACCAAAAATCAGTAAGTCGCCCCGGAGCGCCACGGAAAATAATAAAAATAGCCGTCCTCTATCTGCACAGGCTATGCCTTTGGGTACCTACACTCTATGAGTGTTTATGAAGGATTATTATTATTATATTATTATTATCATTGAGTGATATTGTCAATTCCATGCACAATGTTGACAAAACAAAGCATCGATATAGAAAGTGAGTCAACATACTGAATCTGAGTACCAAGGTCTTGTCGAAGGTATAAATGCCATTAGAGTTAAATCTAAGATCCATTTCTCTTTCAAAGTAATCGTCCCAGATGAACATGAAATATAGAACTGAAAGATGTTCAATGTTCTCTGATTTTGTCAGTGTTTAAGATAGGATTTAAAAAAGATCAGTTTCTCTGTGTTCCTTATTTTTTCTATTACGAAGATGGTGGTATTCTGGGGCAAGGTATTTGAACCCTTACCTATCTACAGTATCTACCCAGTTTGAATCCTTCATTCAGGATACTTTTCATGAAAGTCCTGACATCTTTTTAATCTGCTTATTATGACTCTTTAGGGGAATCTCAGAATGACGTGTGCTTCTAGTTCTTTAACAACACGGATGCAGAGCGCTCATCCGTTGATTCACTTGTAGCACTTTGAATCTCTCAATGAAATCCTGGTTTAATGTATGCAATTGCAATTGGATGTTATTGCTCTTTAGAGTTTCCTTCACATATTTCACTGGGTAATGAAGTGTGTGGGTGGCTACGATTAAATCGAACTCCAACACATCCTATGGCTCGATATATTGAAGGGGGAGTCAATTAGGTAGTAACGTTGATATCACAGATGCATTTGCGAAATATTTTATAAATGAATGTAGTACAGAATCAGCCAAATACAAAACTGAGTCTGATGATAATGTCCACTGATCCAGTGTTTCCAGTAAAATTTGTAAATGACGACGATATTCGCAAAGCTATGAAAAAAACCAAAGAGGTCTAATCCTAGCGCGGTCACCGGTCCTGTGCATGGCATCGCACGTCAAAAGGTAAGGGCTACTAGTAAGGGTGCAGCAGATTGACGGAAGGAACAATACCAAAAGTTTTTTATAACCATAGTCAAATGGATGTTGTGTTAAGATTTTGCTAAAGCTTTTGATAAATGGACCATATTCCAATTAAGGAGCCCAAATGTTTTGGCCCCTTTGATCCACTTATGAGATTAAGTGCATCTTATTTGAAAAAAAAAACAATGCGTGTTTCACGAAGGGAATGATCAGGTGATTTTTTGTAACTTCTGTTATACCACAGGGGTCCAATTTGGGGGCCCTGTTCTTTTTATGTATAATGAATAAAATCATACGGTGAAGTAGGATTTGGTGATGGCGACGCATTGGGATTTATAATAAGAAACATACAGAATTTTGCCAATGTAAAAGAAACACGTATAGTCGGAGTAATTTACTGGAAATGACATATCAAATTTTTTTTTAGATAATTGCATGAAAACGCCTAACTTCGCCCTAATTTAACCGACCTGGTATATCTAATAACAACTGAGATACCCATGATGGAGCTCGAAAAACTGGCACCCTGTATAAATTTGAATCTAGCTGAACCAGTTATGAAATAAAATTAGTTAAAACTCTGTCAGCTCTAACCTGTCTCCGTAGGGAAATTGTTTCTGATTAAATTTTTATTTTCATCAATACAATAATGTTCATCTATCGTTATGGTTCTGAATACTAGGTATATCTGGAAAAGTCGGAATGTGATTGAGTTGATTACATTCCTTTTTCTCATAGAAAGGAATGTCCTGAGTGCGCCAAATATACTTCTGCTTGTCAAACGGCTTGTGAATAAACGAATATCTTACACATAAATCAGGGAAAAGAAGTCATAAACATAGCACAATATTTATTTCCGCTTCGGATACTTTGTGAAATAAGGAAATTGCCAAATATATGTTTACACAGACCATGTAGAAGTTACCTCGCGTGGAATGAGTAACATGATGGAATTCGAAAACATCGAGGCATATAACGTTTTTGAGAACTTTCAGGCTATTTAGTCGAATCACTGACGATAACCTAGAGATGTTTTATAATATATGTAATCCTTGATCAGTCATTCAATCAATGTTTATATTCAGGATTGTCAACTATATGTATATCTTTTTATACGGTGTAGGAGATATGTTGGTAGGAAGTTTTCTCCAATTATAGTTCTGTCAACATATTTTTCGTCTAGATGGCCAAGCGGCCTTCTTGCCTTCATAGCGTATGATTTCCTAATTAGGTAACCCGGAATAAGGTAGACGAGATCGCCAAATCCAACCGGTCCGGAATTATTAGAGCCTCTCGAGCCTTTGAGCCGATTAGGTAGAATATGTCTAATAATATTAATCAATATCGTACAAAATCGAAAATATTGAGGATATTCGTTCATGTAATATGGTGCTATTATGAAAACACTTCTTTTGGAAGTGGAATTTGATACTGTTTACATGCATCGAAATGGTCACGAATATTTGAACGCTGTTACTTTGCAATACTCGAGGGAAAATAATTTATGTTTCCATACTATAACATTTAATCGTAATTTGTATTTATTTCTCAGTATCACTGTATGTTGTTCTCCACTTTGTATCAGTATCAATTTCATTCATGAATGTGCCTTCTACTGCGACTAGTTTGAATACATTTCTCCATGAGGTGGGATTTATCAACTATTACACAAGTCTTCAGTAGACTCCTGTAGGTGGCTCGTAAGGTTGCAGCTTGCTGAAGAAACGAAAAAAAATATTGTATATATTTTTTTTTGACTGATAGAACAGCACTTCATGATCAATTTTCAATATTTCACTCCCACTTTCACTCCTACTCTCACGCTCGCTCTCTTGCTATCTATCCCGCTTGCTCTCAATCCCACTTTGAGAAGAGCATTTTCCTTTTGGCACACACAGAAGTATGAAAATGATACTAAGTAATTGTGTTTATACCCTCATAGGACCTCAACCACCTTCTTATACAATATCTCTCTCATTTGCAGTGGCGGTGATCAATCGAATGAATAAATAAAATGGATTTTGTCTCCAATTAAATTTTGAGTTCTCAAAATGAAATATTTCACAGAATAGTTCAGCTTGATCTCAACACAACTTCATTAAACTTTTCATTACGATTTTGTGAAGATCACTATAACCCAATCTGAAATTGAATCAGGTATTAGTTTTCACCCACTATATACCATTACCTGTTTGTTCAGCGATCTAAGTTTCCAATCAAAAATCAGTTTATTCTGAAGACTACACATATGTCCTGAACTTGATAATAATTATATAGAGATTGGTCATTTGAGCCGTAGTGATCGTGATGGAAGAGCGCTTGTCTCTCAATCACAGGGGCATGGGTTCGATTCCAAGAATGATCATTGGTCTCGTGCATGGCATCACACGTTAAAGGGTAAGGGCTACGTCTTTCCTAGCTCGCACAAGTATTTCGAAGACTTCGGAGGATTGTGCTCGAAGGGTTGACGGATATAACAATTTTAACAAAACAAATGAAATAACTATTAACTGACTCATCTTATAATTGTTGCCAACATGAGTGAAGCTGTTCTAACCTAGATGTGATTTTCTCATTAACTGGTATAACTTTTTTTTTTCTCTTAATTTTCTTTTATTGGGAGAATAGACTGACAATTCGTTTTTTATTCAAAAATGCTTTCGAGGGAACAGGGAACTGGATTTTAAGTAGTGTATGTTTCTATAGCTGAAAATGTACCAACATTTTCGATAAGTTCAACAGACATGACATTACAGTGAAATGGGGCAAAAGCTTGCTGATAAAATCGAAAAACACAGTTTTTTTCACCAGAATTAAATGAAACTATGTTCTGGTACTCCAAAAATATGGATGTTTTTCAAATAATTCAACAACTGAAACTGAAAAGAAGTCCTGTGGATAACAGTTCTATTGCAGAAATTTTGAAAACATATTGTTTAAAATTGTTTTTTCCGTTAACCAAATGTCATCCCCCTACGAACGACAGCCCTCAGATGTCGAAACTTGTGCGAGCTAAGGATTAACGAGGTCTTACCTTTTAACGTGCGATTCCTAGCACGAGACCAGTGACCATGCTGGAAATCGAACCCACGTCCCTCTGATAGACTAGCGCTCTACCATAATGACCACTGCGGCCATAGCCATAGCCTCTTACCCACATGATCAATGGTTTCTTTTTTTGAAAATATGTTTTCAAACATTTTAAAACCTGGCGTTATCAAACCGTTCTTCAAGAGTGATGATAAAATACAAATTACGAATTACAGACTAATTCCTCTGAAATCACACATAGTCCGATTTTTTGTGATATTATATAAGTGCCATCTCATATTTATTGATCACTCGACATTTCTAAACCTTCACTTTGTTTCTTTGTAACCTTTCCAAAGACTGTCACTCGAGACTCTCAAGAAGTTAGACAAAATTTGCATGCTAGGTAAGACGCATGATCTATTGAAACCACATCTCACCAACCAGAAATAAGCAGTCAATATTGCTGGTGAAGTGAAAACCCCAAGAACAATCACCTACGGTATTCACAAGGCTCAGTCTTGGGCCCTCTACCGTACACCATCTATATAGACAGTATACTGAAAGTGACACCTGAGGGAACATTCCTAAGGTTTGCAGATGACACAGCTGTATTTTATAATGCCAGCACTTGGCAACTACTGAAAACAAAAACGGAAAAGATTTCAACGATATCAAAAAATGGTTTCAATACAAAAAAATTTACTTCAAACGCGAAAAAGACCAAATACTTACTTTTCACCTCCTATATCAATAATTGCCGTTGAACATAATCAATATTATATATCTATTCTTTAAAATACTTATATAAATACCTTACATTCAAGAAATAAGTTAAAAATTGGCTAAAAATTAATGACAGATGTATTCAAAAGAATTATTCAACCCACAAAACTACCTAGTATAGTGTATTAGTTAATCTCCATAAATTTCAAATTTCTATATGTCTCCCCTCTTTCACTCCTCACCAATAGTTCTCACAATAGTTTCTGAATATTACAACAATTTCCTTCTCATACAAATCCGAATGGGATTATTGAAAGTGAGTATCAACATTAGGGGTAAACTTCACACTTCGGTCCATAAACTCAATGGTCTGTACTCGCTGTGCATTGAAAACCATTGTTTGATTGATGTTTCACTATTTAATATGAAAATTCGAAAAATATTTGCTCCACAACAACTTGATAATTATACTGCCCCATCAACAAAGAATAAGTGAATCGAATCGTGAACATTTCTTCGTATGGAATCATTGTGAAAATCAGCTTTTGGCAGAAACAACTGGATAATTAATAGAAATTTGTCAGTTTCATCGAAATCGGTACTCGAATTTTGTGGAGTATATCAATGCAAATGCCATCAAACAGCTGCAAAAAGGCAGAAACAGCGGCCATATTTCGGAATCCCATTCTATTTCATATAGGGAAACAAACATAATTTTGTTTTTAATCGTTTTGTGCGAAGGGGATGAATGTGTAAAAGCGAACGCCAGAATCATTCGAGGTGGTTCTCTTGTTTTAATCAAGTGCAATCCTCATAGCAATCTGCTCAATTACTGTTTCAACCCCCATGGGACCAACTAAATCCCGTCGCTAAGCCCATCGAACTCGAGATTCCACCCTTATTTTTTCCAGTAACAAAAGTATTTTACCCTTTGCGATGTTTTCACGCCTGTCTTGAATAACACTCGCTCTCTGTAGTGTATTCATTTTTCTGTCATTCGTAATGGATTCAGAAATCTGATGGATTCAGCCTATCATACTCGTAGCTTTCCTTCTTGGATTCAAGTATTTAGGATGAATTGATTTTCTCCTGGAAATTACAATTACATATTTGCAATTTCAATTCTATAGTGATTGAATATTGTGGTGAGGGCTGGTGATTTCTTTAGCTTCTGGTTTACACGAAAATAAGAATCCTGTAGTGTCCGAAAAACGTTCTGAGAATTAACAAAAACTTTGTGGAAATTGGTTCGTTTACATCTTGTATTATGGTGACTAAATTTTGAAATATTTCACGATAGTTCCTTCACTTTGTTGCAGTTCTCACAAAATTGAAACATGCTCTATTATCCTAGCGAAACATAAAAATCCTCTCAAATGCCTATACTTAACAATTCTAGAAGCCAATTCTGACAACAAACTCAGCATCAGTTGGAGATACAAGCTTTAAATAAGGATTTCATCAAAGCCAGTGTGGAAAATCTCAAGGCCTTCCAAATGAGTCCTTCATTAAATAGGAAAGAACCATTATCGAGGTGGTCGTGGTGTTAGAGCGTTTGCTTCCCACCCAGGCGGCCCGGGTTCGAACCCCACCGCTACCACTGAGCTGAATTGGTTCGGAATCCACTTTTACGTAAACCGTAGGTCCAGCATCTCCCTTGCTCAGACAAGCTCTACTTTTGAGTGGTTTCCTCCGAAAATTCATAATAGCAAAATTTTTCCAGACGCACGTACTCTTGCTTTCGGTGATTGAAGAATCTTCTAGATGAACCGATCGATATTGAATGCTTTCATAGATCTAGGTAAGAAAAGCATAGGTGTTTATCAGTGTTCTGGAATGCATATGTCTAGTACAAAAAAGTTAACCTGAGGCAAGTTGGAAGTAAGAGGAAATTTTAACATCGAGAAAGCTAGCAGGTTATGATTTGGGTAGATCATAAAGCATTGTGAAGTGGTCGTGGTGTTAGAGCATTTGCTTCCACCCAGACGGCCCAGGTTCGATCCACGGGGCAGCCTGCCACTGAGCTGAAGTGGTTCGGAATCCACTTTTATTTAAACTGTAGGTTCCGTGTCTCTTGCTCGCACAAGCTCTGCTTTTGAGAAATTTTCTCCAAAAACCTAGGTGATTCGTAAAAACAAATTTAACCAAAAAAATGTCATAAAAATGTTTTTTACAAAAAAAAATAAAGCATTTTAGTACGGCTAGCAATGGAATGAATGGGATATTTATTTATTTTTCCTATTGAAAAGAAATTTATTGTATTTTCTGGGTCTAGTATTTGAGGGAGTATTATTATTATTATAAGGAGAATTCGAAACTGTGTTTTTCCATACAGGAGAGTGTTTTTATTCATTATATTCTGCCTAATATATTGAAGCGAATAAATGGATTTTTAGAAATTCGGAAAGGTGAAGTGATAATTAAAAATCAACCCTATTCATCAGTAGGTATAGAATAAATATTTGAAGAGTCAATATTGACTATTACATCGAAATATACTTCCAATACTGATCAAATACAAATATTTGTTGCTCTAATATTGTACTATCCCGCATATCAGTCTACACATTTTCAACTCTATACAGGCCGTTTCTTTTATCATGTGCCAGGTAGCACACTCATATTGGGACAATATTGGTACAATATTATGAAAATATTGGCAAAATATTCGAATGCAATATTGGCGAGAAAAAAAATGTGAACATTCGGCGATATTGGTCCGATATTACTTGTGTAATATTGCCGAAATATTCTAGAAACAATATTGGCCTCAAAATATTCTGCGATATTGGTACACTTATATTGGCAAAATATTAAAACGTTATATTGGCGATAAAAAAATAAAATCATTTGGCGATATTGGTCCAATATTGTTTGGACATTATAAAAATAATACTCGTGGGATATTTTGAAGTAATATTGGTACAATATCATTTGGATATATTGGCCGAATATTGAAATTAAACTATTTCATGAAAATGTGTAATGACTCGGATCTTCTACAATTACAGTTCTCCTTCAATAAAGAAGTCAACAGAGTCTGCATTTTGGGTGTCATAACCACTGAGTGAACTTGTCTTAAAACAAGTTGTGAAAAGTACTTCATATATTTCCTTAGGTTTCAGTTCATGTTTTATATCTAGAGCCCTCTAGCGGTTTGTTGCACAGGTATTAATATAATTCATTTCAATATTGTTTTTTGAATATTCGACCAATATTCAAATTGAAATATTGGTAATAGAATCTCTTTGTAATATTGTATAAATATAATTATTTCAATATTGGCGAAATTTATTCAACCAATATTGAGTCAACATAGGTAATAATGTTTTTTTGAATATTGGTGAGAAAAGATTCAACCAATATGTTTTCAAACTTGGATACACAATATTGGTTTCATTTCTATAATCGATATGAGAGGAATATTGGGATTGCAATATTCACTATACATGTTGAAAACAATGTATAGAAAATATTGTTTTATCGATATTGGTAAAGATTATTCAAACAATATTGACCTAATACGGGTCATAATTTTTTGTTGAATATTTGTAAAATAATATTCACCCAATATTTTTAATGTGATATTGTATTTCCAATATTAATCCATATTGGATCAATATCATTTTTACATTTACAATATATCAATATTGTCCCAATATGAAATCAAGATTCAGCCAATATTAGGTGCTACCTGGGGTGGTAACATTGCTATATTCTAAACCGTAATAGATACAAAGACGATTAATTGGGAAAAAATTTAACTATTGTGGTGGGCAGTACATTGGTCAGAGAAAATCTACGGGGACTCTCGCCCTTCCCGACTTATACAGGAAAAACTAAAAATGCTGTTTTCGGTTTTTACGAATAGAATGGTTATTTCAGAAAATATAAAAAAATGGAAAGAAAAAGTTTTATTGCATTCAAAATGTACTAGAACTACGTAATGATAAATTTTTAATCAAACGATTCGTGTCAACACCGTCATCATCAATTTTTTTCAAATACGGACCTGTCTATTTCATCACAAATATTGATAGAGCGATAAAATCACAATTCAGTGGTATATCACACCTGACATTTTTATAACGTTTCATATAAAATAACCAGCATCATCAGTGACAACAATTTTTAATTACGGTCCTGTCGTTAGTTTGTTTATGAATTCCACAGAATCTAACGCTTCGATATAAAAATTATCAGTGACGTTTTGAATGAATGTATCTATGAAAATTGTATTTATACTAATTCATAAAAGATTTCTGCAGTTTCAGAGACGAACGATAGCAATTTACCCCGGAAATAAACTTACTTAAGAGGAGAAGAATTCAAACAAACAGAAAAACAATTTATTTCATAATGAATTTGTGGAAGAAAATAAAACCAATACAGAAAAAGAATTCTAAATTAAATGCTCGAATTGACGACCTCTTTGTTGAATGCACATAAGTTGTCTGTCCATACAATTTCTGTGGCAATTTTCTAGCATGATGGTTGTAATGCTATTACATGCATCTCTTATTTTCTGTTTGAGATGGTCGATATCGGTACTAGGTGTCGAAAAAACTTTATGTATCCTCAGACAAAAAATCCAAAGGAGTAAGGTCTGTGGATCGAGCTGTCCAGGCAATTGGTCCATTGTTTCCAATCCACTTTGTTGGGAATATTGCATCTAAATGTTCCCTTACTATAATAATAATAATAATAATAATACTCCCTCATAAACACTCATTGAGTGTACCCAAAGGCATAGCCTGTGCGGGTAGAGGACGGCTATAATTATTTGCCGTGGCGCTCCGGGGCGACTTACTGATGTTTCAGGTGATGTATTCACTTTTCAGCTGTAGGAAAACACGGAAAACCTACAGCACCACCTCGGGTGGTCGGTGTGCACTCCAAGCTAGCACAAGACGAGATTGGCATCTAGACAACTCACAATACACTTGCTTTTCAACAAGGCATGCGGCCGCCTATCGATCCGATATAAAGTAGTTGAGAAAAATTCTCCTACCTACATCGGATTCGAACCGACTATCACTATGCTGGAGTTTCGAACGGCGTACTATTGCTGCATTATGGGGAGGGGCACCGTCTTGTTGAAAATATTGTATTTCACGGCGGGTGCTTAATGGCAATTCATCTAAGTAGCCATCAAACTCATTGGATAAAAAATTTAAATACATTTCACCATTCAAATGCTCATCGTAAAAGAAAGGACCTAGTATGTTTGTTCCCAAAATTCCCACACAAAAATTTATTCCGATCCTCTCCTGGAAATTGGTTTCTATATGTAAATGTTCATTCGTATTATTCCACCTATAATTTTAATTCGTCCGTCCATATTATTTTTTTACAAATATTTCGAACTTCCCAATTTCTACGTCTCAACCATTTCGCAAATCGTACTCTCCTTCCGTAATCCCTTTCAGTAAGGTGATGAACTTTGCGATTCCTGTAGCATTTGTATTTGTTCTTTTTCAAAATATTTCTGTTAGATTTTACAGATATCCTAAGTTCGTGGGCAATTTCTCGTAAAGAACAATCTTGATAAAAAATATTTTTGTAACTGACCAATCCTAGATTTAAAAAAAAACGTTATTTTTCACTTTTTAGTCTTTATAAGGTAATATTTGCCAAAACATTTAATTGGTTCCTTATACTTCCAGTTACAACACATTTTCTAGTTTTATTTCTGTCAAATGCACCACAGCCTCTCAAATTTCTTTCTAATCGTCTAAACATTTGAATGTTTGGAATGCGACGATTCGGGTATAGCTCACCATACATATTTCTTGCCAAAAGAGGATTTCTATTTCATTTTGCATAAGTAAATAGCAAATCAGTCCTTTCGTCATACGAATACATCTTTAATATGTAATCGAGTGCTTAAATGTCTGACAGTTCTTAACAGATATCAACAACTTATTTATTTTCCTGCCATAGAAATCAAGCAAAGTCTACGTGTTTAAATATGGTAAAAGAAGTGAGATGCTATTTAATTGTACCAAATTAGACAACACTTGTATTTTGATCAAAAACTGATATTTTCATTACTTCCAGGATTGAGAATTATGAAAATAATCCGTGTAAGAATTGATACAGGAGAAATCAGCCTTGAATCAAGGATTACTGTAATACAAAAATCCCCAAAAAGGAAAAATACGAATGTTCGTTGAGTTGGGGTATCTTCCTATCGAAAGTATTGGGTAATGACTGACGTATCCTGATAGTTGAATGAGTTTTGAAGTAATCAAAACAATTTACAAAAGAACTAACGACAGGACCGTAATTAAAAATTGTTGTCACTGATGATGCCAGTTATTTTATATGAAACTCTATAAAAATGTCAAGTGTGATATACCACTGAATTGTGATTTCATCGCTTTATCAATATTTGTGATGAAATAGACAGGTCCGTATTCGAAAAAAATTGTTGATGGTGGCCGTGTTGACACGAAACGTTTAATTAAAAATTTATCATTACGTAGTTCTATTACATTTTGAATACAATAAAACTTTCCTCTTTCATTTTTTATATTTTCTGAAATAACCATTCTATTCGTAAAAAACCGAAAACAGCATTTTTAGTTTTCCCTGTATAAGTCAGGAAGGGCGTAAGTACCCGTAGATTTTCTCTGACCAATGTACTACTCACCAAAATAGTTACTTTTTTTCCCATTTAATCGTCTTTGTATCTATTACGATTTAGAATATAGCAATGTTACCACATGATAAAAGAAACGGCCTGTATGGTTTACATCAACTCACTTCTTCATGAAAAATTTTGTTAAAACCTACAAACACGTCGTCCTGAATGAGTCACTGGGTAACGCCCATTGAGACACCTTTCTTCTAGAGATGACATACTGAGAATATTATTTACAAAATGCATTTTCTCCCATTTGGTGTGTGAGTGAATGCTCATCGTGAGAGCATAGGGAAAGTTGATATTAACTGGTGTTGATCTTGAATTTCTTGAGGCTGTGTGCCTCAGGGAACACCTTCGGAGGCAGTGAGTTTCATAGCTTTGTAGCTTTGTCGTTCGTTTGACGAACTAACCCTGGGAAAGAAATGTTTGATATGTCACCAAAGTGGCTACACAGAGATGTGAAGACTGAGTTCGACGACTCAGTCTCAGTGGGACTGCTAACGGTGGAACGACTGATGATATTCCAGAAGAGCATTGTATCTGAAAATATCTTCAAAAGAGTGGCAGATCGTCAACCATTCTGCGGAGCATCACCGGCAAACAAAGTTCTCAAGAGACAATTTTATCAATGGACCTCACATGCTTTTTTCATGAAAAGGTACTGCTGATGGTTGTACAGAGCATCAAAATGGAGGATTTCAATGGTATGGATACTCCTAGTAAAACTGAACTGTCATTTGTAAGGCTGGCCTTTATAGAGAAAAGATATGCTTGTGTATTGTTCGCATTGTATTTCTCAAAGTTGTTGAATCCTCGTTCTAGAATTTTTGTCAATCCAAAAATTTTAATCATTCTTCTATATGGTTTCACGGTCTGATATCGAAGCCATGTAGTATTGAGTGTCTATTGCCACACTCGATCAACAGCCTTTGAGATACCTATTGCAACGGCAGAAGTTTCACCATACTCTTTAGTTGATCTCTTATGATGGCAGCCGTATTCTCTCTGCGAGATAACCAGTGTGATCGGTCTGTAGTTGCTTTTATGTGTTTTTCCTTGTTCTACCTATTTTAGCAATTTGCTAGTTGGACGGAAATATTCCCAAATCAAAGGAGAGGTTGAATAAGTAGCAAAAAACTAGTGGTAGTTCGGGAGCACATCCCTCGATTATATAAGGAAATAACTCTTATATTGTGAGTACCCTTTTAAGCACCATCACTTATACCTCATTTTCAAAAGTGACTGAAAAAGAAATAAATTTATTTCGAAAGCTTTCACGAAAGTTGAGAAGAGTTTAATTATAACATAGCTGCAACCTCACAGAATATCTACATTTTCAAATTCATTCAAGCTAGAGCGAGCGTGAGGAACCACGAGTATCAATTTTTTTCATTCTAGCTGAGTAACAGACTATATTTTTTTCCACGACCAGAAAGCATGAACCAAAATCAATTTAATCAAATCTGAAAAATACAAGTTATTTCTTGTAATATTTACATTACATTGCAGGTGGAGTAGGTACTGTGAAATTCCATAACCGATATATTCGATTTTTCAATTATTATTTCAGTTGAATTGAAGCTTATCTGAAAATAATTATCACGACCATACCATTTGCATCTGTCACTGACAGTCTTGAAATCCAAGGCAATCGATATAAGTAAGTGTTTCTGAATGAATATTATAACTCAAGAATGAGAATGTGTATGTTCTTTCATTGAAAATGATTTTGGAATCACTACATTTTCTAATGGTTGTGGAGAATTAAATTTCTTGAATTGAGTAACCATTTATTCCAGTATAAATAAACACGCCATCAACTTGAATCAAAGCATATTACTGTGAATCAAGTTATCCTTTATATCTGTGTTCATTCTATCCTTAGCCCTACCCCTGCTCAGTTCTCATGATTTTGAAAAGAGTACGGAGTTTTCCTTCTCGCGTGAACATGAATAGTTAACGAGTGGATAAATGGAATATCATAAAGAAATGAAGTAACTTGTTCCATCAGTCGCTGTAAGAAAATACAATTTATAAGGTTAAGCCGCTTTCTCGTCGTCCCATAAATGGTAATTGAGAATCCTAAGAAGCACATCATTTCAATTTAATATGCAACGTTGCATTAAAATCTTATTATTGTCCATAACGTATGGGAGCTTTGAAAATATTTATGATGTATTGTTACATTGTATGTTAATATTTCTCGAAGCGTATCCAACACCACCAACAAACATGTCATGCATTCCTTATCAGTGTCAGGAATTCAAGGAACCCTTTTGAACGGGCCGTTTAATGTCAAGCATTCTCACTTCCAGCAGTATCGTTGACACTCAGAAAGCTATAATTTGGAAAATAGATTTGGAACATATAAGTAGTACCATTTTTTTTCAGAAGTCAATTAATCGATAAACGGATCTTTCTGTATTTATTTCAAGACCTAAGAACAGTGGTGTGTCCAGAATTTTGCTTTGGGCGGCTAGCTGAAGCATATACATTCAGACTGTATTGCTGCTTCGGGGAAGAGGGGAGCGCCTCTGCCCCTACTCCCTTTGAAAACGATGGCGACTATGTATCAAAAACTGACAAATTCTCATAAAATTGCCACTGTTTACCGATCGAGTCAGTTCAGCATTTTAAGAATAGATTGAGCTATAATAAAATTCATTCATGGCACAGAACACTAAGAAAAAATGTTTAATGAAAAAAATATGAGGTTTGATAACAATGAATGAGCACACCACTCCTATACTATACCATACTATATTATACTATGGAATATTATAGAACACGATTACGATTATTTGCTTTCACTCTCAGATTTTGTTACATCAGAGGCATGAATGTGTGATTGTGAAGGGCTGCGTAATTTTGTTCATTCAACCTCCATATATACCTGCATATGTACCCCACAGCCACTTTTTGTGGTTAACTTTTCAGATCATTTGCCATTTTTCTGTTTAAATTATACGTCTACAATATAACACAAACTAAGAGCTTAGTTGCAGGTGCCATTCGAAAATATAAATAACTTTTTCATTTCACCCCTCAGAGACTTCAGTGCTTGTCTTGATTTTCAGTAACGTAACAGACTGAACGGGGTACGCGTTATTACCCCGAACATCATAAACTTTCGTATATGCTCACTTACATTAATGAATGAATGAATGAAAATGAAAAAGTCAAAATAGTCAAAATAATAGTCCAACATATATACCCAAAGATGGTTCTGAATGAAGTAAGCTCTCAATACGAGAAGTAAATGGTAAGAGACACCGACATAACATATAAAAAATTCCAGGATTAATGGAAAATAGTATATCATTTTTGTCGATAAATGAAGCATTCGTTTTGTTCTTTGATTCTGCTGTGATGAGGGTGCTACTGGAACAAATAGTAAAGCTGGAAATTGTCTCAACAGAAAAACTGATAAGAAAACAAAGCAGGCTTCTAGGCTTTTTGGAACAATTCACTCATCTATGGAACCCATTTCCACTTTATGGTGCCAACTTGTTGTCGTGCTTGACACCGAATGATGCAATCCAAACTCTGTCACCGAACCCGTTCAGCAGAAAACTAACATGAAAGCTGCATCATCTTTCAATTATTCTGAAGGCGGTTTGCATACGATCGCAGACGACTCAGATGAACCCTTCGCTGACAACTCCATCATCCGCATGATTGGACCTCGAAACCTTCATCTGTGCATCTAGGCATCATAGATGTGAAGAGAGGAAGCTCCCTTACCGCGGTTTTCAGTCTGAGGTCCCCATGGGATACCCCGACTCTTCTTCTCGTTGTCGACGATACAACCCAGCTGACCATCGAGTGAGACGTTCCTCTGGCCATTATTGCTACCTGTATAGTCGCTGTATTTGCCCTGTCAAGTGCGCCTTCCATATCGTAGAACACCCCTAACATTATATCTTTATGTCGTTTAAATCTTTCGCACTATAGTGTGGAGGGCTGATTCCGTTGACCTTCCCTTTCAGTGCGCACGTTCATTTATGTGAAAGGGACTCAACGTTAGGGGTCCCTCCAACAGGAATGCATCCACCACCATTTCCTTTTCCAAAGGACTTTGCCACTGTGTGGTTTTTTTCGCAGCCTTGGGGATGAATACTACTTTTGTCGACTTCCAGGCCATTGGAAAAAACCAGCACTATACTGGCCTGGATTACCTCCCTAAGACTGGAGTGAGAAGTTCCAGGCCCCATGTAGTTTCTTCAAGGTTATTAGGGAACCTTCTGTCTCGTTACGCAAAGTCTGGCGGATTGATTCCCCTTCAGTAAGACCTCCAGCGGGTTCTATTACTTTTCTCAGTTCCTTTTTGATCTTCTTGCGGTTTTGTATATTCTCATCCTTGCTATTTGCCCTCCTTGGAGGCTTCGTTATGGGCCTTTCTGGTCGCTTTTTTCAGCCCCTTCAACGACTGATTCCACCAGTGATTCCGGCGCTTTGGGACTACTCTCTAAGGATATGCCTCTCCAAATGCAGCAGAATGTAAATAATTTTAGTGAATATCGTAGCGAACTGTCACAAAAATCATATTCACAGTTTGTGAAATTGCATCAATTTTTCATAGTGCATAAGTGCTGGCTCTTCCACTAAACTCTACCGATACTTCTGAGACACCCTCTGTATGAACATCACAGCCATTCAGACTCTTCAAACACTCACGCATGGACGTTTTATTACGATTCACTGAAGGACTGACATATACAATTGCTATAGAGTATCAACAAGACTGAAATCCATTTCCAGCAAAAGTCGAATAAATAGGTGAAATCGCTCACTTCTCCACAAAGGGAAACTTTGAGAGATTACCTTGTTCTCCTGAATAAGTCGGGCACTTCACCAAATGTGTCACTCAGAGACATTTAGAGTTTTTGAACGTAACGGCCAGTTTCATGCACTAATCTAAATTAAACTGCCAACTGGAGATTAATTCATCCATCATTAGTTTATAAAAAGTAGTGGAGAGATTTAAGAAGGAAAGGACCTCCTTCCAAATTGAGTGCATTTTAATGTTCAGATACAAAAACAGTAATGTAAAATTTTTAATGAATGCACAATGTCGAAGAACTCGATCAACTCCAGACTAGAAGAAAGTTGTCGTTTTTCAGTCGAAGTTATATAAGTTATACGAACTACTGTTTTTTTTTGTTGAATTTGGTATAGCTATCAAGAAATAAATAGGATATACTGTTTTGAATAATAGTATTTCCTTGAAAATATCACTGATTGAAATTTCTATATGACTATTAGAAATATTTCATCAACATATTTGGTGATATTCCGTCAATTAGCCAAAATTACCGAGTTAATACAATTTGAAGGTATATTATGCAGTGTGTCCAAACTCCCATGTTTTTCATTATTTGTCACAAATTTTTCGGACTTTTCAATTTTTTTTGATAGTTTTCGCAATCTTTTTTGAAGAAGGATTTCGAGCCCCTTGACCAAAATTTTTTTCCTCCTAATTTTTGACGTACAAAACCATCGAAAATTTTTCGAATTATCCCAATTGCAATGTTAAATTTCAGCATAATTTCCTGCAGTACTGAGCAAATCTGACAGTGAGTTTTAACCAAAATATTCTAAAACTGATTTTTTCGATTCGTAGTATCACCTGTACAACCTGTTTTCAAATTCTTGCCTCACATTCCCGAAAGTTTCGCGGGATATATTTCGGCATTCTTGACCGATGCGATCCTCAAGATCTTCAATTGAGACTGGTTGAGTTTCACTGCAGAATTCAGATGACCTCAAAAAATCTAACAGGGTAAAATCTGGGGATCTTGGTGGCTACTCTCCTTCCAATTCATGGCCATACAACTTTTGTTTTATAGGGCCGTCAAGTTATTTCCAAAGAAATCAAACTTTGTTTCAACAAGTTGATATAGTCGCCATGAGCAGACCACTCAACCCATAAATTTCTACATGAAAAAATTTGAAGATGGAGCTACAGGATGTAAACAGTAACAGATATAAACCTACATCATGTATGCAATCAGGATCGAACCATCATCAACATCCTTGTGAACAGGGCGTTGACAATATCTAAATCTGAGCACATCGACGACGAAATTGATCACTTGCGCACTGTACACCAGCTATGTTTCAAGTGAACGGCTATAACAAAAAATACTTAATTCGTGCTTTACATCCAAGAAAGGAGAGAAGGAGCACTAGTGAAGAGCAGCCCAAGACACCCCCAGCAACGTGGATGACCTCAAACTATATGCCTTGAGAGAAAAGCATCTATATCAGTCCTTAAGGGTGGTGAACGAGTACACACATGCTATCAGAATGGAATTTCTGAGAAATGGAACTGGAGGAGGACTAAATGAAGAGGCTTTGTCTTCGAACTCCGCAGGCTTCACCAAAACCATAATGTTGAAGTGGTGCTTCTGATCGTAGGAGTTCTTGGGGGAATGATGGACACTCAAATCCCAAAATTATATCCGACGAATGTAGAAGGCCATCATTCTTGGTTCACTTCGTCTGCTCAGGGTACATAATTCTTGGACCCAATAATCCCTAACCCCATGGAAATAGGGGGTGGGTATTTGGGATAATATTCCACCGCGCCCTCTGGATATGTTAGGGTTAGGTTAGGTTCAGAATTAGCGCCGGGTCTGCTCGGCCCTTCACTGCGACGCGTGAGGGTCTGTTGTGGCTCATACCAGTTGATATTTCACCAAAGAAACCCAGCTTCTTGACGAAGCCGATTAGTTTATTTGGTGTATGATCTTTCAGTTCCCAGAACTTGAAACTCTGCCAAACATCTCTGCCCACGATTTTGTCGGCAGACCGGCACAAACATTCACAATTCACATTCACCTGTAGCTTCATTCTATATGCACATTCATGCGTGGGTTCAGTTCACTTTGTCCACTTTCACGCCAAAAATAATGATGATTATATTGCCAATAACAAAGAAATGAATGATCTTGATATGGTTGAACAGGTTGACCAACAAGCTACAAGATACAAAACATGAATACAATGGCGTTATAAAGTCGATCATCGTATGGAAATGCTGATGCGATGATACGTGCCTCTGTGGAGTGGTTGGATAGGTCGGATAATTCGCAACCGCCAAATCCTTTTAGTTAACAGTTAACATATTTACGTTTTCTGGAAATTATTGTGTTGGTGACTATAAAGTTTCCGTAGCTTACAGAGTTATTAGTTTTCTCCAAATGATGTCATATTTTTATCCCAAACTGACTCAAATCTAACAAACATTTATTTATATTCAACGAATAATCATCAAAAAATTAAATTTCTTGAAATTGATAAATAAGAAATATGCTGACTATAAATTTTTGATGTTGCAGGCAAAGTAATATGTATTAATTTCAAAAAATTTGCAGGTAACGAATATTTTGATGTATGGTAATACTTATTTCTGAAATAACTGTGTTATGTTCAACGAGGTTGTTTGAATACCAAACAAAATTGCTAATATTGAGCTAACTCCGTTTGAACAAATTGATTTATTATCTACAAAAAAAACTTTTTCTCGGTGTAAACTTTACATGGGCCATTCGCTGTGAAGTTTTCGGCCACCAGGCAATGGCACCGTATGTTATCATTGGTCTAATAACCATTACATATATCCATTGAATTTGTTCGGGATCTAGGCCCTAAGATATTCCACAAATCCTCCTACAAGTCCATAAGGACATTCTGGCTTTGTGGAGGACCATTTCCAAATGAGCGTTCCATGTGAGTCTGGATATGTTAGACTCTGGATAGAGGGCCCGGCTGGAATATTCCCTACAGATAGAGATGAGCATACATGAAATGAATATAAAACTGTTCAACAGGACATGTGAAGACTAGCAAAGGATATGATACAGTTTCTTACCTAGACATAAAATAAACTAGGTTCGAGCTTGCTCCGCCATCCAAAGATTAAAAATGCAAAAGGAATCTCAAAAAGCAATAAAGGGATGTTTTGAGAAAGGGCGGTGTGGGCAGGTGATTGAATTTCAAATTCAAGTTATAGACATCCGTTCTGTAACTGAGTTTTTAAATTGTGTGATATGTGTTGGCGTCTAATATGTGTGTAGTTCATAGGAGATGAAAATCCGGAACTTTATACAGAACTAATACAAACAGAAATTATGAATATTTTTTGCCTGTGTATATAAAAATATGAAAACAAAAATAAGAAGCACCACTATCGAATATATCAAATATTCAATGAATAAATCGAACTGCGCTCATTCTTATTCACTATATTCAGCTCACAAATTGTTGATACATCTCATCTACAATATATGCATTTGTCCGTGAAAAAATATAGTCATTGGACAGAATGAAACTTTCGAAAGACTGTAGACTCCTCAGCACACTTCACTCGATTCGGTTCGAGTACTTTTTTCGTTGAAACATTTTTTCAGCAGTTCGATTTCTTCATGCAAAAAATACCAGGAAGGCTTTTAATAATTCGTCAGGTGTCAGTAAATGCTGTTTTTCCATGAATATTTTATAACGGTCTATATTTCCAAGAAAGAAAATTCTCATCTCAGCATTGCCTCATAACGTCACAAAGCTGCTTACCAGCAGAAATATATAAATATTCCAGTAGATTAATACAATCGGAAAATCAAGGATTTTCTTATTGCTGTAACAAATAAAACTTCCATTCATAGATTTGAATGCATGCACTTTTTATCTCAGCTTTCATTGAGCTGCATTATAAAAGACTTTATTGCTATTGATTTTCAATGATGTTTCACTTATTAATTTGGCTCGTCATCACATCTATAGTCAGTAATGTAGAAACACTGAATATTGAAGTTTGAAATCATTGGTACTCAAAATACCGTTCAAGTGATAATATCACCAAAATGTCATACAAGTTTCATTCATCGTTGAGGATGAAATAATGGAATACTTTCCACCTAGTTTCAATTTTATAACAGAGAACTTACCTTAAGAAGAACCTTGAGCATTGTGCATTGATCATACTGAAAATTTTTCACACATATTGTTTCGTCATATCATTATGTTATTCTACACAACAACGAAAATCGTCTATTTATTAGACAAAACTTAGTTGTTAAAATTTATTGAACAAGAGTCTTCCCGCTTCAGTTACTGCAGGAAATCTCCCAATCACCAAATTCAAATTATTCATGATACCCACTTCAGGAAGATTGACATTTTCAAATGTCTGTATGTTTCGAAAGGCAAAAGGCAGCGCACATGCAATATCCCAGTAGTGAATCTTTGTCGAAGTACAAACGATCCTGTTTTTATTTAACTGGTTTCCTGACGACACGACTCCATTATTTTTTATTTGGAATTGATAGGGTTCATAATTGCGACCAAAATCCTGAACGGCAGCATAGAATTAAAAACTTCATTTCAATTCAACCATTAAGTTTTTCCAACAGCTGTTTGGAAAGCGTATCTCTCTTTATTTTCTTGAGAATGCGTATATACCGTAACATTTTCCTTTTATTTAGAATGATCGTGCAGGAGCGTGTACAACTGAATTGTATAGGGGTCCTGATTCGGATTTTTTTACTTTCTGATGTCTCATTCATTCATGTAGTGTTATACAACTACAGAGAAATATGAGTTTGAATATCGGTTCCAGTAGAAATTAGACTGATCGTATCAGTTATGGATTGATACAGTGGGTTCAAAAATTATAGAAACACTTCAATAGATCTTTAGTATTAATGATAATTCAGAAAAAATCTTGAACAGATCGGTGTTAAATAATTGATTTTACAATTAACAAAATAAGAAGGTTAACACCACTATACCATGTGAGTTGTGACGTCATTTATGAAATACAATAAATATGTACCTAATAATTTTCTATCTCAAAAATGAAAAATTATCAAACCCTTCACTTAAGCAAACCCCATAATAATATAGGTGAGGTCTGCAGTTTCCTAAATTCACGGGGTAAGTGAACCAAATCCAGAGTATTCATTTGTATATCGAGTATTCCAGGTGGATTTAACATTCAGTTAACGGATTATTAACCGATAATTACAACCAAAATAATTTTCTAAAAAAAATCAGGAATAGAAATAATTATCAAAAATAAACTAGGTTGAATTTTGTTCCCAAATCCGAATATAGATTTCTACCCAATAGACCCGAAATACTCATATCTATTGCGCATAAAATACTGGAGTGAACAAATTTGTATCTATATCAAGTGAAGTTCGTTTAAACATTTTTCTCTGAAGTAAGATGACAAACGTTATCTGCTACATGCATAGCAGTCATGTTAGTAGAAAATATACTGATATATGGTTAAAAAAGTGTCCGCTGAAGACAAAACCGACCACCAAAATGTTTCCTGGTTGATAAAAAATTTGGATAAATCACGGAAAGAAGTTCGGAGTATTGGTCTGCTCTAACAACATGTAATACAGACACCAGGAAAGCAAAACGAGAATCACAAGTTGAAAGTTTACCCTAAATCTCTCGAAGACACCGGAGGGCTGTTCGTAAGGGTCCCTGAATGGCCCCCAGAAAAGGAGCATCGAATCCTTACCTAAGAACCACTTCCCAGACAATCTGATTCTGGACAAAATCCTCTAATAGTAAATATACGCCGAAAAAAGGGACCTCACGTATTTAACTGGGTTCAGCATTAAACTATTCACCAACTAACTAGATGGCGATCTCTGCAGGAAGAAATTGTCAGGTCCAAGCCAGCGTTGGGCTATTCCCTGTGGGTTTCCTTTCCTGTGCTAGTAAATGACATGCCGGTCATATAGTCGCTCTGGGGGTCAAACTGTATGCATATGCAGACTATCTGGCCCTAGAAAGTGATAACAAATCCAAAGATACGATTTCCTTTGTCCTTCACATAATGTTCTTCACGAAATTGTTGTTTTAATGTTTATAGTGCCGTATACCAGGAATCATTATCGATATGTCGCAGAATGTTTGGCCGAACATGGGGATATTACGCAAAAACAGTTTTATTGGCTGTACGTGACTGTAATTCGACCATTGATCACATTTGGATGTGTAGCCTAGTAGTGAGAGCGAATGCAATGAAAATTTCACCAGTGCTAATCTCAACGGACTACAGAGGCAAGTATACGTAGCATTAACAAGGTACATTCACTCCACTACAACAGTAGCAATGGAAGCCCTTCTGGAATTACTTCCTCTCCATGTAGTTCTGGAGATAGAGAGGCAAGTGGACAATATACTCACTCATACTGGAAGGTACAGTAGCTCTGGAATGTCCTTAGACATCGTACGAAAACAACCATCTCACATCCTACATTGTTGTCTGTGAAATAGAAGACTGACTGAGTTTCGAACGAATCTGACAAATGGAAGTGGGTTTATCGATGGAATGTCTCGGACATATTGTATTTCTTTTATAAATGCAAGTCCATCGACTAGCGATATTATTATGACCGTGATTATTTTGAAAAAAAAGCATTCTTCAAATTTCAGTCAAATCCATTTTTTATTCAAAGTAACCTATTTTGAAAGCAGAAAATCCTCTAAAATTGTCATTCACAAAAGAGCTTTCTTTGAGTGGATAGAGTATCAATATTTTAGTTTAGTTCATGAATACTAAATATAATTAAAATTTTCAAAGCCTACTTCGATTTATTCAATCCCTGAAAACTCCAAAAACACGTTACCAATTTTTTTCTCAAAACATCTGACTACACCACTGGATTTGCAATACTTTCGAAAGGGTGATCCCGGAATTTCATGGAAAATATTGATTTCTAACGCAAATTCAGCATAATTAAAATTTTTAATACGTTATTGAAATATTTCGGCTTATCGTAATGTATACCACATGTGTGACATAATGTGATTTACAATGCTTCATTGGTCCGCTATCAGTTTGAACTTCAACAATTTTTTATCAACAGTTTGTCTAATATTGCCATTCTTTGTTTTCTCCAAATACGCCTTTATTTATTCTAGTCATTATAGTGAAGTTTATTGTAAGTACACAATTATAAATATGGGATGATAATACGAATTTAATAATTTATTTTTGTGTTATTCATTTAATATCACGAATCTAGTGGCGTAGTCGAAAAAAATTGCTAGTATAATTTTTGGATTTTTTACTTGGCAAACATTTCGAAGAAGGCCTTGACATTTCAAATTTAGTTTCGAAGTTATGGCGGTGTAATAGAGCTGTTGAAACTCTATTCTCAAACATGAATATCGTTTAAATCGAACAAAAAAAAAGTTACAGTGGTACCCCATTTTTAATTGGGTCACTATATAAAACGTGCTTGCCTCCAATGGACCTTTCCACGGACCATAAAAAAACACTGTAATTAGAAAGTATATATGCTAATATAACTTGAGATTATTTATTTATTTTTTCTGACCACCAGTTTTTCTATAACTTAAAAAAAGGGGTTTCATGACGTCACGTTCATCAAAATTAAAGTTGTATTATTATAAGTTGTACACCATGGAATTTCAAATTATCATTACATCTGGATTGTGTTCTATGATAGTTGTCAATTGATACCGGATAGGTTTGTTGGTCTTTTTCACGGAACAGATCAAAAACAATTGTTTTTCTCTGTTTAACTCATTTGCTTACTTTATGTGAAACAAGATAAATGCTAGTAGATCAAATCTGTAAACTAACAGTCTCTTGAATATTATATTTTCTGAGGTAGAAGCGGTTTTCAAATTCAAAGTTTTGTTGTTTGTTTTAAGTAATTCCTGTATTTCTTATGACCGTGAAAATGTCTAAAAAGTGTTTTGTACCCGGTTGTCTGAACACCAGTGAGAATTCATATAAACTGTATGTGTTCTATAGTAATATCAACTTGTGTTCCATAAGAACTGTTATTATAGTTTGCGGTGTTGCCAATAATAGTTTTTCATCAGAAGGCAGGTTCGTTCAGAAAATATGAAAGTTACAAATAATATAAAAAATTGCTTGTACGTAAATTTTTTTGATGTGTTCATCCAGCGACAAAGTTTAAACTATTTCTCGATAGCGTATAATCAGCCAGCAGCTATATTTTATGGGAGTACGATATTCCCTATTTCGGAACGTGGATTATGGTGGGGGATGTTTCCGATGAACGTGACGTCAGAGACACACTTTGAAATGTGATATTTTTCTCAAATAAAAAGGTAGAGTGGCACTCATTGATAAATAGACATTTTAGACTATTAACAATCGATTTAAACGAGTTTTGCAATAAATTTTTTGTGAATGTAAAGGTCCATTTCGATTCGGAAAAATTCTGTTAAAGCCCAGGAACCACTACATTTCTTTCAAGATGGAATTGAAGAAGTTACAAAGCGAAATAAACGGACGGACATGAAGATATGATAATGGTTGTTATTTTCTACGACATCTCTAGGTATAAGAATATAACAGTTCCACACAGTTTAATTTTTTAGATGTGGTAATTTTCTTTTTATACGCCACTGCCATTCGAAGGGGAATGGGAAATAGTCGTCTAGTGCTGGATTGCGTAGGGTATACACTCATTAATATTACTTTATCACCCCAGCTTCTATAGACATACAGCCTTTAGCTGGGTTTATGCAGAATGCCAAATATCGCTCAACAAACGGGGTTATTGCCAAGAGAAATACTCATTTTGCCTCTTAACCCTCCAGTACTCGGGTAGTGTCTGTGAGACAATTCAGTTCTGATATTCATTGCTGAATCTACAGTTGGGCTTCTATCGAGCCTACCTTTCGTGTAGCTTCGGGATTTTCCGACCTCGGCACGTGGCTTAAATGATTAGTTTGAGTCAGTTCGTGACAGTCTTCTATTGTCGAAAGTTGTCTGACAGACACTAGCCGAGTATTGGTGTAACAAAATTTCTTTATTAGAGATTTTTGATTTTTGCTGTTTTTATCATATTTATAGTTACTAAAAAAATGGATCCGTATTTGAAAGAAATTCAAAGACTGCAAACATTACATGATGAAGTTTCAACTGATGATGAGGTTCAATATGAGGATGGCGAGCCAGAATCAGATGTGGACCATTGTGAAATGAGTGATCACGATTCCAGTTCTGAGGAAAGTGCAGATGAAGAGCCTGAACATGAAGTAGTGAATGAAAAATCTACAAACGTAGGTAACACAGGTTTATTTTATGAATGTAAAAGTAAAAAAGGAAATCGTACTGAAGTATTAAAGTGGTCTAAACATGCACCCAACACTAGTGTTAGAAATAGACGTCAGAATCTTGTGACACATTTACCAGGTACAAAGGGAAGAGCGAAGAATATTATAAATCCACTGGAATGTTGGTCAGCTATTTTTACCACCGATTTACTCGAACTGATAGTCGAAAATACAAACATATATATAGCAACAGTAGCACCGAAGTATAAAGACCCACTGGATGTGCTACCTACAAATATTGTAGAAATGAAAGCTGTCATAGGGATTCTGTACTTGATGGGGCTTTATAAAAGTGGAAGAAAAAATACGAAAGACTTTTGGGCTGAAGATGGCTCAGGCCTCGAAATTATTCGTGCAACTATGGCCCATCGCAGATTTACGTTCTTATTGTCTTGCATACGATTTGATGATGTTCATACGAGAAATGAAAGGAAGAAAACTGACAAATTGTGCCCCATTAGAACTTTTTTTGAACGCTTCGTACAAAACTGTAAAGACTGCTACACTCCAGGTTTTTATGTGACTTTGGATGAAATGCTGTTTGCATTCCGAGGCCGCTGTGCCTTTCGCATGTACATCCCGAAAAAACCAGCTCGTTATGGAATAAAAGTGTTTGCGTTGACCGATGCAAGAACTTGTTATGTCGTCAATTTAGAAGTTTATGTTGGACTCCAACCCAATGGTCCATACAATATTTCAAACAAAACTGATGAAGTTGTGAAAAGAATGTGTGCTCCTATATATGACTCGGGAAGAAATGTTACAATGGACAATTGGTTCACAAGCTTGGACATTGTAGAGCATATGGTGGAGAAACATAGGATAACAATAGTAGGAACTATTCGCAAGAATCGATCAGAAATTCCTGCAGAACTGAAAAATATCACATCGAGGCAAGTACATTCGTCCATGTTTGCTTTTCGTCGAAATGCCACTTTGGTCTCATATGTACCAAAAAAGAAAAAATTTGTTTTTTTAATTTCTTCCATGCACTTTGATGACAACATTGACGCAGCGACAGGTGACCAGTGTAAGCCAGAAATGATCACCTGTTATAATATAACTAAATGCGGTGTTGATTCGGCTGACCAAAAGATGGCTGCATATAATGTAAGTAGAACCACTCGCAGGTGGCCTATGGTTATCTTTTACAATTTGCTCAACATCGCAGGAGTGAATGCTTTTGTAATAAGTCAAAGCAATGCCCCTCCCCCAGATAACGTTTACAAACACAGGAGGTTATTTCTGAAAAATCTTGCTTATGACTTACTCATGGAAAATCTAACTAAACGAGCAACTAATCCACACATAAGGAAAGATATCAGGGGTTTGGCACTGAAGTTCTCTGGTACGACAACTCAGCCACAGCAAGCAAGGCGCGAAAATGAACATGGACGTTGTGCTTACTGCAGAAATCGAAAAACGAGATATTTTTGTAAACGGTGTTTAAAATGGCTTTGTTTGGAACACATTAATCCATTTTGTGGGGATTGTGAGGATGGAAGTAACGAAAATTAACTTTATTTTGGATTAATTCATTTATAATCCATTTTTTCAAGTTTTTTAGCAATTTGAAAACGCAGGTGTTATTTTTTTGTTTGGATTCGATACACTCTTGATTCTGTTATTCAATAGATCAATAAACAATTCTGAATAAAAAGTTTTTTTTTACTTAATTTATCTCATTCTATTTATTAACTGAAATACGTGTCTGACAGACACCACCCGAGTGTGCACGTAACTTTGCTTCACCCGGGAGCAGGAGGGTTAATGAACTGACTGAAAACAATTTCATCCCACCAGATTATTATTTTATTTTTAGGAATGACTAACAGTCCGCCAAGTAGGATTCAGAATTTTGTCTTGATGTAAGAATTTTCATTGAGTCAATCAAGTGTCATAATTTTCTATAATCAAACAGATTTCAATTATTCAATTTTTGTATCAGTTTTTAACTGAAGAAAAAATTATTCCCAAAATATTGTTTGGGAGAACGATTGTGCAATGAAGGCAAACAGTCGGCTCTGATGAAAACATATCGAAAGAAATTATTTGAGTTGCTCATATTTAGTTTTATCTTTATATACAAAGTTTCAATTGATAATTCAAGAATATAAAAAATAGGAATTAGTTGAAAATATTTTTTGATCTCCGCATTTACATTAATTTATTTCTTCTGATAAATAGCATGACTAACATTTTCATTTCGACGACAAAGACAAAATGAACGTTTCACTTATTCTCAATCATTAACTAGGAATAAAGTAATTTTCATGCTCATTAGATACACATTTATAACCCACTTCAAATGGCAATATATAGTCCTGAAAAGATATACTGCTAAATCGTTTTCAGTCTACAAACAATAAAAATAACAAATTTACAACTGCTCAATAACAGTTTATGTCTCACTCACGCAGAGCTGGGTAATTACTGGTAATTTAAAAGTAATTACAATTAATAAAGTACTGTTTCAAAAAAGGAACTAATTACAGTTACAAAGTAAAGGTCTTACAAAAAAGAATTACTAATTATTTTTTTCTAATAACTTTTAGGTTAAAATAATAAATTATAATAAAATTGAGGAATCATAATATAAAAAAAAAATAATAATGAAAAGTGTCCAACTGAATGGTGAATCCCACTGCAAATACATACATACAATATCAAGAAATTTATTTCTTTTTTAAAAAAATCAAATTGAAAATTTGAATACCAGTGTAAGCCAAAATCAATAAAAAGTTAAAAATAGAGTATCTTTTTTAAAAAAGGATAGGTA
Organism: Chrysolina americana; assembly: GCA_958502065.1. Taxonomy (NCBI): domain Eukaryota; kingdom Metazoa; phylum Arthropoda; class Insecta; order Coleoptera; family Chrysomelidae; genus Chrysolina; species Chrysolina americana. The sequence goes on from OY293420.1 coordinate 48,166,446, forward strand.
ACTAGTAATAATAAAACAAACATTTAAGACAAAAAGTTTGGGAAGTTTTTTATCGTAAGCATCCCACACAAATCGGTCTGGGACCGTTTGATCAAAGGGATGAAACAGTTGATAGTTTACACCAAACAGTTTTTCTCTACATTCGGTGATCAACTCTGGTTAAAAAATGTCTCATTCCTAGTTGCCGTTCGAAATATCATAACTTTTCAAACTAAGTATGTATAAAAAATTGTTGTGGATGAAACTATTAATATGTTTCACTTTTGATCAAGTGAAAGCAGATAAATGACGCCGTTTTTTTATTTTACCCTAAAAAACGGCTTTAAGCATCATCTCATATATTTTCATAGATCGTAATGTTTATGTTTATAGTAATGTAAATGTAAAATATGCGTTGAAAATATTGAAATTCAATTACTTACTATGGTTATTATGAGTTTAACAATTTCTTTCCTGAAGCACTTTCAAATGCATTAACACAAATGAGGTGCGAGTTCTAATCTAATGATGAGACTGTACACAAGTTCATTCAGGAAATTTCTAATTTTTAAACCACGTGACCACACTGACTACGTGTATCTCGTAAAGAAACACGTATTCAAACATAATTTTTATTGAAAAAATTAATTGTACTTATAAAGATGTAATTGTAATTGGCAAAGGTAATTGTAATTGAAAAATGAATTGTAAGTACTAATTAGAAGTAATTTTAATTGGATTATATGAATAATATAATTACAAATTACAATTACTGCACAGATTTTGCTGCAATTTCAATTCCAAATTACTTAATAAATAATATATAATAAGAAATAAAAGTACTCAAAAGTAATTGTTATTGATAATTACTTCTTAACTAGGAATTATCCAGCTCCATGCCTTCCTATTCTGTCTATACATAACATCGTTCTATGATATATATATTTAGCAACGTTCAATGAAAAATTTCGAAAATACATGCTGCAAACTGACAGATAGTTTCTTCCAAGTGTTCAAGATTTCGAGAGGGTCTAAACTTATGCATGTATTTTTCAAATAACCCCACGAGAATCACATGGGGTCAGGTCAAGTGAACGTGGCGGCCGAGGAAGTTCTGTGTACCTGTGTCCAGCCAATTCCTTGTTGCCAAAGTACTGTGAAGAAGAGCCCCATCTTATTGAGAACACTTCATGAGCCTTTCTTCTAACGTGAATTTTTTCACTTCATTGCAGGAATAATTTTTCAAAGAATCCAAGTACCTTTCAGCTATCAAATTGTGAAGAATGAAAAATGTTCCAATGATTTTGTTGTTGTATATACCGCACCAAACATCAACTTTCAATGAATATTGATCAAACACCATTTGAATTGAAAGTTGACTAATCCTGAATAAAATAAATTTTGTGAATGATCGATCTGTTTCCCTCAATTTGTCCCTGTAGCCAAAAGGAAGAATACAAACTGGGATCGTAGTCTCATAAGTAGGAAGTGTAAAAAGAACATGAAGTAGCATTTCTGGCATAAATAGGAAATATGTTTATTTACATCGATATAGGTCCCTGTTTGAATCTAACTTTAATTCAATATATTTTTTTACAATTTCATCTCCCAAAATTGTGAAAATATCCAGAATTGAACAGTGCGTCAAATTGAAGTGACCCTTATGGTTAAGAAGCAAAGCTCTAACATCATAACCACCACGGCATATCACACATTATTTTATTTTGAATGTTAGACAAACACCCACTATGATTTTCTCAGACAGACCTCTGCAATTCTTGATTCAACTTGGAACATTTCTAGACATTTTGACAGATCCGTCTTGATTAAAAAGTGTTTATCAGGTATTCAAGAATGAAACAAATCGTGCATCTCATCCTGCCACTTTTCCCTGAAGTATTCAATTTGCGTTTGTTAGACGTTCTGTTGAAATAACTTTATAGGTAATTCATGATTAACACTGTCTGCGGAAATGAAGTTGCGAAACAGTGGCCTCTTTCATTGGCAGCCAGTATCTTTGTTCACAAATTGAAACAATTTCGTTCGAATGGAGTAGTAAACACCGGAAAATTAGTGTTAATTAACTCTCAGCATCGACAAAAACTTCTCTATTTCAATAAAACCCTAATGATGATTGGAAAATGATTCGAATATTTGAAATAACAGTGGCGGCTCCTACCGTTCGGTCCAGGGAAGGCTGAGGTATCGTTTTCAAGATGAATCCGGGAATCTGACAAAAAAATTGGTTCAGATAATAATGAAGGATCAAACGCAAAGTTCTCCTTAGGGAGATTTTCAATATTTGCCATGTGAAAAAAAGCAACACCTTTATTTAATTTTTTGTATAATGTGGAAATGTACGAATTCATTGAATTTTGAATAGAAAAGAATATATCCATTTGACCAAGTTACATATATGTTTTTGACAAGTCAGTACTGTCCAAAAAATATTTCAAAACGACATTGAAAGACATCGGGCAAAATAGACATTATGTAAAAAAATAACAATGATTACGACAAAATATCTAAACACATTAAAATCAGTGACACCTCAGGTACTTGAAATGTGAAAGGTCTGCTTCTTAAAAAATTTGTATAACTTCCGTAACTTTCAGAAAATCTGGAAATTCTTCTACGATGGAATTATTGAAGAGAATCATCAACAGTTCTATTATCAAGTATATACTCATTCAACACTGGGCAAACATCCACATCTCAGGGATGTCAATATCGTCAAAAATGGGATTTAGATGTCCTTGTGATATCATATCGTTGACATTCCTGCGATATTGCACCGCAACATCCCTCAGATATCAAAATCATCAATAGCTGAATATAGATGTCTCTGCGATGTCATATTGTTGTCATTACTGCGATATCACACTGCAACATCCCTGTGATATCTAAATTAGTGATAGCTGGATTTAGATGTCCCTGCGATGTCAAATTGTTACTTGTCATAGAAGTCATACTACGACATCACTTAGACATCAAAATCTATACTTAGATATCTCTGCTAATATATTTTCATTAAGTTATTTCCAGATCAGGTGATAAGTGAAAGGCGAATCTTCAATTTATGTTGAATGTTTATTTTGAAGTAATTCGGTAAATTGGCAAGCAGTTGGCAACACATATCGTAGGCAATGTTGGCCAATTTGAAAGCGGGAGGCAATCGTATATCCATATTCAGTTCTGGTTCTTTGTATCGATGCATTGATCGAAGATTGAAGCTTTGTTGCTTTGAATGTTTTGTAAACCGTTCATGTTCTGATATTTCCAACTGGATTGATCACATTTTCGAATTATAGTGTCCATAAACTGAAAGTGAGAAGTGAGTATCATTGTTGAGTATCAACAAAGTGGGATTCCATTAATTCTTTCTTTACTCTCTGGCATTGTAGCTTTCAGTGGTCTCATATTGTTTTATTGATTTCCAGAAGTGATGATGAGCCTTCACGGAGAGAACGAAAAAAATGTGGAAGCAGCCTGTTCCAATTGGTTCAGGCATGTCAAACAAAGGCTCGACAGGAAAAGGAACCAAAGCAATTGACTTTTAGTTATTTAATAAATTTATTTTTACTTTTTACTTCGTTATTTTTAATTTTGTACTTTGTTAATGTTGTGCCAGAATGTTTTCATTTTTTGAAAAACATTTTTCGTTTATATTTTTGTTATATTTATTTTTTTCATTTTGAAAATATATTTTCTTTTTCTATTTGTCGTTTCTGTCTGGAATATCGCATATGCGTTGACGTCTCTTGAATATAACAGTGAAGAAATCGCTGCTATGTCGCTCTGTTACATCCCGAATACGTTATTAGGAGGCATCTGGCATTTTTGCGGTGTCTCGGAACTACATCGCAAAGACGTCGCGGAATTACATCGCATAGACGTCGCCAGCATGCATCATGAGTGTGACAAAAGTGAATCGCTGGGACGTCTGTGCGACGTAACGATGCGAGTCGCAGGTCACGAAGTGACATCGCAACAATATCTTAGAGATGTATCTGTGTTGGCTGGGTACGGTTTGTTTCACTAGTGCACTGTTCATTCCATATACATCAGTACATCATGTGATTTTAAAAAACATCATCCATCTTAGGGTGGAGAAATCTTCAATTTTGTTACAACTCTTTTTACAGAGGTGATTTACCATCATGACCTTGGTACTGTAGTTACAAAAGCTTATTACCCTTTGTCTGGTAAATATTGGCTACCCATACGCCTTTGCCATACCGATCACTAGAGAATTCTTGGCTTTTCATTCCTTCGTATCGTATCGATGTTGAATATTCTCATGAACACGTTCATGATGTGGTTTCAGAGTAGAGGTGACAAGACATTTCTTTCTTTACAAAGTTGATCTTGATTTTCACGTGCTTCCTCGAAGTATCTAGAACTTCGTTTGCTGAATTGGTGCCTTTGTCAAATGGGACAGTTTGTTGTAAATGTAGACAAAAATAGCCTTTATATGTGAGTGATTGGATCAACTGGTTCCATTGAAATATTCTTAAGAAATTTTAAATGGCCCCAACTACTCATGTCGAAATAGTAACGGGGAGTTTTTCATTCCATAGAAACATCATTAGCTCTCAAGGAATCGATGCATTCTAAATTTTCCCTTGAGATTTGCAGTAAAGCAAGACATGTTTCAATTGTTTGTTGCAAAATTCTAATTAACCATTCAGTAATAAAGTCACGTTGATAACGTTCAACAATTTTTCCAAAATTTTCGACCATTCTCGAATATATTTCCCATAGTAATTGAAATGTATCTATAGCACGAATTGAAATGTGATTCATAGTTCTCCGTCAAGTTCATTTTCTAGCTCAAGGGAAATTTTTTCTCATCATTGTTTCAAGTTTTTTTATAATTTTGACTCATACACTGAAATTTTAGGGTTATCACCATCTTATTTCAGACACATATGAGAATGAATTTCTATAACATCAATCCCTGGAGTTTACCTCCCGAGAATGTATCGATAGGTCGATAACTGTGGGAATATGTTTAGTGATCAGTGTATATTTTTGCTTTAAATACATAATTGAATACATTTCAATAAAATGAAAACACTCCTTTATTCCTGGAAAATAGGAGTACGCCACTTCCAGATATTGCTTGTTTATTTTATGAGAGATGAATATATGTGCTGTGATCTTCCCGGGTTCGTGTGTTGGAATAAGAAACAACAACGTGGTATATATCATTCACCGGAAACAATGTCACTGACTATGTTGTTGGTCACATCACTTTATCGTTACAAATTAAAATTCTTATAAAATTGTTCGACTTTGTTTGACGGAAGATAAGTTATAAATAGGAATGAATGTATTCTAAATGGACTCCAACAAAATATCACTATTACTTCTTACGACTGTCGAATTATAAGTGTGAGATTTTTGACAACTTTGCGGTGCGGTTCTCATACTGAAGTCGACTAAGTTAGTGTGCTTCTGGGTCCCAGAGGCGCAGTTATTATTTTGCAGTGTTCATCCCATGAATTCTCATTTTGAACCAACGATATTTTCCGAATCAATTGGGTGGGCTTGCTCAAATTAATTGGCAGAAACCTTGAAACCTGTGTGTACCTTCGTTTGGAATCGAATCATAAGTTCGAGTATGAGACCTATGGAGCACCGAAAATGAGTTATTAAAGAAGCTTTTTCAATCATCTAATAGATACATAACTCAAAGGTGTTAGAGGGGAGTAAGTATTCAGTTGGTGACGCTAACGAAAATATCCCGTATTACTTTATGCCACCAAACATCAGTATGTCGCCTGGAGCGCCGCGACGAATAATAATAGACGTCCTCTATCCACACGGGCTATGCTATGAGTGTTTATAGAGGAGAATAATTATTATTTATCTATTTATTTATTTAGTCATAAACGGGGAAAAACCCCCTTACAGATTTTATATATACTTTAAGTTGTCAAGTATGAGTTATAAATTTTGAATTCTAAATAACATTTAATTTACTATCATTCGAGCTTCGTACAATATACGCAGAATATATCATATTGATTCCAATAATATTTGATTTGTATATGTTTAGATACGAAGTTAAGCATGAAAAAAAATAAAGCGTCGAAAATTTCATGCACGATCGGGTATTATCACAAAAATAAATATTGATGACGAATTGACAAAATTTTGGAATAGTTTTGATCGAAAAAATGCACCTATCCTCAAAATAAACATTTTTTTGGAGTGTAATGTTCTGAATCAAAAATACGAGCTGATTTTGCATTTTCAAGAGATTCACAGGCAAATGAATTCAAATAATGCAATATTCGATATTGAAAGGAAAAAAATTTTCAAAAATTTATATTTTTAATTTTTCAAAAAATCTCAAGGTCCCCTCAAATGTACCTCGACGAGTTGATTCCGAATTACATCCCTTTCAACTCTAGATTAACTTTTCAACTGGAGAACGATTAAATATAGGTCAACTCTGCGAACACTAATCGGTTCAGAATGGGGAAATCAGATAGTATATGAATTTCAAAAAATATCAAAAAAAGTACAAAGGGACCCCTAAAAATATGAAAATTGCATAATCATCGGAATCGTTTGAAATTTGCACTTTATACCCAAAACTTCATGCTGAATCCGAAAATATATTATTTGTATATGCTCAGGTACAATAAGATTTACCATGAAATGTAAAAAAAATGTAAAAAAATTGTTGAAAGTTTTTATTTTTAATTTTTTTTAAAATCGCAAATATCCTCCAATCGAATCCTGACGAGCTGATTTCGACTCATACCACAAAAATAAATTCTGATGACGAGTTGACTTCATTTCAGAAGATTTTCTTTAGATACATTGTACCTATCCTAAAAATCAATAATTTTTGGGAGATTCGCAGACAAATAACGCAATATTTGATATTGAAGAACACATTTTCAAAAACTTTTATTTTTCATTTTTCAAAAAATCTCTAGGTCCTCTCAAATGTATCTCGACGAGCTAATTTCGAATCACATAAAACATTGTCAGGAAATGACCCTTCTCAACTCCAGATAAACGTTTCAACTCGAGAACTGATAGAGAAAGAGCGATTCTAATAACACCAATCGATTCATTTTGAAGAAATAATTATACTCTGTTGGTTTCAAGTAGATCTACAAAAAAATTTACTCAAAAAAATTCCAAAGGGAAATCAAAAAGAATACAAAATTATCAGATTTACTTAAAATTCGTACTATATATGCAAAATGTCATGTTGATTTCGATAATATTATGATTTGTATTTGTTCAGATTCGAAATTTTGCGTGAAAAAAACTCAAAAAATTCTATTTGAATCTAAGTACTTGAAGAAATAATAGCCACCTCAATAATAACTACTTTGAAATATCAAATAGATGCAGCTGGTAATTTGATTATTTCAAGAAGATCTAATCCACCTTCAATAAGGTGGGGTGGGGCTTCACTGCACTACCTTCTTCCTATACAGTGGCTGCATTATAGATATCCTGGTAAATATATGGATGGCCACCACGATCACCCGAATTTACACCTCTGAATTCCTTCATATGAGGTCATCTTGAATCTGTTGTTTATAAACACTGCCTTGAGCTTCAAGAGAAGAATAATAACAGCTTTCGAGTGAAACCTTTTCAATGTTTACAAAATAATGATCAACATGTCGAAAATTTTATAATGAGATAATTTTAATATATTTTTAATATTTCATTACAAAACCTGTTCACCAGTTTCTATCCAATTTTTCCAAAAATACTGAAAAGAGAGGTCAAGTGTGTGGCATTTTTGAAAAGGTATAGTTGAACGGTCTTTAAAATAAGATATCACTTCTCCCCCCTTTTCCATTTTGAATTTTAGGAGTTGTTTTCATTACCGATAGAATACTAATGTAATTCAATTGAACACCAGCCTACCAAAAGTCCCCCTTTGGAAATAAATGAAGTGAATATGCTTCTCTCGCAAACTCTCGTATAAATTGTTATGAAATCCAAATATCTTCAGTTTTTCAGTCACATATGAACCTATTTTTTATTATTTTCGCTTTTATTTTATGGATCCAAGCTTTGTATTCGTCATCAAACATATAATTCTCCAGAGTGAATTCACAGAAAATAAATGTGGTTTCTGTGATAAAAGGGAAATATTTTTTATATGTGTTTAGTGTGCATGTCTGAAAAACGAACGACATCATAAAAAGTGAACGGTCTCAATTCAGACAATAACCTACATTCTTGCAAGGAAAGTACATCAACACCCCACACAATGAGGACGAGCACTATACATTGCGGTACATAAATGAAAACCTTTTTCTAATTCAATAGGAGTTTTATAGAAAAAAAAGGGGTCTTAAAAGCGTCTTAAAAGCGTGTTTTCAATTATTCTTCACGACGGAAATAATCAATAATGTTGACAAAAGAAGAGAAGAATAGTGCATGGAAGATGAATTCACTATATAGATGAAACGTGAGATACACGATAGTGGGTGGACGAAGTAACTTTTGACAGTTCCATATACTGATTATTTTTGGTACCAAGGAAAACCCTATTAAGTTCAGAAAACTATTATGTTCAGAAAAAATCGTGGGGACCACGAGAGAATATGCAGTTCCAAGTGTTACTACAATGGAGACCAAAGACTGTGACCAAGTTGAAGAAATTCGCTTATGAGAATGACAACTGAAAGAGCAATCATCCAATCAACATATCATTGATAGAACGGTTGCGGAGCAAAACCATAAAAATGATCACGAACGCATCTTAAGCCTCGTTCACACGGGTCTACACAAAGGTAGAGAAGATACACAGAATGTTACTCGCATGAAGGTGTAGGACATGCAATACTCTAATTTCCAGTCATAACTCGAAATTTATTACCTCATTTTCAAAAAAATTAGACCAGATAGATAGATAGATTTGACCAAGTTACAAATATATTTTTGGCAAGTCATTCAGGTAAAGATTGTTTAAAAAAGATTGGAAGTGGTAAAATATTGAGCTTCAAAAATAACAGTCACACATAACATTCAAAACATAATCACAATCATCCTAATGATCATTATTCAGACATACAGGCTACAGGCGTACTCAAGTATTCGTCGGTAGAATGAAAACAATGATTCAAGATATGTTTTTTGACTTTCAATTTAAAAACAGTTCAGATTCAGAGTCCTGTACTCTTGGGGTAGGGAGTTATATAGTTTGACATCCAGCGAGTTTTTTTGTGACTTGTTCATTCTGAGACGTGAAGGTCTCAGGTGATTTTGAGTCTGATGATCATGAAAATCAGAGTAACACTGTGCCATATATAAATAGAGAAGGAACATGTATAATGGATAGATCTCTGAAAATAGATCGACAGTGATCTCTGTAACCAGCACTAGTAATTGCTTTTATGGCTCTTTTCTCCATTTTGAAAACCCCCATAGCGTGACAAAAGTTTCCCCATACAAGAATGCTGTAGTTTATATGGGAGCGAAAAAATGAAAAGTAACACTTTGATTTCATTGAAAATATGAACAGGATGTTCATAAAGTTACATGTGGAATCATCTGCGAATATTCCCCTTTTCCAACATGAAACGTAACACGTTTGAACTGTATTGGGGCATATATGGGTTCTTCATGTTACGCAACAAATATATCGAACTTGATAATTAAGGCATAACTGATCTACATGCATGAGACGACCAAGACAGTCTGTCATCTATAAACACTCCAAGAAGTTTAATACACTTGCCATTTCCTGCATTTTCATTAGATAAAATGAGTTCTTGGGTTTTATCGATGTTCAGTTTGAGGTTGTTGGCACTGAACCAATTTTGTGCCTAATTGAGAGAATCTGCCATTGTGGTGTAGAGACTTTCTACATCCGGTATTCACTGAATCATCAGCATAAGCCACATATTTATTGGGAATTAGAAAATTGAAGAGATCTTTCACATAAATAATGAATTAAAGGCCCCAGAATGGATCCCTGAGGTATCTTGTAATCTTGTAATTAGGACCCACCGGTCCTGTTTGTATTTCTTGTTCAATAAATAAATAAAAAATACTCCATGTGAAATGTTTTGGAGAATGTGTTTCATTTATATATACTGATTGTTTCCAATTGCATAAGTAGTGGTATGCCTATTACACTATGATAGCGTAACATTTTAATTAAAACAGTATGAGAGACGCAGTCGAAGGCTCTTGAGAGGTCTCAGTAAGGATTTTGAAAATAGCCTGGGTTGTCCTGAATTTACTTCTGAACCCAAACTGATGGTAATTGAGATATTTATTCGATTCGAAGTATTGCGTAAGCCTTTGCTTTAAAATTATTTAAAAAAAAATTAAACTATTGAAATGATGGATATCAATCGATAGTTTGTCACATGTGTGTCCCCTTTTTCAAATTCCTATTAATATTCCTTCAGTGATCTTCAAGATGTCAAGAAATTCTCCATTTGGAATGCAAGCGTTAAAAAAATTACTGAAGCCAGAAACACAATGGAACTTTTATATTTTCATTTCTAATTTCCATGATTTTGGATATATTTTTAACGCTGAACTATCGTTGCCATTATTATTCTGATCACGCCTCATAAACAATCTTGTTGGTGAAATTCAAGCTTAATTTTTCAATTCCGTTTTGCATCTTGTTTTATTTCTAAATTAATATCCAAAATCATAAAACTTGAAACTTATTACATAAGACTTCCAGAAGTTCGCCGTTAATCCTATATACATCCGTTCATCTAGAAATTCCCAAGTTGCGTACAGCTTCAACAACCTCAAAATTTGAAACCGGCTCCAGAAATAAAGATGAACAAGGTGTAGGCAATCCTGTTAAAAAATCCTCTCGATCAGAGAACTGAATTTGGATTGTATTTATCAAATTTTCAGCCATCGTGGAAAAGTAATCATTGAAAAGACTGGCTGGTATAGAATTGTTTCTTTCAAAATTGACAAGTCTCCAGCTGTTACGAATCTTCTTCATATAAGTTAAAAGAATTAGATTTCTGCAAGTACCATCATATATGACAGGGTTGTAAACTTTTTTTTATGTTGTGGTTCCCACGAAATGGAAAATCCTGTGACGTTCATGAAACATCGTGAGAATTGAGGGAAAGTAGGTAGTAACTTATGTTCTTCTCGAATTTCTGCGGGTTGTATACTTCAGGAAACATCTCCGTTAAAAGAACGAGCTCTGGGAAAAACATTTTTTGCACATCTTCAGAGTAATAACGAAATATACTTCCGATAAATATGACTCAGTAATGTTATATACAGTGAGCATAATAACCCCCCCTATCCAACTCGTTACTGCTCTCTTGTTAGGAAAATCACCGAAACACGTCGACTTTTAATTTCTACAATATACATTTTTGTGTGAATAGTTTACCCTTCCCTTACTGAAGGGGAGCAACCCCATTATTGCTTCAGAATGACGAAAATTAACTTAGCGCACTCATCCTTAGAATCAAAATTCGGCCGTGTATGATATCGCGTTTAGTTCAGACGTCAACTGAGACTTATTTGCCATATGATTGAGTATCAACTGCACGTTTTTGTTCGTGTTTTTGCACTGTTTGAAGGATAAATGGTCTGAACAATAAACTGATATCAGGGAGAGCGTTTTTTAGATCGCCCTATTGATAGATATTACTTCAAATGTCAATAAAAAAAAATATGAGAACGACAGTGTGCAAAATAAAAAACGTTCCAGTTTCGAATCTTCAAGCAAAAATTAACAAAGTTGATATGAGGAGCAATAAACATAATCTGAAATTCTACCTACAAACACCTGGCGGCCCGCATAAATCTGCAAATAGAAATACTCCTTATATTTGCTATAAGTACAGATTCGGAATGAATTCTTCTATACATCGGGTAATGACAAGTGCAATAGAGAACGCATTGGGGAACGTAATAGAGGAATTTATTTGTGACACTTCTATCTCGCCAATATGACCATCAGCGACTCTTTGGTTTCGGCTATACAAGTTTCCTTTCAAACACCATCATAAAAACAAATAATGGGGTGTGAGATCAAATGATCTAGAAGCCCATTCTATAGATTTTCGTGTGCTTATCAAGCGAAGAGGAAATGTTCTTTTCACGAAATTCTGTTCCTGGTCTTGCGTTGTGAGTAGAACAACTATCTTGTTGAGACTACACGTTCTCAGAATCAAGTGGAACATTTTGAACTGCCAGATTCAGTTGGGTCGTTTAAGAAATGGTTTTGAAACCGTTTTTTCCGTTAACCAGCTGTCACCCCCTTACGAACGACAGCCCTCAGAAGTCGAAACTTGTGCGAGCCAAGGATTAACGAGGTCTTACCTTTTAACGTGCGATTCCTGGCCGAAAGATTCGAATAGTTCACATCACATCGTCCAAATTGCCGTCAATGAAAAAAGGCCTATTACATGGATGTTTTTTTTTTATTTCAAAAGATATCGAGTTCACTCAGCAACATTCCTATCTTCAATTTCCGGAATTAAATTAGGAGGATCTGTTCAATGCATAAGACTGCATTTTCAACATGTAACTCAACTTCTTGCAAACTCCGGATTCACTGGAAGTGACATAAACTTTCGATTTTCAAATACACCTGTTATTTTTGTTTTCTTGTGTCCATACGACATTTAGAATACAAGAATGTATCATTTGTACTTTTTTATTCTAGAGGGGTATGGATACGTTCAAATGGCTAATTTCAGTCTTAAAATGTGTGTAAAAAATACAACTTTAATGTTTTCGGTCAAAATGTTTCAGCTATGTGAAGTTTGATTGTGAAATTCTCGGTACTATTTCATTTTCAAATGACAACATGGTGCTTCGTCGGGTTAGAAAAAAAAAGAGCATTTCAATACGATGAATTTCATTCCGCGCGCCATCGGAATATGTACAAATTTCTGATGAAGTCTTTGGAAAATAACGTTATATCACTTTTCGAAAATGAAGCACTTGTTGAAAAAGAAATGATTAATCGAAACTACCTATTCACATATCTTCAGGGTTCCAGATGTTCAATGTGACCTCCATCTTCTTGCTGACAAAGCCGAAATTTTCTTATTGTTTCTCAACTGTCATGGTGTATTTATGTGAACAGCTGTCCTTACTTTGTCCTTTAATTCATACCCACTTAATTGGACCAATATTTCCAAACCAGTTTTTGTTGTATGCTTCTTGCAGATATTCCGTTACTGCCCTCATGTTTTGTGGTGGGGCACCATCTTGTTAATAAAATAATCCATCTCGATTTATTAATGAAACTTCGTACAAGGAATGCTCAATTTCCTGCGTGAAAAAACCGTTCTTGGAAATTTCCTTCCTCCATCCAGAGTAAATTTGCATCCGACCAATATCGCTTATTATTTCTGTTGAAATGTCCAAATTAGTGAAACGGCTTTCGTCAGTATAGGTACATAAGTTTGTATGGAAGTGTGTCATCCTCCAAATATTTTCCAAAGAACCAATTGCAATACTCAAGTCTCCTTGCATTATCGTTTTGGAACAGACGGGTCAATATTATGACGTTTGTTACAGACGATTGGATTTCAACTCTATTTGGAATTTTTCCACGAAGAACCGAACGTATTATTATTTATTGTTCTTATCATATTTCTCGCACACAGCACAATTCCTCCCCATGACCCTGCCATATTAGTGAAAAATTGCAAACCATCGAACACTCTTCAACAATATCTTTTCTTTATGACCTTCCTGTCTGTTACATGAAATTATAATAATATGTATATTACCAACGCATTTCAAAATCTGAATTTTGTTTATATACTAAGTAGGTAATCGGCTTAGTTAGGCAAGAATAAAATCTGCACTGCTTCCATGAAAATAATAACATGAGCATAAATGCAGGTATTAGTTAATGATGGCTTTCAAAACGCCATCGTTAGGGTTGTGTATACGTATGGGATTTATGCACTCGAACAATGAACGATACTGGAGCACAATAATTGTGTTATTTCCTGTAATTTAACTGAGTATTGTATTTTCAGTTTGTTCCGGATTATGAAAGATATTGTTTTCTCCGTACAAGCTCCGTGGAATTGCATTTGCTACGGAATTTCCACACAAAATGGCATGTAGCGGAAACAAGAGATGGGAAGTCTTCATGATTATCGTGAAAGGGCTGAAACGAATCTCAAGAAAATACCATTAGGTACAAATCAAGAAATAGAAAGTAAGATACCAACTTCTTTGACAAACTTCTTTACAAATAAATACTCATTATAACAAGTTATAGACTTGAGTTCATTATCAGTTGAATTTTGGTTTCGGAATAAATATACATAGATACAGATGCAGATTATTTTTTCATACAACCGCCTCAAAAAATTACATTTTTCACACGGAAACCCTCTTCGGAAACGGTACATTGGATACGCCGCGCCGTGTGTAAAACACTTAACGCACGGATATGTCATATTTGCACATGCATTTCTCGTTCACTGTGATGGATATGTCACATGTCATCTTTGCGCATGCATTTCTCGTTCACTGTGATTTTTGTTTTGTTCTCTCCCAACAACGTCAAAATTCTGCAATGTTTCGAGTTGGCTGAATCCTATAGAAACCGTCACGGCACTATTGACAAACTTTGGTAGAAAAACTATTAGGCAAGTATTTTAATTAAGTTTCAGATATGCAGACAAATTAAACCCGACCTAAATACGTAGAAAATCGTGGTAACCACGAGCTTTCGAGAGAAGTGAAGAACCGCTCAGTAATGAGAACTTGGGTATTGAAAGAACATCGCTCCTATTCATTTTTAACTCAGGATTACAATGGTCAGAGCTGCGGAATAAAAACTTGAGGATTCCTTGATGTATTCACACTTGAAAATACAGTAGTGTAATTTCAACACACTTGCTATTTCATTTCAATTTAAAACAACATAATATACAATTTTTTTTGGGCTAATTGCCATCAAGTTCGCATCCATTGGACGTGAAGCTGAATAAATTGCGTAGGTTCAAAATTAGAACTGAAGTCTTTGTTAATATATTTATTGGATTGGTGAAGGTACTGATTATCACAAAAAGTACTAAATTACTTTATAGAAATTTCAAAAAGATTGGAGAATAATTTCAGCCAATCTCTATAACTGAAACTTTGATGAAATTATAAAATTTTGGCCAAGATGGAACTGTCGATGCTATAAAAGTAGGTATGTCAGTCTAACTTGGTTCTATGAGTTACCTCAAGCATACTACTGAGCTCTCATTGCTCAATAAATAACAGAAATCTGTAGCATAATTTATCCTGTAAAAATGTTAAGTGTGCTAGAGAGTTTCAACTGAATGGAACGAATGAATTCGACATCCCCTTCTCTTCTCACTATCCCATAACGCGGAAAATTTGAGGCAAATATCTGTCACGGAAAAAGTACTGAATTAGTTTAATAATAATTTTGAATTCTCCGGTACACTTTTCGAACTTTGTACGAATTTATGTATTATCTTGTGGTGAGGTTCCTATGTTCCGTTTGGGAATGTCCTAATATGTAAGCATATTATGTATATAGAAAGAAATTATTGAGACTTTTATAACTACGCTCTATGCTCTATTAAATAAATCACAATTCAAGCACACTCATAGGTACGTGTCATTAATAATAATAATGTTTAAATACTTATAGACAGTATTGCTATCAACAATTGAAAATTTAAATATCGATTCAGTATGAGGTAGTGAATTATTGCTATAGTATGACAGTAATTCAACATTAGCTTGGTTTGAATTTCCAGAATATAAGAGAAAAATAGCATTTATTTCATTAGGCGTATTTAGTTCATCTGGTAATTTGTTTAAATTAGTGTTGGTTTTTATATTCAAGTGCTTCAATTTTCCCCACAAAAGTCTACTGTTCTTCCCATGATTTTCGACACAGTGTTTAAAATATGCTTTCTTTTCGTTGTTGATAGCACAGTTCGTAAAATTCCTGAGATCTTTGTAGTATTGCCAATGCTTGTTACATTTGGTTTTCTTATATTTCCTAAAAGCTTTATCACGAAGAGACATCATGAACTTTATATTATCAGTGACCTAGGGAGGTCTCTGTTTGTTGATTTTACGAACGGCAACTGGGGCTAGTGTATCAAAAATATCTAGTACCTCCTAATTTAGATACTTGACTTTATCATTTACATCGCCTAATAGGTGAATATTTTCGAAAGGAGCAATCATTAGGAAATATTCTAGCAGATCGTTATTAATGTTCCTCAAATTTCGATAAGCAAGTATTTTATTTGTGTTATATTTTGTGCGAACGTCTAGTGTGCAAAAAACTAGTTGGTGGTCGGAGCCATTACCAACCTCTCTGCAACCATGATCTAGGGGATCTAAATCATTTGAAATGAGTATGATATCTAAGAGTCTAGAAGTAGAATCAGTTACTCGGGTGGTTTCAGTTACAATTTGCTTCAGATTGAAAAGCCCAATACAATTATTGAAGGCATCGGAATAGTTATTTCCGAAATAGTGTTTTTTTTGTTAAAAAAGTACCTATTCAAATGCCACACTACAGTGTCCGGTATTACTAAGAATCAATTGGCTACACCGTTCATTACAATTTTTATATGAAGTCATTTCCTGAAAGATATAAAAGTAAACTTGCACAATTATCACAGAATTCCTCTTATTTTCAATAAGTTTCATTCAAAGGTGTTTAATCACCGAATAACTGGGCTATCAGAAGTTTTCCTCGAATTTTAATGGATTTCTTCAGTATTGCGATTTTTAAGCCTGTAAATCTTTCAGACAGACTAATGAAAAATTGTATATTTAATGTTGAGGTATTCTAAATATGATAGACTTTTTGAATAATTCGCTAATAAATCATGCACGTGACGGTAAGCGAGAGCTTCCTAAGTTGAAGAAGATCTCGGTAAGCGAGACGCAAAGAGCATTATTCCGTTCTTTCTTGCGTAAAATTACTAATCCTAGAGGTAGAGGAAGGCAATGAAATGGGGAATTTCTCGATCTGCATCAACTTATGAAATTAGAGGGGTATTACTGCATGTTTGAGAGATCAATACGTTCTTTTGATTCACAGCTAGCGAAAGGAACTCGCAAATATCCGTTGAAAAAGTCCAAGATTATGAATTTCCTGTCGTAGTGGAAATGATCCTGAGTGAGAGTGCCCAACTTAAGTGAACTAAAATATTCGCTCTTTGTACTGTGAGAGGGTGTATTTATTCAACCGAAGTTGTATCTGAATATCTTCTTTACACTCTATTGAAACGATTTCTTCGATTTATAATTAATATCAGTGAGTAATATCAGGAAGAAGGATCCGGCACATTTACTGCGTTAAACGGCTTTCGGCATTTTGCTGAATTTTTGATATGTTTTAGATCCTGTCATCCTCATTAAGTAGTCTGATTTACAGATCGATTCTATGGCCAGTTTTAGAGGAACAGGGTGTCAATCATTCGATTTAGCTATTTTGGATATTATGCATCGATTTGACTTTTGTGCTGTAGTTCGAAATTAAAATTTCTTAGATACGAATACATCAGATCTAAGTTGTGGCTCGAGTGAAAAATAATATCTCACAAAAGGTGTTGTATTACAGCATGGCAAGACAATGTTCATAGAAATAGATATACCAGGTATAACAGGATCATGGTACACCCTCCGTATCTCGGTTAGTTTTGAAGGAAATTGATTGAAATTCGGCATATTTCATAAACATAATAAGCGGCACTCTCCGACCAACAAATGATTTTTTTTTCACTTCCGGTTTCGCCGGAAGTGATAGCAACTTTCGATTTTCAAATGGAACACCCTATACTTATATTATTACAATTCTGAAATCCGCATAACTTTCTGAATCCAATGATAGAATACCACATTTCAAACGTCAACATTTTTGATAATTCAATTTTTAGTTTTCCATTTGGTTGTGCCATCATGGTTCCGATTTATTTCAATTGACCCGTCCAATACTAAAAAAATCGAAATCCCGTCAAAAATACTGAATTGCGTTTTTTATGAGCAAATAAAGTTCATCGTAATCGGTTTTGGGGTAAAACTCAATTTTTTCAAATGGAACCATATTGGTACTGTGCTACCATTCAGTAGTAGTATTATTAAGGAATTTATTCATACCTCGTAATTGAATTTGCGATAAAAACAATCAAAATCACAGCTAAAAGAAAATAAGAAAATACAATTATTTTGTTCTAATTTAATGCTAAGAAGTTACTAAGGTGGCTTTGAAATACAAAAACTGAACATGAAACATAACAACAATTGTTCTATGTGCCTCCATTAACGTCAATGCACTTCTGAATTCGCATAGCTCTTTCTTGAAGAACGTTCGCTAATTGCCATTACTATTAATTGCGCGTCTCACTCGCAACTCCAGGTCTTCGCGGGTTGGAAAACCGGTTGCATAGACAATGTTTTTTAATGGTCCGGAACAAAGAAATCAAGAGGCGTCAAATCAGGTGAATTTGGAGGCCATCGCAAGACCACTTTATGTGCTGGTGGTGCGATATTGAGGAATAATCAGAGGCATGAATGCCAGTTACGGATGTTATTTGTTATAACTGGATCAGCGAGAGTTAAAGCAAATGCTTCTTCTGTAATCACATTTATAAGGGTGAGTATTCGTTCCCTATTGATAATGTCGATAAAAACGGTTGAAAAATATTTTAAATGGTACTTACCCCTTGTAATCGTATCTGTGCATTCACATCGCAGCACAGAATGAAGAGCCTGTTACCTCCCTTGCACTGTCCGAGTCTATAACCACCTGCCATTTGTCAAATTTTATGAATTCTGGAACAAGAAAAAAATTAATATTTGGTGCGAGAAGTATGGCTGCTCGTAGTTTTTCACGAGAACTGCAATAGAGTAATTCACATGATTTTGTGTTGAGTTATCGAGTCATCATTGTTTCAGAATAACGATAATTAACTCGGCGCACTCATCCGTAGGATTGAAATTCGGCCCTGCATGATATCGGGACGTCAAGTGAGACTTCGAGTACGAATTTTATATCAAAATTTGACCCCTCAGAAACACGAATTATCTCCCGTCCGTTTCTGACTTACAGGGGGGGTCGGGTTTTCGTTGGAACGCCCTGTATATAACTCTGGCTTTGTTAATGGGGTAGATGAATTGTTTTTGGACAATGAAGATAATTTGTTGGATTGATTGAATTGGACTGATGGGTCAGTGATCATAATTTGTTAAAATGAATCAGCTTTTGGATATTACAATTCCAGATTCTCTTGATAATTCGGCGACATTGTTTAAGGTAGTGTGATATAACCCCCCCAAATGGAAGTTTCTTGTAATGCAGATTAACGTTACAGCTATCAATTATTTCTGGTTGATTTGAAGAAAAAGAATTATTAAACTGGTTTCATATTTTTATGTTCATAAAAACCGCGCACAGATTGAGTATAACAACTTTAATCAATAAACATACCTATTAAAAAAAAAAGATACTCTTCTAATTCTAGTTTGAACTGAGCATATAAGTGATATTTTTCATCTTTATCTCCGGTGGTAGGTTATTGAATATCCTCATTGAGTCGCGATATATACCATGTTATTTATTCATTTTTTCATCAGAACTATCACAGTCAGGCCTTGTCTCCGGAGCCCCCATACATCCGTGATTCATGTGAAGTAAACGGAGTGAACCAAGAATTACGGCCTTCTGCGTTCTTCCGGCTAAGTTTCCTGCCGCATCACGGCAAGCCGGTATGATTTTTAGATTCGGAAGCAGCATATTGATCATTCCACCAAGGACCCCTATGATCAGAACCACCATTCTGACAAAATGGTTTGGGAAAAGCCTGCGAAGAGTGAGTCTCGATATTTTGTCCATTTTTCCTCCCCTTTTCGGATAATGTTCGTTTTGCCAGGAGCCGAGAACTCTATGACGAAAATCTTCCCACTGTGATGGACTACATCAGGCTTATTGGCTTGTATTTGCCTAAGGGTGGGGAATGAATAGTTCCATTTCGGCACATCTCAATCTTCACGACGGACTCAATATTCCCCGGAGCATAAGGCAACACCGGTGCCTCGTCGATAACACGAGTGTCGTAGGTGGTAGTACAACACTCGTAGCACCGCGTTATGCCTGTGGATATAGGCTGAGACCGCATGAGCTGGACAAGCTGTCAACAAATGCATTATGGTCTCAGCTGCCTCACGACACGCTCTGCATCTAGGGTCAGGGACCTCTATACCCATCCAACTCCAGCCCACTTGACATGAGAAAAGCAAATTCAGGTTTCTGGATACGTCAAAGTCTTCAATGTTCTTGAAGAAGACCCCATGCATTGGCTCATCCTTATGTAGCATGGGTTTTGTTATTATCAACCCTGCTTTTATCATATACCAAACGAGGTAAGATTTACATTGATATTACTTTTAAAATATAGAATTTAATGAAAAGCCTTTTGCACGAGTGCCTACGGGGTACCCTTTCGATTGGGCGAATTATACTTTTTCGTGATATCGGTACCTACTCGATATTCTGCGAGTTTTCCCAAGATATAATACCAGATGATAATTTATAGCAGCACTACCTACAGTACAGCGTAAGTAATGTAGAATCACTAACATATGGTCTGAGTTTACGAAACAGAAAAAAATCAACCTCATAAACACCCTAAAGATATATTTGAGTAGTCGAAAGAAAACTACCTGGAACATTAAAATAAATATCAACTTTGAATAGAGGATTTTGTTGATTTTTAAGTTAGTTATTTCCGAACAACCTCTAACAAACTAAGCTGCCTTTCTGGAAATGCCCTGTATAGTACTGTGAAGTGGATGAAAATGAAACTGAATCACCGAAGAAATAATAGTAGGACTGTCAAGTGAACTCTACTTGTTCGTTTTATTGGTAAAATCTCCTGTTGGTAATTTAGAATCGAAGGAAACAATTTCCTTGTTTCTGTTAGCCCCGCAATGTTTCCAATTAAGCTTTATCTAAACACTCTATCATCCAGTGTGCATTGGTGTCAGGAAACACACATCGATTCTTTGTGTAGGCTTCCTGTACAGGAGTCCCATCTGTCAACATTAGGAATTGGCCTTCTGGATGTTTTTAGACAGTGTCCCCAGTATACGTTTATCGGATTACCTTGAGCGCCGCAAGTGTCCAAATGGTGGATTAAAGTATTACGTTTCTTGTCGATGCTATTTTATAAAACTGATTGTGTACCACCTGAGCACCCTTTCGACTGGTCTCGCCCGAGGACAGTTTACGGGGGATTTTTGAAGGAGACCGCGCCTCCCCTAATTCCGAGAACGATTGACAGAAGTTTGCCACCGGAGAACAATTTGCGATGCCGGATCCAATGTTCGAACAAACAGATTTGTATTGTGTATGTACAGTGTGGCCTGAAGAAAATAGAACAAGTCAGTTTTGGAGTATTCGATAGTCCAGGAGCTAGCCATGTACAAGCAAAACAATGGTCACATGGTCCTATTTTGCAATTTTTTTTCTTCAAGTATTTCGAAGCTCATTGAATTCCTTTTCAAACAATATTTGGTAAATCCAGAAGTTATGAAGATAATAATAACTTAATATTCCCAGTTCGAGAAAAAAACTACCCTGCTTTTTTGTAGTTCATTGCCGAGCTGGTGGTAAATCCTCAGATGAGATGTAGGAACAATGAAAACATTCTCAATTTATTAATAGATTTGTGAAGCAACGAACCTTCTGTCGCTTTTTTATTTATTCAGGTAATCATTCTTAAGTAGATTTCTGTACCCATGTGGTGGATCTCTATCAATTTTTGAATCATCTAACTGAAAAATGTTCTTTCAATTAGCCGAAACTTGCATAAATCTGAGTAAGATTTACAATAAAAAATTTCAATTGAGGCGCATCCGCCAATTTCTTCTGATGGATTTTGAGTCCACACAATGCAGCCACACGTTTGGGCCAATAATAACCAATAGTGACTTTCACTCAACCACCCATCCTACATCACCGATCAAAATTCGTAAAATCATAAACCCATTTACTCTGTGTCAAGTCAATTATTGCACGACAAAATTCAAAGATAGGAACCCTCATCCATAATCACCGTGTAAGCACTAGTGGAATAAGTAATGAAGAATGCAATCTTGAATCAATCACATTTTACTAATTCATCAATATCATTAACATTAACATTTATATGATAATAATAATAATAGTCCCTCATAAACACTCATAGAGTGTACCCAATAGCATATGACTATACGGATAGAGGACGGCTATTACTACATTATTTGTCATGGCACTCCAGGGCGACTTACTGATTTTTAATGGCGCATTCACTTTTCAGAAACTTGGAAAACCTACAGCACCACCCCGGGTGGTCGGTTGCACACTCCAAGCATGCACCAGACGTCGGGATTGGCATCTAGACAATCGACTTCGATGAAAAGTGAGAAAAAATTCCTCATTTACAGGATTCGAGCCAGGCCAAGAGCAAGCGGAAGTTTCAAAGGCCGGCATCTAACCGCTTCGATACTGAGCACCCTATGATAATAGATATTTCGTTCTTTGTTTTATCATATTTCACTTAATTTCGATCAAATAATAAGCTCAAAGTTGTCATCGGTTTCAAAACGCATAGTTCCTGTCGAAGTTTTTGATAAATCTTTGCAATCAATGGATGTAGGTATCCTTTTTGTAAGGAACGATCAGTACCAGGAGAACCTTGCTGTATCTAGCTTATTAGAGTCATAATCCTTGATATAACTTTCTGCTACAGCTGAGTTTTTCCACCCACCATGTCGTTCAATTGCTATAATATTAGCCCCTTTATAAGCCAGTAATGTTGTTGAAGTGCGCCTTATACAATGGCCGCTATGAGCTTATGCCAGATTCAGAAATGAGGCATCTCTTGAAGGAACTTTAGACAAAGTGTTGATTTCAAACCACCTAGCACTTCGTTCTGTAGCCTTTCAAATCCCAAGAGTCTCCAGGTCTCATTGACGAGATGAAGTTCTGACCATTCAAATGTGTCATGGTGTTAGAGCTTTTGTTTCCCACCCAGGCGGTCCTGGTTCGATACCCACCGTCTGCTTCTGAGCTATCCCGGATCTTCCTTGCTCGCATAAGCTCTGGTGATTCGTAAAAAAAAATTAAAACCAAATAATTCCCCGCCCTTAACGTTTTGGTGACTACCCTTCTATCGAAACCATGTCAGAAGTCTGCAGGATGCCCATCTGTACCATATCTGTTTTCTTATTTTACCTCGCGAACAATCCTAACCACCTGCTAGTTACTTGAGTGCCTCCTTGAGCGAAGTGTGGCTGGATTATAGTTTTATAGACCGTTATAGATGAAGAGAACGATAATTGCATGCATATTCTTGAGAGGAAGAATATTTTTTTGCTTATTTTGCTATGAATATAATTGAAATGACTTTTGAGAGTTTGAAGGTTATCCACTTTGAAGCCGAGGTATTTTATTTCTTGCACTATTTCAATGTTTTCATTATATATTGATATATTTATGTTATTTATGTTGGTTTGGCTATATTTATATTTTGAAGTTATTATCATTGCCTTGGTTTTTAGAGTATTTAGTTTTAGTATTTAGTGATAATTTCCAAACAATTGTTCATTTTCTCTATGGCCTCATCTAGGTTCAGACTGCTGACAGCTATGAGAGTATCGTCAGCAAACAAGTTAATGAATTCACAGTCTTGAATAAAATTGATGTCATTTAAGTAAAGAATGAATAATAACGGTCCTAGGACACTGCCCTGAGGAACACCGGTGGTTATATTTTTTTCACTAGAGATTGCATCATTAACCTTGGTTACTTGAGACCGTCCTTTCAGGTAAGTATCGAACCATTTTAAAACGGTCCCGTGAATTCCGTAATACTGCAATTTAATCAAGAGGATATCAATAACAATTGTTTCAAAGACTCGTTTAAAGAACACTGCTACTACAAATTTGTTTTCGTCTATTAACAACTTCCACTTAGTTATTGTGAGTTGCAAAGCCATCTCACAAGAATGATTCGATCTAAAACCTGATTAATAGATTATTATCATTAATATATTTTCTGAGCTGTTCATAAACGGCCACTTCTAAAAATTTTTCCAGGGGTGGTAAAGTATGTATAGGACGATAGTTACTAGGGTCATGAATAATATTGTTTTTTGGTACTGGGACTATGGTACTCATTTTCAGTTGAAGTGGTATTTCACTAGTTGCTAAGGAAGTATTTATGAAATTCAGTAAGACATGTCCCATAACCTGAAGAATACTTTTCAAATTTTTGCTGTTGAGAACATCAGATTTGCATTTATTGTCCAGACTATTAATGATAAATTTCAATTCGCTCAAGCTCGAGAATTTACAATTTATGACAGGCAGGTCAGTGTTTTTCTATGCTGGTGATGGTGGGATATTTGATTTAATTTTCAAAATACTTTCAATAAAATATGAGTTGAATCTCTCCGCTTTGTCGAGGTCGTTCCTTGCAACTATCAAATTATCGTCAATCACAAACTTAATGTCATTTGTTATCTTGCTTCTTGTGTCTCCTGATCATTATTACTTATCTCATTTTTGAATTTGATTGAATTTCCGCGCTCTATTGGTCTGCGTGCAATTTGCCATTTTTTTGAACTTGTTTTCAATTTCATCAGACTCACGATGAACCATGCTGGGGGCACAAAAAATAAAAAAACGGTATGTGATTAATTGCCTCTACTGGATCATAGTCTCAAGTATTTGCTGAAAGAAATAATTATATTTGCGAAACTCAAGATGGAAATTGGATAAGCAAATTATTTCGTGTTGCTATTATTTTTATGACACTTTGTGGAATAATGAATGAATGAACAAGTATAACGCATTCCGTTCGATGCTTTCTTCTACCTACTAGAAATTTGACAACCCATCACAAGATCATGAGAATCTTTCAAAGTATAAAGTCTGCATGGAATTCTGAAATTCATTAAATGAGGTATAAAATACCCAATCTTGTTTAAAAATGTTATACGTAAAACTATCCTCCGAGACAGAAAATTCATTATAACTGAAACTTTCCTAAACGAAGACATTCAGTGAGGGTGAATAGTGACGTTTATATTCCCATCCTGCACTAATGGAGAATATTTGATCGCTTACTTAATTTTCAGCTTGAAGGAGGAGATGACAAAAGAACATTTGTGACTAATTGCAGTTTAGAAAATTTTGAATGAATATGAACATTCATTATTCAAATTAATATTTCAGACCAATATATTTCAAGTGGAAAGTGAAAATAATGCAGATGTTACACAAGCAAAGGAAAATTACGGTAAAATATTTTTATCTGATCATCACTTCGTACTTGGTTTTAGTTAATATGAAAAGTTTTTATGAATTACACTTACTGAATGATTATATTTGATGAATAAGTGATTTTAATGAAACGATTTATATTAGTTTGAATGAGTTTGAATCTGTTTGGAAATGAAGCCACTTTCAAAATAAAGTAGTACATACTAAGCAATGATTTATCGCAATCAGTTGAAAACTTATAAACAACGTTTCGATGTAATAAAAACAATTATTTAGGGCAGAAAGTAACACCCTTTGGTTCTGATCGAACTTTTTTCTGTTTTTCTTTGTGCCTTATGTTTTGAATCACATTCTACCTGAGTTAGGTACTGTTTTTTGGTGAATCATTTGTCATGCCATATGTCAGTTTTGAAGATATCCCAGAAGTTGGATCAGAACAAGGTCTGACAATTTGCAAATTTTTGTTTATTTCCAATAAATATTTTCCTACTCATAGGCAATGATATGAGGTACACTAGGGCTGTATCCATGGTATATTGTGATCTTGTAACATTGACCAATAATTTTTTTTTCTGTAACTGTTCGATATTCAGAAAACACCTTCCCAAGCGAATGACGTCAATAAAGCCATTTATCGAACAATCACAATGTGTTTTATTTCAAAAAGTAGCATCGGTGATACCCTCCAAACATTTTTTTTATGTTTTTTCGTCAAACTGTTCAAAAGTTAACAGGGGGGAATATTAAAAGCCGCACTGTATAAGTACAACATAGATCTATTATACTATTATTGGACAGGCGACCATTTTGTTAAAGAGTCGAAATGATGAAAGTATTATTCAAATTTTTAAAACACATTTTGTTAAAGAATATCCTTACTTTTGACTTTAAAAGTATTTATACTCATGTTAGTAATCAAAAACACTTCAAGTAACTCCCTGAAAAATTTTAAAGATAGATTGAAATAAGTTTTGCGATATACCTAATCTGTATTTGGGTAGCATTAAATTTTTTTTTGCCCTGGTAACATGATGGTATGGTTTATGTCCTCCTGCTCAGTCAGTTGTTTGACATGACACATTCATAAATGAAGCAAGATCGAGTTAATACGAAAGCTTTTGGAGAAAGGTTTGCAGTGATCGTCATATTTAACCAGTGTCATAATTCTGACGACTTGTTTTGTAATTTATGATATTTGAATAAAAAAAAGTCATGTCCAGATGACATGAAGAACCCCATACTATCAATCCATATGCCGTTATGCTGTGAAAAAATATGAAAGAATAAAAAAGTGAACCAATGACAAGTCGACATTTTTCAATGACAGCTGTTATGTATTAAAAAAACAATAATTTTACTGCTAATAGTTCACTACTTCCAATACACCCTGTAACTCAGATGGAAATAATGCAATAAGAAGTACAGGTCCGTATTTGAAAATAAAAAGTTGAGGGTGGCCCGGTTGTAGTAAACTTTGTATATAATTTTCATTTGCATATTTGGATAGTCTACAAAAAGTTGATTCGGCAAAGTGCCAAAAGTTTTAAAAAATCTTCACAAAATAAATAGATATAGGCAAAAAAAGAATTCCGAAATTTTCCAAACCAGAACCAAAGAAGCAACATACATTTTTTTGTACGTAATTGACCTCTGGAATACGCAACTTTGCCCCCATTTAACCACCCTTCAATCTTTTACTGTTACCGAGATCCCCATGCATAGACTCGAATCTGAATAGCCCTGTATAAACACATGGATATGCGCTTAGATGATTTGTGAATATACGGTAAGAAATTCAATGACGAGTCCAAATATATACATACACTCCGAGAAACTTAATAAGTTTATTATTGTCAATATTATTTTTTGTTGAAAAGTTTTGGTTTGTCATCCTTTATAGAAAGAAAATTGCTCCTAGTCTAGTCTGTTATGAAACTTTCAGATTCATTAGCGTTGTAAAGTAAATTGGAAGGCATGGTGTCACTAAACAAAAAAGTGGCATTATCAGCATACTTTTATCGGAGATACATTCGATAGGTTGAAAGGCTTATCATTAATTTAAATAATAAATGATACAGGACCAAGAACTGAACCCTGTGGTAGTCCATAATTGACTTTTATAGATTTTGATTTGTCACCGTTGAATTCAACACCTTGCTGGTGGCCTGCAGGGAGGGAAGTGGATAGATTCAAGACTCTTTGACTAATCCCATAATATTTAAATTTGTGTAATATTACACCATGGTCAACCATGTCAAACGCATTTGACATGTCATAAAATTTTGCACAGAACAATTGGCGCTCGTCAGAAGTTTCTATGATATATTTGTACATTTCGCAAATTGTATCTACAGTGGATCTCCTCTGTATGTATCCAAATTGGGCATTATTAAATAAATATTTTTTTTCAAAATATTCTGATATTCTAGTTTTTAAAACAATCTCAAGTATTTTTAAGAAAACAGGTATAACAGATATAGGTATATAAATGGCTGTGTTGTTAAAATCACCTTTGTTTTGTCAAGGAGTAACTGGTGTTATTTTAAATATTTGAGGATAAATCCTGCTCTCGATTTTTGGAATTGAAATCAGGAGTCCCACGAAGATCAGTCCTAGGTCCGTTACCGTTTTCCATTTATACTAGTCAGCTTGTCAATTCATTGAGGTTCTGCTTTTGGAATCTCTACAAAAATATATTTTTTTTAACCTGATTATATTATTGCTGCAGCCTGTACCAGAATCAACGAAGCTGTTGAAGGTGTTGTGCGACTTGGCGAATACTCGCACAAAATAAAATTTTATGATATTTGACCCCAAAAGTGACAGAAAAAAATTGAAGATAAGGTAAAAGTTGATAAAACTTTTGTCTAATTTCTACTAAGCCATTTTTATTAAAACCGCGGATTCAGCTTTAACACCATTTTCAAGTATTATACTGACAGTATGTCTTTGGGTACACTCCACGAGTGTTTGTGAAGGAATATTATTATTATTCTTTGCCTAATTTCTCACGACGTTTCTTGAACACCACAGGATTTTTTGTTTCGTTTACGTGAAGATGAAGAAAAAACTTCATGTTAGATATACGCTGTCATATATTTCGATGAACCGTAAGTGAAAGGAATGTCTGAACTACCAAATCTGCGAATCGCAAGTAACAAGTGGGTTCGTTTGAAGTAATAAAGTTCAGCATATGATCACGAAGACATATCAAAATATTCATTGGCCCGTGATGTTTCATGGGGTGTTTCCAACATGCAATCTATAAGATACTCTTCTTGATATCGAACTACTTTTCAGTATTCCACTTTATCAACATGCTATGTTTGTCAATCAATGTCGTAGTTTATGCGACTGTTTTGATATTTTTGTTTATGATGTGCCTTCCTGATAGAACTGGGTTTTGTTCACGTACTGAATCGAATCGAGTCAAATTAAATCGTCAGCTAGTATTGAGAGAACAGAACTTAATAGAATGAATTTTTCAAATAAACAATGCTTCCTTCATTTATTTTTTCAATAAATACAATAATGGATTATCTCATTCCAAACATTTTTGTGAAGAAATCCTTAATCTCGAAAACATTTTGAGTTAGATGCAGGAAACCCTTCATCAATCAGAACAAAATAAAAATATATTTTCATTTATTAGTGATAATAATAATAATAATAATATATAGGCAGCTGAGACCATAATGCATTTGCTGTCAGCTTGTCTAGCTTATGCGGTCTCAGCCTATATCTACAGGCATAACGCGGCCTTACGAGTGTTGTACTACCATCTACGATACTCGTAGGAGACACCGGTGTTGCATTATGCTCCGGGGGATATTGAGTCCGTTGTAGAGAATGAGAAGTGCCGAATCTATTGGAACTACTCATTCCCCACTCTCAGGTAAATACAAGCCAATAAGCCTGATGTAGTCCTCCTCGACCATCAAAGTAGGATGATTTTTGTCATTGAGTTTTCAGCTCCTGGTGAAACGAACATCGTCCGAAAAGAGGAGGAAAAACGGACTCAATATCGAGATCTACTCTTTGAACTCCGCAGGCTTTACCCAAAGCATTCTGTCAAGATGGTGGTTCTGATAATAGGGGTCCTTGGTGGATTGATGCTCTCAACTTGAAAATCATACCGGCTTGCCATGATGTGGCAGAAAACTTAGCCGGAAGAATGCAGAAGGCCGTAATTCTTAGTTCACTCCGCCTTCTCAGGGCACATGACCCAGTATTCATTCACCCCAGGGACCGCCACCTCTAAAATGTTAAATGGAAAGATATTGCAAGTGATACCTCATTTTGAAAGTATTTGTCTCCTGAATACCAAGCAACACAGAAAATTGAATACTGTCAAGTCGTTTTCGAGAAATTCAATGTTGTAGTTAAATCACTCTCTATATTCAATCAATAAAAACAAGATCTGATAATATAACTGTAAACCATCAGTTACCGTACAATGAAAAAAGTAATCTTTTGAATGGAATCCCACATTTTGTAACATTTCTGGCTTTATCCGAGAACACTCTTCAACAATTCGATGTAGCTGATCTTGCAGAGATTCAGGAAAAATAATCCATTGGGATTGAGTCTGGGGATCTGGCTGGCTTCACCGTAGGACCTCTCATTTCTACGTCTTTCTTAGCTCGCACAAGTCTCTCAGAGACATCTGAGGGTTATGCTCGTAATGAAGCAGCTGGTTGACGGTATAACAATTCTAACAATTGTAACAATTTTAATTTTTTTTTCAACTTCGTAAAAGACATGTGGATTGACATCTGACCATAGAAAATTATGACAATTCACTGTTGAACTCAAAAAAAGCAGTAATGCAGATATTAACAAAAAATTCCCATCTGCATCTATTCTTGCAGTCATAATTTCACAAAACTCTTATCACTGTGAGTACTAGAAAAGAAAAGCTGATCCTTGTCAGCCCTGTCAGCATCTTCAATGGCCGATATTCTATGATGCCCCGGTACCTAGAATTGTTTCATTTCATGCTGTTACCTAGGCATTTAGATTTTTCATTGTCAACATGTCTTATTTTCAAGTAATTCCTATATACTTCATTCAAAGATTTTTTCTTCGAACACCTTGATTTACATTACATTCGGAGATTTTTGTTATTCCTTGTCATACTGTCCCATGCTATACAGTGTGGTTCACTTCTCATGAAAACACACCCGTATCTTCCGTAATTTTCGACGTAGAACCATGAAATTTAATGATTTTTCGTCAAAAATTACAGAAGATACGAAATTAATGAAACACACTGTCCTGTTTTTATATACTTTTGTTTGAGCTGATTCCGCTATTACCAAATATAAAGCAGACCTGATATATATTCATTACTAATTCATAACACATTTTTTTCATAGACATAGAATCCAATTAATTATTATGCCACCACTCTCCACTATACACACACCTGCAATAAAACACAAATTATATTATTTGTACTAGGTCTTCACCAGACCACCATCAAGTGGAAACGTATGTAAATTCGCCAGTCCATATCAGCATTAAACACAATGAAACCGAATTTTGTTTTTCTTGAACAGCTATCTCGAATGGAAATGAGTGAAATTTATCTCCTGGTTGTGGTAATTAGGCAGCAACTTGTTTTTTCAAGGTCTGAATGCCGATATTTGCATATACGGAATAGTTGGAATAGAATACTGTGCAAAACATGGATAGCAGAAGTTTCCATGTATCATTTTCACATTAGAAATAAAAAGAAGTAACGACCATCTCTACATTCGTACTTCAGTGAGAATGAAAATATTTGGAAATGTTATTCCATACTATTTTTGAAGTAATGGTTTAGACAGAATTTTGGCATAAGTGAACCTTCCGACTCGAAACTCCATCAGTGTCTGTTTGGGATGATTTATGATCAGGTTTCTTTAAAAACACCGAGAACACGTTTAGCGTCTAGAACGCCTAGAAACGTACAGATCTCCCTTTCATGAATGCGTACCAAATGGTCTGATGTCGATCAACATTGGAGACATAATTGGGGACTCACCGGCCGATATTACTGAATGACTGAATTATAGGAATCGTGTCATTGCGTTTCAACGGTTTCGCAGCCGCTATAATTTACATGCAGTAGCAGGATATTTCGTTACAATATCAATCAGTAAACCTCTCTGACTTAAATGTTGAAATATTTTCCCAAGGGTACCCCAAGGATTTGTTTCGGGACCGTCATTGGATATAATGTGTACCAACAACACTTGTAGAAATACAGTTTTCGCAAATGTCACTACTCTGCTTGTATCAGACTCCGAAATACTGAATCCACTTACTCAATAGAGCAAAGTATCGACTGGCAGAAATCCCTGAACCTCTATTGATCCTTTTATCTCAGTTTTCTATAATGAAGATCATCAGGCCTTATAATTTCACAATTGATATATCTGATAAATATTTAATATCGTACAGGAATCTTTCCGGATTTTATCAAAACTGGTTATCACTATAAATGACAAGAAAAATATTTAAATTTTCGACCAATCACAGTGCCGTACGACTTCATTACCGAAAATTCACGACTTCCAGTTTATCCGGAAGTGACACTAAACTTTTTTTTTCAAATGTCACCCTGTAATTTATTTTTCATTATCCGGAAGAACACGCAATTTATGATAACACTGTTCTTCTAAATGGAAAATCCGTTGAAAAAATGGCGGAGATACAGTTGATTGTTCAATCGAAAAAAGTAAGCCATGAACATCAAACTCAACATTCACGAGAGGAAGGTTCGAGGTGAGATACATTGAAAATTGAGCTTCTCATGTAATTGTAGCAACCATATTTTCCAACAATTATCAAAAATTTTCTCAAAACGGAGTAGTACCCACAACTGCCATTTCTTGAATGGCAATATACTCTTTTCACACTGTCGTATTGAAAAATGGTGAATTATCAGATTACTCGAATGGAAAGATTTGATTTTTTGCTTAGCTTTCGTATGTTCAAGCCGCCTCTGTTTAAGAATATTCAATTTTGAGAACACTCATAATGAAATATCCCGTATCTTCAGAATTCTCCAAAATTTTTAACACGATTATTTGGATAATTCATAACTTTTCAATATGACAATATGAAAAGAGTATGTTGCCATTTGAGAAATGGCAGTTGTGAGCATTTTTTTATGGGTACTACTCCGTTTTGAGGAGATTTTTTATAATTGTTGGAGAATATGGTTGCTGCAATTACATGAGAAGCTCAATTTTCAGCTGTATCTCACCTCGAACCTTCCTCTCGTGAATGTTGACGCCTTTGATGTTTGATGTTCATGGCCAACTTTGTTCGACTGAACAATCAACTGTATCATTTTTCAACCGATTTTCAATTTTGAAGAACAGTATCATTACAAATTGCGTGTTCTTCCGGATAATGAAAAAAATTTATAGGATATGGTGGTCGGTGGCTTAGCGGTCTAATGGCACAGGCCGTTTGAAACTCCAGCATACCGATAGTCGGTTCGAGCCCGATGTAGGTACAAGAGATTTTTTCTCAAATACTCTATATCGGATCGATAGGCGACCGCATGCCTTGTTGATAAGCAAGTGTATTGTGAGTTATCTAGATGCCAATCTCTTCTAGTGCTAGCTTGGAGTGCAAACCGACCACCCGAGGTGGTGCTGTAGGTTTTTCGGGTTTTCCTACAGCTGAAAAGTGAATACATCATCTAAAACATTAGTAAGTCGCCCCGGAGCGCCATGGCAAATAATAATAATAGCCGTCCTCTACCCGCACAGGCTATGCCTTTGGGTACACTCTACGAGTGTTTATGAGGGAGTATTACTATTATTATATTATTATTATTATTATTATTATTATTCATTCCTTCAGATTTTCAAATAAATATTTGTTGATTTATCAGTGTTTTTATCGTGTATTTACATTTGTTGTTATTTTTGTTCAAAATTCCGCACATTTATACAAGGGATGAAAAAGTATACATGTTAATTATTTATGGGGAATGTAGAAAAAATGTCATTGCGGCTAGAAACCTTTATGCCGACCAATATCCTGATAGACAATGAAATTATCTCATTCGTCTTGAAAATCAATTCCGAAGAGAGCCTATCCATGATCCCAAAGAAAACGTTATCATTGACGAAGGAAAGGAAATTATTGTTTTAGCTCGAATAGAAGTTGATAAGACTGTTCCTTTGAAGCAAATTGAGTTTGAATTGGGAATTAGTCACCAAACGGTAAGCCGAATCTTGCACAAACATAATTATAAATCTTTCAAATATCAATTGCACCAGCACCTTTAAAAGAATGAATATACACATAGGATGGAATATTGCAATTAGATTTAGCAGAATAGGTAATGTGCAGCCAAGCAATGCTTATTTGGGAAGGATTTTATTTTTGGACGAGTCTAGGTTTACAAATATGGGATTATTTACCGGACAAAATACAAAAAAAATCAAAATAGTTTTTTTTTAATACTCGCGTTCGGTCTGTGATTCTATAGATCCGACAAATCCTGGTTTTTGTCTACAAACCCAGTCATGAGTTGAAAACTCTTGCTAGATGGGGGCCAGTGCCTGGAAAGGTTTCCTCCAATAGTTATTCAATCCATGTCGAACTTCTTCCACAGAAAGATCCGACAAAATCATAATTATTATTACTTTTATCATTTCCCACATGGTTCTGTCTTGATTAGTTTTCCGAAAACTGATTGATTTCTCTGAGGTACTTTGTCGTTTTCTCTGGACCTATTTGTTAACATTAATTATCTGTGATTCTCTCAAAAGACCAAACATAATGTAGATTTGATTCAATTTCAATCAGAATATATCCTACGATTATTTCTTGCTCTCGTTCAACATTCCGACGGATCGATCCTGATGATATGAAATCGGTCGAATATCTAAATAATGAAAAAATAGGGCACTCCATGATGTAATGCAGTTGACAAACTGTAATGTGAATGAACAAACAGCAGCGGATGTGATGCAAAACGGAAGAAGCACTTTCCGTAAAATTAGTAATAATGGAAATGAAAAATGTGATTTTGCTGCCAAAAATAGCGCTCGCAACATTTTGTTTGTCAGTGATTCCGAATAACACGGCATCATTAATAATATTTTGATGGACATCCATTAATTTACAAGTGTACAACTTTTTGATTTACATTATTCGAAATGAGTGATGTGATGATTCGATACTGTTGTTCGACTTCGTATCCGTGTGTAAGTATTGTGTATGTTCGTTTTTTGCGACTGTCACATCGAGATTAGGTACTTATTCCCTTTTTGGATCGCGTATTAAAATGAAAAAGTCCGAAATAATCAAGCGGGCCAGCGGATGTCATGTTAAAGCTTCATTCTGTTATGCTTATCACATCTGGAATCCGAAACGGTTGTCATCTGCCACTCATATATCATGCTCATTGTAAGTTATGGAAGTGAAAGAGTGAACATTTTAATGTTCTTTCCCAGTTGAGTTACGATTGGTATGAAAATTTGGCACGCTTGGCTTTCTCCTTCACAGTGACATTGACAAAAATATTCACATACATATATTTCTACAGGGGAGATTCATTCATTTACGACAGTTTCATCTGATTATTCTAGACGAGACATGGATGGTGATGAATGAAATACTAGTTGAAATAATGATCATGATAATAATAATATTCACCGACAACTGATGCCGTTCTGGAAAACTCGCTTCATCATGAGATCTGGTTGAGACAGAGTCCAAGCAGACCTAGAGGTAGATCAACATCGCTCTCAAGAGGTAACCACGGCTGCAAACTATCTCCGCTGTAAGTTTTAGCATAACATCTGGTCATCAGAACTGTCAGAGAAAACGAAAATTTCTGCACATAATATGTTATTTCAGCATGTGAAATAAGTAAAAAAAAACGTACTTTCAAGAACACCAATAGTGTAGGAAATTTTTGAAAGACTGAATTATTAAAAATAATTTTTCATGTGATGCAACTAATAAGCTGGTGAAATAGACTCAACGTGGAGCACATAAAGTCATCAGTAGTTTGGACCTTCTTCTCTGCAGGGTTTACGACCATCAAAATGCTGATATCGGAGCATTTTTTCTGGAGGCAGCAGCCCTTGGTGCCAATGAAGTTGGTCTCGTATTCGATAATGGGCGGGGTGACTCAGACTCTGTTATCAAATTGAAACCAGTCCAGCGAAAAGCTCAAATTGAAACTGTGGAGACTAAGGATCTCTTGCAGTTACATAAAGAAGAGCTAATGCATGGGGTTTCCTTCAAGAACATTGGGACAAAAATTTTAGCAATGCTTTCCTCAGGTCGAGTAGGCTGAAGTCAGATACCAAGGGATTCCTAATGGCCTGTCAGAATGATGTCTTCAATACCTTGGTCTACCGTAGTTGCAAGATAGGTAAAGAGGTCCCAGATATAAGATTTAGAGCATGTCGTGGGCTTTCTGAGACCATAATGCATTTGCTGTCAGCTTGTCCAGCTTGAGTGGTATCAGCCTATATCCACAAGCATAACGTGTGTTATAGTACCACCTTCGACACTGGAAGACGCCAACAACTTCGTTGCATGGAAAACATATTTTCCATACATGTTTCTGTTGTTTGATTAGACCAGAAGTCTTTTTATCGATTTCTACGAACCCTGTCTAGAGTGTCTGAATAACATAATGTTATAGAATGGAGCCTATTATGTCATCAAGAGTTTGCAGCTTCTTCTCTGCATGGTCCAAGACTATCAAAAAGCAGAAATCTGGCGTTCCTCTTGTAGGCAGCAGCCCGTGCAGCCGAAGAACTTGGTCTCGTATTCGTAAATGAGCGGGGTGACCCAAACTCTGTCACCGAATTGGAACTGGTCCAGCTTCTGTGGCGAACTGTGGCGACTGAGGTTCTCCTGTAGCTACATGAAAATGAGCCAATGTATGGGGTCTTCTTCAAGAACATTGAAGACCTTGGCTTATCCAAAACGTTAAATCACCTCCAAAGACAATATGTTCGAAATGCAATATGAGGCTATGTGTGAATTGTTTCATCC
Organism: Chrysolina americana; assembly: GCA_958502065.1. NCBI lineage: Eukaryota > Metazoa > Arthropoda > Insecta > Coleoptera > Chrysomelidae > Chrysolina > Chrysolina americana. The sequence continues at coordinate 48,202,734 of OY293420.1, forward strand.
CTTTTCATTCGTTAGCATATTCATTCATTGTTTGATTATTTGACCCAATTTCCGTTTCTATTTAACAGAATGGTACTGTATGGAGCCTGGGAAGTCCTGAGGAGTTCAGATCTCCATATTTGCATTGTCCGCGAGAATGAAAAACTAGTATTCCGAGCTCTTCTTTTCCATGCAGTAGAATGTGCGGTTAATGAAGTAGGTCTCTGGGTCGGTTCTGAACGAGACGGAACTAATGCTGCGGACGGCGGAGACTAAGGAACCCCTGCAGCTACATAAGGACAGGACAAGAAAATACATACAGTCTTCTTCAAGAATATCGAAGACCTTAGTCTACCTAGAAAAAGTGGAGTGAAGTTGGAGACTGAAAGATTCATAATGGCCTGCCAGGATGGTGTCTTCAACACCCTGGGATACCACAGTCCCTGGTATTAAATACAAAATGCATTTGTTGCTGAGTGATCCAGATTATGTCTTCATGGCCTATAGCCACAGACAGTTGTATGCAGGATGTTGTTTGATAATATTTGGACAATTGTAACAATTGGAATCAGTGTCACACTCAGATATGTCATTTCTTATAGAAAGGAATCAGCTGTATTTTGAAGAAAATAATTGAAATTACCATTGCGTGCCGATCAACGTCCAAGTAAGTATGAAACTGTTGAAAAAGACTCTACTCGAAAAAAAAAAGTTCCAACAATTGTCTCTGGTCTGGATTTCTGGCAACTCTGGCATGGAAGGCATCAAAGCAAGAGTCTCTCTTGCAATAAAGGGAAAACCGAGAGAGGGTTTATCGGACCAGAACCTGCACTCCTTTCACGTCTTTTCAAACAAACACTGAATCCCTGGACTGCAAGAAGAGTATCAGAGTCCTGGAATAACTTTCCAGGATTGGTCCATTCCAACCCATATATAAATTCTTTGAAAACAATTGTTAGACTCCGGTAGGAATGACTTAGACGTTTTCTAAGGGCCAATTGCAACTGGTCATTATCATAGTCACAATCATTATCACAGTCACAGTCCCAATTGTTATTGTTTGAGACTGAAACTAAGGAAATTGTATACATGTTTCTACTGAAATGTACAGTTTCAATTTAATTTTATGATCAAGACTGTGACTGTGATTAGAACTATGATGATGACAAAGTTGCATAAATTGGACCTGAGTAGGCCTTACTTACTGGCCACTGTCATCTGAATCACCACATATCTAGACTAAGACTGTCGGAAAATGCAGAATGCCATCTTTGTCTTGAAGATGATGCAACAGCAGAGCATACAGTTTCGTGAAGAAGCTGGATTTATTCGGTGAAATATGAATTGGTATAAATCACAATAGATGATCACAAGTTGAAGTGATCTAACCTAATTCAACCATACCTAACCTAGTTGAGAATTCCCATACGTTTTATTCTGAAGTTTGTTCATAAAATTTGGATGAGTATTCCTGTCTGGTTTAAATGCTCGCACTGTATATCGTTCATTTCCATTGTGGCTGCAGATGGCAGCTAGGTTATCGCGACTGAAAACCACACTGTCAGTTGCATGATTGCCGAAGCTATATTCATCGAAAATGGAGAGTGACGGTTCGCTTCCGTTTTGGAGAAAAACATAATATACGCAATAGTTGGAATATCAAGTATACTTTTATTTTCATACTCTCATTCAACAGCAAATTTCAATATGTTAGTCTTTCACGAAATTATTTCAGAAGTCAGCTACATGAATTGAATTTATATTATTCAAACTCACTAGTTTGATATCATTAGTGGTATTTTTGGAAATGATTTTCAATACATTGTGTTACTTCCAACGGACATGTTAAATAAAGATGTTTTCTGTCTTGTAATCAGGCAGTGGTCCCATTTCATATGACTATCAGTGATTATTCTCAAATATTTGATTTTTTTCCCAGGAAGAATATGGAACGGTGTTTCAGTTCCGACCATTGAGTGGTCGAATGTTGGTAGTCCAGCTAAGTTACAGCGCGTTATTATCTTGTTAACTAACCAATATTTTATTGGTTTATTAGCGAAAACTCCGTTTCAACCTTAGATTTCAATGAGCCCCTGGACATGGAGACATGCAAAACATTTTTTTCTCAACACGCGATGTTCCAACGAACGGCGAAGCTAGGGAACTCTCTGCCTCCGGAGATGTTTTCTGGGGCATAACGCCTGTAGGAGTTCGAGAACAATGCAGATTCGTAACTACTTTTCCTCGGCTCTCAAGACGTTTTGTGAGCATTAGAGATAACAATGGAAGTCCAGATCAAATCAGAACATTGTCAACCACTCTCAAACAAAAATACACATGTTATTTCAGAATAGCCTACGATGGAAAAAAATTGTCGAAAATATTTTAATGGAATCGTAATGGTTTTGATAACATATGTTCATTGCAGGAAAATTACAAACGAAATAAATTTTTCATTTCATTAGTGAAAAATATGTTTTCTAGTTCTTCATGTATCATGTGGCGAGCGGAACAAAAAAACTGATTAGTTCTGGGATGGGTTTCCACGTTTCAGCTTGGTAACTAAATTAAAATCTGGATTCAATGTCAGGAATATCATAACGACGAATATATATGCACGCGTGGAAATGCTAACCTCACAGTTGACACAGATAATTGGAATTGTATTCACTGTCAGGAACATACGTAAATGTTGGACTTTTTTGGTGATTTTATAGACTTATACAGATTCAAACGGAAGTTATGATTCTTTTGTAAAATTCAGTATTCTTATTAATATACATCGGACGATGAAAGCATCGTGAGTATACACAGAGAAGAAAATAAAATCCAACGTAAAACAACAACTACTGACCGTTGAATTCAACAAGAACTATTTTGCAGTGCTCTCTGAATCTTGAAGCCAAAATAAAAAATCGAATGAATCTACATATAAAATGGTATATTACGTAACAAGAGTTGTAAGTAACCCATTACGCATGAAATGAAAAAGTTTATGCACGAAGCCGCGCATAAACGTACTATACTTTTTCTACGCCCATTCATTTTCTTCCATTAAATAAAGAACATCGCAATTACTTTATTATAATAGTTGTTAATAACAATTGAACAATTATATCATTTATTTAACAACAACATTCAACAGTCATTTCAACATTTATTTTCATAGCATGCTACTTAAGAAAACGTGTCCTATTTTAAAATAAATTGCATAACGTGCTGCCTAAATTTAGGGGCATCACTCTTTCAATCTTAAATATATCTCGCTAATGCTGAAAGTTTTCATGTTTTTCAATTGACTAAATTTGTGTAAATAGGCCAAATAAAGTCTTACGTAAATAAAAATTTTATTGTAATTTAATTAAACCAAGAAGTTTAAGTTTTCTTCTCAAAACGCACTTGTATGTTATGAGATCTCATTACCTGCACGTTATTGTTAAACGTCATTTACAAGGAATGTTGACAGTGCGATTTTTGACGTTTACAGACATGGGCGTAGAAAAAGTAACAAATGATACATGGTTGTATTTTAAATATCATATGGAGACAAAAAATCTAAGAATATATCAGGTATTGACTCCAGTCGCGAAAACTATATTCCTATGTCAATAAATTTTTTGGTAGAGCTAAACCAAAGCATGGTAAACTCTGTTCCAGCTTCCACTTCTGCCATGGCGTCCGGTATTTCTTTCCATCTAGGCCAGTATGATCCAGTTTCGAGGCTGGGATAACACAGGGTAAAGGAGATCTGGGACCTACAGCTTACTTAAAAGTGGATTACGGCAGTTGGATTCAAGCGCATTGAGTGCCGCATAGCATTCTGAAAATACCTGCCTCATTTCCCATGCTTGGTGCCAACTTTTTAGCCCCCGCGTACTCATTTCACTGGCACCACTGATTGCAATTTTGTAGCTGAATTGCTCATGCTAAATGAGTGCTCCACTATTAGATTCACCCCGTATATTTTGACTTCGTGATCTTCCAAGGTAATGAAGACACCATAAGACCATCAGCCATTTGCCCTAAATACGTGATAATCGTTCCGAGTTCAGTTCCTTTTTCAGAAAAATATCATATGGAGATGAAATAATTTCAGAAAGAGTTTTCATCACGTATTCATTCATTGGCGTAGTGCAAATAGCTCCTGCTAATACTTCTATCTGACGTTCATAAGTAGTTGGAGTAGTAATTTGGAGGAAGGCCGCTATCGTAGCCAGGCAAGTTGGCCCACATGGACCCTTTTTGCCATCACCAGTCTTCCACAAATCTACATTCTTTTTCCTAGGCTTCCTTCTCAAACCTTCGTGACCTCCTGATAAAAGTTGGTCCATTGCAAGTTGGTGAGTTTCTCTTTTTGGAGTTTTTGAGCTTCAAAGATTTCAAATCTCAGCCTCCCGTACGCCTCGCACTTGCCACCTCGTTTCCGCACACTCCTCTGTGACCCAAAACCCATACCAGCTGAACTTCCTTCATTTCAGCTAGTTCATCGAGAGTATCTTCGCATTCCTGTACAAGTGCTGACCTTGGTTTAGGATGACCGAGGGCTCTGAACCGATATAAATTCTCTGCTCGGGCCCTTCTTTTACCTCTTGTCTCATAGCTACAGTTAGGATGGCCAACACTCCAGCTTGGGAAACTGTTGGGTGCGTACCCAAAGCCTAGATTTTTTGTAAGTCTCTTTTTTCCAGGTAGATGCCTGCACCCGAAGCCTGTTTGTCAGTCAGACGCGAACCGTCTGTATAACATATTAGGCTTTCCGTGCAAAACTTCTCTGTTTTACCTTTTCATTATTCTCTGCTCGGCAAAGTCTATTCCATCAAAGTCTATCTTGTGCGCTTTCTTAGGGCAGAAATAGGAATCTCCTGCTCCGCCCAAATCGCTCCATCGTATACCCAGACTCTCGAGTCTCACATTTTCAAATCTCCTTCTTGATCCAGACCGAAAGCGGCGGCAGTCTCAGCAGTACCTCCAAAACTGCAGTTGCAGACTTTCTCATTGCATCCGTTGTTAGCAAACAGGCCAAACCTTACTAATTCTTTGGCTCAGTGTGCTACCTTGTGCGCCTGGCTGACCTATATTGGATATTTGGTCTTACGACTGACGTGTACAGCCAGCGCATAATCTCCGGGTAAGTACCCCAATTACATCGTACAATGGTGGTCGGTGGATCAGCGGTCTAATGCACAGGCCGTTCGAAACTCCAGCATAGCGATAGTCGGTTCGAATCCGATGTAGGTACGAGAATTTTTCTCAACTACTTTATATCGGATCGATAGGCGGCCGCATGCCTTGTTGAAAAGCAAGTGTATTGTGAGTTGTCTAGATGCCAATCTCGTCTAGTGCTAGCTTGGAGTGCACACCGACACCCGAGGTGGTGCTGTAGGTTTTCCGGGTTTTCCTACGGCTGAAAAGTGAATACATCACCTAAAACATCAGTAAGTCGCCCCGGAGCGCCACGGCAAATAATAATAATAGCCGTCCTCTAACCGCACAGGCTATGCCTTTGGGTACACTCAACGAGTGTTTATGAGGGAGTATTATTATTATTATTATTATTGTTAATCCTCCCCAGTAGCCATAGGATTGCTTCCGACTTTTATATAATCCTATTTACATGCGGCGTCCATGAAAGTTTAGACTCCAGAACCACCCCTAGGTATTTGACCTGCTGGACTAGCTCCAGCTCTTTGGTGAACAAAATCATCTCTGTTTTTGTCAGATTTTATGGAGTCCTGCTTCACCGCACCATCTTTCGCCTACATGCGGTCACAGACGACTCCAATGAATCGTCCGCTGACTGAAACAACTCTATCATCCACATATGATTGTGCCTCGAAACCTCCATCTGTGAGTTTACTCAAGACAGCACCATAGATGGGGAGAGGCAGCTTTCTTGAGGGCAGCCCCCTCTCATCTCGCCATTCAGTCTGAGGTTGTCCTGGGATACCTCGACCTTCCTCCTCGTTGGCGACAACAGCTGACCATCGAGTGAGGCGTTCCTCTGGTCATTAATGCCTTTATGGTCGCTGTTTTTGCCTTGTCAAATGCCCATTCTACATCGAAGAACATTTCTAACGTTTGGGCTATTTTTTGTTGGCCTTCTCTTCACCAAACTGTTGTTCCATACATGATCATTGGTCCTGCGACAGCAACGTATGGCCAATATACTCGTTTCGGTGACATAATGACATGTCCAATATTATGTATTGAAAGTTCTAGCTTCGTTCTCCTGGTGAACTGTATTATGAGAATTTTATATGTGTTGACAGATATTTCATTTCTTCCACACTATTCATATCCATATGAGGGTATTCAATATGTTCGTTCGTTCGTTCGCTTATAATTATTCCTTATTACTACAACCAGATAATTAGATTCATATGTAGCAGGTCAATCTCCCAGGGCGACAGAATGGCCAGCAGCAGCTGTCTTCCAGTAGGACAATCGTTATTGTTCTTACTATCCTTTTCATCAGGAAGGATGGTTTCCTGTATCACAGATCTAAGTAATTCATCAGAAACGTTGTTGATGCTACAATATAGAGTGTGGGATGAAACTCCAAGACTAGTGGTTTATTATCTTTCGGTGGACAAGTTTCATGATAAGTTGAGATAAGTGCATCCTCATAATGGTGGCGCCTTCTTCAACGACGTCTGCGTGGTCACTTACAAATTTTGAACAGTTCTCCAACATAACACAAAACTATAAGCATCAAATGAAATCACAATCTCGGAAAATGTTGTTTGGGATCAAAGGATAACTTCGAAATATGACAGGCATAGCGTATCGACTATCCGTTCCGAATCATTGAACGCTTCGTCGGCTCTTTTGCAACGGAATGCTGGAAAGATATGCGAGCCATGCAATTACTCAATAACACGGAATAACCTAACAGCCTCAGCGAGGCATCCCGATGCAATTCTTTCGCAAAGAAAGAGAGCGTTTATACCACGTGTCCCAACGAGAATTTGTATTATGTATTTCTGATGAACGGTGGAATATATCGAAATGTACCAGAACTTCCCTCGGTCAGGCAGGCTATCAATCTCCTTAGTGTTCCACGAGGTAGTGTCCTTCGGCTTCCAATACTCAGAAAAGATCGACCTGAATTACTTAAAATTCTCAGATATTTTTACTTCACCACAATATGAATTCGAACCCACTCATCATACGGAAACTCTGTGTCTAAAGTATTCATGAAAGTTATCCTTGACGGCAGTATAACTCTGTTTGAATTTTGCAAACCAGTTATAGACAATAGGAGGTACGATTTAATTAATAATTATTGTTGAGTTGGGTCATTGTTTCGAACTCTCAATAATAATTTGAAATGCATAAAAGTGCCTAGAAACACGACCAATCCTCAATGATATTGAGTCCCTAGGGTCTCCTTAAGCAAGGCACGAAAGGGCTCAGTCCTTAGCCACACTGGGTATGAACTTTACTACAAAAATTAACAAATATAACAACAGTTAACGACTGGTAACCTTAACAGACTAAGCTTCAAGTTTTTATCCAATGTTCGTATTGTTATTAAATGCATTTTTACTCAACGACCTTTTAAAAACACGTTGGAGTATTCATAATCGTGCCAATGGCCTAAGTAGTTTTTTCCGTTTATTTATTACTTTGACAAACAAACAATTTATGAAACAACTTTTGCAAATTTTAGTATTATTCAAATGAATTAATTTCAAAACAACCTTTTTTTTTGACATTGTCACCCTAGAAGAAACGGAAGTAAAATTGAGTTTTTATAATTTTTTTATGTAATGTAAATTTTGGAGATTGAATATGCTCGAGAAGAGGTAAATACTGGTATTTTTTTCATTATGTTATAAGGGAGTGGAATTGGCAGCCAGCCCTCCTAATATTTGAAGCCAGAACTTTTACAAAGGGTTGTATTTTGTAAATTGAAAATATCATTCAAAATTGCTGGTAGATAACTTATTCGTTTTCTTGTTTTTTCCATGGAACCAATAGTTTTCATCCAAAAAATTAAAATCGAGGTGAAAGCTGCTGCTGTACTAAAAATTCACAATTCTTTATTACTTCTCTATCAAATTATTGTCGGCTGCTGGCTGTCAAGTTCTGTTGTCATTTTACTCCAAAGCAAACTTTACCTTCTTTCTTTCCCAAGGGGTTTGAACTGAGACATTTTTTTATGGCAGACTCATTATAATTTACAACGGGAAATATTCATTCGTTTTATCGCAATATCGATAAACATGAATAAAGCAACAACGTTTTTATGAAGTTTTCATTATTTATGATACTTCATTTCACCCTTCTTTAAGCTCACTGTTCTTCTGTTCAACAAGGAATGATGGCATTTGTTATGTACTTCTTTATCGGTACGTATCCATCATTATTATTTTTTATCGTACCTAGTTTAGCGATGATTCATACATATTTCAACATCATCATTCGGTAACATATCACACCAAAATAGAGGTTCACCTTCTTTTAATAATCATGTTGTGTGAGACGAAGAAACACTTCCAAAACGTATCATTCTCAAAATCCTGACACTAATTTTTAATACTCAACACGGGCTGGCAGGATATTAATTCTATTATCGGTAAATTGAAAAAAAAATAACATGGTTACAATGCTCTGAAGTCAAGAACTCCCAATTCCATAACAGAATATCTAATCAAACCATTTGTTGATTCAACGTAAACGTATACCTATCATTGAGATACTAGCCTTCATAAGACAAGAACAACAATATTATTCCAATTTTCAGAAAATTTGATAATGCTTTGGCTGATAACTGTATCATCATAAAACATTTAGATGGAATATTTGACAAACACAATTAGGTATAGCTGATGAAGACTTCAGGTTCAAAAATGCACAACACTAGATGCCATTCTTAACCCGATAAACACCGTGTGGGTACTCTGCTTTAATGGATGAAAGTATTGTATCTACGTAGACTTAGCCAAGGCATTCCAGACAGTGAATGTCAATGGCTTCACTTCTTCTGAAGTCTGCTAAAGGTATTGAGAAACGTGAAAATTGACTTGGTTCATTCAAGACCATTTTAAATAGAAATCAGTATGTCATGATTGGAAATGTGTACAGCAAAATATTGGCTAGATTGTATGGGGTTCTTCAAGGCATTGTATTAGGTCCTGTAATATTTCCAATTTATGTATATAATGTACTCAGTTCATTCGCAGATGATACGCACATCTATTATAAAGCAATCTGAAAACAATTATTATTGAAAGTGAAATTCCCCATTTCACAATTGTTGTTATGTTCCATGGTACCCAGTCTTGACCAAGTTAAGCCGTTCCTTCCAAGACTATCTTTTATAAGGTTGTGATCAACTGTTTATATAAAAGGCATTCGCACCCATCCAAAGTTGGGGTTCCTGAGTACCTGCCATTCTCCACTTTATTCTATGAATACCTCTATCATTCACTACTTACTACAGTATGTAGATGTCGCTCACTGTTTTTTTTTTGTTTCAGGTGAGTCTTGGAGTAAGAAATCAGGGATGAAAAGGTCGCGACCTGGTTTGTGGTATGTAACAGTTATTTTTAGTCAGACGTTTTTTTTTATCGTACCACTAATGAAAAAAGGGGCCAACAAGTGAACAGATCCGGAACAGGAACACAAATATATATTGAAGATATTTTTCATGTCAAAAAACAATATCGATTCACTGAACTTCGGTGGAGGAAATATCAGTTACGGTTCACTACATGATATTCACATGAATATTCCAAAGAAATACGGGTAAAAGTACTCCTTGCTATTGCAGGCTGACTAGTAGGCCCCTATGGGACTTTGTCATCCCCCGCTGTATCTACGCATAAGTAATTCTCCTAACCACCCTTTTCGATCCTTCGCGACCTTCTGATAAACGAGAGAATTTCAACTAAGAATATTTCAAATCTAAGTAAACCATATGTTTTGCAGTCGCCCAGGAGGTATCCAATCTGATTATCTTCAATGCCTATTGACAAAAGCTGTCTAGTAGAGTAGAAGAAGCTTTTTTTTCGAAAATTTAAGATTTATAATTCAATGTTCGTAGAAGGTATAACTTCGGTTTTGTTCAGGATAGTTTTTATTATCATAGATAAGAGTTTTATGGTTGAGATTATGAAATAAGTTACAGAAGAACTCTTTGAATACCATCCTCTAATTATCATTAATTATGAAAAATGCGATGTCGACTTTACCTCCGTAGTTCATACAAAAATCTGTAATTGAATGGAATAACTCGTTATAGTCTGTCGAATTGTAATGCCCAATCATTTTCATAATAACTTGATTGCTATCGATAGCGAATTTGATACCTACGAGAATAATGTCATGTTCTCGTTCAGTTTTATGATCGATCATTCTTTGATGTCATACATTACAGTTTATGTAATGGGAACAATAGATATACTCAACTCCACGAAACATGCGATTGACTATCTATTAATGAAATATCAGGAGTGTACAGAAACTGTCAGACAATGTTACAGGATTCGGTGGAAAAAACTTTCCACTCAGATATCTTTCGCGGTTTTTGAAATCTTAAAGTAATTGTAAACGGGAACTTCTTGTGCTCAACAAAATGATAATAGAAGTAATCACAGTGCCAGATCAAACAGTGAGATGCATTGAACAACTGATGCCCCTTTGGAAGACTCTGAAAGAGTCAGATTTCAAACAGAGAAGGATACATTCAGAAAGGATGAGTTTCAGAAAAACTTTTTTTGACCTCTTCTTTTCTGCATCTCCCCATTGCCATTGTTCGTTACACTTAGGAAAACCCATGGATACAACTGCAGCACCTTTAGCAACCGGAGTCGTAAGGTCACCGATTTATATCACAGAGATGACCTCAAATTATAATAGCCTCGCTAGAAAAGAATCTTTATCACTCTCGAAGGGTGGTGGAAGAGTATAAATATGCTTTCGAAATAGAGTTTGGGATCGACATATGTGCCACGGTTCATCTCAAAAGATGACGATGTGGGAAATATGGAGTTGATGTTCAGCTCGTGGAGAATGCATCCCACATAACCTTGATACGGAGAGACGTATACTTACCTAGGGGTGGAATAGAACCGCTCCCAAGAGGTTATTTCAGCTCAATTCAGATCTGGTCTGCGTGTTGCAACTAATATACTTGCGTCCCGATTCTCTGGAGTGATGAAATGGACTCAAGAGGAGCTGCGCCAACTTGACATGAAAATGCGCAAAATGATGCATGTTTATACAGGAGCTTCCATCCTAACTGGTTATGCCAACCCAAACAACGTTGCCGTGGTTTTTGGAGTATGGAGTGTCTACATAACATAACTGTACAGAATAGAGTCTGTGAAGTCATCAGGAGTTCAGATCTCCTCCTTTGCTTAGTCTGCTACCGTGAAAAAGCAGAGATCGGGGCATTTCTTCTTTTCGAAACTGAACGATGTGACCCAAACTCTGTCACTGCCCTGGAACACTTCCTTAGGTCAAGTGGGCTGAAGTAGGAGACTGAGAAACTCATAATGGCCTGCCAGGATGGTAACTTCAGCATCATTGTCTACCGTAATTGCATGATGTCCCAGACACCGAATGCAGAACATATAGAGGAGCTCCTGAGACTAAATGGTAATGGCAAATATGGAAAGTGACTGATGCGATGCGACCTAATTAGATGTATTGTGCCCCATCTTCTTCTGCTATTTCAAGGTGTTCTCGTTTACAGCAGCCCCAACTTGAGGAATTAAAGGATTTTGAGGGGGTCTATTCGTGGTATTTCTCTTACAGTCATCTGGTGTGATCCCAGTATATTCAATCTTTTGTGATGTACAGCATAACACTCCATCAATATATGGTGTGGTGTTTCTGGATGTTACCCATATAATCTGCGGGTGCTGTCCTACTCTAAGCCTAGCTTCCTTAGGTGTTCTTTGAGTCTGCAGTGCCCCGTAAGAAATCCCGTGATTGTCTTTAGACTAGTTTTGCTGAGGTTAATCAGTGTTTTCGATCTTGCTCGGTTGAAGTTGCCGAGGATATTTTTGGCCTGCCTTAGGCATGGAAGTCTTTGCCAGTATGTTGCTCTCATTGCTTCTATTGCGTTTTATTGAGTTCGTCTAGGGAGTAAGATTTTCCAAGTCCACAAAATGGTTCTGGCCCGATTACTGGCGTTGACGCCCCTTTTCGTGCCAGGGTATCTGCTAGTTGATTGCCCTCCACTTCGACGTGCCCTGGTACCCAGAGGAGGATTACCTAGTTGTTCCTGACTAGATCATTAAGTTTATCTAGGCATTCCCAGACCATCTTTGAGTTAATGTTATATGAGCTCAACGCTTTGATGGCTGCTTGACTATCGGAGAGGATTGCGATTTCCTTGTTCCGAGATTTCCTGTCGAGGTTGAATTGAATGCACCTTTCTATGGCGTGAATTTCCGCTTGAAAAATACTGGGGAACAGGCCCATGGGTTCGGCTGCGAGGCCCAAAGGCTCCTGCTCCAGTTCCGTCGAGAGTTTTGAACCCGTCCGTGTACCATGATATGGTATTATTTCCCAGTGCTTGAATGGATCCACTCTTGGTATTCAATTCCGTTCGAAAGAATTTCTCGAAACTAAATTTCCTGGTAATTTCGTCATTTGGGAGATCGGCAAGGTGTGCACTTTCGGTGGGGGTTGAGCCCTTTACGATGTGTGCTGCCCATTTGAGTCCGACTTTAGCCAACCTTAGGTTTGCTTCCCAAGCAGTTGTCCACACCATGATATGAAGAGGAGTGAGGTCCAAAAATACCTCTATTGCTGCTGTTGGAGTCGACCTCATTGCTCCTGTTATACAAAGACATGCTCTCCTGAGACTATTATGCATCTACTTGACAAGCCCATGCGTTATCACCATATATTCACAGGCATAACGCGGCGCTACGAGTGTAAACAACCACCTACGACACTCGTTTCCTACCCTCAGTCAAATACAAGCCAATAAGAATTATGTAGTACTCCCCGATCATCATAGAGTGTTCATCTCTTGGAAAAACGAACATCATATGAAAAAAGGAGGAAAATCGAACTAAATATCAATAATTACCCTTTAAACTCTGCGGCTTTTCCTGAACCATTCTGTTGAAATCGTGTTCCTGATCATAGTGATACTAGGTGGAATGGTAGGCACGCTGTTCTAGAATGTGATGATGATTATACCGGCTCGCCGTTATACGGCAGTGCATCCACCGGATGTATTGGAGCTCCGAAGTCAGGACCACTAGTACATTCGCAAAGGGATTAAAAAAAAAATTTCGATTCCATCCACACATTTGCTTTGTTACTCACAAAAATATTAATGAAACGACAAATAATAATGAATATATGTGATGTGTCACTCTAGAAGCAGTGTTTTTCATTTAATAATGTTTTTTCTTATGCTATCCCTATAAGCAGCTTCAGGGCCCTACAAAGGATCCTGTTATCTTACGTTTTTGTATGATCAAATGAAATTATCCCTTGAATGCATCCACGACAAACGATGTCTACTTTGACTTTGCTTTCCCTTCAACCTGCTTCACCAGGATTGTTCATTTATTCGTCAACCATTATCATAACTTTTTCTTTCAAGCACACCTGTGATAACAATTTTTTTCTGAATGAGTTTCTTACAGTACTATAAAGATTATGTACTGTATGAAATCAGTTTTTGAACGATAGAAATTAGTTAGCTTAGAGATGTGAAAAGCAGAACCTCGATGTTCAGAAGACCATCTTCTAACTTCTGTAGTATCCCATGGCTGCCCTCTATTATTATTCATTTGACAGCATTTTTTAAAATAATTCATTTGTATTTTGTGGAAAAGTTTCTCATCTTCTTTTTGGAAACTAATGAATGAATTATGAAGAAAACATTGTTTTATTAGAAAATAATTTTTCTTTTGAAAAAAGTATTTGGGCTGACGCGATATTAGCATTTCACAGTCGATAGTACGATAGTAGACAAATTGTATGAAAATCATCTCATCAGGAATAGTATAGTAATAACATATTGATTGAAGTTGTATATGATTTGTTAAAATTTGGATTTCAATACATTTGTTGTGTGATCAGAAGATCAACCTATTCAGATGTCAATTACCTATTGATCACCTTTTGAATGATGATCTGATTCAAATTATCATTAGTGATTTTAACAAGTTCTGTTAACACATATTTACTTTTGTTCTAATTCCAATTAGACAATCCATGGGTGTTTTCGTTGTTCATAAACCCTTTCATATAAATCCACCCCTTTGGTAATTCCATGTGGGATTTCTCGTTCTGCCTTATGTTCTTGTGCTGCCTTCTGATTGTAGAATTGCTTAATAATTATGAAACTGGTGCAGCTAATAGCTGGTAATAATTGAACGGTCCTGATGTTGAATGGAAATGAGAAAATCAGAAGAAGCGATATACCGGAGAACGTAGCGTAACAACCAAGCGATTTTCTGGTGGGCCACAGCTGCTCTTCAACTTTCCAACGATGTGCTTTCACCTTTCTAATGGAAGTTTTTAGAGAGTGTATATTCCGAATGGATCGTTTATATCTTCGTGTGTGTCTTGGCAACAGAAAACATATCCTCAGTTCTTTCCGAGTGGATTATTAATAAAATATGGTCGTGATTATTTTCTTGATAATCATTTCGACAGGTCTGTTTTATTTCCCAAAAACAGATTTAACAACTGTGAGTTATTTCGTTCTGTTTGGTCATCAATTTGGTAGTTTTAAATACTTCAATTCCGTAAACCGGCTGTACCCTCATGAGGAACTATAAGTTTTTCAGAATATTTCGTATAGGTTTAAAAATTTTCAAAAATAAGATTTTCTGTTGATAAATCCATGGCAAAAGTTTAAATTATTTCTTTGTTCAGTGATTGTCTTTTTAAAATTTCTACTATTTTACTATTTGTCCAATGTAAAACTTCTTGCTTTTTGTCTATAGAACCTTTGGTGGTCTTGACACAGAATGTACTTGAAGAAGATATTTAAGCAATCTCAACAACAATTTGTTCAATTAAGTATATTTATATATTGATTGTACTACTATGAATAATGACTATTCTATGTAAAATTTTGATATTTGTATGTTGTGGTTTGTGGACTATAGAAAATCAATGTCTATTTTTCACTGTGATTATTACTATACAGTGGCGGCTTTCAATATTCCCCCCTGTTTAACATATAACACATTTTTGAAGGGTATCACCGATACTAATTTTCAAACCAATCAAAAGGGGGGAATATTGAAAGCCGCACTGCATATAAATATATCAAATCGTTTTTTTTTTCTGATTCTGTTATTGAAATAATTGACGGATGAACCGAGTTCTTCAAGTCTATTAGTTTCTAGAAAGATGGACAAAATATTGTCAACATATCTTCACCAATATAAAAAGTATTCGAACATTAATTTTCCTGTATATAGGTTTCTATATTATCGATATTAATTTCAACCAAGAAAAGACATAAGAGGTTATTCATTATCAATCCTTCCAATAGTATCTTTATCATTGCCCATGGAATAATTGTGCCATCATGAATTGTACGGAGCACTACCTGTCTTCTACTCTTAGGTACTACTGTCTGGCGTCTTTCCCCCACACCATCTTTGAACTCCAACACACGCTACAGATCTCCATCGTCTAGGGTAAAGGATTTCCATTGAGCCCAGCAGGATTAAACGGTTGGCGAATCATTTGCTATTTTCTGTCATAACAGTCTTTGCTTACTCTTCTACCAGCCGATAACTGATCCAGGTCTGGATCTCTCTCTCTCTCTCTTGGTCATTCTGGACCTTGTTGTCACCCACTACCGTGGTTCAATAAAGTGCCGACTCCTTCTCATCTGCTCATCGAAAATGTGAGCATTTATCGGGACATGGTCTCCGTGATAGAGCATCTGCATTCTCATGGCTGCCAACATGCCAATTGACCCTGGGGATTTTTGAACTGTAGAGGCCAGTTTTGAGCTGCATGGTCAGTTTTCAGTTTTCAGTAAGAATCTGCTCCCAAACACGTAGAAGTGCTCTATTCCTTTAACAACAGCCAATAGGTTCCGCCTGGTGACACAGTAATTGCGCTCCGGTTTACTTAGGGTCTTACTGAAGTAATCGATGACATTCCTGTCTTTTCTGGATTTGAGACAGAACAGCTACAAGTCCCACGTAGCTTGCTTTCGTCTCCGAAATGAGTTTTCCGTTCGGAAAGGGAAAGGTCAAGATTGGTGCGTTGATTAATGCTACTTTCAGTTCCTGAGTGAATATTGGCATTCTTCGAACCACTGGAACTTTATTTACCGTTCCGTGAGCCTGCCTAGTCAGTGGTTTAGTGATATTGGCAAACCCCAGCACATATCGGCGATAAGAGTTGCACAGGCCAATAAAATTTAGAAACTGATGTATATATTTTGAAATATGCCGTTCCTCAACAGCTCTGATCTTCTGCCCATTTACTGTCACTCCATCACCATCACCGACGTCGATTAAGTATACTGTTGGACGGATTTGGACCAAGGCAGAAATTTCGAATCCAACCTGTTTCAAGAAATGTGTCAGATGATGAACATCTGGAAGACGAGAACCACGGCTTAACATCCACAGTCCAATGGAGTGGTGTGGAGATGATGAATAACACGATAAACAGTCACCTGTCTAAGATAGTCTCTGGCCGCCAGCAATATTGGAGCCAGTGCCTTAATTTGTTTCTGATGGCATATCGTTCCGCAGTACACGACTCAACTGGCCAAACCACTGCTAGTATTATTATGGATCAAAAGCTGCGACTTCCCTTTTACCCGAAGATTGGGATACCAGCAGAACAATACACTGCGGAAGAGGACTACGTTAGCAAATTACGGCAGGGAAGAGACAATATGCACCAACGAGTCCGTTTGAACATTCAATAGATGTTCGAATGAATTCGTTCATAGATGTTGCCAGCGACAGAATGAAGGAGACCTATGACATCGAATCCGATGCTGGAGGATTTCAGACAGGTTAGCTAGTTTGGTTGTACAACCCTAAATATAAATATAAGTAGTGGAACTCGTAGAAATGTTCGTACAAGATCATGAAGAGGATAAACAACCTCGCCTATCAAACTTATAAGCCACCCCAAGGAAAATTTAGGGTCCTTTTTTCTAAGAGATTGGCCTCTTACGCTAGAAATCACGACCAAGTTCGCATCCTCAGACCAACCGAAGGACGATATGACGTTTCAAAAATTCATGTACTTGTACTCAAACAGACAGAAAGTCCTACATGGGGTTACTCGAAAGGAGTCAGGTGACGTTTTTAAGGCACCTGCCGATTACGCACTCTTTCACTGTGTGGAAAAATATTTCCAGAGGCATCACTGTGGCATTCTCCAAAAAGTTCGGTCGACTACACGAACAAGGTAACAGAACCCAGAAGTTGGAGGGATGTAACATTTGAAAAAGGTCCTCAAAACATCTTCTACCGGGAAGCAATTCCGAGATGAACTGTCCTATGAAGAAGTCTGGAAAAGCCTCACATGATTGAGAGATACGATGCTGGACCAGAATCTTGTGGACCTGGAATTCTCAAAAATCTTCTCGTAGAATTGTTGGGCTGGATTGGAGAGTTATAAAGAGTATGTTGTAGACGATATTCAGATCCAGCGGCCTCAAGATTTTGGTGAGCTATAACCATTTTCCACGACCCAAAATGAAGACTGTGAGTGTTTCTTCCATCGAGGTGCAGATATGGGGAATCTTGCAGAAACCGACATACCCCAAGGATGACATTTTGGGACGAAAGGTTCTGGAGAAGAAGGAAAACTACCGTGCGGGAGCTGGACCTGTATATTACACCTGACCACTTGTGTTTGGATTAACAAGCTCAACTCGTTACGATGCACGCATGACATCATTTCGAAGAAATAACGAGAGCCATCTATACGAGTCGATAAGTATTCCGAACTATTTTAAACGGTGACCTCTCACGTTGTCTCTCGGAAATTCTGGAATTTCAAGGAACTGATGGCTGTATTAATATAGGAATTTTGAGTGACGAGGTTAGTTGGTTAGTTACATACAGTCAGAGTTCATAAATAGACAGAGTTCACAAATAGACAGAGAGTGATACAAATTACTATAGTTGTTCAAAATAAACTAAAACGACTGAAGTTCAACATACGAAATGTGGAATTTCTGTTGACCCTGGCTATCGACTGTATCATTTTTATTATGTGATTATGATTCTCCTTTCAATCCAAAAGAGTAACTCATTAACATACATCAATATTTGGTCAATAACAATTTTCTCCTAGTTTATCAACTTGATAGCAGTTACTGTTGGCTCCCAAATGAATTATAAATTTTAAGTTCAAGTTTTCCAACAAAACCATTCCAGAATGAAAGACTTCTGAAGTTCTGTGTGCATATGGTATTGACTTTTCCTTTATTCCCGAGTTGCTTTGTGTAATAAGCGATGGAACGCATAAAAGTACCCCGGTTGAGATAATGCATATTCTGTTGGTGATTTTGATAATGGCCAAAGGAATTAGATAGAATGGAAATGGAGTAATCGGACTGTAACAAATTAAATGTGATTCAACTGCGGATGTATCATGATATTGCTCATTTCAGCCGATTTTCCGGAAAATAATCATGGAATGTGAACGGTCCTGAATATTGTGTCATTTCCTCAATATTCGTTTTATGATTATTTCGAAATTACGCACATACATAAACATGTAATGTGACTCATCATGTAAAACATTTATTCCTTCAACAAGTCTTCTTAGTACTCTGAAATTTGTCATGAAAATATTGGTGTAAGAAGTCAAAAGTCTTTCATATTCACTATTTTATGATATATTTCGTTAATAAGCAATACACTCATTGCATTTCCAATCATTAAATTCCAGACCAACCATTTTTTGGTAATTCATCAGATGAAAGAAATTAATTCTTCAACGAGTAACAGTGGGACTTGGTTGAATTCGGGTGGTGTTTGAAATTGTTGTTGCAGTTGTTTAAAATTGTTTTTTCAACCAGCTGTCGTTCCACTTCGAATAAAGTGGAAACTTGTGCGAGCCATGGATTAGCGAGACCTCACCTTTCAACGTGCGATTCCCAGCACGATGTGCGATTCCCAGCACGATTATATGATAATTTTCATTATTTATGTTCATTTTACGAAGCATTTGTCTCAGCGCCCTGTTCAGCCCCATAACAACCAATTTTTTATTTAATTTAGACGAAAATATTAAGATATGTTCCGTGATGATCGTGATGGTAGAGCTCTCGCCTCTCAATGACAGGGGCGTGGGTTCCATTCCCAGCATGGTCACTGGTCTCGTGCATGGCATGATACGTTAAAAGGTAAGGGCTACGTCTTTTCTAGCTCATACAAGTCTTTCGAAGACTTCTGAGGGTTGTGCTCGTAATGGTGCAACCGGTTGATGGAAATAATAACAATTATGCCTGATAGGTTGTTAACAAGTTGAAGGAAGTGAAGGAAAAATTCAAAAAATTCGTTAGTTCTACTGAATTTGTTTCAGTGTTTAACAATAATATAAAAAGCTTCACAAAAATAAACAAATTGAAATGAACATCGTTGACATGGTAGTTTTCAAGTTCCGAAATTAACCTGCCTGCCGCTGATCGAGTGGAAACGTACTCGAACAATATTAATGAGTATTCACAACCACCCAACTCAGATACACCAGCCCTTGCGCAATTCAAAGCTTTCTGCAGGAGAACAAGTTCGACGGGCCCTCGAAGTCATCGAAGAACTTTGCTGCATACGGTGGAAAACATTGCTTAGCACCCACCACCATCTGGCAAGAGTTTTAACTCATTGCTAGATGGGGGGCAACAGATTCCGGATTAGTTTGTCGAAGGGAGAATCGTGTTCATCCCCAAAATACGGATATTTATTTGTCTGATCCGAAGAAATACATACCAAGTACATACTCCGTTGTTGACCCCATGTATGAGCGGGTGTATGAGCAAAGAGGTTCAAAAAATGGGGTATCTGGCTGCAAAGAGAACCTGCTCATCGATAAATGTATGAGACAAGATTATATTACTGTAAAGCATTTGATACAACATCGTAGGAGCTCATCATTCATTTGGTCAAATGCTTTGTTGTATCCGATCAGTTCTGTACAACTCAAAGTCCAAACAAAGCAGGTTATCTTTGGAAGGGGTGTGTTTTCGAGATACTCCCTCAGCTTTCTTCTCATGTGCACCTACCTATTGCACTGATGAAAAGCCGTGGATACAACTACGGTACCCGCAGGAACCGGAGGCATAAAGTCCACCCATCTTTTTCTCAAGAATTACTTCGGGATCGACATACATGCCACGGTTCATCTCAAATGGGAATAATATGAAGAATATCGAATCTTCTGCTCGTAGACGAAAACATTCTACATCATCCTAATGTCGGAGAGACGTTTACTCACCTAGGGGTGGAACCAACGTTGCTCCCAAGAGGTAAAGTCTCATTGCGGCAAGTATTAGCATACACATCGACAAATCTAGTAATCACAACCGTTGGGAAAAAACAAGCTGCTGCAACTAATATGCTAGCCGTTCCGATCCTCCTCCACACCTTTGGAATGGAATCACAAAAGAGTCTAGGTCGATTCACGACCATGAAAAAGGCAGGGATCGAAGCATTCCTTCTCAAGGCAGCAACCCATAGAGCCCTTTGTTCATCGTGGTATCACTGAATATCACTGAAAATTATATATTTTTTGAATCGGTCTACTTATATAGGGAAGAGCTGGACAAAACGTTGGGACAATCTTGTGGTTAGCTTTGTTGAACGCCATATAGATCCACTGTGCTGTACGCCAAGTATATACTTCATTATGAATTTTGGGTACTCAATCTTTTTTATGAAATACGAATACATAATACGATTGGATACGACCTGAATTTATCTGTTTCGATGTTTGCAATATATACTGAGCAATCTTCTTTTGTGTGAGTTACAACAACAGTAGTAACCATTCCTCAGTCTGTCTCGTAAATAAAAATATAGTCTCAATGTTAAAAAAAAGTGTTCTTTTTTATATTTGCCTCGTATGAATTATAGTAATAATTCCTCATTAACGCCTAGCCTGTGCAGGTGGAGAAAGGCTATTGTTATTATTTTCCGTGGCGCTCTAAGCGACGTATTGGTTTTTAATGGCGCATCCACTTTTCAGCTGTAGAAACACTTGGAAAACCAACATCACCATCCCATGTGATCGGGATGTGCATCTGGACAACTAACATCCCACTTACTGTTTAACTGTTTGACGAGGCATGTGGCCTCCTGTCAATATCGATACTTTCGAGAAAAATGCTTTGTTCGCAGAGGAAAATGCGTTGTCCGCAGAGAAAAATGTACATTGTCGGAATCTTTCGTTTTTATATGATCAACTTCTCGGACCTAGTTCTGAACCTCCATTATATCTGAAGCCTGATATCTTATAAGGGGTGTGGCGGTCGGTTTTAGTCTATTGTCGTTATATTTATAAGACGTAAAATTATAGATACCCACTGTCGGTCGGTGGCTCAGTGGCTAAGGTCTCTAGCAGTGGAACAACCCGGTTTTTTGCATCAGCCTTTTCCGGGACAGCACGCGAACAACCACCTCCGAGTGAACTCAGACACAAGAATTATCTACATTGAATTCAACTCGAACGACATGCATGAGCGTTGCAGGAGGCATGTATCATACGCACCACCACCACTATGGATTGGAAAGTTCGACCCTCCGCCAACACCAGCGGGGGAGGCTACCAGCGCCCCTTTGTCGGGACCCTGTGTACCCCTTGGCACAAGCGCTCCCTCATCCCGCAACCAGCAATGTCTGCGGAGTAAGGGAGGCGGCTCTCAGTGCGTCCTCCCGAACCTCTCCTCTCCTGAGGCCTCTGGGCGAACATTGAGCTGCTGTATGCGGGAGTTATGAATTTATTAATCCTGGTGTAGAAAGAAAAGCTTACTGTGTAAAATAAACCTCTATTTATTTATTTGTTTTCTAGCAGTGGAACTTCTAGCTCGCATCAGACAGACGTTCGAGGCTCGGGTATGGAATCTTTTTTCTCATGTACACGGGTCTCTTTAGGTGGCCACATGCCTTGTTGTGAATGAAGTGTGATGTGAGTTGCCTAGATGCCAATCCTGACGTCTGGTGCTAGCACCGACCAGCCGGGGTGGTGCTGTAGGTTTTCTGGGTTTTCCTACAGCTGAAAAGTAAATACACCACCGACAATATCAGTAAGTCGCCCCGGAGCGCCACGGCAAATAATAATAAAAGCCGTCCTCTACCCGCACAGGCTATGCCTTTGGGTACACTCTACGAGTGTTTATGAGGGAGTGTTATTATTATTATTATGAAAATTTAATATACTGATCAACATACTGTTGATTAAATTGAAAACTAATTCGCAATATTGTAAGTTGGAAGTTTGCACTCGATCTCCTCTTCTGGACTTCACTCCAGCAATATTAATTGGAACTGATGTGTTCAACAAACCGGATAATTAATGTTAAAGTTGGAGAAGGCAACTATAGTTATAAAGTTGTCTCGTGCAGACCATCATCAAATATATAGTGTATATACCTTCCTTCAATCAATCGAGTTAGAACCTCAAGTGAAGGCCCGAAGTCACCTGTTATACAGGGTCCTGCATGATGGGTGCCGTCTCCCATACCTCCGTTGCAGAAACGGATGAATGAACGATTTTTCTGAGATGGCCTCATTTTTCGATCTCTACAAAATACAATTGATGTATGCATGTCATAGATGTTTTTCGTAGACGGTTT
Organism: Chrysolina americana; assembly: GCA_958502065.1. NCBI lineage: Eukaryota > Metazoa > Arthropoda > Insecta > Coleoptera > Chrysomelidae > Chrysolina > Chrysolina americana. The sequence goes on from OY293420.1 coordinate 48,225,493, forward strand.
ACTATATTGTTGTTTTTGACGACAACCCTATATTTTTATCAGTGTGTCGGTTTCTTTGTTTGCGAACAACAAAGACTTCTTAATGCACACCCCACTTAGGAAAATCATGTCGATTTTCGAAATACAATATAAAGACAAATTTATGGCTATATATTTGAAGAAATAAACTAAGAGAGATTATTTCAAATACAGAGTGAACTATGACTAATTCCTGGAAATGAAATGATATGCTTACTAATCTATCATGTAAAAGCATACATGTGAAATTTCAGAGCAATCCCTAACGATTTATGGTGTTTTTTGTATGCCAATCTCCTTGGACGCGCTACTGAATCAAACGCCTAGGTTTCGACTCTGCCTAAAATTCATAGATCGATCAAAAAACTATTTCGATATATTTTCATGATCAATTGTTCGAATGGCATTGATATGTATGGATCGAGTGTAATTTGTTCTCAAAAGAAAAATATGTTCGTGTAAATGGCAACTTTATTCGACACTAACTTTATTTACTTCAACTTTTATATATAACATTCTCATATAACAACAACTAGGAATCCTATAAGGCTACTCTAACAAACTATAACAAGGTGATCAGAAAGGCAAAGCATGAATCTTGGAGAAAGTTCCGTGATAGTTTATCGATGAAACGCCCCTACAGCACATTCACGACCTCGGAAAAAAACGTTAAAAATTTTGATAGAAAACCACTTTCCTGGAAGCTTGACTGTTGATAAAAATCTTACTCTTCTCTTTGACGGTGCCAAACGTCCAGAAAGGAATGAATGGGAGGTCGCTAAGAAGGTTATCACAGCACCGGCAGTTGAATGGGCAATTAAAACATTTCAGCCATTCAAATCCTCCTGTGAGGATGGTATATTTCCAGCTCTGCTTCAAAACGGACTGAAATTGTTTCTACCTATCCTAATTAAACTATTTAGAGCTAGTCTGGCTAGCTATGGTAATCCTACTAGACCAACCTCCTCTCCACATCTTTCTGGAGAGAGAGGCTAGATGGACAACATACAGAATCATGCATATGACCAATTGCATGCAACAGATTCATACAAAGCGTAGCACTGAAAGTCACAGCATTCTGGGAATGACCTCTGATATAATGCCTCCATCAGTGATTTCTGACCTTCCTTATACCGTTATAAACGAAGAGTGACGACTGGGTCCTCCAAGATGAGGAACTACTGAGAGCAGATTACTGTTGGTTCACAGATAGTTCAAAAACTCTTAGGTTCTGGTGCAGGTATACAGTCGTATACCTAGAACAGAAATATCAACCTTTCTAGGATCATATGCGATACTATTCCAGGTGGAAATTCACGACATGGATCTGTGTAGAGAGATTGAAAGAAACCAACTTCTCACAAAGTTCGATCTTAATTTTCTCGGACAGTCAAGCGGCTTTGAAAGCACTTGGCACTTGTCGATCAACGTCTGAACTGGTGTCAAACTGCTAGAGAAGACTCTTCTCAATAGGAATTCCTGGCCATTCCGTTATGGAGGGCAATGAAACGGCGGACCTTCTTGCAGGAGAAGGGGCCGCAAGTAGGTTCATTGGATCAGAACCTGCCATTAGCATCTCACCAAGTTTTTCCAAATATACTTTGATTACCTGGACAGCAAGGAAAGTACTGAACTTCTGCCAAAACTAACCAAGATTGGCTCATCGAAGAATTTGACGAAATCCCTGGTTGATCCTGCCAGTAGTCATATGCATGTCTCAGTACAAGCCAAATTAAGGTGAAACCGTGAAAGGCTCATTAAATCAGTTATGGTTCCTTAGATCGTATCCACATTTACTTGGATAACTGTGGTAATTCTAGAGCATGCAAACATGACAAGACTGAAACTGTCGGAGACATACTTTGTACCTGCCCCGCCGCGGATCGAATCAGGTTTTCGATGTTTGGCAGAGTTTCATTTTTTTTCTCGGACCTGACAGATCATAAACCAAATAAACTAATCGGTGTCGTTAAAATGCTGGGTTCACTTGGTGAAATATGAATTGGTATGAGCAACAATAGACCCTTACGGGTCACAGTAGAGGGACGACCAGACCCGCTCATTTTGAATCCAACCTTACCTAACCTCATATAACAAACTCATTTATTTTTGATATTTCCTAATGGGAGCTAAAACTTTATTTTAAATCACCAACTTCAGGCCGACGCTCCTGAAAGAAAAGGAGTAGGGGAATACTGAGTCTGGCTGTCCATGTCCAGAAGCAGGGCATTTCCACACATATCGAAAGATATTTTGGTCCAAAATTCCAAATTTCACTTCATTTTCCACTTCCACTGATCGAGAGAGCACAGTATATAATTTTCTGTAGTTCGTCATAGTTCACCCTGTACATGATGATTCACTAGCTGATCTATCGAATTATTATTTGTAAATGAAGTGATATGAAGACAAATTGCTGAATGACTTTTCAATTCTGTGGATCGAAATTGATATCGCATTGATTGCAGTGAACATTGTAATTTCCACTCATCAAAGTTATCTGCATAGGTGCAGTGGCTTGGGGAACATTGGGATCAATTCGATTTAGTTTTGAGGGTATCCAAGCAAGTTTGTGTATAAAATAGCTAGGAAATTCTATGTTGCTCTTAGAAAGGCCATCTGAATATTTGCAGTACACGTGAAGTGGTCAGTTCCTCTAGTTGGCACACACTATGAGATTTGAATCCAAGAAATTTTAAGAATCGCCTTTGCACATTTTCCAAAGTATCTTGTATGTGTGTATATTATAAAGAAAGAACGAAATCAGAAGAGCGTGCTCTAATATAGAGCAAACGAGAGATTAAAAAAATTGTCAAGGTTCAAATATTCAATGTCGTGACATTATTTGTGTAGTTAACAAAACACGACGCCTAGGACTTTCTGACAGTTTTTCGTGTGAGAATATGCCACCTTCGAACGAGGAAAAGAACTCAAAGACATTGATTTTTCGTGTATAAGAGCAAACTTTGAATTTTTCAATATCCATTGCTAATTCATTGACTCGACACAAGTTGCCCATTAGATTTATCATTACCAATTTTATGTTCCGATGAGCGTAGAATTCTGAGGTCGTTCGGTCTGAGGAAGTTCCATAATTATGGATTTTCAGTCATGTCGAAAATAAACGTGGTGTGCAGGGGGCGACTAAATAACGTCCGCCTACATTCCGGTCTGAATCAAGATCGAAGGAGGAAATGGCAGCTCATTTGGGGCTGCGGTACTCAGGAGTCTGGGTAAACGAAGGAGCGATGATAGTTCATGCAAAAATCGCTAAGTGAACGGAGCAGGAGATTCCTATTTCCGCCCTCAGAAAAAAGTGCACAAGATAGACAGCGATGGAATAGAGAGTTTGATCTCACTATTCCGAGCAGACAACAATGGAAAGATAACACGGAGTTCCGCACGGGAGCCATCTCTTCCTAAACCAAGCTCAGCGCTTGTACAGGAATGCGGAAATGCTCTCGAGAAACTAGCTGTAACGAAGATCAGCTGGTATGGGTTTCGGGTCACAGAGGGGTGCAAAGAAACAAAGTGGCAGACGACCTTGATAGAACCGGTTCCGCAACGTCGTTCTGTGGGCCGGAGCCTGTACTAGGCATCGAAAGAGGCTAAACCTCTTCCCTCTTCAGCCCTTGACGACTCTGCAAAAGTAGAGCTGAACAACAAGAGAGATAATACCGGCTGTAGGCAGTCGAAAAACTTTGTGGCCGGCTCCAGTACATCCAGGACGACATAGATACTAGACAGAAACCGCTAAGTACTACGCCTCCTCATAGGAATGCTAACAGAGCTTAACACGTTACACAGACACCTATCACTAATTGGTATAGAAGGTAATCCCACTTGCCGCAAATGCGAAGACGAAGAAATTTTGTCTCACTTCCTAGGCTAGTGTGAGGCGTACAGGAGGCTGATATTTGAAATCTTTGGAGCTGAAAAACTTTAACAAGAGGAACTTACCAACCAAGAATAAACGGACATTCATCAAGCGGTCACGAAGGTTTGAGAAGGAAGCTTAGATTCGTGGATGACTGGGGATAGCAAAAAGGGTCCATGTGGGCCTACTTGCCTTGCTGCGATGGTGGCTTTCTCCAAAATTACTACTACTACTACTAGGAAAGACGTAGCCATTACCTTTCAACGTCTGATGCCATGCACACGTAAGGATTGAAAAAACGTTTTTCTCCGAAAAAGAAATTATCTGGTCTCATAATATGTAGAATCATTATAGTTGATATTCAATTTTGATTTTTCACCTCTTCAATTTTTTTCTGTATTTCCAGCATTTTATTCTGTTTTTAGTTATTGTGATATTTTGATATTTTATGGATAAAAATAACTCTCAACACCAATAGCAGAAGGGAATTCGGGAGGTTATTAGTAAGTGATACTTGATTTCTAGAGACCTATGTTTGATTACAAAAAAAAAACTGACAGAAGATGGAAACTTTCAGCACACGTGGAATAGATGAAGTAGTTTAACCACTTGAAAAGTGCATTCAGTGCTTCTAGAACTGTGTAATTTCCCGTAACAAATTATATAGGTACATCATTCTACCCTAAGGAATCAATAAACATTATTGAACATCTGATAATGGATGGCATTTTCTTCGAAGCGAGTACGGCACCCACTGGTCACTGTCACTGTCAGAGGACGAAGTTACATGGCTTTAATGGAAGGAGAAAGGAGAAAATATTCCGAACAATAAATCACCCGGAATAGTTGGGGCGAAATGGCCCTTCATTGAAAATAATTGATGCGAGCCTAATTTTACAAACTTCATGAATGGGCTGATATGCCGGAAATCGCAGCTGAAGTCGGATATACTAGGTACACAATAATTTTGCCTACGGGTTATTTTGATAGATATAAACCTGGTGAAGTTTTCACGTAGAAATGAGCTTCTGATAAAGTATAGTTGTTGTTGATGAACAAATAAATGACTCTCTGATACTAGAAAATATGATTGAAGGACACAGATAGACTGTCTATCATACTTTTCGAATATCTTCAACAAGAGAAAAAATCATTAAATAGATTAAATCGATTCCATTATTCAAATTGACCCGTTATCTCTTTTCCTTTCGATAGTTTTACTTGAGTATTGTCTAGTACATCAATATTGAATTTTTTCATCATTCAGTTGTCTCAAAAACCTGTAGGGTTTTTCAATATATCAATTAACGCACCAACTACCTTCTGAAATGAAATGAATTCAGCATTGCTCGATATTTCTCACGTCGATACCAATTTCCCATGAATTGTTCCTCTACCTAAAATATTCTTAACTATAAGTCACCAAGAACGGTCCTTTGCATACAGTTTCGGTTTGGCTGTCAGTTTTATTAAGTGGATATGCAGAATTGCACATTTCTTATATCGGTTCTGAGCAATAGAACTGAAATTTTCGAACTTTCCTTTTCATGTTGGTAAACTTTGCTCTGCCTGCTTATGCTGCTGAAAATGTTGATAGGAAAGGAGTTGTTAATGAAAGGAGCATTTCATTATGAATTTTATTGGTAGATGAGAATTATTCAAGAAACTTGTGTGAGCTAGCAACGCCCCTGTGGGTTATTTGGTTGAGAAGCGAACGCTTCACCATCTCGTCCAACAAGACCCAAATGAAAGAAAATACCAATACTTAAATTCAAGATTACTGCCACATTTTCAATTAACTTTTGTACCTTTGTACACCCAAACTTCCCCCATTACTCTCACTAGCTCTGGGCACGGCATAACCCTAACTTCCACTCTCTAAACGAATTTTAATAATAATAACAACACTCCCTCATGAAAATTCATAGACTGTGCGGGTAGAGGACGGCTATTATTATTATTTGCCGTGACGCTCTGGGCGACTTACTGATTTTTGGTGGCGTGTCCACTTTTCAGCTGTAGAAAAACCAGGAAAACATACAGCACCACCCGATATCTCACTGAAAAACACAATTTTCTGAAATTCGATGTAAAATTCGATATTTTGTCAAAGAAAAAGTCGGAGAAAATGTCTTAACTCATCTGCTCTACTGCGATGAGACAGGTCTTAAACAAATTCCAACATTTGGTCTTGAGAACTATTGAAAAATAAATGAAGTGAATGAATGATGATGTCGCTGTTGACAGAGTTGTTATTTATGTTAGCTTTCAGAAGTGGCACATAGTTTTAACACATGTTCTAATACGCGGTTTTTACATTTAATTAGTGAAATCTGAAAAGTCATTCATTAAATTCTGTCGCAGAGAAGATACCCTTTCTGGTAAAATCAACATCATAAATCGGATACTCAGAAAAAGCACGTTGGTACTCACAGAAATGTGAAGATTTATATTGTTGATATTGCCATATAGTCTATATGTTGAACCTTATACCATATGGATCTGAAAAGTTTTGAGTAAGAGTGACGTATAATTCTCATTCAAGGGAAAAACAATTGGATGTGGATTCACATAGTGAATACTTATAGTGATTTGGTAAAAAAAATCCAATTAAAATACATACCTCAAAGAACAGCTATATGGTGAAATGAGTCTCTAAAAGTATGAGGAAGTCTTTGTTAAATTCACATCTTGTAGCCGATTTAACTGCTTGAGATGATTATTTATTTATTCACTCATTTATTCATTCCGGCAAGCCCATTTGAGGACTTCACAAAGTATAACGAATAGTACAACAAACACTAAATGAATGATAATGATGAAATAGGGACTAGAATGAAAAAGATTATTACTTACATAGTTGGTTTTTGAACTTCAATAGAGGTGTTAAGGAAAGACCAATTTCGAGACAAAAATCTCGATGTTTACGTCTAATCTCCAGAGATAAAATGTTGAAATAACATTCAGTTGAAGCGTAGTCACTAAGGAAGTAAGATTTAAATGCAACATATCTAAGGAAACTTTTCTGTACACGATCAATATTGGAGATTTGAGTTGCATAGTGTGGAGACCAAACAGAGGAGCAGTAATCAAGTGTTCAGTATGAGGTTTTGATGGCACTCAGACTAGTGAAGTCACGAGTTGTCCTCTTTACAAAGCCCAACATTTTGGTAGACCTATTGACAATGGAAGTTATATGATATTTGAAGGCCAGAGAGTCGTTAAAAATTATTCCAAAATCCTTGATACGATCAGCAGCTTCAAGGGGCTGGCCACTGATAATATAATCGAAATTGAGGGGTTGATGGGATCGACTAAAACGTTTGACATGGCATTTGTTTGTGTTTAAGTCCATGCCGTTTATCGTGCACCAAGCAGCAAGTCTGTTGATGTCGCTCTGTAACCCAACAGCATCATCTACACAATTAACAATACGATAAAGCTTGAGGTCGTTTGCGAAAAGTAGGGCATCACTATTATGGAAGCATGAAGTGAAGTCATGGATGAATAAGCTAAAAAGTAGGGGGCGTAAATGTGAATCTTGGAGAACGCATGAGGTTGCAGGAATGTTAAGAGAGTAGTGGTGGTTGTATCCCACTATTATATTCATTCGGTGGGAATTAAGGCAAAAGCATGTTTCCAGAACCATGCAGTTCACTTTTTTGGGATAGAAGATGTTTAAAGTGCAACTCATTCACTCTGAATCCTTAGACACCTACGACCTGAATATTAATAGTATTAAAAAGATCTTCGATATAAATTATATATCTATCTATCAATTGAATCAACATTTCAACACGGTTAAACCCCTAACAAATCGAAATAATCAATAATTCATCCAGACACAAAACATATTCTCTGAATTCCTAGAAATATTTTTTCAAAATAACTGATTCGATAGTAGAAATGAAAAATTAAAATTTGCAAAGGTTGAAATTTAATTATGAATTACTCGAAAATTAGTTTGTTTTCTGACATTGTAAAACGGTACGTTTCTATTGAGGACCATGAATTCCTCAACAGTAGGGAGACAATTCAACAACTGAAGTAGATATTTCGGCTGATGGTGTTTTCGGAGAAATTTTATCAATATCCATCCATTACAATCTGGTAATAATTTCGGTAAACAGCATTGTTCCGTAGTCTTGATTCCAGCCCTGTAGTGCAGTTTATCCTCCCATGGTGCTAAAACGTTATGTCGGTATAATATACTAGTAAATATTCCTCAAAACTGTTTCGTATGCAAAATAGCACATTCTTTGGGCTATCCTCGAGCAAATAGTGAAGAACTTAATGCACTTCAGGAGTTCCTTATTTCTCTTTTGCACTGTCAACAGAAAACAACGTGATGTTACCGAGAATGTGAAAAAATAATGAATTCGACACTTCAGCACGTTTCCATTGAGAAAAGCATGTAGCTCGATATCCTTTCTTTCATAAACAGTATCGTGTCTGAATATCTATGTAAGGTAATACCATACACACTATACAGTGCATGAAGTCCCAAACCATTATCATAACCTGTGAAAAAACCCTGAATGGCTCGAAAGACTTGTAACATGATAGTGTTCCTATCAGAGTGACTTTCAAGAAAACCAAGCTTCAAGAGGTTTCCCACAAGGAGAGGTTTTGAACTCCACCTTGAAATCTTCGAATAGAACAGCTCCTAATTGAAAGATTCACCGCCCGTTTATATGATGATTATTTCAGCATCATAGTAAGTGATAAGCTGACCTGGGCTGCTGATACAAACTGCCCTGAACGAAGTTTCAAACCCAGTACAGATAATGAATTTGAGCTGGCCGTTTAATAGCATACATTCTTACTTCTAGTTGGACCGCAAATCGATAACACTCAAAGAACTAAATGTTTTGTTACTGGGCTCAGCTTAGCACACTGAATAATAATTATGCGTGGACAGCAAATAACTTCATTAACATTAAAATTTTGTTGAAAATTGTTCAAAGTGTTTGTTGAATAATTTTGTGTAAATTTTTTTTTAAGAATCTTCCTTGAATAAATAACTGAAATTTTTGCAGGGCACGATTTTTTTTAAATATATTTTTTTAATATGATTATATGAATGTTTACTAATAATTTTCTGATCATTATCAGAAAAAGAACAATTTCAAGTTCAATAAACACTTACAAGTAGCTTGGAAGGTGATTTCTTTCGAACCTGGTAATGAATCATGGACAAATGTGACATAAAACGTCGGTAGCTTTTTATTTTGAATAGACAATCTTGTTCAAAAATGAAATAATACAGAATAATTATTTCTGTTGTAGTGAACATGAAGTTCATATTGCTTCGAGGGTTTCAATTGATATTTACAGACAGAAAATATTATCATTGTGGGAATGACAAATCGAATAGAATATTTATATTGGTAATAAAATTCGTCTACCGTCAGTTGCACTTACTAAAATACACCATGTCCAAATTTATAGACCAACTGGAAGCAAACAGCATTATGAAATCTTTCTAGAAAGTAATGCCACGAGAGTAAACATGATTTGATTGGCCAGAAAAATACGGAGAATGCGAGATTCACAAAATATTTGTTATAATACAATTGTATGGTGATTTTTAAGAAAAGCGTTACTAATTCACATTCAATAATAATTTCGCATAGTGTTACGAAATATAACTTCGTAACAAAATAATGAGACTACTTATTAAGTGTGTCTTACTACTAACTGTATTAATGTTTGTCAAATGAAATTCTGTTGCAATTTTTCCATTGATCGAAATTGTTTGCCGCGGTATGATAATTTTTTGCCTAAATTCAAATAGAACACAGAAAAAAAATTAATTGAATCAAATCTACTTGAATATGCCCGACAAAATACAGTCTCAGTTTTTCATTGAATTAAAAATGTCAATAAAGTGAAATTTATTGAATTGCATAAAACAAAAATTTTTTCTAACCAACTTCTGTCATAACACATTTGGACCGGAATATTGTTTCAACCTTGTAATTATCTTGTTGAATCCAATAAGAAATATGATCAGATGTACAAAATTCTTTGATTGCCTTAACAAAAGTATTTATTCAAACAAGTGAATTTGTCAAATCGATGAATTAAATAAAAATGTTATAGTTGAGTATATAAATGGTGATTCGCTTGAAGAAATATTTCACTTTGATAACTGTATATTTGATTTATGTGAATTCATTGATTTGTTCTAAATTAATATTATAATTGATTCGATAGTATCGACAACTTGATATAAATTAGGAAGCGCTTCATTTGATAACTGAAAATTTCAAATAATTAATTTCGGTTGTTCGATTCAAGCAAATATTATATTTTTGTTGATAAAAATCTTCATTTAGTTTGAGTTGGGAATGTTTTTAATCTGAGACACAATTTGATGATGTCATCAGGCGATTTGAGATAAATTTTATATAGCCGGGTCAAACAAATAAAAGTAATCAAAGTTAATTTTGTTGAATTATTATATCCTTTCTTTGTAATTTCACTCTGTGTGGGAATTCATTTGTAAATATCAGCTACGTTTTTACGAAGTCGCTTAAGAAATAAACAAAAACGCAGACAACTATACGGAATCATCGGAAAAACTTTTCCTATATTTACTGAAAACCTGTGAGTAATACGAACAACTGTAATTTAACGATGTGATAGTTTTATCAGAATATATACTCCTAATTGATTGACGTAAAAACCAAGAAATATATTATTTGCTAGTGACCTTTTTTTTTCACTAAAGTGTGGTAATTTCATCGAATAGTGGGTAAATATAATGTTTGTGATTTCGTCCTGTGAAATCAGAGACATTAGTTAAAAACCCATGCAATATGTGAAATTGCCATATAACTTGAAACTTCACATATCGAAATGGATTTTTCATCGGAACATTAAAATGCATCCAAAATTTTACAATATATATTTGTTGCTTCACTAATATAACAAGAATATCAATTCCACATCATTTCGATATGGATACAATAATTCTATTAAAACATACAAAGAATACATAGTCATTGTTGGCGAAGATGGAATCACATTTTAATTACTATGAAGTTTCAAATGAATATTGAAATGAATTCACCTCGTAATCGGGAAAATGTTTTCAATGCATGGATTATTATCGTTACGTGGGCTTCTGATAGAAGGTTCCAATGAATGGTAATAATTATATGATAATAATAAAAATAATAAGTGTATGTATCGAAAACCGATGAAATATAAATTCAGTATACAAGATTGGAAATAAACTTGAAGTTTCCTTTTTATGGGATTATCCAATTTACCTACCTCAATAATATGGCATTACAGTAATACTTCATTCTTGAATTATTACAATCTCATTCTTAAATCAATTGAAACAATAAAAATAAATGGAATTCTGTGCTGACTAGCACTTACTATAATATTGAAAATCTCGAGAGTAAATATGCAAATTATATCATGCATGGTATCTATTATCTTCGTATATTTTGTACCATAATATTATCACAAGAATATGATTAAAAATGTATATTCATCAGTTTGTACAAGTTTTCGCTAGATGAGTTTCCTCAGTGGCACTTGAGAAAATATTCGAGAAGCTGTGAAAAAATAAAACCTCTGTCCTACTGACTTTATTTACTTTATTGTTAGCATTTTTTCGTGCCTTGTATTTTGTTTGTGTGATATGACAAGTGAGTCTTCTTTATTTTACTGTTGAAGATTTTGGACGGATATAGTTTTGTTTTCTTTTGAATGGGGGAACAAATAAAGGTATAGCCTATTCTTATTATATAATATTTCAATGAAATATTCTTGGATTACTTCAAGATTTCATATGTATTTCCCCATGCAGGTATATGTTACTCCACGAGAGAATGCCAAGTTGTTTTTGGTTCTTTAGTGTTGAGTATATTTTTTAACTATTTGAAAGTGGAAAGAATTGATCTAAGTTTTCACACAAATTTTTTCACATATTAATCCCATGTTAGATGGATATCTACGTCTACTCCAAGATATGTAACATAGTCTACAGTTTCTACTATGTGATTATTATCAGATATTGCTAGAGATAGAATAGTGGGCAAGTTGCTTTCATCACATGAAAAAGTTATGGATTTGGTTTTTGTCAATTTCAACGTTAGTTTCATGATACCAAACCAGTCCTTTGCAATTTGCGATTTTACTTTGTCCCAAGAAGAAGAGATACGTGCAAATGAATTGTGCAGGCCCTTAAAATATATTATTAATAGGTCTACCGAGCATGGAATTTTCCCGGAATTGTTAAAACAGGCATTGGTAGTTCCAGTCTTAAAAAAAGGGGATAGAAATCTCTATGAAAATTATAGAGGAATTAGCTTACTTCCCAGTATATCTAAACTTTTTGAACTTAATATAAAAAATCAGTTAATGTCGTTTTTTTCAGCTAACCAGCTCCTCTCTAAAAATCAACACGGTTTCACTAAAAATAAAAGCACAGAAACAGCACTGTATGAATTTAATGAGCATGTAATAAATGCACTCGATGGCAAGTTACATATTTGTGGACTCTTTATAGATTTTTCAAGAGCTTTTGACTGTTAGTCATAAGCTATTACTTGAGAAATTAGAAAGATACGGAATAAGAGGAGTCTCTCTAAAATAACTGAAATCATATTTAGAAGACAGAACCCAAAAAGTCATTGTTGGAAATACTAGTAGTCAGTCAGTAACCATTAAGCAGGGTGTCCCTCAGGGTTCGATACTTGGACCATTACTATTTTTGATATACGCAAATGACTTGATGGAATATTTCCACAATTTGTCCTCAATTCATGTGGTGGCGTATGCGGATGACGCAAGTTTCCTTGTTGAGGATCAGAATATATCAGCAGTCAAAGGGAAAACCGAGACTTTATATGAACAAATTCAAATATGGGCAAATAAAAATCAGCTGACACTTAACATATCTAAAACGTCCTTGATAAAGTTCACAATTGGTAATATTTCAGAAAACTTTGGTATCTGTGAAAATGAGGAAATGCAAGTTAAATCTAGTGAAACTGCTAAGATGTTAGGTCTCACGCTGGATTACAAACTCACATGGGCCCCTCACATTGAAACACTTTGTAATAAATTAAGAAGAAACTGTTATGCTTTGAGATTTATGGCCAATTTCTGCAGTAAGAGGATACTACTTAATTTGTATTATGCGACCATAAATTGTCATTTGCGGTACGGAATTCTGAATTGGGGGACTGGGACAGCTGCTGAAAGAGTCTTTATTCTGCAAAAGAGTGCAGTAAGAATTATTTCCGGTATTGGATGGAGAGAGTCTTGTAGAGATGCATTCAAAAACCTTAAAATACTTACTATCACTGGTCTTTATATTTATGAATTATGTAGTTACGTATACAGAAACAAATCAAAATTTCTTTCTCAGCAACATCAGTACTCCACGCGATTCAGAAATCAATTAGTGCCAAATTCACATAGAACTACTCTGTATCAGAAAAGCTTTCTTTATCTTGGACCTAAACTTTTCAACAAGTTAGATGATATGACAAAAAATTCAGCAAATTTAGACATTTTCAAAGCAAGATTAAAGAAAGTCTTATTGGAAAAAAATTGCTACACACTAGATGAATTTTAACTGATAAAATTTTATTTATTTTATTTTATTTTATTTTATTTTATTTTATTTTTTATTATCTGTACAAACTTTCTGAAGTTTTCCTTGTCATTGTACTTATATAAAAATAAGTTTCTTCTTCTTCTTTTTTATTTTGTACTTTTAAACGAGGAATGAATAAATATTATTATTATAATCACTGTGTCGTCGGCAAATTACAAAACACTTCCATTTAAATTATGATTGAACAAACAATTTATGTACATTAGGTACAGTACTGAGCCAATCATAGTTCCCTGAGGTACACCAGTTATAACTCATGAATGGTATGATTGAAATAGTTGTAGTACTACTCCTCTTATACCGAAGTCACGTATAATATCAATGAGAATTTGATGATTGACAGTATCGAAGGCTCTGGCTGGATCTATCTTGTTGTTTTAGAACTGAATCCAAATTGTATCGGTATCAAATTGTGACCAAAAATTCCATCTCCATTTTTTTCTCAAACTTTTCTACTACTTCCGCAAGTGTATTCTTCTTTGTATACAGGTTTGATGTTGTATTGTATCAAATTCATTGAATTGTATATTTTTCATTTATGATATAACTTACAGTCGTTCAATCATCGCATGAATGAAGATCAAACTCACGGTCATTCAGATTTTATTGCACGTTAGACTTCAGATCGATTGCCAACGCCCCAGCTGACGCTCCGCTCGTAGAAATCAACATTCGTATCCCGTCTCGTAATCAAGTTCAAACTCAAACAATAATCACGGTAAGTTTGGATTGGCATTGTCTCAAAAATCGTGCGTGAATGGTCCGTATATTTAATCAACTGGGCAAAGAGTGTAGTATTTAATTGGACTCGGTGATAATTTCGTTGGAGTAATTCGAAATGAACATTTTGGCCAAGTCGATATCGTTAATTACCTCGTTAGGCAAATATGAAACCGGGATCAAATAATTACTACAGAAGTGATCAGAGCCTAGTTACCGGTGGATAGCATCGTAGCCATAAGGTTTTGTCTTCAAACCTTTCATTAAACCTTTCGGGATTGGGGTGAATGCTGGCTAGATGTACTTTTATGACCTTCACCACCAGTGTTACGATATCAAAATTGGATTTGAATATTCCTCACTTAAACCCCATTCATACCGGTAATAATAATCTGTCATAATAATGAAATAAGTCTCTCTTTATGGTTATACTCAAATTTCATATTACGTCTAAATGTTCATTAAATTGTACTAGTTGATGATACTGTTGTATCAGAACATATTATTCATCATTCATTAATATTGGGATCCCACTGATTCTATTCAGCAACCTCTTACCATCCCGGCCCATTGAAAAAAATTACTTCTGGGCAGAGGGGCGTTTTTCCCCGAAATAAGTCATTTCGGCAACATATAAAAAATGTATAGAAACAGTTTTTTTCAAATTTGATAGCTTCAAAACTTCAACTAAAACCAGAAAATAATATTCTCTGACAAAAAACATGGGTCATTAGAGGTGTCCCCACTCGAACATGCGTCGGAAAAAGGAGCCACAGAAAATTCATCAATAATCAGCTGATTTTCTCAAAAATCAATTTATAAACTTACAAAGATTGTTTGACGCGTCAAAGTGTTCGATTTTACAACAACAAAAGTTTTATAATTTTTTTTTTGTTTTTAAATTGAAATCATAATAAAAAAATTTCAGACAATGACACATTGCCTTTCAAATGAAAATTGTGAATAAAAAATTATTTCATATAGTCTAATAACGTTTATACCTGGCATTCGTTAATATTATAATGCCATATTAATTGATAATAATAAATGTTTGATCAAATATATTTTCCAGTTTTACACTCTGACGTGTGGAATACAATTTATTGATGTTTGTGACCTTCATTTAAAATGGCATCATTATCTCGTATTAATCATCAGACATCAGAAATAATCCATAAATAATTCATATTTAATTCATTTGATTCATTCAAATGCGAAAAAAAGTTGAATGATTGCTTTTCCGATTCTGCACACACACCTGTCCGCAGATACGGTGTCAATTATGTTGACTATTTTCAATTTGTGAGGTTTATTTCTTTCCAATTTTTCTCTCGACCTCTTTATTCCTTGCGGATAGATATTGAACATATTTTTGCAAGCCTCAAGTACTACAAGGGAAATCTACAGGGCACTTTCAACAAATACGATCACGTCCAGGTGTACTTTCAGGAAAACTATTCCACTGTTTACAATCTGTACAATTCAATAACCTTTCGACCACACACCCTCTGCATCCTGCCCGGGGGCTATTTTACAAAATATACCTCACGCCAGCACAAACCCCGCCCACAGTCGCACGTCATAATCAAATCCGAAAATATACGCGGCCCCAACACGCCATTACTAAATATACTTGACACCAGCGACACCCAGAGTGTTGGAATCAATTAACATAACGGTAGCTGCATGCAAACTGAGTTGAAAATGCATAAATTATTAGCCAATCTAACCTGACCTGTCTCACCTAACGTAAACAGAATAACCGTACCTATACCTGATCTGTTTTGGAGGTCGGAATTTTGCGAAATTGAAAGCAAAATGACGTAAGTACCGAAATCAGTGAGCTTTTGTAGCGAAATTATTGTTCACAAATGCTCACAGTTTTCAGCTTCCTGGTGCCGTCGTATGCGAGGATGTGTAAATATGCGCTGGTGCCAAGTATATTTAGTAACAACGCGGCGTGTTGGGGCCGCGTATATTTTCGGATTTAATGATGACGTGTGACTGTGAGCCGTGTTTGTGCTGGCGTTAAGTATATTCTGTAAAATCGCTACACGGAGATGCAAGCGTTATCAACCTGGCTACTCATTGGTTGCAGAGTTCCTCCTGCAGAAATCACTCTACGGCTGTAGCATCGGCTTCAGCTATCACCTTATATCCTTCCCATTCACTAGGGGGAGACAAGCTTTTTTGTTAGTTGCACATGTTAAACATCCCGTCACATGGTCATGTATACGAGTGCGTAAAGCGAGTTGATAGTGACGCGAGATTTGGCGATGAGTTTCGTCAATCCCAGGATGCCCGATATCATCGTGATACCTCTTTAGTACTTTCGATAGGTAATTTTTTGATGTAACCGAGGGATTGCGGAATAAGAAATTAGGAAGTTGGTCTAGCCTCCCAGGAACATGAATGATTTTATAATCGTACCCCTAAAGGGGAAAAAAAAGCCCATCGTGTCAGCTTTGCCATTTCTTTTTTCATTTTCCCTAGCCATAGCAGGGCTGATTCATCCGTGTACAATTTGAACTTCTTATCGTGCATGATGTGTTTGTATTTTTTCATGCCCCAAACTATGGCTAGGCAACCTACCTCGTTGACGTGGTATTGTTGAGCTTCATACTAGCATGAGCAATCACATCTCGTTAACTATCGTTCCTTCCTTGGAACAAGACGGCACCGATCCCTATCGCGCTCGCTTCCATCTGCAAGCAGTACAGGTGAGAGGGATCAGGCTTGGCCAACTCTAAGGGACCTGCCACCCAGGGACTTAACTTTCTGAAACGCTTCCTCCGTCATGTGAGTCTACTTAAATCTGTGTTCCTTATCTATAGGGTCAGTCAATGGAGCGGAGATCTCCGTGAAATTCGGAATATATTCCCGAAGCAATCCAGTACCTAGAAACACGCAACTGCCGAATAAACTTCGGGATAGGGAAGTGCGCACCGACCACCCGGGGTGGTGCTGTAGGTTCTCAGCGTTTTCCCACAGCTGAAAAGTGGATACACCACCAAAAACATCAGTAAGTTGTCCCGGAGCGCCACGGTAAATAATAATAATAGCTGTCCTCTACCCGTACAGGCTATGCTACGTGTTTATGAGGGAGTACACGATTATAACATCAGGGTAAACGCCTTCTCCTAGTTCCCACAAGTCTCTGATTTTGAGGGTTGCACATAGGGGTGCAACTGGTTGACGGATATAACAATTTTTTAAACAATTTTTCAATCAGTGTACCCCACGAGTACAGAAGACATCAACTTCTGAAACACTGCTGGACCATTTTTTAGGCCAAACTAGAAATCGGAACTGGTAAATTTGGCCGTCCGGTGCTCCAAATGCCAAGTTTTTCGGAGACTGTCTCGCTAGAGAATCTTCCCAAAAGCCACTGCAGAGGTCCAGTGTGGTGAAGAATTTTGCTCAGCCCATCTTCCATACAGTCTCCTTATTTAGGGACGAGAACTACAGTAGAACAGTAAAGAGAGTTGCTTTCAGTAAGATTTCGAATCTCTTCATGTACAATCGTCTTCTGACGTCTTTTCATACCTGAATTGTCGAAAGGGCCGTTCTTAGCGAACCTTGATGTCATGAACAGAAGCTTTTGTGATTGGTTGCCGAGTCGTCTCCTCGAAGACGTCCGGAAAATTACGAAACTGCGAGGATTTTCTCTTTCGTAATGTTCGAAAATTGTTCTGAAGCAAATTCCGGTATTTCAATACTGCAGAGTTTTGTGTTGTTAATACGACCCAGCTGTATCGCCATGGGATTTGAGAGATTTGATAGGTCTTGACCATCGAAGAGGTCGGTCTTGATAACAGTTGTGCTTGCTTCTGTATCGATAAGTACATTATGACCGTAATCGTGGTAACGGGAAT
Organism: Chrysolina americana; assembly: GCA_958502065.1. Taxonomy (NCBI): domain Eukaryota; kingdom Metazoa; phylum Arthropoda; class Insecta; order Coleoptera; family Chrysomelidae; genus Chrysolina; species Chrysolina americana. Next base: position 48,243,632 of record OY293420.1, read on the forward strand.
TCTAGGAAGACTTTTATTTATATGTCGACCGTGTCCGTCAAGATTGATAAGGACTTGGGCTTCTGGGATGAATGTCCCAGAGGGGTAGAGGAGTTGATGGTTCTTCATATTCACCGACGAGACTTGGGGCCTTTCAGAGTATAAATCATTCACAGGGAAAGGGAAAGTTTTCTAGTACCTCAGTGACTTCATCTCGGTATAAACTAGTCATCTTCGCCAATGACTCATCCCCTCGGAAGTTTATTGATGCGTAGCCTGAGATATACTCTTCTTCTCTCATATAGTGTAGTTCACCCTGGGGTGAAGTTCCAGAATTTCTATTCTGATTTGAATTTTGGGGAATTGAAGAATTATTTCTATTTCCACGAATGATAAGAACTTCTCCTTCCTCATGGCTTGCATTTTGCTTGCTATTATTATATGCCGTGGTGGAACTAGGGCTGCCACCTGAGTCTCTTCTCAAGCTTTTACATATCGCAGACATGTCTTCGATTTTATCGAAGTTTTTTTCTCGTAAAAAGGCTTGTACTTTGGGACTAATCAGTTCTATTATTAATTGGATTAAACTTGGCTAAACCACTTCGACTCTTTTATTGACTTATGGCTCATTGAGCATGAAATCATTTTTTTTTCAATTCATTTCACGGCATTTCGTTATCTCACTTCGACCTTCACCTTGAAAGGATTTTTCACATGTCTCACGTCATTCGCAAATTATTTTCCATTTGTTCTCCACCTAGGACGTTATCGGGTGAAAAAGCCGCACAAGGATGCTAGAAAATGGTAGTAATATTTTTCGTGATTCCCCATCCGGTCTCTATCCGGCGCTCCTTTATTGGCTCCGGAAGACCTTCAAAATGCCATCAAGCTCTGCCGCGTGTACACAATCTGTCCATAATTAGAAAAAAATCACGACGGAGCCAGCTGCCGAATAAGAAACAAACCTAATATATCTATTATGCTTTTTTTCGTTTTAATATTTCTCTTTCTCTTTATCGAAATGTTTCGGTGGAATTCTCGAGCCGCCGCTATAAAACTGGCTTATTACAGTTTTACAATGCCACTTTTGTGACACGGGATGGTTTGAGGTCAATGCAACGAACGCATGGAGTGGGCTTTTCTATTCCAATATTGCCTCCGCTTTCCCATGGATTTGTGATCGTAAATGAATACAAGCTTTCCTGTCGACATTTATTATTGTCTGGAACATTATCGACTATGATCGTTAAAACTGTCTTTTGTTCACTTCATGATACTGAATAGTAATCACACCAAAAAGTGCGAATGTAAGAATTACTTCATATACAGGGTGTTTCATGACTGAATGTGGATCTTGAAGAGTGATAATCCTTGCATGACGAAAAATAAATCTTCATATGAACGCAGATCTGCAACCGCTTCATTCCTGAGATACGGCATGTAGAAATTTACCAGAAATCCGTTTTTTACATGCAAATAACGCATAACAAATAATTCTTTCATCAGTGCAACTGTAACACGGCTTGTAGAAATTTAACAAAAAAATCATTTTTTTACATGCAAATAACACATCAAAAATATTTTTTTTCACGATTAAGAATTTTTTTCATTTCCATCACTGACATCCCTATTAACTTGATCGAAGTCGAAAACTAGCTGGTGGACGAGTCGAACAACCGTTCTTAATAGGTGATAGAGGACCATTGAAAAAAATAACATAGTGGCGTATCGATAGTATTTTTATTGGAATTTTAACACCCTGCTTCTCAGAAATGAAGCGGTTGTGGACCTGGGTTCATAAAAAGATTTTTTTCTTGAAATCATTTGAAGATTATCGCCCTTCTGGATCAGCGTTCAATTATGAAAAAACCCTGTATGAATAACTTTTTAATGAATGATAGAACCTGTTCCCATAAAGAAAAAGTTGTTTCAGTTATCAATTATTCTTTCGAAACTCAGATTCAATTTCAAAATATTTTTATTTTAGTTAACTGTGGTTTACAGTATTTGTACTACTTGGAAATATATTGTTATATTCCTTTTTTCTTTGCCATTCCGTGGAGGGAAGGGAGAGGATGACGACATCATGTTATATCCTTGGTAATTACTCTCGCCAGCCATAACCGAGGTTCAGTGCCAGAATGAGGGAGACCCTTGGAACTTTTCCCCGCGATGTTTGCGACAGGTTCGTATACTACAGGCGATAACCAATAAAACCCACGCCTGCTGCGTTGCTTATGCATGTGTATGTGATTATAACTAATTATTATGCCTTGTTAAGACGAAAAACAAACTGGGTTATGATATAAGTCTTACTTTTCATAGATTGATTGACTTCATAGGCTCTCTTATTCGTAATGCTCCTGAAAAAATGCCCAGAAATTGATGAATCATGTCCCCGTGTTTACATAGGGCATTATTTTGTACCCGGATGCAAATGAGAACTCTCGTCAACAGACTTTTGGGAGAAATATGATAGTTGTTCAATATATGTCTGATTAGACGCCACAGATTTCTTGTACTCTAATCGACCAAATTATCTATCAATGTTCGTACCCATATGGAGTACCTTATTTTGTATACATTCTGTCAAGCTTCGGGAGAAATGTCTTACTCAGGCAGCACTGCACAGGACAAACATCTAGCATTGCTGGATGTATAATTGGTTTTTTCAATTATCAGTTCTGGAAAACTAACAATCTTCAAGAAGTTGACGATCTTGGTCTTCGCATCTACTTTGAGCTTATTCTCATCTGAATACGGCACGGTACCCAGAAGCAAAATCACAATTGAATTTTCGAAAGCGGGATTCTAAATTTATATGGTTCGAATTTTGGTATGAAATTTCGTAGGAATCAAATGAGAAACATTGGGAAATTTGGAATTTTGAGCTGGAATAAGCATTGGTTTTTGTAGGAGATTATTCGGCGCCAAGTTATTTTCGCTATTTTCCGATGGATTTTTATTATTACTGAAAAATACCTAATTATCACAAATCACCGATAGTGCATATTATATCACAAGTGGAAAAATATGTTTGTCCTTACATTTGGATTTTTAGACTTTGTATGGGGCTTGTATGCCCTCGTGTTGTTTAGAGTTACTTGTTTGATCACGTCCTTACCACTAGATTCCATGAATCACTCGTCAGCTCTCCTATGTACTTGCAAGGTTATCGATTTTTCTCAACCAATATTGACAACCGTTATCCTTTCAGACCTTCACACTGACACAATATGTTACCAGCGCTTTCCTCATCTTCTTGGCAGAACCTATACATATGGTAGTTTCTGCCAATCCGATGTTATGTTTATTGAGTGTACATACAGTGCCCTGTTAGAAGCCCAACCATAATTTTGGTTATTTTTCTGTTCTACACGTCTTCTTGTAAATTTCTATAAGAGCTTTCGCTAAACCTCAAGCAGGTTCTGGGCCAATAAGAGCACTCCGTTCTTCTTCTCGTGCTGATGAGTCAGCCTCTTCGTTGGTATTATACCCTTTATGTTCTGGTACCCAGGCTATGTACAGTTTGTTATAATTGCCCAGCTCTAATACCAGATAGTCCCAAACAAGTTTCAAGTTCGTTTGCATGGAGGTAATTGTTTCAATAGCTGCTTGGCTGTCAGAGTAAATATCAATGGTCAATTTATTAAACTTTTGCCGTACTAACTTTTCTGCACAATGATGTATGGCTGCAACTTCTGCCTGGAATACTGCAGCTAATTACCTAAGCTGAATGGAACTGTCGTCTTGGTCTTGGATATATATTCCTTCGGATCTTGAGCCGTCTCTGTAAAGCAACCAATTTTTGCATCAATTGGTGGAACTTCATTCCATGCCGCTCTGCCTGGTATGGTTGTTTTAATTTTTTTCTCAAATCCATATTTCGTAAGCATCTCATCAGGTGGCAGTAACATCATCAGCTCGTTTCCCAACTCTGTAAATAGTTCAGTATAATTCCGACCATGCATTCTTTCGAGCGCTCGCCCTCCACACTGTCTATTGATGACAGACCTAGCTTGACCTTGTGTGTTTATGCGAAGCGGTAAAATTGTTGAGCAAGGCTTCTGAAGCAGCCGTTGGGAAAGTCTTCATGGCTCCATTGGCCGCCAGTATTGTCTCTAAATGCCCAGCCTTCAAATTGCCACATTGTCCACCATGCCACCGATCCATATGCTATCATGAATTTAATGGCCTTGTTGTATAGCTGTAGAATGATTCTTGCTTGAAGCCCTCAGTTTTTCATTCATATTCTTCTGTACAGGAAGAAGGCTATCATGTTCTTTTGAGATATTGTCTGGAGGTGTTGCTTACATGTTAACTTATGGTTGAAAATGACTCCCAAGTATTTTGCCTCTGGTGCAATTGGAATTATAAAACCGTTCAATAATGGCGACATCATTTCTCTATGTACCCTCTCTTTTGTGAATATAACTATTGTGCTTTTGTGAGGGTTTACAGTCAGTTCCTCCTCGTGGCACCACTTTGTAAGTATATTTAGAGCATTCTGTATTGTCCAGTACCAAGTCCGTGGACTTTCCTGGTTGATACGCTCTATCTACCTATCAGTGTTTCTTGCGTTTTGAGTAAGAAATTCACCTGACTGAATGAAGGGTGTGACTCAGGAGTCATGTCATCCACTCCACCCACTTTGGGTGCATGAAAAAATACTTTTCTTCTCTGCCACTTAGTAGGTTTGTATTGTAGAGCTGTACAAGTCTTGAATATTCTACACAATAAAGAATTAGCAATTCTTGTCTTTTTTGAAGAAGGATGGGGAATATTCCATCCTCTCCAGGGGAATTGTATGGCTGGAATTTACTCAAAGCCCACCTGACTCTGTTAGTGTTGAAGTTATGAATTGTTGTTCTCACATCTGACTACGAAACTAGGAAATAATTGGAATTCCCATCAAACAATGTTATCACTGGAAGTAGCCTAATTGATCGAAATTAAAGACAAATATGCAGAGTTGTACGGCTCGTGGAACCTCCTACAGGTAGGTGAATATACAAAGCTGCAAACAGAAGTTGCCAGGCTTTCAAATAATGTAAGAGAGGAGCCTCTCTCATTCGACCCGGTAGAGCTAGACAGCTTCCTAGTCGATGAACTATATTACCAGTGTCCCAGTTATAGCCATGAAGCAGTGGAACATTCTCCACTCTGACTGATCTATAACAGACAATCTTGACATTCGGCAGATATTGTGGTGAACTGGCTAAGTTGCACCTACCAAATTTCGAACAAAGATTGTCTCGTCCCCAAAGTGAATTAATTCGACTAATCGATAACGTATAATAATTTCGATTAAAGCAATTAATACAAGTATTTTATTGGCCAATCCTACAATTTGACGTTTTGTCGCTGTCATATCGCGCTGCGCGGAAGGCAACGTCTAAACCCACCGTAAGTTTTGTTCGGTTTCATCTTGGTGGTGGATTGATTATCTTCATCAACCATGGAAAGCTATCAGTGTAGCACTCTAGATGCCAAGCGATTTATATAATATCAATTAGAGTTCCTCTTTGACGACGTTAGTAAACATCAATTTCAGTAATGAAATGAAAACTGTTGCAAACATTGGAAATTCCTTTTCTCATGCACATCGCGTTGTAATTTACTGAACTAAACTAACTACTTGATATAATAAATTTCTAGTTTGTGAATTTCAACGTACCTAATTATAAATGAAATTGGGTATTAGCTACTTTCGGTTTATGTAATTTTGTGCATTACCGGTTAAATCTTATAGCTGAGAAGATAGACTGCAGCACTTTGAAATTTGGCAAGTTTCATTATTGAACAACATACTTTACTTTAACCATTATGCAACTTTGAGTGACGTTGAAAATTTGTACTTGTGATCAGTCAGTTGGAAATATTAAAAGCATACACAATTTATTCGGATATTTGTCGGGACTTACACGAATCATGAGCCTAATTTGAGAGACGTTCCAAACACTCAGACACACCGTTCGCTCTTTTTTGAAATTATGAAACATTATGACAATCAAACAAAAAATTACCTGGTTGAACGTTGAAGATGAAACTCTGACATTAGTTTCGAAATTTACTGCTGTCCCATACTAGCTCTCTAACAAATCTTTCGACCAGAAATATGTCTGATAGCGTTGAAAATAGCTCTCACAACGACATAAGTATTCAAGAATTATGATAAAAAAATTACATATTTCATTTACATTTCTGTAAGCTCACAGAAAATTCTTAGGTAAAAAATTATTTCAACATTTAAAATATAATTTTGGAGCATACATTTTGATTAAGGAGGGAAACGACTCTATATCTATATAGATTCAGCCAAGGCATTTGATATTTGGGTTGGTAATATAACTTGCCTAACATAAGAGGTTAAATCACTAATCACACGATATGCAAAACTTTTCAGAAATTTTTTTCACAAACATAGTCAATGTGTGGTGAATATGACAATTTTTGATATAGGATGATTCCCAAGTACTCAGTATAATAGTTTACAGTTTTTTCAATTCTACACCTTCAAATTTCAACGTGGAATTATGTTGCTTCACCGGATGTTTGTTTTTTTTTGTGATCATATATGCCTATTTATTTGAAAGCAGCTTGTTAACTTTCATCCAATTTTCAATATTCAATAATACGTAGTTTAACCTTTCAATATCAGCAGAGGCCCCAATACACTACCTTGAGATACTCCACTGCTCACCCTAATTCTGAATGAATATTCTCCAAAAATTTCTGTCTTTTGATTTCAATTTTTCAAATACGATTGAAACCATTCGTGAGTTGATTCATCAAAACCGGAATGTTTTAATTTCAACAGTAAAATGTTTCCATCGACCACTTCAAAGGCTCTTCCTCTCTCTAGAAACGCAAGTAAAAGGAAAATATGTGAATTGTCATGCAGTTTTCAGGCACAAGCATCAAAAATGCATATGCATGGGTACGCATGTGTCTGAATCGGCTTTATCATCAAGAAATTATTTCGAAACATTAGAAATTACAATTATTATCCGTTTATTTGGGGTTGAATCAATACCAGAGATGTTCAAAAACTGTAATTAGTAATTTTTTAACGTATGCGATATGGCACATTTATTCACTTAAGTTTTCAATTATGTTATGGAATATTAAGACCCAAATAAAAAGTTTAATTTTTATAAAACGTGTTAATTTCTTTATTCAAAAATAATTCTTTTTCAGTTCTTGAAGTTTTATTCTTGAAGTTTCATTTGATATCCTCATTCTCTATAAGTATTATATGAATATTTATTAAATTTATTTTCTCTTATCTCTTCCTTCCCCAGTCGCACTTATCCTTCTACGAATTCCCCATATCTATTCATTAATAGGTTAATATATTTACGACCATTTGAGTCAATTATGAGAGAATATTATTATCATTATTGTTCAGGACTAACTGGTCTACTGAATCAAGTTCTACTCAAGTATTTCCCTACAACTGAGTTTATCTTCCAATGCTCTCGCGAATTTTCCTTTGGATTATTTCAGATATTCCTCTTAGAAAATTTGTGGAATTCCTTTCTACGCTGTGGAATGATCACACTGAAAGAATATATAAAAAATTCTGAACTTCAGTTATATTTATTTCAATGCGAGAAATAAAACAATGAAACAATTTCAAACTAAGCAAAAAAACAGTCCATGCGAACAAACTTTATTTTCAACCAACTTGGAAGAGGCGTTCTCATAACGATGAGCATAATAGAAAAAAAAAGCGAGAAAGAGCTGTGCATGTTCTGCCCTGGATAATTTTGTATTCTTGATATGGTGATATTGAGATTAATGGAGGAAACTTTGGTGCATTAGATATTTCAAACGAAAACTTTCCACAACTTTCTTGTATTATATTACATTTACCGCACGATCTGCTTAACCTACTAACATCCCGAAATTACTTAGCTAAACGGTTGAAATAGTCGTAAATTAACGATTCTCATCCAGAAAGGACACTTTATCCATAGAATTAACGAATGGTGCCAATTAAAACCCACATAATATGTAATTATATGAAACCTGTTATTCTGCGGATGATATATGAACTCAAATATCTCAATATATAATTTCAAACACTCAGATATATAAAGTATTCCAGTGCTGTATATTTTCCGGGTTTTCCTACAGCTGAAAAATGAAAACATCAGTTAGGTCGCACGGGAGCGCCACGGCAAATAATAATAATAGCCGTCTTCTACCCGCACAGGCTATGCCTTTGGGTACACTCTATGAGTGTTTATGAGGGAGTATTTTTTTTAATTCTTCAGGAATTACACAGACAGGCCCTGTCTCCGGAGCCCCGACACTTCCGGAGGGAGTGCTGGTGTGTCATCAACCCCAGTCAACACTCCCCACGTCCGTGGGGGTCAGTGATTACTGGGTCCGAGAGTCATGTGCCCTGAGAGGGCGAAGTGCATTCTCCCGGCTAAGTTTTCTGTCGCATCATGGCAAACCGGTATGGTTTTTCAAGTTTGAGAGCAGTGTGTCCATCATTCCACCAAGGACCCCTATTATCAGAACCACCATCTTGACAGAATGGTTTGGGTAAAACCTGCGTAGTTCAAAAATTAGATCTCGATATTTAGTCCGGACGATGTTCGTTTCGCCAGGAGCTGAAAACTCAATGACGAAAATTGTCCTACTTTGATGGGCTTGTATTTGCCTGAGGGTGGGTAATGAGTAGTTCCAATGAGGGAGTATCATTATTATTATTATTATTCCATGGATACTAAAGAGCAGACAATTTTTCCAACCATAGCAATTTATCAAGAAAAAACAAATTCTGAAGTTCTCTTTTCCAGAGGTTTCACTAGGACTGGTACAAAAAAAAATGTTTTGGAAAATGTGCATTTTCGAAAATTTGCTGTAACTTTTCTCCAGTTAAAAATTTCTTGTTTTTATGAAAACATTTCCGGAGCTCTTTTTCACGTAGTTGACAACAAATTTCAGTTTTATTGGTTGTCTTTAAAACTATCATAAGCCACCACTTTATGCAGAGAACACAAAAAAATATTATTAATTCACAGAATACAATTTTCTGTGAAAAGATAAATAGAACAAATAGTCTGTTAGTTTCCATCTTTGTTGAAGATTCAATATTCTTGTGTTTTAATAATAGAATAATATTTTCCCCTTTTATTTGCATTCTATAATATTAAATATTAATAATGTATCCGCAACCAAATATTTCTACCATAGTATAAATTGTTAGTATGTGTTATTATTTTTTTATATTTTGTATCACATATTTATGTTTGTGAAGGCGTCTTTTGAGAAATTTTTGGGGCGTCTGTTTCCAAATTGAGACCGTATGGCGCGGCAGACGTACGTATTTTGTGTTCGCTTTACTTTTTCCACTTCATTGACTCGAATATCTTTTTGGTAATGATGAGGCGGTTGTACGTCAATTTTTTCACAGATTCTAGAACTGCTGTGCCTAAAGGCGACCGTTACGGCTCGGCAGACGGGCGGATCTATATTTAATATGCTTACAACCTTACGATTCAAAACTCAAACTTTTGGTAACTATGAGGCAGTTCATTTTACTGCCAGCTCTGGGACTAACAGTGATAATAATCAATCTCTGTATATCAGAACAGAATTATAAGCAACCATTTAATGAATATATTCCAAATTCAATTACTTCCTGTAAAACGAAACATTCGGTATCAGATGCTACTAAATGATGACTCGAATTTGTTTTATTTTTGAGGTTACAGTTGAAATAACTCCATTTATCGAGAAAAAGACAAATCGTCAAAAAGATTTTCGCATTGTTACAAACACTGCTAGTGAAGAAAGAACGGGGAAAAGTCATTCATGAAATGAAGCGACTTTTATCGAGTTTTTATAAATCGGGTGTATCTGTAGTCATTTATTTTTTATAGCTGGTCATTTGAAAAATTCTCGAGATAAAGTTTATTTTTCTTCGAGCTCCTCAAGGGTCTGGCATTTATTTCCTCTGTTCTCAGTAATTCTTTGTTCGGATCGCTGTTATCAGACGATATACAGCGGCATCAAATAGGAGGCATGACCCAAATGAAAGTTTTTATCGAAACAAGTCAACATATTAATAGTCAATGAAAGATGATTCAGTGAGATACTGTGTTTGGTTCACTGGTATGGATTCAGAGTTGTAAAACAAAATAAATAATTGGTTGGGAAAAGACTGAATGAATTTGAATCTGAAAAAATACAAAAAAGTGTGTTGGTAGAATGTACGCAGATATGAAAGTTGACTTGAAAATGTATTTTTATCGAGCAGATGGGACAGAATACTTTTATAATAGAATTGATGTGTTTTTCATGGTCGAAATTTTCGAAACAGATACGATTTCACAAGGTACAAATATAATCAATAGACACTATTTATCAAGAAGAACATGCAGTTCAAGAATAAATCGGCATATCAGGAAAACATTATAATAAAATAGTTATATTATGTCTGTAATTGTACATCGAAAAACCCGTGAATGCAACTGCTGCACCGCCAACAACCGGAGGCATAAGGTCACCCAAGTTCAACATGGATGACTTCAAACTATATGTATCGAAAAAAAAATTATCTACAACGGTCCTTATAGGAGTGGTGAAAGAGTACAGGCGTTCTATTGGAATTGAGCTCGGAACTGACAAATGTGTCGCTGGTTCATCTCATGAGAGGACGATGCAAGGAATACGGAGAGTATCTCCAGCTCATTGATATCCTACATTATCATGATGCTGGAGAGGCGTTAACTTATCTGGTGTGGAAAACTTCCGTTCCCAAGAAGTCACCATAGTTAAAAACTCTTTCCACGCGAATAGTAGCACAAATTTTGACGAATCTGGTCATCAGAATTGTCAGGGAATAACCAAAGTAGATGAAGACCAAATTTGATGAAATCCGGAAATAAAATACAATTTCCTCAATTATGAGAACGCTTAAAACAGACTACTTCACTACGACTCTGCAGGTCATGTTGGAAAAAAGGCTGAAAACAAAACAAATTAATGCAAATACCTTTTCATTCACAGAAACAAGATAAGTATTAGACAGATCTACTGGATCCCATTGAACCGTTCAGATAATCCAGGTACTATAACGAAAACGTTCATAGATTCATAGATATCACTCAAGAGGGCCTTGGATTGTATATAGAAAAGCGTTTTTTCCAAATAAAGAATGAAAAAATTGTACCCTGGATGACGAACGGTCTGCTAACCTCTGTTGATAAACAATATAAAATATACATACCTGAATATCCAAAAAGAACACATCAACGTAGAATTAATGAGAAAATAATTACTACAAGCAAAAAAAGTATTGTAATGAAAATATTTCAAAAAATCTGAGTAATAGAATAATTAAGTAAAACAAATTGGAAACGCTCACATAAATAAAATCAAAAGTATCACTGGCAAATTAGTAACAAAAAAAAGAAATAGCAAATGAGTTCAACAGGACGTAAATTGATATGGGAAAAAATTTGGCAAAACAAATTAAAATTGAGTCACTATTCCGGTACTGTAGAGCAACTACACCCAATTTCTTTTTGTATTCAATCCTGTTGATAAAAAAATTACCAAAAATGTATGAACCTCAAAAATAAAAAAAGCGGTTGGAAGTAATGATCTGAAAGCTGAAACCATAAACTAATAGCTCTACATATTCTGAAACCACTGACTTATATTATAAAATCATGTGTTGATAGTGCAGTGTACCCTCCAGCATTCAAATACTCAATTATTACCCCACTGTTCAAACGAAGTGATAGGTATACCGGAAATAATCAACTATCGGTCGATGCCATCCTAGGTCTAACTTTGATAGTTACAGAATCATCAACTATTAGCAAACCGTACTTATCTATATTCATTCACTTGTCGAACGTCAGTCACTAATTACTTTTGCAGGTTCCGGAGACTATCGGAATTCGAGGAAATTATTTGAGATTATTCGAAAGTTATCTGACGAATAGATTCCAGGATGTGAGGGTCGGTGGTGTCTGTGGTAGTGCGAAAACGATCGAATACGAAGTTCCGCAATGATCTGTACTGGACCCTTTATTGTTAAATATACATCAATGATCTGTTCTCACTAGAAACTCCGGGTTGCATAATTGGTTTTTCAGATGACACAGCTATCTTCTGTAGTGTTGAGAGCTGGATTGAATTAAAATATAAATCAGAAGACTTTTTAGATATCAAAAAATATCTAGATGGCAAGCTACTGACGGTGAACTTCAAAAAACAAATCACTTAACTCAAAGCTGTACTTCATTTGACACTCCTTTCCATAAACTTGAAATAAAAATTGACGAAGAATCCATATAGTTTTAACAAAAATGAAAAGTTAAATACTTGGAAGACATATTTGATTCGCACATGATATGGAACTTTCACATGCATTTAAGCATGTTTTTGGGGATCAGCACGGTTTTCCCATCGACAAACCAATCTAGAATATGTTGCTTACCATGTAGCCAAGAGTTAAGAATTCTTGCCGGATGGTGGTGGGTGCTTAGAAACTTTTTCCACCAATAGTTATTTGGCCCATCGGGGTCTGGAGCAGCAAAGTTTCTTGATTCTTCGAGGGCCCGTCAAATTCCTTCCGGAGTTATCGGAGTGCTTGCTCAGTTCTTTGCAGTCACTAGCATGAGTATACTTTCAAGACAGTACTGTTCAATGGTAAACAGCACTGCTGATTCAGTGTGTGGTGAGCTTGTATTGAATTTGTGGCAATTTGCCGCGTGAAGAGCCTATTGGCCGCTACGTACTCCGCCACACACTGGATACGAGACGTTTCCATCTTGTGAATGCGCCACTCATGGCCCCAATTAGAGGAATGGTATCCCTCTTATCCGCTTGGGAGTCTGAGTGGCGTCATACACGGCAGAGTTAATTTGTTAGATGGCAGCCTCTTCTGAAAGGACATCGTGAATGTCCGCATCCACCCGTGCCAGTTGTTGTAGCTTCAGGGGATTGGAGTTATGGAGTGCCCTGCGGGTTCTAATGCCTTCTGTTAGCGTTATGACGCGGCCCTTCTCTACAGCCAGAACGATACGTGGCATATCTACCACTTCTGCTACTTTTTTAACCGGATGAGAAGGAGCTCTGACATAACCTCGACGCAGAAGATGGGATACATAATCTCTCAGATTCTGGACGGAAAGGGCAGTATGCTCTGGATGTATCTCACACCACAGAGCATTCATAATCGCCATGTGTCCTCTCCAGGCGGGCTCACTGCTCTCATAGCAAAGCGAAAAGCCGTCCCTCAGTTTGTCCCTCACTTCATCCGTCCACTCATAGCGTCCGTTGTCGTTGCGGTTTTCATCATGTTGCAATCCATCGTCCTGGGCCCCAACACCTCGCCACAGATGAAGTACTCTGTGACCTCGCCTTTGACATCTATTCTGAGAGGTCGGTTGTGAGAGGCCTCTTCTTCGCCTGTTTGGAACCGAGTATTTGTGTTTACCGCAGAGTTAGCCTAGTATACCCACGGCCGACATCAGAGGAAATGAGCATTTTCTCCAGGGTGCGCCTGGTATCTGTTGCTCAGAAAAGTGGTGTCGCAACTCCCCAAGGCCTTGGATGGTAGTTGGTCCCCCTGAATATTATTATTATTATCGTTATTGTGTGATATGCTCGCCATTTCGATTTAACTGTACACCCTCAGAGTGGTGAAATGCAAGAACTGCGACAATTCGATGCATGTTTGACTGGCAAAATGATGCGCATCTTCATTGGAGTTTTTTGTCAGGGAGTTCTTTGTTATAGGCAAATCCAATATCATCCGAAAAGGGGAAGAAAAACGAACAAAATATCGAAACCTACTCTTTCAACCCTTCAGGTTCCACCCAAACTCAAATGGTCGTTCTGCTGATAGAAATCCTTGGTGGAATGATGGACCCGCTACTCTCGAATATAATTTATCGTGGAAGTCCGCAGCGAATTTATCATTTTCAGTGGCGCTTTCACTTTATAGCTGTTGGAAAATCTGAAAAACATACCGCACCACACAGAGTGGTCAGTAAGCATTCTAGCATGCATTAGTTGGTAGAATTGATATCTTTAGACAAACCATAACACGTGTGATATTGGTGACACCTATACATTTATCTGTACCAAGTCTCAAACCAACCTCCAAGGCAAGCTGAAATTCAAACTGTCAATAGCTACATCAAAAAGTGGAATCTGTACATTGATTTGAATTATAAAAGAATGTCCACATGTTTTACTATCTTACTCACATTTTTAAATTCTGGATTTAACAGAAGGTAGGTAAAAAAAGTTGTACTGAGAAATCTAGAACGAAATGAATACCGATCAATAATTGAATAGAGAGAGCTTTGTGACTTATGCTTCACCATAGTTTCCGCATCTACCTAGAAAATGGGACATATTCAGAAAATTATATAACATCTGACTAAAACTCCATTGTTTCCAATTAAATTAAATTGCATATCCACTCCCCAGGCACTGGGTGTGTGAATTTTCTGTCACACGACAAGAAATTATTAGTAATGAGACATGAACTTTTTCCTATAATATTTCTGAACACGTTAAAACTGACTTTTCATTATCCATACTGGCATCAGAGAAATTTACGTTCAATTTGGCACGAAATTCCATTACGAAAAAACCATTTAACTAATTTTTCCGCAATGAGTGTTCCAAAACGTGAAAATCGCCAATTATCTACCGTACTTCATACATGCGGCTCTAGTGTTTGTTGAACATTTTAAATTATTCCATCTTTTTTCAGCCTTCAAAGTTTTTGTGCACTCACCGACTGATTCATTTTAAAATTTTGTTCGAATACTACACATTCCTACAAGCTGCAATTTTATTACAATTTGTTTGGATCTGTCACGAATTAATATCGTTTTTTGTGCATCTCGGTTAGTTGGGTTCAGATTGCCAATTTTGTATGGATTTTGTCATTTCTAGGACACAGGAGCTTTTTGAAATGGAATCCTATTAGAGATGATTCTTTTCTACCCTCACATTTTTTAATCGAAAATGTTAACGAATAATTTTCATTCAGAAATGAATTAATTTGAAATTGTGTTGCATTGGCAGCTGACCATGAGTTGCATACTATCCATTCAAATGAAGGTTCACACTTTTTAACATTGGAGTTAGATGAAAGAATGATATATAAGGAATGCATGGTATGAAAATAAAAAAAAATCATTATAAAGAGAGGGGCGACACTACCTGACGGAAGACCATTAACAAATTGTGAAAAATGGTGGATTACGTAATCCAATCTACCGCCGGAAACCTATACAAAAGGTCAATAGGTATGGTCGTCGGCAAGTATTCAACAGAATACAACTGTATAGATTTCCGGCGGAAGATTGGACTCTCTACAGTTCTTGGTAATGGCTACGCATAATTTTTATAGAGTTGAACACAACCGTAAAAGTATTTCATCGATGAGCAAAATCAAGAACGACACCGATATCTTAAGGCGGATTATGTCGTGGCCACTGTTGATACAAAATAAAAATAACTATCCATACCTTTCTTTGTATTGGAGGCATGAGGTCATCCATCTGTTTCACATGGATGACCCTAAACTATATGTCTTGGGAAAAAAGTATCTTCATCAGGGTGGTGGAAGAGAAGACGCATGCTATCAGAATGAATAAGTCCTCCCAACCATCATAATGAGACGATTTTTGTCATTGAGTTTTCGGCTCCTGGCGAAATGAACATTGTTCGAAGAAAAGAAGAAAAACGGACTTTTTACCCGAACCATTCTGTTGAAATGGTGGTTCTGATAATAGGGGTCCTTGTTGGAATGATGGACACACTGTTTTCGAAAATCATACCGGCTTGCCGTAATATTGCATAAATCTCAGCCAGACGAATGCAGAAGGCTGTTGTCCTTAGTTCACTCGGCTCGCTCAAGGCACATAATTCTCGGATCCAATAGTCACTTACCCCACGGCGTGGGAAGTGGTTTTTGGAACAAATGATCCAACGTGCTCTCCGGAAGTATCGGAGCTTGGAAGACAAGGCCTGACTGGGAAATTCGTCACAGAAAAAAAGTGGTAATAATAATATAGTGTATTGGCCATCAGTTAACCATTCACAGGACTAATTAAAATATTTTGATGGATAATGTACAAGAATATTTGAATATTGAATGAAGGAAATATAACAATTGAAAAAAAAAATCTACCTATTACATGATGTTTTCATTTGGACATTGAACCGACATATTTCCTATGTAATTCTATTAAGGTATCACAATGAATATCGGAGTGATTTTATATGTTATTGAAGTTTTCACACACGGTGTGAATAGCGAACTTCAGATATAAATTTTTTCCAGCTCTATTATAGTTAAAGGTTTAAAGAGTAACTAGTTCTAGAATTTGAAACAAAAAAAATCATTTGAGACACTATATCACTTGTGTCAATTCAACTGTGCAATGATTTGCATAAAAAGATAATGCCAGCACGTTTCCTGTTCACGTCTAGGTTAGATCATTGAATCAAACTTGGATCGAATGTTTCAAAACGAAAAAATGTAAATATAGAAAATGCTTCGAATATTTTTCTTGGATCCGTTGAAGCTTATTGGAAATATTGACTAATTCACATTCTCTTCTGTTCCAGGTAAGTCTACCAGGATATCCATAATGAACAGGCCAACTCTTGTTTTAGTGGTATGTAATGTTTCCACTTTTCTTGGTCTTCTGCAACCGATATATACTTCTTTAATCCTATTTATCCGTTCAACACTGGTGTTGGACAATTGAAACATTCCATTATTCTGAATCTCCAGATATATCTGTACTGGAGTAGGAAGATTGATAAACTCTTATTTTAATTGAATTGTTCTAAAACTTTCCATACAACTGACAATTTTCTTCCACAACCAAAACTAGACAGTATTATCTTCCGAAGTTGTTGTATTCTTCGAGAGTAACATATTAAATAAAAGTCAAATGTCAGAATGAGTTTATCACAGCCCTTTCAAATATCTGCTGGTGTCCCCCAAGGATTGATACTGGGAGTATTACTATTTCCTCAGTTGCATCTCGAACTTTCTTTCAAAGATTTTGATGTTGCAATTGACTAAATCTGAAATCCATTATGCTGTATTGCAGATAGATGGAAATTTCATGTTGCAATCTTCCGAACCGTACAATTAAAAACTTATGGAAAGATTCTCTTCTTGCGTGTTAAAAGACACTTTTGCCTTTCAATAAAAATCTTTTGGGCGTCAGTCGAACTCATGTGCAGAAATTTGAAAAAATTATTGGCGGTGAAATAGACTGCATGCTGTTAGCTGTGTCTGAAAAAAACGACCCCTTTTTTTTTGGGCACCGACATCGCACTCAGTAAGTACTTTCTATGTCGGGTTTCCTTTTGGTAGTCGGACTGCGGGCTGCCTGTTCTATTCTAGATGAAGACGTAGTTGATATGTGGTAACCAGATGTGATTGCGGTGTCTCATCAGGTTGAAGTTAACTTTTCCATAAAGTATCCGACTGATTTACAAAGCTGTGATATACCTACATACAAACAAATGGACATGACAAATTTGAAAGGGTTTCAATTTTTACAAGATCCTAGGAAGAGATATTTTCGACTATTCACTGAACTGTCGTTACTCTATTTGCATGAACCCCGACGGTGAATAAATACCCCATAGTTCGTGAAGTATTTTTCATGATGATTCACCACGACATGCTGAATACAATAACATGGTAAACTAGTAGAATGAACTGATATTCGGCTCTGGAAGGCAATTACTCACTATTTACATTTTCATCTTAATGAAACTGCTACATAAAGAAAACTCATAAGAAAACTCATAAAGCGTGTAAAGTCAAGTTAAACAAACTGGTACTTGGAACGTCACCACTGAAACGAAAATCCCAACTTCAACATTCAGACTGGAAATACTCCATCCTAAAAACAATGGCAATGCTGTTTTAAGTATGAATAATTGAAGATTGTTTGCATTATTATCTCCGAAGTTGATATGATATATCTGCAGGAACTGGAATACAATTTACTTCTTCAAATAAAGTCATCGTGTCTGCAGCCTGAGGAACAATCGACAGAGATAGACGGAAATGCTGGTTTTGAAAGAGAGCCACAGCGGCGTATTCCTCAAAACTAATTTCGCGTTTGGGTTTCGTTGAACAATCTGTTCTCTCGATTGTCTGGAAATATATTGAAATATCGATAGAAATATTGAAACGAAGACACGATACTTTCGAAAAAGTTTTGGTTGATTTATCTCTTCGATTCGAAGAAGTTTTTCGTGAGTAAGTGAACTGTAAACAATACGTGTTCTTAAGCCCCAAATTACTCGAGAACTATCAATGTATTTTGTCCTGAGTATTATTTCTATGGTGGTCGGTAGCGAAGCGGTTAGATGTCGGTCGTAGAAACTTCTGCTGGCGCAGGGCCAGGTTCGATTACTGGATGTGAAAAAAAACTCTCAATTTCATCGGAGTCGATAGGCAACCACATGCCTTGTTTGAAAAAGCAAGGACAGTATCTACGTTAAGTGGTTCGGGGAAATTCGTAAATGTTTTTCCAGAAGTTTACCTCCCGATCAGACGTCGGCGGGTTAACCATTGTGGCGGTATTGTAAATATCTCTATTCTAACTGTTGGCCCCTCTCATCTACCGGGAAGCATATATGTTTTTTTCTGCAAACAAGTTGATGATCTGATCTTTGATGGTTTTGGGGATTTTACAGTTTCCTTCAACCGAAATGGCGGATGCGCGGTTCGTCGTGACCGCGCATTCGCGAGATTAATTCAGATTTTCATTTTGAATTGATTTTTTGTTTTATATTTTGGTTTTGTATATTTGAATTATCATAAGAAGAGATTATATGTTCCCTATATAATGTTTCTGCCATACATTTAGAACTTTGAAATTCAAAGACATCTCTATTAGAAAATAGTGAATGATTCGATGCAATCAACTCGATTTCTAGCGATATTTAGTGTTCAACAAAGAGACTCGTAGTCAGCCATTCATCGTACATTCATTATTGCAAATTGAATAGAACTTGGATTGGGTATTTCTTTTCTAACTGTACAGCTATTCAAATGATTGAAAACTCGAATCCAATATAAGAACAAAGAAAAGGACACTGTTCATGGTATCTGAAGATGTAATCTATAGTATCCATAAACCATTCCAAAAATTTGAGCAACTCATGTTGCGCCACTTCATGTTCACATTCGAACTCAGGCAAAAATCAATCACATGTTTCCCATACTCAAAAAAATCGACGGTACGCCACTGCAGAAACAGATGAAAGTCGTCGCAGTTCCAAAGAAGTATGAATCTTGCGGCAAACCGAACTGAAAATCAAACCGCGGAAAATCACAATGCCACTGCTACCATAGTGGCGTGTTGAGAATAGAAAACCAAGATAGTTTTTTTGACGTTGTGTTCTTTGAATCTGGAAATATCCTCGACCTGAATGTTGCTCGAATTACCATGTGAATGATTACTTCGTTTTCAAGTATTTCCAACATGAAAGAGATTTTATTCGTGAATCTCCAGGGACAAATGATTGTGGATAGGATGTATGTCAATATACCGAGTTCCGTTTCAGGCGTTTGACATTGTTGATTGCCTTCACAAAAAAGTCGAAGGTTCAGATTATAAGGGGTGAAAGAAAAAATGGATCAGATCGAATAACAACATGTCTCTGAAAGTGGAAGTAGGTATTATATTTTTCCGTTTCTTATTTATGCAGATTTCCATAAAGTGTAGTCAAGTGTAGATATGGCAAGAGCTTGGTTAAGGAAAAAAACCTATTGGATCAACTTGAGCCAACTACCTCATCTAAGCTTTAAAATAAAGTTTTTCATCATGGGGATGAGTATATAAAACGGTATTGGATACAATTTGGTTGAATGAAACTAACATATGGAAGTATGACATTATCAAAAACATTTTTCATTTTTATATCATTTTGGAAAAACGGTAATCGAATAACCATCATTTACCTAATTTTTGTCGTTTGAATTCAGTTAGGTCGCCAAAGTAGTTTCAGAATAATTCGAATCTATTCATTTACTTTTCTGTATTAGTTCATTATCACGGATTATCTGTTCTACCTTCGATCTGCCTTCGACTGAAGAAAGCAAAAACTTTCCTCACGTTTCCACTAAGTGGAAAAATAAAGCAAACATCCGTCAGATAACAACTACTTTAATGGCTAATACCACGACGTACATTGAACTCATTTGACAAATATTTGGGAAACGTTCTTCTAAGAAGACCCAATTGCAAGTGCGTATTAAACAGTATCCTTCATTTGGCTGGAAATGACCAACTTTAGACATGCATGTTTCAGGTTTTGCCTCTCATCATACTGCCAGAGTAGGTCGAACAACATTATAATTGCCCTGTCCCTGCCAAATGAATAATAATCGACTGTTCAATCAGTATATCCTCACGGATAGAGCTACGACCCATATCTAAGTTGGTCGCAGCGCCATCCGTATGGGAAATCAAGAACTTCACTCCTCAAAAAGCATGGACTCCAGGAAGAGTTGACTGTATCAATTCAAAATTCGAAAATATGTGCTGGAGAGTATCACGATAATGATATTTCCACCAAGTGGTGGAAACGTGTGAAGAGAAATAGTACTTCGACTTTGCCGATTTTATTCGTTTCATTATTGTGATACTCTCCAGCACATATTCAAGAACTTTGTTCGAATTGATAAAATTCTGCTAGTTGTTTAAAGAGAGCACTTGCAATAGTACCCTCTACAATTATCAATATCGCTAAAATATCGGTTTGATTCAATTCAATATCCGTCCTAATATTAGCCAAAAGTGCAGTTGAGTTTAACATATATGCCATAAATGGCCTCTGATTGGGAATGGCAGAAAAAGATGGTTTAATATATTTCTTTAAATTTTGACATATGAGTCAATGTGATGAAAAAACCCTTGTAGTCTTCTGCGTTCTCCTACCTTTCAGATAATTTGTGATACTTTAGAAGTAACTCCTTTCGAAGCGGTGTGCTGGGAAATTAATTGCATATTCATTAATTCCCATTACGTTTTCAAAGTGAATGGAATATCGTTTCACGCAAGGTTTATCGTCAAGTTGAAGATACTTTATGAATGATGCTGCGGATAAAATATCATTTTCAATTCCAAAAAATAGGTATTTTGCGGCGTAGCTACGCTTTACGTTCAAGCTTCGAACTGCACTGAAAGTGCCTCGGAGATTTCTAGAAAATAATTTACTATTTACCAGTTTCATTTTTAATAAACGTTGGTAGAAGAAACGTGTAAGACCGCTCTCTAACTTTGTTATTAGAAAATATACTAATTTGTGTTTACACATTCCACATTTATTTCTATCCGTGGAACACACATTTGGATTCCATCAGTGAAACCTGAACAAATGTGATGTGTGTCTTTGATAACACTTGAGCATAACTCGGCAGGGTGACAGCAAATAAATAAATATTGCAAGGGCAATTTTCTAGTAATATAAGTACGAATTTCATACTTCTTAGAGATTAGCTCAGTCAAATATTGAATAAAAAAAAATTATCGGCAGTAATATCACGACTTCTCGCAACACTATCGAGAGTAACTCTGTCAGAAATCGCTGATATTAAACAGCTATATCGGACAGAATTTTTGATAGTATTGTGAGCACGAATTGTATTCATCATCGTTTTTGTGGTTATAACATGTGACACAGACTAAATGGTAGATACAACTCTTCTACTTTGTTCTCTAAATATATTTCTGAAATTCGAAGTATCAAATCACTAGAAGGCACTTTTGACATTTTTCTGAAATGCAACTTCAGGTTTAACCAGAAATTACATCAACTTTCTTTGCATAGGATCTATCCATTCTATGAAATTCAGAATTATAAGGTGATAATTACGAAAGTTTGAGGTTGTTTTCATGAGAAGTGAAACACACACTGTATATGTACAGAGTGTTCCAAATCAAGTCGGCACCATTGCCCATTTCATTATTATATTAATGCTACTAATTCGGTGAAATGGACGAACTGGTGGCATATTTAATGGTCTTCTCGATACTGAAGACAAAAAAATTGACAGTAGCGTTTTAAAATATTTTATGAAATTATATTTTTATAAGTGGAACACCCTATATTTTATCATGCATTTCGATTTGTAATCACTTTCTCAACAACAAAGCTCATATGACTTTTCTTCCTTCACTGGTACAAAAAATGTAGGTCCAAACACCCAGTTTTGGTACTAACATAAATAACAATATTTTGTTTTCAAAACAGCAACATGAGACAGTAACAAAAAGAAATACGCTGGGATTTGAACTCATGGAACCCGTGATGATCATGTCAGTACCACTTACTGGACTTTTTGATATTAATTTACAAAACAATAATTTCCACCTCAAAATTATTCCACTAGCCGTCCTTAGTATTTGGAATCAAATTTGTCTGCTATATTGTCAACTTTGAAGTAATTTTTGTAAAAAACAGATAATACTATAATATATCAGTGCGGTTGGGCAAACATATGTTTCATTCTATAAAATAGAATTAATATGAGCAATCAAGCTTTCTTGAAACTTCTTGAAATACTGTTTGTCTAATATTCTCAAGTATGTCATAAATTATGGTCACTGTCGACTGTTTGAATATTTTTAGAAATTCTGTTTTCCCGTCAAGAAAAATGTGATAGGTAAAATTCCTACTTTTGTCGGAAAAATAGTGTAAGTGCAATTCGTTCCTCTATCGTGATTGACTTAATCGGCATTTTTTTGGTGTGCTTCATCGACGATTCAGGAATAATGGATAAGTTTTTGAGAAAAGAACAACTAAAAAAAACCTATTGTAATATCTAATATAGAAATTGATATTTTAGCCTATTGTGAGGCTAATCCAAAACATTTAATAAGAAACTTATGACGAAAAATAGCTGTTTCACTTTCTGTTATACAACAAATTCTGAAAAATATCAGATTTCTCCTTATGTTATATACGATCAATGCAAACACTAGAACCTGGTAATCCTGAGAGACGATTGGGGATTTGTCGGTGGTTTATGAAAGAATGAAATATTACACGTTGCAATGAAGCTAAATTTTCAAATAATTTGATATAATATAATAGAAAGAATTTTACACAGAATTAAATAAAAACACTTGTTTTTATTTAATTCTGTGTAATTATGAATATCCATCAAGTATCGGCCAAATCAATCAAGAAAGAATTTTTGTTATTGGAGTAAAAAAAACTTATTTCTAGTCCATCTCCTCAATCCGACTATTTAGTTTCAATGCTTGTCAATGTCAATGTGGTCTATTCTGTGGCAGAATTATCAGTCCATTTTTCTACCCTGCTTCTTTGACCGAACTCCATTGAATTAATTAATTAACAAGAAAGTTGGAAGAGTTTTTCGATGATTTTGTCTTCCCTAGCTCGGACAAGTCTTTCGAAGACTTTTGAGGGTTGTACTCTTAAGGGTGTGCAGCTGGTTGACGGAAATAACAATTTTTTTTTTTAAACCCCGAGTTATTCGGGGTTCCAACAGCATTTTCAAAACCCGAAATATGAAGTTGGTATACAAAACTTCGTATGAGCTACAATAGATCTTTGGTACTCCCAAAGATAAAAAAGACAGATGGAAAAGAAAAGTCGGAGATTTATGAAATCAGCTGAAAGAACTGCGTAAAGTATGTGGGTCAAATTAGAAGGGCCATGAAAGTACGGGCACATTGTTAATATTTTTCGGGACCAGAAAAATCGAGTATGGCCCAACATGCAATACCAATAGGTATATAATAGACATCCAGGAAAGAAACGCCGAAGTATTCATAAGATGAAATATTATTCTTTCATTATACGTCATAGTTAAAAACATTTTCTGCTACATATGTATCCACACCGTCGAGGTGATCCTCACCCCACCGTTTATGTTCTCATTTTGTCGCAGAGAGGCATACGTACATATAATTCACTTTTTATCTACAGAATTTCTGCTGTTTTTACAGTGGCTCTTACTTTATTAAATTATATTCATTAGCTGGTGTTATCTAAGTTCAACCTTTACAGAACATGGACTACGTTGATGTTGCGTGTACAAACTGCTGAGGGCGAAATAAGACCTAATCCATCAAAGTCAAAGAGAAATCGCAACATAAAAATGGAACAATTTCACCCATTCTTAGAATTAACAGGGAAACGCTGGTGGCGTGTTCTATTAACTCTGGTATTCCTACGGCTATTATTCCAAAAAAAAACTATACTGATCGTAAACAATACTTAGGCGTGGCTCACAATTCTATGAATATGATCTGTATTGTCTCATAAAGAATTATATAATCTTTTATAATTTATTGAGATTATGAGATTGAACTTTTTTTTATTTGACACCAGAGAAGGTGTTGAAAGTTATTTGACAAATGTCAAGTATTTCATGACCAACGCGTGATTTTAAGATCGTCATCGAAAATAAAAATGTAAAAAATTCAATTGAAAATTGCACAAGCTGCAAAATTAGTTGCTGTTAATTTACTGCCAGAGAATTCGAAAAGCAGTATGAACTTTTCAGTAAATGGTGCGATTGATTCAAAGGAAACCAAGAAGATATCAGAAAACATTCTACTTGCGTAGTTTGCAGAGAAAGCCAAGATAATAAAATCCTCTACTCTTTGGTCTACATACTCAATAACATCGAAATCCTTAAATTTTATTGAAGTCAAAACCTTCTTGACGCTTCTGATGTGATATATCACCTGCAAAAAGTGATCTTAATTTTCAGTATTGCTGGAGCGTGTAGAAGGGATGAACTTGTCAAGATGGTAATGGACGACATTGAAGATTAGGAGTCAATCCTTACTTATTATTGTAAAAATACCTGATTCTAAGACATACACCAGCAGAACATTCACTGTCACAAATAATACAATACTGAACTATACATTTATCAATTTATCAAAGATAATAAATACCACGAGTGCTTAAAATTTTATCGATAGTTTTCTATTTTTCGCGAAAATTCTTTGTTTGGCAAAAATATGAAAACAAACCGATTGATGAAATCACGAGTCCTTCAGGACGAGTGATTTTATCTAAGTTCGGTTTGTTTGAATGTTTTTGCAAAATAAACGTGTTTGAGTGATGAAAATGAAAAAGTATTAATAGAATTTGAAGAACGAGTTGTGTTTGGAAAGATATTTTTTTTCGCCAATCTGAAAAGTGAATAATTGATAATAAGGTAACTTTTCATTCATTTTGATAATATAATAATTCATTATAACGTTTCATATGACCCGGTCAATAAAATTGAAGCAGATAACCCCATTTAGTTTTGACAGTTCAAAGGTAAACTACATTTTATCGAGGACCAGGTAGTTTTATCAGTATGAAACGGAATGATTAGATAGAATAATCCACTGCTATTGGTTGAAATACCAGAAACGTCAAAATTTCACATGTGAAATAATTAATCGAAAATATATCAACATCAGGACCAAAAATTGTGAAATATGTATACCATTTTTCAAATATTTGAATGGTGAATGCCATAATCAAGTAGTTGGAATGAATTATGTTGCAAAAGTTAAAAAAAAATAGCGCAGTATACAGGCCATTGCTTCAAGTGAACTTCTGCCACTCTTTCATTTAAATGGTGGAGGTGATATCGCGCAATTAGGATAACATAGAGAATCGAAGAGTACTAACATAGCAGAAGGTTATATAGATGAAAATCTTACTGACAAATTTTGGTAAATAAACGACCAATAATAGTGGAAGCCTATCCCGGTTCACTCACCACCAGAAACTCCATCTGAAATTGTCATGAAAAATTGTGAAAATTGCACATTTAGATTCAATATTGTGAATAAGAAAAATTATATTTTTTCAGATATATTCAATAATTGTATCTAAAAAACATCAGTATGTTATGTTATTGTGTTATCTGTCTGAATTTAAGATCCAAATGTACATACATGGTTGGTTGGTTCGTTTGAGGCTGACGAGCCAGACGCAGGGTTTACCCGTGAGGGTGACCCTTGACACTGAGACCAACTGGGGTCTATTGTATTCTGTCGTCAGTAGTTCCTAGTTAAATAGGCTCGTGTCTTTTATCAGGTTTAGTAATCTATTCACTAGGTGTTTCGGATTCATGCCTATTTCTAGGTTGGTCTGTCCGAATATTCTGTAGCGCTTGTTGTACAGCTCGTCGCATTCGAAGATGATGTGAGAGGCTGTTTCCTCCTCGTCACCACAAAGTCTGCACTCCACGGTTTCTCTGTTTATTCCCATGGTGTGCAGGTGTTTCCTAAGGGCGCAATGTCCGGTTAGTAAGCCGGTAAGTATGCGTATCTTAGGTCTGTTCAGGTTGAGAATGTCAGCCGTCAGTGTTTGGCTTAAGTGCCTCACCATGGCTGTGCTAAATGTAAATGTACATACATAATAATTATTATAATAAAATGAGCTGGTATAGTAGTGCCACGGTTTTATTAAATATTTTTCAAGTAACTACTTCACCTATACTTTGCATGTTTCGTTGAACGTTTAATTGTGTTAAAATACAAATTACCAACTTTATTTATAAAAAATTACATAAGTATATGTTTGGAAAGTCAAATACATCGTTCTGAGGGAGTTTCCTCTCACAGAATCTGGTAGAAATGTACTTCAAGTAATTGAATATCAGATTTCACATTATAACTATGTATATTACTATACATAGAGCGATAAATAAAGCGAATTACCAACTTTTGTTATAGAAAGTTATCGAAAAATAGTTATTATGATTATAAACTCTTATTTTCTCAACTTTCCATTTTACTGAAGATGGAAGAAATGTATATTTAGTAAATAATTCACCTTATCCATAAAATAAAGAAATGATTATTTGACGTAATCAAAAAGTTGTTGAAACAGCTATTTGTGTATTAATAGGTTGATTGTAATAATTATCTGATAATGGAAAGTTTTGAAAAGTATTACTTATGTAATTGTGCCATATCCAAGTACGCCATTCCAGTTTAATATACTTTATTGTGCAAATTGAAAACTGGGACCAACATCTGTCGAAAAATAGTTTGTTCAACATTCAGAGAAGTCTACTACAAATGTCGACTAAATACAACAATATTCCTAGTATAAGAATGTATGAAATCGTTTCAAAATATCACATTTATGTTATCAAACATTGACATTTAATACGAAGTAATAATTCGCCTGGATTTTCACCATTAAAGAAGGAAGAAGTAGGTATTAGAAGAATTACAAAAACATTTAGATATTGTTACAAATAGATTTGAATCATAAGTAACAAAATAATATGTGAATAACAAATTTAATAGGTACTAAAGTATTTTTTGTTGTTTTTTTTTTCACCATAACACACATGTGTAGCGCAAAGTAACGCTCGCACGTTTTAAAATCTGAACTGTCAAATTTGAGGTTATCAATAATCATCAATTTTTACCAAATATTTTTATAAAATCTGTTGTTGTAGAAGGAATTTTTTGTGTAATTGGAGCGAAAAAATTTTACCGCCCTCAAAACATTGCCGCGTTCCGCGGTAATTTTTTTTTCTCTTAATACACAATTGGCTATTTTACGTTAATAACAAAGGGAAGTCAATTAACTGTTTTGATGATGAAAACTAGGAGTTCGAGGTCTGCGTTAGTAATATTCGTTCTTCTCGAACGAACTGTGAAATTGAGATGAATGTGCCTAGTCAAATCTAGAGTAGGAATTTTCGAGGTAGGTATTGGTACAATGATAATAGTAATTTTTCAAGGAGCATGAATTTATGACAATTACTCATGAGAATTAAGTACCAGAGCCGTAAGCGAGCGTCGTAAATGAGTCCAGTGAGTAATAGTTATTACACGCGAGCAGAATACTATGCTCTTTCTATGACTACGGTAATGGCAATGGGTGGGGGAAGCAAGCGTCAGGGATTAGGCCCTTTTCGCAAACCCCGGCATCTTCACTCATCCCATGGCAGATTCCTGTTCAAACCTCTTCGACCTTCTTATGAAGGTCAAAATATCCTTTCATTGCAAGGAGTGCAATTCTTCTTCCTTAATAGTGGCAGCTCCGAAGACATTTTGCCTGAGCCTGTTGTATATTCGACATTCGCACAGGAAGTCCTCCTCCTCAACACATTCCGTGCATAGTGGGTCTGCCTCAACTCTGATAAGAGTCAAATGTCTCCTGAGGCCGCAGTGGCCGGTTAGAACTCCTACCAAGGGTTGGAGTTCTTTGCGGCTTAGCTTCAGTGTCTTGGCCTTCCTTGCCCTGTCGGGCCCCGATATCATCCTCTTGGACTGCCTGCAGCCATCTCTTCCTCTTCACTCTTTTCCTAATGTATCAACAGCCCACTCATTTAGTGCTGTTGATACTTGTCTCCTTGTTAGTCCGAGTGCGGGCCCATAGTAGGGTTGCCCGGCTCGTTGCCTTCGATCCCTGCATGGCCCGGGACCCACATCAGCGTTATTTCCTTTTCAATCGCAAGACTTTCTAGGGCGTCTCTGCACTCCTGAACCAGTTTCTTTCTATGACTATAATCAGTGTTAACAATTAAATTCAAATGAATGAATAAATGGTACAAGGTGGTCGGTAGATCAGCGGTCTAATGCACAGGCGGTTCGAAACTCCAGCATAGCGATAGTCGGTTCGAATCCGATGTAGGAACGAGAATTTTTCTCAACTACTTTATATCGGATTCGATATGCGGCCGCATGCCTTTGTGAAAAGCAAGTGTATTGTGAGTTGTCTAGATGCCAATCTCGTCTGTTGTAGGTTTTCCGGGTTTTCCTACAGCTGAAAAGTGAATACATCACCTAAAACATCAGTAAGTCGCCCCGGAGCGCCACGGCAAATAATAATAATAGCCGTCCTCTACCCGCACAGGCTATGCCTTTGGGTACACTCAACGAGTGTTTATGAGGGAGTATTATTATTATTATTATTATTATTATTATTATTAGTTGATCCATATGAGATTCAAACCCATTCACCATTTCGCTAATAAATTGCTGTAATCCAAAGGCTGAAATACATTTCATTACAATAGTAACAATTATTTGCAGTAAATGAAATGAAATTCGACGAAGTCATAATCTTTTGTTCTCCACACTGTCACACAAAGAGAAAACTTTGATAGGGCAGATATCAGTCACTGAAAAACTACACTTCTTTTCCCTACAAACAATGAATTACATCCGACATATATTCGTGCAATGTTCCTTCAGGATAACACTTTTGCAAGTATTGGTAACCAAGTGGAAACACGGTTTTGGATATGCGACAAAAAACAACTAAGTATTCCCATGTCTAATGCTGCGACGGATAATAGTGGACGACACCGAACTATTCGATCTGCCATTTTTTTCAATGGGGAAATGTGGGCACTCTTCAGTTCGTCTTTTGTGATCGAGTATCAAAATATATTGTTGTTAAATTTTGCAAAATTGAAGATCAAATCGATAATTTTTTTTAATTTGATCTCTACCAGACAAATCAAAAATATTGTTATAGTGGTCTATTTATATTTCGATTCTAGGAAGGGAAATATACCACCTAGGCTATTTATATGCAAACATAACATTTTCAGCATCATACGGTAGGGAACCCTCGTCTAATATCTAGGCGTTCACACACATTTGTAGACATAACAAGCTTTGTTTTTTACGATATATATGTAACACAGATAAATGGGGTTTATTCGAGGGTGTGAGATAGATAAAACAATCCGAACTTTTAAATTATGGCTTTTTCTGCGTTTGTATGTTCAGGATTTTACTTTAAAGAACATTTAATTTAACAGTTGACAGGTGAAAGGCGAGGAGAAAGAGAATACAATTAATATTCTTCTGTTTCACTCAATGGTGAAGAGCGTAGATAACAGAGACGGGGAAAATTACTCTTATATACCGAGTGTTAATGCAATTTCGAATGTTGTAGTTACTAGTTTCTACAAAAAGAGGAATGATTAAAGTATTTTGCTTTTTTGAGTATTTTAACTTTCCAAACTTGCTGGAATCCATATTTTTATTATATCTGGAAATAAGAAGGTCTCTCTTTGACGAAGTCAAATAAAATCTGCAAAAAAATTACTGTGACATTTGCTATGGGTATCATGTGTCCACTGTTTTGTCGAAAATACAGTGGACACATGATCCTGTTATGGAGCTTCAAAAATTATGAGCCACCATATTGTTTTTGATAATTATTTTCAACTTAAATTTGGCTGTCGTTTAGACAATTGAAAGACGTTTCGAATGAGACATCACTCTACCTCCATTCAAGGAATGTTTGTAAGAAAATTGAACAAGCACCAATTGAATCCGTTCAGAAGTTAACAAGGTGGAGAAGGGTCAACTTCATGAAAAGACTGTGGTGACAGGGCTCCTGAAGGGACACTGCCATCTCAACTGGCACCTCAATATTTTAGGTTTCACGCATGATACCGAATGCAGGTGGTGCTTGGAGGATTAGGAGTCAGCCACCCACATCCTCACGGAATGCCTGGCAGTGGCAGCAATACGGGAAGCACACCTCGGGAGCACCGTACTGAACCCGGAGAGTGTGAGGGCGGTATCGGTTAGAAGGCTGGCCTCTTTCGCTCACGAGATAGGCTACCTTCAAAACTGAACCATTTCCCAGCAGTGGTGGGTGCATAACGGGCCCGATTGAGAGAGGCCTACATGCTTATGGCTCCGTCCGCCCACATACCTTATTCTATCTATCTATGAACAGAATGTGAAGAAAACTTTTCGCCATCGCATGCTTGCGGAACATTCAAACTGTTTTTGAAGCATTAGGAAAAAATCCCAGATATCACTCCTCCTGACAGTCATATGCTTTCATTTTGCTGGGTCTCAACACCAACCTAATTGTTCCATAATTCCGTCGATCCTTCTTGAGAAATGTGTCTCCGAACTTACACCAGTTCATTGAGAGCTAGTCGAACTTTTCTATGATTTTCGGGTGTTTCTTGCAGAATTGAAAATGTACAATAAGTCCCCAAAAGAAGAAAATAGGCTTCACCCAGCAACTGTAGACCTACGCACTATCCGTTATCTCGAAGGTCATGGAAAAAATCATAAATATCGAGTCCAAGTTCAACTTGATTGAGTGGTCGGTGGATCAGCGGTCTAATGCACAGGCCGTTCGAAACTCCAGCATAGCGATAGTCGGTTCGAATCCGATATAGGTACGAGAATTTTTCTCAACTTCTTTATATCGGATCGATAGGCGGCCGCATGCCTTGTTGAAAAGCAAGTGTATTGTGAGTTGTCTAGATGCCAATCTCGTCTAGTGCTAGCTCGGAGTGTACACCGACCACCCTAGGTGGTGCTGTAGGTTTTCCAGGTTTTCCTGCAGCTCAAAAGTGAATACATCACCTAAAACATCGTCCCGGAGCGTCGCCCCGGAGCGTCACGGCAAATAATAATAATAGCCGTCCTCTGCCCGCACAGGCTATGCCTTTGGGTACACTCAACGAGTATTTATGAGGGAGTATTATTATTATTATTAGTATTATTGTACCGTAGTGGTCGTGATAGAAGAGCGATTGACTCTCAATTGCAGTGGCGTGGGTTCGATTCCCAGCATGTTCACTGCTCTTGTGCCGGGAATCGCACGTCAATATGGAAGACCTCGTTAATCCTTGGCTCGTAGGGGACGGCAGCCGGTTGATGGAAAAAACAATTTTAAATCTAGTATTTTCAAGGTATGATAAAGAATTCCGTTTAGAGGATGATTATTATTTGTCGTCCCCTAACCGGACAGGATATGTATTCGGGTAAACTCTACGCATGATTATAACGGTTTTTTTATTTTCGTTTGGTATATATCCTAGTTGAGCCCTATCAGCCTGTCCTCGGAGCCCTGATACATGAGGAAGGCGCGCTAGTGTCATATATCCTGGATAGTCACTCCTAACGTCCATGAGGTGGGTGATAACTGGGTCCGAATATCATGTGCCATGAGAAGATATAATGAACCGGTAATTACGGCCTTCTGCATTCGTCTGGTTATGATTACTGCCGCGTCACGACAGGCAGATTCGAAAGCAGCGACTGCATCAGGCTTATTGTCTGGTGTTTGCCTGAGGGTAGGGTATGAGTAGTTCCCATGGATTCGGCAATTCTCATTCTCCAAAAAGGACCCAATAAACCCCGGAGCATACCGGAGTATCGGAGATGATAGTACAATATTCGTGGTACATCGATATGCCTGTGGATAAAGGCTGAGACCGCATTAGCTTGACAAGTTGAGAGAAAATTGCATTATCGTAACAGGCCCCTCCACGATACGCTCTGCATCTAGTATCTGAGACCTCTTTAAGATCACGCAACTTCGGTAGATACGGGTGTCGAAGACACCATCCTAGCAGGCCATCATGGGTCTCCAAGTTTTTGGATGAGACAGGGGTCAACGATATTCTTGAAGAAGATGCCATGCATTGGCTTATCTTTTCAAAGCTGCAGAAATAGTCCATTCTACACAGCTTCAATGGAAGCTTCTTGCTAAACAGATTCTGGCTCGTTGACTGAGTTTGGGTCACCTAAATCAGTGTCGAAAATGAGACCAAGTTCATCGTCTGCTTTATCATAGTCGTACACCATGAAGAGAAGGGGATCTGACCTCCTGATGACTTTATATGCTCTATTCAGTGTTATGTAGATAATCCAAACTGAAGTCCACGGCTTCCCTATTGTCTGGGAAGTGTAACCGTGGAACGGACAATTCAATATGCAAGCTCCTATGAACATGCATCATTTTGCGAGTGTACAAGTTGAGTTATCGCACTCCTATTCAGTCCATTTCATCACTTCAAATAAGTAGAGTAGAATCGGAATGGCAAGCATTTTAGTTTCAGCAACTTTGTTCCTTCCCGACAGTTCTGATCACCAGATTTGTTGAAGGTTATGCTGATACTTGCCGCGGAAAGATTTCTTAACTGTGCTTTCCTCTTGGAATCAGCGTTGTTCCAGCCCTAGGTATGATATAGGATGCTTCCGTTTATGAGCTGAGCGTCCACTTCATATTCCTTGCATTCCACACATTGGATACGAGACGCGTGGTGTCTCGCTGACGTGATCTCAGCCTCCATCTTGTAAATGCGTCGCTCATGTCTCCCAATCAGAGGACAGCCTCTTCTAAAAATGATATGCAAAATCCCTTTTCATTTCTTCCGTGTTTTTGTAATTGATTTTGGGAGATCCATGACTATAACATTTTTTACTTGCGTATTCAGTCCAAGAGCTCAGGATGCATGCCGAAAATGTTTCCACGTATACATATGACTATGAGTTCAAAAGATCTGACCAGGGCATTAAAAAATTTCAGTCTAGTCCTCAGGTGAGATAAAGAGTTGTCATAGATTGCTTTCTTTTCGAAGGTTTGTTGCACCAGGGCTTCTCATTCTAGCTCAATTATTGGCTAGATAATGACAGCTGTCAAAATCCACCAATAGCAAGTATGGAATAAGAAGCCCCGGTGCTTGATATTCTTGAATAGAAAGCGGTCTCCACTTCGTCCCCATTGGGTAGGTACATTTATTTTCGGAACTACTATATTATCCAAGTACCAGAAAGAAGCAGCTCTCATAATTTGGAATGGATTTCCTTGGGTAATTCATATAATCTCTAAATTTTTTAATATCATAACGCTTGAGGAAACATGTGCACCAAGATATTCTATACAATGGTCGTGAAAGAAGAGATTCCCCCAAAACACAACTCCTGATTTCTTGTTTATAGGTAAACTCATAAAAAATTATGACTGGATCAAAAAAATATGCTTCAATCCAAGAAAATGGTTCGTTTATATAAACTGGAATAAATATTGTCTAATTAGAAGAAATCGATATTGTTAGAATTATTTTCTAAGAATGAAGTAATGATATTATTGAACTAAGTGAAGGAAGGTGTATTTATTCAAGTTACTCATTTGTAGAAAATTGAAATATTATATCCAATTATATAATACTCTCAGAAAAAGACACTGAGCTTGAATAAAAACTTTCCCTTTTTCTAGTATACAAGTTCCTTTTTAAGAACAAAATCATCGAGTTTACACTCCTGGTACACTTGTGATAACCAAAAATTCTTGTTATCTACTTCCGTGTAGACTTTTTTGGCAATTATCAATCTACAGCCTCTGAAATAATTACAAAGTCAACCAGGTTTATCATTAAACGTTAGTTAACTGAGGAAAAAAAGTTATTTTCATTTAAAAAATATATTTAATGTTCACAAACATTTACATTGAATAAAAAATAAACATATAATTCCTAATAAACTTATGTGTGTACTTACCTGTAATTAAGATTTTAATTTTTCTAACTCATGTCAAGAAATGATTATTCTGACTTCTTGTAGAATTCAACTTTATTACGAAAAGTAACCATCGATAACGCTCCTATCATAATATTTTGACTTGCCGGTACTGATGTTCAATCACTGTGACTCTGACATGTATATCTGACACGATACAAGGGAATTTCCGGAGCCATCCCGGGGTAAAGGGTGGAAATCCACTTTGAGACAACGTCGGGGAGAAAAAGGATATCTCTGACCCTGATGCGGAACGGCATATCTGTGAATGGGGAGATGAAACATACATTCATATCTGACAGAAGTAAACAATAGAATAGCAGTATCGTCTGCGGAACAATCTAGTAGCTATATCCGTGAAATGGATCGAGAAGCAGAAACTACGAAATCAAAAGTGGTAGCGATAGTGAAACTTTGATTTATCTCTCTGTTTTTCTGTTCACTTTCGTCGAACATTAAATAAAAACTTTCAAATAAAATGCAATTTTGTGTTCGAGCTTCACTTTCTTAAATTATGTCTGGGTTTTATCGGTTCTATATTTCATTTGGGGCGGATTCACACAATTTATTGGAATTTTGCACCACGAACTATCAAAGAGAGTCTTAGGATTTGAGTTATTTACTGGAACTCGCCTCACTTTCCGTTTCATACCGTGAAAATGCAATTTGAGGGGATGGAATTCATTGCAGGAGTTGTGGTATGGCGTCTTTAGCGGATTAGGACCCCTTCGATGGGACTCCCATCTGAGGGTGAGAGTGTCATTTGTTGGCTTTGTTATCCTTGTTTATAAATATAACAAATATTACGTAATCTTCGCGTATCAGCATCCTATGCAGGATTTCGATGATGGTGATATGTTATCGATCGTTGGACTGCATCTCCCAGTATATTGCGACGTTTTATATTGGCGGGCAGCTTTTTCATTCATTACAGAGGTTTACATCTGGTTTAGCGGGAGCATTATTTTTCAATCCGACAGTCGATTCAAATATCAGCATCGAATGAATGAATAGGTATACTTTCAATTCCGACTATGTTTACTTTCCATTCGATTCCTGAACAGAACTATAAAGTTTTCCAAACTCGAAAATATACAGGATTTTCCAATTGAAACTTGGACTCAATCATCGGAATAATAATGGCAATGACAGTTCGTGTTGAAAGGAAATCTAAGATTATAGAGATCAAAACCAAAATTATAAAACGTTCATTGTGTATCAGCCTTTACACTTGTGCTAAAACTGACATAATAGGTACATGATAAATTGAAATCAACCAATGAAATTGTCTACAAACTTTTACAGAAGGATCCAACTTCCACGATAGAAAGGAGAATCTACACCACTCTTAGGAAATATAAAATCCAGATAAAGAACGGGCACATCTGACGCCACATTATAGTGAACCGCCACATCTTCACGGTCTTCCAAAAATCCATGAACCATCAGACAGGCCATTGAGACCAATCACCAGCTCCGGAAATTCACCGATCTATAATCTAACGAAATACCTATAATCGATACTATAACCCTTACAGGGTACTAGCAGTTCATTCGCCAAGAATTCGAACCATTTTGTGGACACTCTTGAAGAGGTTCAAGTGGGACCTGAAGATGGTTTCATCAGCTTTGACGTGGAGAGCCTTTACACCAATGTCCCCTTAGAAGAATCCATTAGAATCATCAAGAGCCTACACCTCTCTCACTTCCAGGAAAAGAAAACCGTTTCTTCTTAAAAGTCGACGGACTGCCTGGGATCTTCCCTTCCCCTAGTAATCACCAACATATTCATGGAGGGGTTCGAGGAATTTGCTATTAGAGAGGCACAGCATAAACCAAGATTATGGCTAAGATATGTGTATGACACCTTCATCATATGGAACCACGAGGATGAACATCTTGAGTACTTCCTCTCAAGAATAAACAACATGAGGAACTCAATCAAGTTCACGATGGAAAACAAACGCAACAGTACCTTGCCGTTTCTCGATGTGAACGTCGAAAGAAAAAACAGTGGCATTCGCACCTCTGTTTACTGAAAGAAAAACCACATAGGACAATATCTCAACTCTTGCTCCAATCACCCATATTCCACAAAGAGGAGGATTGTGTAAACATTGGTGGGAAGAGCGATACAAATTTGCAATATCCAGGAGAAACTGGAAGCGGAGATGAACCATATCACCTACGCCAAAATGGATTCTAGCAGAAGTACAGAAACATGATAATCGAAGAACGACCACAAAATCAAGTTATCATCTTTCCATACCGCAGAGGTATATTCGAGAAAATTAGGAGGATCGGAAACAAGTACAACATTGAGAGCTGCTCTCAATCCGGCAGTACCTTACGGAGCTTCCTCACCAAGAAGAAACCAGAAAATACAGTGGAATCCAGCAAAAACTACATTAACGAGGTCTCATGTGGATGTGGAGATTCTTACGTCGGAGGGACCAAGAGACCGTTATCCGTAAGAATAACCTAACATATGAAGTGGACTCAACGGGGGGAGATATCTAAACCAAGAATTGCTGACTAAACCTGGATTGAGCACCATCGAGTTCTTTGGGACGAGGCTAGTGTTCTTCATAAAGAGGAACATTTGTTCAAACGAGAATTCATAGATACCGGGTATATCAAAGCCAATATCGCTTTCAGTCAGCACATGGAGGGAAGAAAAAGTGCGAAACTACACGCGCCACAACACCGCCATATGACCTTTATAAGACCTCGTAGCATCTGAACCTGTCAGTATCCACCTGAAGACGATTGCGGATACAACAATCAAAACGTTGTGAAAAAGTGAAAGAAGTCCTCCAACCCATTAAGACGATGAACATTCGAAACCTACGAAATTAACGAAATGAAGTTTGACAGATGTTGCAGGAACTGACATGGAAGAAAAAAATAGGCGTTACTTTCCAATGAAATGACATAATGACCAGGTATGACAGGTTATTATTGAAAATTCAGACGAACAAGATTGATTAAGAGTAATAATAATAATCGAACTTGTCATACCGATTTATTTTATTTGGCACTTCATTAAGAAATAACGTTCATTATTCGATTTCATGGCAATCCTTGTCACATCTGCCAATTCGTTGGTTGATTTCTACACATCTGACAATTTGTTGGTTGATTTTTATTTTATACTTGTCAGTTTCATCATATTTCGAGGAACACCACAGTACCATGCTGATTCGTTACCCAGAATTCATACAAATTCATGCATGCATGCATATCTTTATACAGATTTTCTACAAGTTTCATTTTCAAATGCAAACTTTAGATTTTTGAACCTGACTAACTAAGAAAAAACTTTCGAGTATAAAACGTGACGGTTTACTATTTCCTGATGGTGGCAAGTGTGTCGAAAATGTTCGAGATTTAAACCGTATTATTTTTGTGCCTTGTCAATCAGTCATATATAATACAATTAGTAATACTGGCTATTCTTAGTTCACGGCCACGTAAAACAGACTAAGAAATTACATGAGATTCAGGAGTGAAAACTAAAATTCTTCGATGATATATAAATGGATGTTTCACAATACAATATAATATATTCTGATATAAACAAATTAAAATTGAGTAATATAAGTTGAATTGTTAATGTTGTTGTTCAAGTTGTTATGGCCGTCAACCGGCTGAACGAGCACAACCCTCAGAAGTCTTCGAGAGACTTGTGCGAGTTAGGAAAGACGTAGCCCTTACCTTTCAACGGGTGATGCCATGCACGAGACCAGTGACCATGCTAGGAATCGAACCCATGCCCCTGTGATTGAGAGGCAAGCGCTCTACCATCACGACCACCAAGGCCAATACTTGTTTTATTAGAAGTCTTCGAAAGATATGTGTGAACTGAGGATAATGTATCCTGCGAATGATTGGATTCACTCGCGTGCCACCGCGACCTACACAGCCTACACATATAATAATAATAATCATGATAATAGCTTGTCCAGCTTATGCGGTCTCAGCCTATATCCACAGGCTTAACGCGGCCCTACGAAAGTTGTACTACCATCTACGAAACTTGTACGGTATAGACGAGACACCGGTGTTGCCTTATGCTCTGGGAATTTTTGAGTCCTTTGTGAAATACAAGCCAATTATCCTGATGTAGTCCTCCTCGACCATCAAAGTAGGACGATTTTTGTCATTGAGTTTTAAGATCTTGGCAAAACGAACATCGACCGAAAAGAGGAGGAAAAATGGATTTAATCATCTATACCTACTCTTTGAACTTCGCAGTCTCTACCCAAAAATTTGGTTGAAATGGTGGTTCTGATATTAGGGGTCCTTGGTGGAATGATGGACACACTGCTCTCAAACTTTAAAGTTATACCGGTTTGCCGTAATATGGCAGAAATCTTAGCCGAACGAATGCAAAAGGCCGTAATTCTTGGTTCACTCCGTCTGCTCAGGGCACATGATTCTCGTACTCAGTAATCACTCACCCCACAGACGTGGGGAGTGTTGACTGGGGTCAATGACACATCAGTGTCGAGGCTTGGGAGACAGGGCCTGACTGGTTAATTCCTGGATGAAAAAAAATTGTACATGTTGAAAAAATATATTTATATAAATAGAGATAAATCAAACCGGTGAGCAAAGGGCATTTCATTCAGATTGATTGATTGATTTTTTGATTGTTTGATTTATTTACCATTAGCATAACAAAATATCATAATACATGTTATTTTCCTTAAAAATATGCAGGAGGTAAATATATAAGTACTCACAAAAGGATTTGTTTATCCTTGTGCGTGAGATGCTCGTTTGTCTCCTCTCCGCACATTAAAGACAGATTGCTGGATACCTCTTGGTAGAGTTACCCCGCATGTGATTTTCCACCGAAGCCTCACTCTCAAAATGAACACGTAATAGGAGGAGTTCATCGAAATTGAAAATAGACGTTTACCTTGAAAGAATCGTTCTGGTCTATCTTGTGAATTGAACAATCTTTGAACAATCTATGATGAACCAATACCTATAAATACAACATCGTTCCTAATAATTGGAGATGTATAATTGTTCAATTTTTTCATCAATGATGAACGAATATACTCGATACATATATCATTGAAATTCCTATATAGAAATTGAAAACAGTTGTCAAGGATGACAGGATATACAACATATCAAAATTTCAGAAAAATCAGCCGAGAACCAGTTTACAAAGAAAATGTTCGGTGCGATTTGCTTCATATTTTCTAATTCGGACATATTCGGATCATACTTTGCACTCAAAGTTTCAATATAAATCATCCGAATTCCCTATCCGAAATCTCTGAGATTTTCTAAAGCGGTTTTATAAAAATTATTTTGAATTTTCCTGCAAAGAAGTTGTGTAATCATTATTATAAGGAGGGCGTTAGCTTAAGGAACCTAACAAACCGAGTGAAAGAAACTTTCATTTAACCACCCTTGCCGTTCCTGAAAATGGCAATGAAACTATATTCTTGTCGAAAGTAGATAATTCTTCAATGATTCCATTTCAAATGAGAAGGTGATTTATTTCACCATAGAATAAAAAAACACAGTTCAATCGATGCTAACGATCAACGCTTTATCCACAATCATCACTCTTTGCTGGTTTGAAGCAGGCAAAAGACGGATAATTTTTCATTCACATTATCAATACAACAAAGGTCATATGAGCTGCAAAGATACCCATGATAGTGAGAAGTGTTCATTTGAACTATAAAGAGCTAACAGAAGTGATAA
This sequence comes from Chrysolina americana, assembly GCA_958502065.1. NCBI lineage: Eukaryota > Metazoa > Arthropoda > Insecta > Coleoptera > Chrysomelidae > Chrysolina > Chrysolina americana. The sequence continues at coordinate 48,283,690 of OY293420.1, forward strand.
AAATACTTTCGATTACCGAAGCGCCTGAGCCAGATGAGTTGGACACGATTATCATCAAAAGGCTCCCCAAGAAGGTCCTTGTTCACTTATTCCTCCTGATTAATACCACAATCAGGTGTCAGGTTTACCCAGATTGTCTGAAGAAGGCTGTAATTATCCCATTTCAGAACCTGATTAGAATGGCCATGAGCTGGAAAGTTATCGACCCTTCTTGCTGCTAAGTGTAGTGGCCAAAAAATTTAAAGTTATTTTGAGACGCATGATGAACCTTGAGGAGAAGCTTAAAATGATCCCCGATGTGCAGTTAGGCTTTCGGGTAGGTAGGTCACAAAACAACCTCCCAGGTTATCAGGATTGTACATGGGGTGAAAGAGGCCTTTCATCATGGTCTCAGAGCAGTCATGATTCTGCTGGAAATCAAGAAGGCATTCGATACCGTCTGAATTGAGGGTCCAATCGCCAAGATACTGAGAGCAGGCATGCCGTCATACATGGTGAGGCTGATTAACTATCACCTCTTTGGACGGAGAGTCAACAATATAAACTCGTCAGCGCATTCAGTCGAACAGGTGTCCCAGAGAGCTCGAGAGTCTCATGACACATTTACTCTCTACATACGCATTATTTTCTTCAGTACGATATATATTAGCCCATTCGTTCTCAGGCGCTTTTGCTGCTGCGCAGATCCAAATTCATTTGGATAACAAAATCCTGTCGTATCTAGAGGAGAACAAGATCGTCGTTAATCCGACTAAGACTGAGGTCATCAATTTGACGAGAAAGTGCAAATCCGACCGAATCATTCGGGAGTTGAAGATCTTGGATGAAGTTATAGTGCAGTCTAGCCCTGTGAGATAACTTATCAGGATTCTACCAATGAGCGCAAATATATACCTGGCAACTCAGAGGGCTCACATCTACGCCTAGATGATAAAATGCTTAAAAATTATCAGATGATCCACCCAGCGATGTTATATGCCTGCCCGATGTTCTGTAACCTACACACAACTCAATTACAGAGACTTGACAGGATGCAGAACAAGGTACTTCGTATCATCGCCAAGAGTGATAGATACATTCGTTTGGATGCGTTGCGAGAGCTTGCAGGCGTCGACTCCATCCCGACATACGTGAACAGTTGTTTTTGTTCTTTAAATACTTTTTACTCAAAAGCCCCCTAATCATAGACCTCACATGGCTTACGGAATATGATTATGAGCTCCACAAAAACGACGAACTCATATATCAATCGCTGAATATCTTCCAAGGAAGAAGGGAAGAACCATTGCCATAGGGAACCTAGTTCAATCTATAACGACCAGTACCTGAACCCTGTCCTTGGCTTATAGTCTTCTCCGGGACAACTACACAACAACGTGCCTCACAAACCGTGAACATCTATTCGCCTTCATGGAATGAGACGATTGATTAACTCACGCATAAGTTTCACAGGAGGCTTGGTGAAGATCGACCCCTACCGCCACCCTCTGTGGAGGTAGTCACCAGCGCCCCCTAACCGAAGCCCTTGCTTCTGGTATGGCTCTCTTCATGTCTGCCGGGTTGCCCAAGGCCAGGTCAATATGCTGTTCAGCCGTTCTCTCCTCCCGACTCCTCCTATCTCCCGCCGGGAGAAGTGGAGTCCTGAGCTGAAGTTTTGATTCAGACCGAAATAATGCACTTACAATGTTAGTTTAAAAAAAAGACTTTTTGATTTGATTCGATCCTGCTTCTCACCCAGGCGAGTGAGTTTAATCCTCACCACCCGCCACTGAGCTAAAGTGGTTCGGAATCCACTCGTACTTGCTTTTTGTGTATCTCGTAATGTCATCTGCGAAATTTTCATTAGAGACCAAAATATTCGAATGAAAAAATTGACAATTCCCGCATCATTTCACTACAAGAAATATTTCATTTGACTCCACTTCTCTCTGAATTATTTGCCTATCCATATTTATTCACTTGCTTCTCTAGATAACGATATTCGACATGTTTCCTTCCAACCATCCTTTCTAGTAGGATTGTTCACACATCGTAAAATTGACATTTTTTGGAAACGAATGGAATCAGGCAAGTGCTGTAGTAGACTTCAGACTCAGTGGATGTTTTTATTATTGTATCTTTCGTATACAAAATATCAGACGAATAGAGTACTGCGGTTACGATACACTTTCATTTTTATTAATAATAATAATAATAATAATATAACGTCTTTATTATTTTCAAAAAATGGCTTCAGTGACATTTGAGCAATAAATCAATATAGAAAATAATGGGCGGAGTTCAAATTTTATGGTGAAATACCACAAAACTTGTTCTTCCACTCAACCCTGTGAAAGCTGTGTAGCAATTTTTTTAACTCAAGTTATTCTGTTTGAAATTCAGTGTATTAAAGAAAAGTATAATACATAATATATACTGTTATATTTGAGATTCATTCAATACAAGTTTGTATGATGCTTTTAAATTCCGGATATTGAGTGTCTTCATTCTCTGTGGTAGGTGATTGTAAAGATGAAAAATTTGGTAACTGAATGATCGTCTAAATAATTCTGTTTTAAATGGAGGTATTGTTAGTAGTCCTTTATGTCTTACATTCAAATTATGAATATCTGTTCTGAACCTTAATTTTCTATGCAGGTACGAAGGTTTTTTGGTAACAATAATCTTATGGAAGAGCACAATAGAATGAAGAACTCTCCTGTTATTCATATTCAGCCATCCAATTTCTTTAAGTTTATGTGATATTCGTTGCCGCCGTCTCACGCCAAATATCAATCGTAAACAGCAGTTTTGCACTTTTTGTATCTTATTTTTGTATTGTAATGTGAGACTAGGCCCATAAAGAACATCTGCATAATTGAATATAGATAGTACAAGTGATTCACATAACATTATCTTAACACATTGAGGAAGAATTTGTCTGTTTCCATAAATAATTTTGAGCGTTGCATAAGCGCGTTGTAAAAGTCGATTGATATGTTTTGAGAATCGTAATTCGGTATCAAATCGAACACCAAGATTTTTTGTCTCGTTCACTAGAATAAGCGGTTCATTATTTATAGTGATGTGTATAGAATCAGACATTGTTTGTGTTTGAATCCTGGGACCAAAGAGCATAACATTTGACTTTGATGGGTTTATTAGCAGGCAGTGGTCAGTAGCAGCTTCTATGAAAGCATTCAAATCTCTATTTATGAGCTCACAAGCAATGCCTTTTTCTGGTTCTGGAAAACTGTAATATAACTGAGTGTCATCCGCATATAAATGAACTTTGCAGTTGTTGAGATAGTTTATGAGACGGGAGGTATATATAGAAAACAATAACGGCCCTAGGATTGAACCCTGTGGTACTCCTGATTTGAGAAATCGGCATTCAGAACTGTCTTCACCTATGCATACTTTTTGTTGTCTATTCCTTAAGTAAGCAGACATTAGCGATAGTGCATCCTCTGCAAAACCTATATATTTCAATATATTCAACAACAAATCATGATGAATTGTGTCGAATGCCCTACTAAAATCTAGCAATATTAACACTGTACATTGTTTGTTATCAGTAGCCTTGAGTATATCATCAGTGATATGGAGAAGAGCAGTTGTGCAACTATAACCTTTCCGAAAACCCGATTGTATAGATGGTAATATAGAAAAATGTTCAAGGTGGCTTTTGATTTGTATTTCCATTGCTCTCTCAATTATTTTTGATAGGGTTGGTAAGATACTAATTGCACGTAAGTCTTTGAATTCGGATGGGTCCTGTTTCTTCGGAAGAGCCTGCACAACTGCTGTTTTCCATGCTGTGGGAAAGACATTTTGTGTTAAACAGAAGTTTATGATATGTGTAACGTACGGCACTATGTGAGGACAGCAAAGTTTAATAAGTGTGATACTCAAACCGTCACAACCTTTCGCGTTAGTTTTGATTTCACTAATAGTTTTGTATACAAAATAATCATTTACTTCACTGAATTCGAAGGTAGAATTAACAAGTTTATTGTTTACATAGAAATTCATAAGATCCAGAGAAGGCTGGCTGTTCGGAATGGAATCAACAAAAAAATTATTAATATTAGTTGAATTTTTTAGACTCACAGGAATATCAAAAGATTTTTTTTGGGATACGAGCCCATTTGATTTGAGTGTCTTCCACGTGGCTTTGGTAGATTTATCATAGAACTGATGTATAAAATATGCTTTTTTTTCTCTTTTTATTGCTTGATTAGTTAAATTGCGCATTTGTCTATAAAACTGCAAATGAACTTCAGAATGGCTCTTTCTATATTTTCTGAGAGCTTTATCTCTTTCAGACATCATCAGCTCAATTGTACCCGTTAGCCAAGGAGCTCTAGCTTTGGTTACTCGAGAGGTTGTCAAAGGAATGTGTCGATCAAATAAATTATTCAAACAGTTAACCAAATATGATACTTTTTCGTCGATATTTTCTTGATCGTATATTTGAAAGAAAGCAGTATTAAATAAATCTCTTTGGAAAATATCCTCTTTAAAGTTTCTGAAGTTTCTGTAAGTGCACATTTTTGGTTCTCGCTTTTCACCACCTATCTTAATTTTACAGAGTACAATTGAGTGATCCGCAATGCTGTGAGATATAACACCCGTCTCAGTTAAAGTTTCGTTATGGCCTACAACGTAATCAAGCAAGGTAGCAGATGTTGAAGTAATCCTAGTTGGAACATCTATATGTTGATACAATTCAAACTGGTGAATGACTGAGTAAAACTTTGTCACAAGATTATTTTCATAGTCAAGAAGATTCAAGTTGAAGTCCCCCATACAAACAATGTCATCTACTGTTGGAAATATCGATATTAAACTGTCTTCGAACTCGTCTATGAATGTGTTCGTATTCTGTTCATGTGGCTTATATATGATTCCTACTGCTATATTTTTCTTTTTTATTCTAATTTTTATCCAACACTGCTCCCATGTATAATTTTGATTACTAACAATAACCTCATAATTCAAATCATTTCTCGTATAAATGCACAAACCTCTTCCATTAGCATTACGATCCACCCTATATAATTGATAACCATTTATTTTCAGTTGATCATCAGTTACCGAATTTTTCAACCACGTTTCACAAATCAAAAAAATATCGAAAGAATTTTCTATGATGATTTCTTCAACATCACGAACAGAAGGTAATAGTGATCTCGCGTTTAAACAACCAATTTTCAAGAATAACATGATTTAAAAAAGTATCGATACGTCAGTATAGCCTCTAATACACCTTAAAATATAAAATGAAAAATAATCCTAAATCAATGTAGGTACTGCAATGAAATAGTCAGTTTTTTTTACAGTCAACTGACAAGAACTTGAATTTTACTGGGTTCGACCCAACTGCACTAGTGCTGCTTTCTGTTTGAGCTAGCCAACCTTTTTAATAATGTTCATATATCTTATTCGGTATAAAACACAAGGGCATGATATCATATATCAATACCTATAATATTTATTGAAAAGGTGGACCTTATATTATACACACGTACATTTGAATAATGTATGTAAAGAAAAAAAAATAGTTTTTTATAACATTATCGAGTAGTAAAGATGACAATTGAAAACCATAAAAACTATAACAGAATATAAATGTTCTGATAAGAGGAGGTAATATAAATTGTGATTCATGAGAAGAAAAAAAAGAAAAAAAATATTGAAAGAGAAACATTTAGAAAAACATACAGTTGAAGAAAAAAAAAATAATAATCAATAAATTATAGAATCAAAGTCTTCCAAGATCTTCCAGTGTATTTATCTTTCTAACCTGTCCATCATCGCTACATTTGACGAAAATGCTTCCTGAATTCGTCCAGACTCTTCCAGCAGCACCTACTTTCTTCAAAGACTCTTTCACTATTTTCAACTGTATATTAGTTAAATCCTCTCTGATAACAATTTTGGTATTTTTCAGATGTCGCTTATTGTTATATACCAGATTCTTGAGAAAATTCGTAGAGTACTTCACCATAATCGGTCTGTTTGCATTATTTCCTTTCTTTCCAATTCTGTAACATGATTCAAACCAAGAATCATCTACTTTCAGATTCATTTTTCGAACACATAAGTCTTTAACAAGTTCCATGGGGTTTTCTGAATTTTGTTCTGGAACACCATACAATCGGATATTCTTACTTCTCGATATTTGTTCCTGCTTTTCTTGATGTTCCAGCATGATCTCGATTGTTTCTTCTTGCTTTTTAAGTTTCTCATAAATCTCTTTATTTTCCTCTTTCAACTCTTGTAGTTCTTTAGTGTACTTTTTGCCAATTGTCTCGGTTATAGTAGCAGTTAACTGAGCGATGAATTCCTCTGAGGAGCACATTTTTGTAACTAAAGATTTAACAGCTACTTGCAGTTCGTCTTCGCCCTTGACTGTTCGAGGAGGCATAATGAAAAAATAAAATGAACTTACTGCAGTTTGATTCGCAAGAAGTATTTGATTTTCACTAGGAAGTATGGTCACTAGCTATCACTACTGGTCCTAAATTTTCAGATTTTAATTTGCACGTTTTCTCACACTTTTTCACTTTTTAAGAGCAGCACTTTGGCAATGCGTCTACTCTCTTTCAGACATACACAGCTATTTGACGACTATCTTATTTCACCTCAAATCTTGATTTCCACTCCACTGAATCCACGTCAGAAAAGAACTCTGAATGCTTTTCCATGTAACAAGAACGACCTTATCGACAAAGTGCAGGACAACCCGCTTGCACCGAAGAAAAAGCGTATTCCAGGACATGGTATCGACTGGGAGAATATAGGATGCAAGTAGAGCCATAATATAAGAATCGGAGGACATTGAAGTCGTGTGAATGCATGTAACATATGTTGAACAGAAAAATTCCTTAGGAGTAAGAAACCATTTCATCTACTTCCTGCTCAAAACAGGGCACCAATAACGAACATACAGTGCTTGTTGATAGTATGGAAACGGTCGAATAACTCAAGATGGATGGTTGAAGTGGATGAATGCGTAGATACATCTATGTCTGCTCTAGCTGTCAGTGGTTTCATGCCGATAGATGATATGACAACTGTATTTTTGCACTGGCATGATAGAAGGGGTCATTTTGTCCTTGCTGGGGCGTTTATCATAGGTTCTGTGATGCGTTATCCAAAGCAGTATCAATGTCTGTAAATGCTGCCATAGCTATATCTTCTTTGCCTATCCAGATAACCTATTGCTGTTAGGCATACGAGTATTTTTCATTCTTTTGAAAGATATATGGCCCTGACCTTTTGTCACATTGTTAATACAAGGCTTTCATCGAATGTGGAGAAATATATTTGAGTTACACTTCCTTCTTTGGATTATACCTTGTGAATTCTTGAGCACGTGGGAGTATCTGCTACCTCCTCACAAAACTTCTTTTGACGGTATCTTCTATGCACTATGGTTTCTTTGTTGGGTTCAACCTTGCATTTGTTCCAGCCTTGATTGAATTCTGCTTTCGTGGATAGCCTTCGCACCTTACCTCAAAGGATTTCCAAATTACTTTTCCACCAGCCTGATTTGTCATTTTGTTGCCTGTTTCATCAGGATAGCTGGGAGCTACAACTGTTGCCTTTCTTTCTCGGTTCACTAGTTTACTGCCTTTTTTTACTTTCTTTTTCCTACTCCTATAATAGTTGCTCATACTGAAGGATTCTTGGGATATTGAACAAAAACATGTTCATATGGCCCAGTTTCAAAGGGCAGTAGCCTCTTCAGGAAACTTTACGGACCCATGTTTCTTAGGACTTGTTTCCATATTTTGCATAAAGAACCTGAATCGTATTTCGGAAACACCTTGTATAGTAAATAGTTCTCATTATGCAAGTTTTCGATATCAACCTAGATAGCGTGCTGAGGAGATAATACTATCCTAGCTGTATTTTTTCAATTTCTTGTCTCTCCTGTAATCCACACCTCAACAATTCATGGGCTCACTCTACCATAATGAATTGAATTTTTGTTCAAGTAGTTAAATAATTTTTGAGTGTTCCGGGAATTTGAGAAAGCACGATAGAAGACAAATTACTAGTGCAAAAATTCATCCTTTCTTGTGCTCCGCTCCTTGCTATCGACCAACGACTCTTCACGGCCACTCTCAGAAGTACATTAATTTCGTGACATTTTATAGTAGTCAATATCCACTTCAGGAATCCTTGGGAGATCGCAGTATCGCCAGAAAAGTTTAATTTTGCTGAAGGTGTAATTCATGAAGATCTCGAGAGAAGGCACTTCAAGAAAATATGTTGAGGAAATATCGATTTCACAATTGAATGCATCTCCAATAGATTTTATGATCATATATGAACTTCCTTTAATTGGAACTTATCCTTTTTTCTGGGTGTTTCTTGTCGAATGTATTGGAGAAAACGAATCTGTTGCTGGGAAAGGATATATTTATCATTGAGTTAATTCAATCAACTGCGTACACAGGTTGAGCTCGTATCGAGTCAAGAAAATGTGTGATCATTTGAAAGGTTAATTTCCCCACCAGTGGACAATCTTGCGAATATACGTCGGGTCGGTGTCCATTTTGCACCCCATTCCATCCAAAATATGAAATAATTTTGAAAAATTTGTATGATGAGGATGGATTGGGATATCAAACAAAGCATTTCGCATAAGAAGTAATCGTGCTGATGGATGGATTTAGAGTCCAAACAGAGCAGGTTATCTTCAGAAGGGGCGTGCTTCAGGGAGACACCATCAGCCCTCTTCTCTTCTGCATCTGACTATTGCCATCGTCCGTTGCACTATGGGAACCCACGGACACAGCTGTGGCATCGCCAGCAACCGGAGGCATAAGGTCACCCATCTGTTTTACATGGATGACCTCAAATTATGCCTTCGGAGAAAATGATCTTCATCAGTCCTCAAGGGTGGCGCAAAAGTACATGCAATCTATAAGAAGGGAGTTTGGAATCGACAAATGTGCCATGGTTCATTTCAAAAGAGGACGATGCGAGGAATACATATTATGGATACCGGAGAGACGTATACCCACCTAGGGGTGGAACAACGCCACACCCAAGAGGAAACTACTGTCAAAAACTCTCTGCGCGGCAAATATCAGCATAAAATCCGACAGACCTGGTCATCAGAACTGTCGTGTAACAACAAAGTTGCTGCAACTAATATGCTTGCCGTTCCGACTCTAGTTTACTGCTTTGGGATAATGAAATGGACAACGGGGAAGCCGTGGACTCTTGAGTTTGGAATGTCTTCACAACAGAATGGTACTGGATGGAGCCTGTAGAGTCATCAGGAGTTCAGATCCTCTGTTCTGCTTGGTAAGCGATCATGAAAAAGCAGGAATTGGAGCATTTCTTTTCGAAGCAACAACCCGTACAGCTGATGAACTCGGTCTCGTATTCCGACACTGAACGGACGAACTCAAACTTTGTCACCAGGCTGGAACCCGTTCAGCAAAAAGCCCACGTTGAAGCTGCTGAGAATGAGAGTCTTCTGCAGCTACATAAGATTAAGCCAATGCATGGGGTCTTCTTCAAAAGCATTGAAGACCTTGACTCATTCAGAAACCTGACCTTTTTGCATTTTTCAGGTCGAGTGGCTGAAGTCGGAAACCGAGGGATTCATAGAGGCCTGCCAGGATGTTGACTTCAACACCCTCGTCTACCGTAGTCGCGTGATAAGTATAGAGGTTACTGACACTAGATGCAGAGCGTGTCGTGGGGCAGCTAAGACCATAATGCATTTGCTGACAACTTGTTCAGCGTATGCGTTCACAGCCTATATCCACAGGCATCACGCGGCCCTACGAGTGTTGTACTACCATCTGCGACACTCGTTCGGTGTAGACGAGACACCGATGTTGCCTTATGCTCCGGGGGATATTGAGTCCGTTGTGGATAATGAGAAGTGCCGAATCTATTGGAACTACTCATTCCCCACCCTCAGGCAAATACACAAGCCAATAAGCCTGATGTAGTCCTCTTCGACCATCGAAGTGGGGAGATTTTCGTCATTGGCGAAACGAACATCGTCCGAGAAGAGGAGGAAAACCGGACTAAATATCGAGACCTACTCTTTGAACTCCGCAGGCTTTACCCAAACCATTCTGTGAAAATGGTGGTTCTGGCTGGTTGAACTATAATGATAATAGGGGTCCTTGGTGGAATGATGGATGAATGAAATTCATATTGCTTGCCGTAATATGGCAAAAACCTTAGCCTAACGAATGCAGGAGGCCGTCATCCTTGGTTCATTCCGCCTGCTCGGGATGATTCTCGGACCCGATAGTCACTTACCCCACGGCGTGGAAAGTGGTTATTGGGGCAATTGATCCAGCGCGCCCTCTGATCTTGTCGGAGCTTCGGAAAGAGGGCCTGGCTGGAAAATTCATAGTGGATGAAAAGATAATAACAATACTCCATTATATACACTCATAGAGTTTACCCTAAGGCATAGCCTGTGCGGGTAGAAGACAGCTAATTTTATTATTTATCGTGGCGCTCCGGGTCAACCAACTGATATTTTGGTGGCGTAATCACTTTTCAGCCAAAAATCCTACACCACCACCCCAGGTGGTCGGTGCGCACTCCAAGCTAACACCAGACGTGGGAGAGTTGAAGGGTATTTGTATTTGTTCGAGTTCTTCATGTGACTGATGATGAGCTTAGTAAGATAAATTCTTGGTTTTTTAAATTTTTTTATGGGAATTGAAAATTGATCCAAATGAAAACCACATAACTTTCATAATTTTGTGATCAGAAAGTATTTTTGTTCTTGATATTTGGTTATTTTTTTTCATGCGTTTACCCAGTTGATGGACTGAGATGGACATGATTTTTATAATTCTGCACGTTGTCTTGTCCCGATTTCAATAAATTCGTATGTTATCATTTCGTGAGTTTAAGAATTTTTTTTGGGGATGTGCTAAGTGAAAACGGGAAACTTGAAAGAAACAGTATTCCTGAATGATCATTATATCTGTTATCGATTGTGGCCATAGATAGATTCTCTATTCCAGAAGGAGTACATTTAGAAGTACGCGAATGACAAATTTTGCATGCGAGGTGAATAATATCGCAGAACACAATGTTATTAACTCAGAGTTTCATGACATCCAAATGATTCATTTTCTCCCACTGAATTTGACATCATAAAGAATCTCAAAGTGTTTTATTTACATTTCGATTCTGATTGCAAGATCGATGTTCAACTGAACAATCAAAACACAGATTTCAGGACTGACTGCGATGAACTTACAATATAATCACAATTCAACTGAAAATAAACGAATCGAATGAATTTTTACTCAGTACGCAACCGATTGGTTTGATTCACAATTTGACAATCATCTATCAACCGACATTTGTGCATGTACGTAGCGAAATAAATTGGAATGGAAATATAACTACATTTGTTGGATAGATCGCAAACCAATACGAAAGGTAAATCAATTGTAATTTATTCAATTTGGGCTGGAATACGTTCAACCAGATTTTTTCTAAACTTCCAGATTTGTTTTCAGTCGAAATCATTGAATTTAGTTATTTCTGGATGCACAAAGGACATAATGAAAAATAATCAACCAAATGAGTCATTTCTATCATCGGTATTTTTTCCATCCCATATTTATAAAAATATACTACAACTAATTATAATGTGAAATCAATAAAGTATGTACATTACGGTCGAATGTAATTGTTAAACAATATTTGACGGTAGAGAAAGACTGAATGATCAAAATTGAAGCTGACTCTGGTATAAAGACTGGAATTTCAGAACCGGTCCACTTACTACATCCAAATTAGTCTCATCGATGATTTTCAATGATTGGTCCCCTGCAGAGTATTTTTTGCATAATTTTTGAGTGGAATTGAATTGAAAAAGTGTATGGGTGTCGTAGAACACTACGACAAGGTAGCTGTCTTGTCATATAAACTTCCCGCTGTTATAGCGACCAATTACAGAGCGCGTCCCTTGATAGGATAGAAACATTAGGAAATTTTATTTCTTCTCCTCGGGGTTAACAAAGCCAGTAAAAATCTCTAAAGCAGCGATATAAGTTGATGAAATTATCGCGTGGTCGTAGGAAAAATACTTTACGTTACTTGCGCAAAAGTGATTTTTCATACTAGTGATGTGATATAGCCAAAAATTCGAACGCTGGAGGCGTATGAAAACAGTTAGGTTAGGTTAGGTTTGAACGTGAGTGGGCCCATATCAGGTCCTCCACTGCGGCCAATGGCCTATTGTGGCTCACCCTATGGTTATATTTCTCCCAGTATATCCAATCTCTTAACGAAATTGAGGAGTACGTTGGGAGAACAATTTACCAGGTTCTCTGGCCTTACTGTTGTATTGCCAAATGTTGAAAATCTGGTTCTGGCCGCTGCGGGGCACGTACATGAAATTTGCTTAGCCGTTTCATCCTCCTCCATGCATAGGCGGCACTCTGCATCTTGTGCAAGTCCGATTTTATGCATGTGGTGTTTGAGTTTGCAGTGGCCAGTGAGCAAACCTACTATAACTCTGAGATGTGCTCTACTGAGTTCTAGCAGCTTGTCAGAGTCCTGTTTTTTCCTTGTGCAAGCAATAAATGCTTTGGAATGGGATAGGTCCGGTAGACTACGCCAGTACTCGAGTCTTTTGTTGTCAGCACCAGGATGTTATGACATTCTTGGCAGTGCTATGTGCTATACCGATTACCGGTTCTGGCCCAGTGAACGTTGTTTCGGCCCCCCCTTTTGCTAGGGCGTCCGCTATTTCGTTTCCTTCTAGGCCCGTGTGACCTGGTATCCAGACTAGGTTAACGTTGTTGCGTTGTGCCAGTCGGTTTAAGGTTTCTCTGCAGTTCCATACTGCTCTGGATTTAAAGCAATTGGATTCAAGCGCTTTCAGTGCCGCTTGACTGTCTGAAAATATTTTTATTGTTTTTCGTGTGTGGCGTCGATTTTCCAGCTCCCTTGCACACATTTCAATGGCATATACCTCTGCCTGGAATACCGTAGCTAATTTACCCATACTGAATGAGCGTTTCACTACTGGGTTTATCCCGTATATTCCGGCTCCTACACCTTCCAATGTTTTGGAACCATCGGTAAACCAACGTTCATTTGCCCTAGGTCCGTTTCATTCCGAACCCAGTCTTCTCTTTCGGGGAAGACCACAGTGTAGGACGTGTGAAGGTTGATAGTTTTAGACATAATGTCTGAGGGCATTTCCAGAATGTTGTGAGCTGTTATGCCCTCCAGCATGCTGCTGCTTCTCATGACTACTGCCTGCGGTAGACTAATGGCCGCTTGGTAGAATCTGTATGTTGCCCATCTTTCCTCTCTCTCCAAACCTATGTGAAGAGGAGGTAATCCGAGAAGGGCTTCCATTGCTGCCGTTGGCGTAGAGCGAATGGCCCCAGTAATCGCAAGACACACTTGTCTGAAAACAGTGGACAGAAAAATAAATATCCAAAGCATTTTTTTGTTTATACCTACAAAACTCATGTATATCCAGTGAGTTTTCTTGTACCAATTTACAATATCTTTTAATTGCAATAGTTTTTTGTCTATTTTCAAATTCCGGGTGTGAAGTAAGTATTTATCGAACAGGCAGATCAACCTTCTGAACTAATGATCAACAAATATTCATTACATGTTCGACAAGAGTCTCGGTTTTCTCTCTAATCGGTTATTATAGATTCGTCAGACATTATACGATACCGCCATTTCGCGTGTAGCAAGACCTCTCGTTCAATCAATTCCACTGTGACCCAAAGCGTGATTTTCAATTGGTTTATTATACACCTCGTCGCCACTATAATGTGCGATGTTTTCGATTATTGCTGAAAATCGAAACTGCCGGTAGAAATATCCAAGAGCTGTATTCAGATTTAATTCGGAAAGTGTGCCAGATGAATGAACCATGTATGTACAGGTTATATTATATACCTCGATGAGTCGATATGTGTACGGGAAAATACTGTTGAAATAGGGTCAGATGAAATACAACCTGTAGTATTACAGAGAGGAGCAGACCTACTGATTCCATACCTAGTCAGGCTGTTCAGGGCGAGCCTGGCTCACAGGTACGTACCCAACACCTGACAAAGTATTGAGTTTAAAGAAACATATACCTAAGTACCTTTTTTTGCGAAGATTTTTTAAGATATCGGAATAAATCTCAACATGGAATAAAAATGATGTAGGTATGTGGCTATTCGACACATGTCGATAAGTACGATTACTACTTCTATATACCTACTAGAAGTCATATTCTGACAACTTTGGTGATTTTGTCGGACTTCCGGTTTTGAGGAAATTACACCAATTTTCCATTTGTATACAAATCAACCTATGAAATTAACTGGAAATAATGCGACATTTTCCAAATAACGACTGTTTTGCAAGAATGTTCCCAAACATTATTGGATGCCTATTTTGGTTTGAAGTCAAATTCGTATCAACCCATTATTTTTTTGATGATTCTACGTTAATCGCAACATTAAGTGGGTGCAAATGAATTATTTAAATTTCGATAAATCTTGCGGCTGGAATAAAAAAGAGTTTGAAAGACATTTCAACTTCCAGTCTTCAATAACTTTACCATCAACACTTGCATACCAATCAATTATTTATTGCAGCAAAAACATTAAAACTTCATAATCCTCAAGGAAAATGTTACGAATGGGAGTTCATTCATGTAAAGAATCTTTGTTTTTGTCTCAATTACTATAGATTCACAAAAATCAATTCTTCTTTGTACAAATGGGAATGAATGAGGACGAAATTCATGTTTTTCCAGAATCCTGCGAATACTCATCTCAGATATTCCTAAATCTCTTTCCATATCTATAAAGGAATTTTCAGGATACGCTCTGAAGTATCTCAAGACTGTGTCTTCATTTGCTTAATTGTCTGCGACAGGATGAATTCTTTCGTGCTCTCCAACAAGCTGCCCGAGGGTTTTATAATTGAGCCGAGACAGGGTGTCAAGGTTGGGTTTTATCCCGATATCGCAAACCGAAGGTTTCGCAAACTTTATCATATTGAACGCCTAAACGTCAACGTTTTAATATACTCATAGAATTATTATAAGTATTTTATTCATTATAAACGTCGAAAACCAACTGATAATTAAAAATTTCCTAATAACAGTAAAAAATTCCGTTTTCTTCAGTTTCTACAAAAACCGTTCATTGAAGATACAGAGATATGGTCACATGTTCTCCTATTTAGAATTCATGGATTGCAATTTTGCGACATTTTGTACAGCGTCTTCCAGAATATAGAAAAATATCTGATTGGTAGAATCCTCACTTCATCTCAAGGCTATAAGTTCCAATAATCAAATAGGTAGGTACTCTAAGTTAAGTATATAAACTGAGCCACATGGTGTTGAAAATGGCAAAGCTCAATATGTTTTGCAGAATAACTCCATTACGGCTCAACATTTCTCCATATAATTCAGTTTGTAATTTGACAGCATCCAGTTCAAAATCATAGAGGGCTTTATGTGTTTGCGCCTCTCCAACTTCCACTCAAATATATTGATGAAGTTTCGTCTTCTTTCTTTTCAATTCTCAATATACAAAATGGTTTATCGAAAACGTCAACGGTTTTCAAGATATTTGAACTCAAAAAAGTACGTGCGTAAGAGATATGAAAACTCATTGTTGAATAATGTGTTACATCTACGAAAATTGAATGATTTCGATAAAATAATAATTGGATTGTTCTTCTCACGTTCCTCCAGCAAGTTAAGGATTCAGTGAGATTGTTTCGCTAATATAACGTCAATAAGTCTGCATTGGTTTATACAGCTGAACTGTATAAATAAAAAGTAATTTTGGGTCAATTCATGTCAAATTCAACGACAAGTAGTATTTGATTATGTCTAATAACATATTGACAGTTTCAGTTGAAGCTCTACTGCCTGTATCGATTAATTACTAATGGATTCATGATATGAATATACTACTGCCGAATATATAGACTATGCAGACATGGAATAAACTCATTGAGAAGAAAGAGAAAGTTATAGAGCTGCTGCTGAACTTTTATTAGTTTATTTAGTTACCCAAAGATTCAAGAAAAGAGATACTTATGAGCCTTACGATTGTGGAGTTCGGAGAACTGTCACAAACAATAATTTTCTTTTTGTTCAGTTTCTTTTTGTTTCCGTTTGAAAACGGTGATCGCTTCAGAACCCTCAACTTCCCAGGAATAGTTCCTAAATATATACGGATTGAGCTAAAATTGAAGAAGACCATAATGGTTGAATAGTATTTTTTTCCTCTGAATTTAATGGAGATTTTTACGTGGCACGTTGCATCTGTACCAATATGATGATGCACCTGTAACTGTAAACCAGTGTCTCTAATAGACGGCTTGGAATAGTTAGTCCTGTCTGGCCGACACACTCTCCCTGTTTAAATCCATTAGATTTTCTTGGTGGAATTCTAAAATCACTGATTTACGTAACTCTAATGAAAGGTTGGTATTATTTGGTAACTGTAATATTAGCAGTAACTCTCTAGTCACATACAAAACATGCCTGGAATATTCGAGAGGATACGTCAGTCACATCTGCTTCGTTATAATACTTGTATTCACAATCAAGGTGGTCCGTATAAGGTGTTGTATGTATGTACCTATATTTTGTTTCTATTGGTATTTAGTAATTTTTCTGGTCTGTTGGTTCGTTAAATTTTTTTGTATTTTTTACTGTAATACATTCAAACAAAATTTGAACAGCAATTTCCTGTATCTTTACAATAATTACTCAGGTTATTATGTGTTTTATGGGAATGTATGTAATCCAGTGGCGTGAAAGTGGGGAATGAGCGATTGAGGGCATTTGCCATACGTCCTTGATCTGCGTCAATATTTTAAAGTGAATGCTGTCAAATGGCATACCTAATTTCATGAGAAAATGTTGAGTTGTTATGGAGTTATTCTGAAATTTTTTTATTTTTGCCAATTTCGACACACTGTAACTCCTTTTATACTTACCTTAGAGGATATGTTTATTGTAACTCTCAGTGTTGGAATAAAGTGAACATCTTAACGAATTTTTTTTGGAACTCTCTGTATAACGTTAAATTGAAGTTTCATGTAAATACATTTCAAAATTCAGTAAAATCTGTCATCAAATGAAACTAGGATCAATAATAATCCAGCCTTCTGCAAACTTTTGGAGTTTCGTCGACAAGCATCGCATATAGGATAATCCAACAGCCCCTTACGACTGCCGAGTCACCCCTGCCCAACACCTGGCAAAGTTTTTCTACAAGAACACACATTGCAACTAAAAAATGAAAATAAAAACAGGTCATATCAATCTGCAGATTAGTTTCTCGGTTCTGCCAATCATCATTCTACAAGTCATCCTGGAACTAATCATTATTTGCTTGTTTCGAAGACTCCTATACGATAAATCCGATACCCACAAAGAGAGTAGACACAGAGCCATCTACAGGAACCACAGAAAGCATTCAGACTGGGCCTAAAGTTTAATCTGAAGTCGAAGAATATTTCAGCATGTGGAAGAAATGAATCATGTGGAATTACCAAACTTGGCGAAAGGCATGGGTGTCTCGACTGTCGTTAGATTATTAATGATTGCTGTCAAAACTCCTAAGATATTGGAAATTTGCGAAAAACCTTATTATCAATAGCTCAGATATATCCATTTAATGAAATTATGTCCTGTTCTTAACAGAAATAGCAGTATATTGCATTTCAACTGGTATTTTAGCATTTTTCGAAATTTGGGAAATAATCTTATTACAGATAGGAAAATATTGTCAAAGTCAATTTGAATAATTTTCAAATCACTAATTGCTCATGAACTCTAATTTTACGGAGATTAAAATGAAAATGAAATCAATTTTAAATATGATGCGAACTTTATAGACGACACTGTAGAAATCGACTCAGCCTGGCGTGACGGACCGTTTACATGGAATTGTTCGTCTTTCTACATATCAGTAGTATATTACCATATGTAAGTCATCCATGCCACATTTCAGGTTTCGAAATTCATGAATGAGATCTTACATACTGTTCACATGTCTGAAATTGTAGCTCCGGGATGTCTTCAAATCACAATATTTGCCTGTTATTGTTGAAGGGGTATTGACGTAACATGTTATGTCAGATTTGAATTTTCATGTCGTGATAACAATTGACTTCTTGGGTAGTTTTCCCATTTCCTCTGTATTTTCCATTAGGGGTACGAATATACAAAAGGAAAGTTTTCCCATTTCATTGAACACTTCTTGTCAGAGTTTCCATATTATTTCAATTTATCCGCCATGATTTCGGATCTTGTTTCTTTTCTATAATGAAATTGGTAGGAGGATACTAAAGACGAGTCACCCCACACATAAACGAAGGCGGGCAGGGAGACATTCGGGCTCCATTGCGAATCCTGTCAAATTGAACAGGCTTTATCTGATATTTTCCCCAGAGGAGTATCAAATAGCATGTTCCTAGAATCTTATCCATAATACCACCAACAAATTAACATGCAGAACTCACTAAGTGGAGTTTGTCATTTGCATACATTTTCAAGATTTCCTTTCGCACGTACCGATTCAGCTAACTGAACAGCACACATTTACATCACCCTCCTCTTGTCCTCATGCTGCCTGCCTTCTATAAACATTCCTGATTGCAACTGGAAAAAGTATGATTAGCATACTGTCTTAGTGAATTCTGTGTATACAACAGCTAAGCTCGGAAAACTACGAATAATGAACAACGGGTTTTATTCTTTTTTGTCAATGACGAGAACAAACAAGTTTTTGTACAGAGTGTATCGTTTCCAATTAGATAATGATAGTTTTTTTATTTTTCAACTGTTGATCGATTACCAACCCCTTCAACATCTTCATTTGTGAGTATACAACAAAAAGTTTGAAATGAAACCTTTGCGGCGAAATATCATTATTATTTTTTATCAAAAAATACAGTAATTTGCGAAATTTCTGGAGTACGATTTTTTCATTGATACACTCAATATGTAACTGAATTCCTGGAGATGAGAAATAAACCGTTTTGCATACTAATTTAAGTAATTAGTAACTGTAACTATGGAAACGCTTACATCAATCACTCAATGAATTAATCAAAAAATGCTTTATTGTCGAAAGGATTAGATATCTATCGACGAAGCGAGTGCTTGAATTAAATAACATGTGAATAACTAAACAAAATATATACATGTACATAAAATCACAATCACGTTAATTAATTAAATATTCATTCAAAGTCACAGGAAAAATATTTTATAAAAATATAGAACAACTACTATGCTTCCGCAACTTTTGTTTATATTACATGCAACTGTTCATTTATCTACAACCTAACTTCAATTATATTAAATAGGTACTCATGTGTTGTGCTTTGAAATGTAGTGTTTTTCATAATCTCATCTTATTTTGTGTTTCACGCACGAGCTGTTTCTGCAGTATCTGTGATTTTTTTTCATTCATGAAATGATTTGTAGATACATAATGTCGAATTTTCGTGAATTATTGTTGTCGAATAAACATTATTATTATATATACACGTCGATGTATAACCAGTCACAACTGAAAATTATAATTCGATGCAAGTATCGAAAAGGTAATAAACACAATATTCAACATCAAATCACATAAAGGTTAACAGTTATGGTTAGTCTAGGAAAATTAAAAGATTTTTTAAAACTATAGGCGGGTTCGATCCCCGCCGCCTGCCACTGAGCTAAAGTGGTTCGGAATCTAGTTGTACGTAAGCTGTAGGTCCCGGATCGCCCTTGCTCGCATAAGCTCTGCTTCTGAGTAGTTTTCTTCAAAAACCTGAGTAATTCGTAAAAACAAATTTTACAACGTTTTTTTTCATTATAAAATCAGGATATTTTAATGATCCTTAAAATAAAGGTAAACGTATATAGTTATTACAGAAACTAGAGTTGAAGTCAAATTCCACTGCCGATATTTCGATCTAAATGAAATTGTTGTTTTTTCCGTTAACCAGCTGTCATCCCCCTATGAGCCCGCAGAAGTCGAAACTTGTGTGAGCTCAGGATTGACGAGGTCTTACCTTTTAACTTGCGATTCCTAGCACGAGACCAGTGACCATGCTAGGAATCGAACCCACGTCCCTCTGATTGATAGACTAGCGCTCTACCATCATGACCACTGCGGCCCAGTAAAATCTTTTCCACCGATTTTCTAAACCATTTGCCAAATGATTAAATGAAAATTGTTGTGCCGTTGTATATTAAATTTTTCAGTTTTGATGTATTTATAACGTCCACTGTTCACAGTCACGATATGCGATGATCCGAAAGTGTTACATTGGTTGATTATTTTGAATTTATACATTTTTCTATAAATTTTTTAACGTTTAATCACCCTATCGAATAAATTTTGGAAAGATGTTCCCCAAAAGCAGATATACCAAATCGCAGATGGGAATCAATTAGAGCAAAGTACACACTTTTTTGCCGTGATAAAGCCCAATTCATTTGACGATTCTCTGACAGTAAATAATCCCGAAGAAATTTTCTCACAAAGGCTATTCATATGAATTTTTAAACCCAAACTTTTGTTCCTTGTTTATTTGTGATCCTAAAAATGTTGCAGATTCCTTTTTTGCATCCAATTAACTGAGAACCCAGGTAAATTTACAGGTTTGAAAAAGAGAGTGATGATGAAAGATTAGCATCACACCAGTCTTTATTTCTTTATATATTTTCTAATCATTCACTGCAGGTCCATTTCACTCTTGCTTGCTAGGCCAAAATAATATAGTGTCATCTGCAAACTGAGTTACCTATCGTTGCAGCTATGTAAATGCAGACTAGATCGTTGATACACAGCAAGAAGGGAGTCGGACCGAGAACCGATCCTTGTGGAACACTACTAGTTTACTCAAAAATATCAGAATGAAATGTATAGAACTGATTTATAATTCGAAAAGAAAACATCCAATGTTTATTTATGAGAACCGATAAAGCATCATACGCAAAAACCGTAAGAACTAGTTCTCACAAATCTGAAATATTCAGGAAACGAAAGTGACTGAAATAAGAAAACTAAGTGAACGCAAAACTTGATGACATAAGCTGTACATAAGAAAAAACCATCAAGTCCATAAATTATCGAAACAAAATTTTATCAAAACATCATTTAACCCTATCTAGAAACCTAAAACCAACGAATTGCAGCAAATAAATTTGTAGTGACATAAAATCTGTGGAACCGAACTGTGTAAGATATAAAATGATCAGAATCGAAATCTAGCATGAAGTGTGGAGGGGATGAGCAAATAAAAACCAGCCTTGTAGAAAACGATCAACTAGTAATAAAACTTCTTCTTATCATCTTCTAGGTGGCGCTCACTTGTGACCGTTGAAAAAAATGGTATCACGTTGCACGAATTTATGAAATCGTTCATTGAAGATTCATATTCTTTTTTTGATAATTCTGGTAATTAATTCAATGTGAGTATCGTCATTTTGGCAATATTAGGGTGAGAAAGAAAAATTACTTATATTGACCGCACGCTACGCCATCAATGAGATAGTGGAGCAACCCGCCATCCACTTTGTGATAGTTTTCGGTTCTGTACATATCTGTTTTACCATATTCTTCTGAATACTTTCAATATGTCAATTTTAGGTCTTGTGATTTATTGATTCGACAATTTTAATTCTTATGACTTCCGAAAATTACTCTCTACAGACGATTATTCTGTTACAAAAGTTTTGTTTTTATAATTTGCTGGTTTGATTGAATATCCGTCTTCACATTTTCGTTTGTTTTCATTTTATATAGTATTACAGATTTAACTCGTTTTGGATGGAAATATGTTATTGTAGTGTTTTGGTTTGCAAAGTTATTTTTCAATTCATTTCCATTTCTTCAATGTTATATCCCTTCAAATTCGGTTCACCAGTTTATTGTTACTGGACTTTGTTGGTTTGATACTGTTTATTTACAGATTGTTTCAGTTCTATATTTTACTGTTATGGTAGATTAAATGTAATCGAAACTAAT
Source organism: Chrysolina americana (assembly GCA_958502065.1). Taxonomy (NCBI): domain Eukaryota; kingdom Metazoa; phylum Arthropoda; class Insecta; order Coleoptera; family Chrysomelidae; genus Chrysolina; species Chrysolina americana. The sequence continues at coordinate 48,305,721 of OY293420.1, forward strand.
AGCTTTCAATGACTGTTGCATGCAAACTAAATGGCTCAACTGGAAGAAAATTTTACATAAGATATTTGAAAGATAGTATTTACGAAAATAAGCCTTTTGTGATATTGGTGGTGCCACCACTTGTCTGGCTCAATGACTTCTTAGCCCACCCTCATTTATAATCAGTGACAAATACGTTGCAAATGAGAACATTAATATTGATGCCAAATAATCACAGAAGCAACAAAACATCATCCCATGATGAAATCCATAGGACAGAGACGCATCTAAAATCTATGCACTAACCTACTTAACTAAACTTTAATGATTCAATAATTATTCCCAATGCAAAAGCGGATTAACATATACTTCACCATACCTGATTCCGAATTCGGATATTAGTTCAGTAAACCTCCATCAGTATGTATCGAAATTAATAAATGGTCCAGTTATCTAGAATTTCAACTAGTTACAACGGAATATGAGAGAGAATACGTAAACTCCTTCCTGAGTGTATTAATATATCTATCAGTAAACGTGTTCTCCACAAATAGGTCAGAAAGTTCTCCTAGTCAATAGATTTGAATACACCTTTAGGGCTCGGATGAGAGATTTTGATAACAAAAATTATGATATGCCCAATCATCGCAAGTTACCATAGAAACATCCTAACGCTGAGGCAACCTAAGTTGTAGTTATATTTTTCATGACTTTCTGTCATTTTCAACCCTCAATTTCATTTTCAACGACATTATTTGTATTCATATCATCACTGGTATTTGAAGCTACGCTTACAGCCTTCTTCTTGAATATTGTTGTGAACAACGAATCAGATAACTTTCATGTGATGACTTCTTTGGCAGTACTCTTGACAATATCCTCTGTGTTTTGAAACCCTCTGTAGGTCGCGCGAATTTTTGGAATTCGATAGGTCGCGCCGGTCTCTCACACCATAAGCATATATCTCAACATCAAACTATATTTTGATAGTCTTATTTACATAACTATCTTCAAAGTTCATATCGCTCAGTCGCTATTTTCATACGACTTTACAGGCCGTCATTCGTCGGAATTGTTTCTCAACGTTTCGTTAGCACGAGTGGCTAACTTCTTCAGAATGATATTGTCGGACTACTCAATCTATGCCTCACCAGAACTTACTTCCAATGGAAAGAACATATTTATGAGCAATTAGATGGGGTGGCGATGGGAAGTCCACTCAGCCCGGTGATAGCCAACTTCTTCATGGAGAAGAAGGCGATTGAGGCTCTCGATTCCAAACCGACCATGTGGCTACGGTTCGTGGATGACACCTTCGTCATTGGGAGAAGACACGGAAGCGACAGACTCAACCTTTTCTTGGACTACCTAAATACTCAACACCCTAATATTAACTTCATCGAGGCGACTGAACAGGACCAGCGGATAGCCTTCTTAGATGTACTCATCGAAAGATGTGGCGTGAAACTAACCCATAAAGTGAACCAAACACCGAATCACACGAAATTATCTTCATATTGATGAAACGTGCTCGAAGAATATGTGAACTGGAGCATCTACAAGAAGGAATGGAACATCTTCAAATGGCCTTGAGATCTAATCTGCCGTCCTTAGCAAAACTGCCGTATCTACATCCGCTATCTTGCTTACAATTATGTGAATCTGACCTTCATACGAGGGATATTTTAAAATTTTTATACGGCAAAAATACGGAATTCAAACCTAAAGAATCCAATATCTATATATTTATATTTTTTGTAGATACGGCATTTCAGCTAGCACGTCACTGACAAAATCGGAAAACTTTCAGGAAAACACAAACATTTTATCAAAATGCAGTGTATTTATTCCATTTCCAATATTCATTACAACAGACATATACACGTTTGAGAAATATAAAAAATTCAGTATTTTGGTTGCTGATATTAAAATATTGTTATTCGGTTCCTTCTTATTATAAATATTCGCATGATACATAATTTGCTAATTGATGCCAGCTATATTTCGAACAAAAAAACAATTTACCTCAATTAAAAATATATTGATAGGTCCGCACCGGAATAACAGACCATATACGAGTTGGTTCACGATGGAAACACAGACCGCACGACGAGGTATATCGACCACATTTGCACTGATCACTGATGCCTATAGAACTGACGCATGTCCTCCGTGAGCCAAATAGGAATAAGGAAATAATATATTGTGTATCTAGTGCGTGAAGTATACTTTTTTACGCGAGTGTGGAAGTTTGTGGAACGAGCCGCAGGCGAGTTTCACAATCCGCACGAGCGTAAAAAAGTCTTCACGCACGTGGTGCACGCTATACTTTTTCTACGACCTTTTACTTAGAGATTGAATTAAAGGAAAATTTGACAAATTTTCTTTATTACAATAATAATTATTGTCAAAATGTACATTTACTTTCTCTTTCTCTACAAAATTAGTGCTGCTTGTACTGTTGGTATTGACAACATAACTACGATTATTCTCAGTTGTTAAGATTTTATTGCAGACATCTATCTTTTTAATAATGAAATATGGTGGATTACGTAATCCAATCTTCCGCAATAAAACCTATACAATAGGTAAAGTCGTCGGCAAGTATTCAACAAAAAACAACTACTGCCCCCTACGACCATTGAATTATATTTGTTTAATACTTGGCAAAGTTTTCTGCAAGAACCACTTTGCAATGCATTTCAAATATCAAAGCTGAAATAATTTTTTTTTAATTTAACTGGAATATTAATCGACGGAATTGCCGTCTCTTTTAAGACCCCTTCGTGTGCCCATCACCAGTCACTCTTGTGAGAAATGTTGCTCATAGACAACATATTTATAATGTATTTCTTTCACCGAAAAATCATCATGATATGGTGGTTTAATCCTTTCTACCCAGACTTGACAAATTTCTGGTTCCTTGATGGGAAAACGATGTCTTTTACTTGTCTTATCAGTACATCCACTAACACAACACCTCTTACGTTTCCTGACATTAACATAATCTTCCATGATAAGGCACACGCAGTATTCGAAACACTAAAAAACAAAATGGTAAAATGGATGTAAACAACTCAAAATAAAATAGCCCAAAATTATATCGTGCCGCCATCTACGTTAAATATAGTAATCATTCATGCTGCAGCTCGAATAGAAAACCGCGGGAAGGCCGATCTTTCATATCTAAACTCTGTTTCCGTAATCTGTGTGTGCGGGTTAATGGGCCGTGATGGTCGTGTGGTAGAGCGCTCGTCTTATAAGCATAAGATCGTGGGTTCAAAGCCCAGCACGGCCATTGGTCCCGGATATTTTCCTTGCTCGCACAAGCTCCTAGGAGCTTCTGAGGGATTTCTCTCTCTGGAAACCTGGAAGATTCGTTACAAAATAAAAATAAAATTAATAATTTAAAAACTCGATTTATGTGGTCACACAGACCATCGCGTGACCTATGATGGAGGGTTAATTTCGTTTTGAAGAATTATTGAGTGTGCATTCGCTGAATTTGGTAAACAAATCAAAGACATGAGTGGATAAAGGTGTAAAGTTTCGATTCAATCAATAAAATGTGATTTGAATTAAAACATTTTTCATTTTATTTAAGATTCAGATGAGTAAAACTTCCAGAAGTAGATGCGTATGTCTACTCCAATTTTGAAAATGAATCACCAAGATTTTACCAAATTCTATTTTTGTGTTACTCAAATCGAACTCAAACTATGACATGCTGAATTTTGGATGAAGGAGTCCTGTAGCATTCAACTCTCTGAAGGACAGTAGTTGATATATATAGATGAGAATTTCGGTTACGTGCACAGTGGTACCAGAAGTGAACCATCATTTTAAAAATTGTCTGGGCAACCTGCCTACTCGAAGATTTGAGTCAGTCACCTCCTCTCAAACAGAAAGGGAAACAATGTGATATTCCTCCTCTGTTCAAGATTGTTTCACAATAAACGACACTGCTATAAAATTTTGGGCTTAGTTCTAGTGGCAAGTGAATATATACATATAATTTTTTCTATTCTGTGCTCAACATTTTAATGATTTTTTTTTTGAGAGAAATTACTCCAGGTGAACTTTCCAACTGGAGAACGGTGAAAGATAGATCAATTTTGCAAACACCAGTCGATTCAGAATAAAGTAATTAGTATAAGTACTCTGTGAATTTTTTAATCATGAAAAATACGAAATCATCAGATTCACTTAAAATACGCGCATATGAGCAAAATTTCTTGCTAATTCCGAAAATGTATCGATTGTATACGCTCAGATACAAGTATTAGCATACAAAAGGGAGATCGTTAAAAATTGCCTGGAGCGATAAAATTTTCGGAGGTTTCTATTTTCCAAAAAATAGAAAGTGTCTCTTAAATGTACCTTGATGAGCTGGTTCCGACCAATACCACAAAAATAAATTTCTTAGATGAATTGACAAAATTTCAGAAGATTTTTATTTAGATAAAAAAAATAAATACATCATTATTGTTTAACAATTTGTATTTTCATAATAGTTTTGATACAGTAAGAATTATTGAAATTATATAGTGAAGTGGTCGTGGTGCTTCCACTGAGCTAAAGTGGTTCGGAATCTACTTTTATTAAAACTGTAGGTCCCGGATCTCCCTTGCTCGCACAAGCTCTGCTTCTGAGGGGTTTTCTCCGAAAACCTGGGTGATTCGTGAAAACAAACAAAAATTGCTCTTTATTGTTACTGAAATAGGAAAGAAAACATGAAGTTTTGGTTGACGAGCATTTTTTTTTAAATAAACAAGTGGAAACTCACATATATTGGAATTGTGAGTATTACCAAAAAGTTAAATGGCATGTGCTTGTGATAACAGAGGAAGACAAAATCCTCAAAATCAAAAAAGGAATTCCAAATTCTCCAAACATTATATCATTCCATAAAGTTGTATCGGAAGAACATCACCTTTTATCTAGCTCTGAATAAACACTCTATATCAAACAACATTATTTTTCCATTCACTTTTTGTATATTCTAGAATATAGTTGGAAACAGTGACCACTATTATAATTATTATAATTCACTGCATACTTCTGTTGTTTCAGTTTTACAGTTTTCATATCCTAGTTGACTTTCAGCGTAGTTACATTCTTTTCTGGTGCACCATTTGCACAGCGATTGTATTACGGGAGAAAATATGCCTCCCCTGAGATATATTATATTTAACATAGGGAGCTAGCATGTTGAAAAATTAAAGAAAATTTTTCTAGTGAAAAATTCATGCACCTCCGGACTTTCAGGATGTCTCGAACGGTCGTTAAGAGAGTATTCAACATTTAATCCGTCATTGTCCTTCTTACACTGAATTGGAGTCCGGAAACATCTTGATGAATTACTCTCGGTGTGCTTTTTAAATTAATTCAACTACCTGGGCACGAATGGCAAAACTGAAATCAAGAGGGTGGACGTGACCTCAACATACTTGTTCACTTTCGTGAAATAATAATTCATCTGTTGACTGGAGTACTCTGGTTGGATATTCATGAGGACGTCTATCAACGTAACAAATACCTTAATTTGCAGCATAGAGAGCCTCAGACACAATGGAAGTTTTATGTGATGAGTTTTTGATTTAGCGATTTAGGATATCAATTTTAGAAATATAACAGGACACAAAACAGAATTGAAAAATAAAGCTTAAATTCAACCAACAAGAATGTTTGTGGGAAGTGATCGGAATAATAATGGCAGTGAGAGTTTCGCCTTCAAAGGCAATATGAAATTATAAAAATTGAAACTAAAAACATGAAATTTATTCTTGGAGCCGGACTAACAACAGCGCGATGTTAAATTATGAATACAAATCGCAGAGTCGTATAAAAGTATATTCACCAGTAAAAACACCTCTCGATTACCTTACCACTTTCTCCTTCAACTTCTGTTTTGTTTTGGTCATTTCCTTCAACCGGCTGCACCTCTATGAGCAACCCTCAGGAGTCATCAAGATACTTGTGCGAGCTAGGGACGACAGGGCCAATACCTTTTAACGTATGCACGGATGAGAATCCGTAATATTCAAGATCATCCAAGTACGTCGATTACCAATCCAAACGGATGGTCGAAGGACTTCAGTAATTAAATAAATAAATGAAGGTTTTTATTTCACAGGTCAAAATAACACCTCATGTGGCTTCACATATTCATTACATCTCATTCAAGTCTTCTTTGTCCTACAGGGATCAGGGCGGAACAGAAAAGGATGGAGATAAAGTGGGCAAATTTCCTCTCCCGGCCGTTTCCAGTCGGAGGAGATAACGCAAGGCCCGGGGAGAATCCAAAGCCCCGTTGATGGGGCGCCGGTAGTAGCCCTCGGTGGTGTTGGCGAAGGGTCGAATATTTCAGACCACCATAGTAACAGCTGGTAGTATTCACGCCTCCCTCCTAGCTTATGCTTGTTGTCATCATTCTATGCAGATATTGCTTTATATGGTTCTTGGGGCTGGATATTTCGCAGTTGTACCAGAAGAGCCGTTGCAAAACACCAGGCCAAGGTACTGGGCATATTCGACTAGGTTTCCTATGGAACCGGTTCTTCCCGTCGTTTAGGGAAAATGTCCAGCCATTGATAAATGAGCCTGCTGTGTTTGCGAGGCTCATTATCGTACACCCTAGCCTGATGAGGTTTCTGGTGAGAGGACTTTTTGGAGGAAAGTTCTTGTAAAAATTTTTCAATAAGTAAGTTGAATTGGTAAGTTGACACTTGATAACGATCGGAGATACTAAATCGATTGAAACGTCATGCTCATAGAAAAACTCCAGACAATGGAAATCCGCAGTGAAAGTAATCAATTGTACAACAAATGTTTCACGTATGTCGGTATGGAGTCGATGCCTGCAAGCTCGCGCAACGCATCCAAACGAATGTATTTATCACTCTTTGTGATGATACGAAGTACTTTGTTTTGCATGCTGTCCAGTCTCATAAACGGAGTCTTGGCCAGGCTGCAGAACACTGGGCAAGCGTACAACGTTGTAGGTCTGATTATCTGCTTGTGAATCAGCATTTTTCATTTCATGCTCAACTGTGAATCTCTGGCTATCAGAGGGCACGTGCGTTTCACCGCAACCCTCTGGATAGCCACATTTAAATATCGGTGAAATGTCAGACGCTTGATTAGTTGTACTCCCAGGTTTCTGACATTGTTCGAGACCCCAACGGCCTCATCTGTGACTCTCAACTTTCGAATACTTCGATCATCTCTGACTCAGCCGGATTCACCACGATCTTGTTCTAGATACGGTATGACGTCCCTATACAAATGAATTTGATCCTGTGCAGCTTGAGAATAAATGGACGTATACAGCGGTGTCATTCGCATATATAGCTGTTTTCGTTATCTCGTACTAACGAAAGTCATCCGTATGAAGTGAGTACAGTTGCCGCGATAGCCTCGAATCCCATTGGATACCTACTTCGATGATATACTCTGCGGAGCTTGTGTTTTTCACGTTCACCGCAAAATTCCTGTCGACCAGGTAAGAGTTTATCAACCTCACCATGTACGAAGGCATGCCTGTCATCAGCATTTTGATGATCAAACCCTCAACTAAGTCGAAGGCTTGTTGCATGTCCAAGAGTCTTGGGACTATAAACAAACCCTGAGACAGCAAACATTCAGGTAACCCTGATGTGGGTGCCAGGTCACAGGGTCATCAAAGTCAATGAGGAAGCAGTCCTTGCTACAGAAGAGGCAATCACACCACTTCCCGGCTCAGAACCCTTCTGTGGACTCTCCAGCCCATGAAATCTCACTGGAATGAAGTGTCAGAACAAAGACAAGCGAAAAGGCTAGTGAGCCTATCGCCAAGGAAAGTTTAACGGCCTCTCGAATTGGACAAAAAAAATTGAAATTGGTAACGGGACTACTCACTAGGCACTGCTCTCTAGGGTATCACCTCAAAAAGCTAAGCAAGTCAGAGAGTATATGCTTTATGAATGCCCAGCGCTCTTCTGCAAGAGGCCTAAATTCGTGAAAGGGGCATTCGGCATCGGGAACTTAGCTTCCAGGAAACTGATAAATTTCGCACGAAGTCTCAAAATCCTGGGTCTTCAATAGATAAAGGGTCACGTACAAACGACCTTGCAGGTCGAAGTGCTTGTGAGATTGCACAACCCCCCTACAATCTACAATCTGCATGTCTAGGAAAATCATGATTGTATTGAGTCCTCTCTTACCCTGTGACCATCCAGACGACCTGGGAGGTCTTGCTATGTCCGGTTCGAAATCCGAACTCAGCATCGGAGACCATTTTAGTTTTTCCCCAAGGCTCAACAGTTCAGTAGTTTACAGTAAGAATTGTGAACATATTGAAATTGATCAAAACCAAACAAAGAATTTCATATTATTCGTTGATTTTTAGTTTTTAACTGAAAAATAACATGTTACCGTCTTATTTATCAAGTGTGCTGCAAAGTTTATTCTTGTAGAAAACTTTGCCAAGTATCAAACGGATATAATTCAACGGTCGTAGGGGGCAGTAGTTTTCTGTGGAATACTTGCCAACGACAATGCCTATTGAATGAGATCTTTAGCGGAAAATTCGGATTAAGTAATCTACCATTGTTCTTGATTAGCACATTGTCACATGGACAGCAAATGATTTTGACATCAATTCTGAAAATATGTTTTCTGCCATGTGAAATGAAGAAATGTGTGTCTTCCGAGAGTTTAATAATTTGTGTGTTTCATTCGTAAAAGAAAATTATTAGTTTGAGATTGGGCCAAATCATAAATAACTAAGTTACAGCAATACAGTGAGGGGCAATATTATGGAATAAATTCATTTTTACGAGAATAGGCAACTTTTGAGACAAATCCCGAAACACGTCGATTTTTATTTCCAAATTATGATTTTGTGGCAGATATGTCATACTAGTGACGTCATCCATCTTTGCGTGATGACGTAATCGATGATTTTTTTAAATGAGAATAGGGGTCGTGTGATAGCTCATTTGAAAGGTTATTCAATTCTCTATGCAGTGATATGAACATTAACATAATTATTTATACAGGGTGGCCAAAAAAATATTTAATTTGTAAATGAAATTAATTGTCACAAAAAGAAGTATTATCATTTATTTAATACAAAATTACATTGTACTACTGTCGGAAAACAGAAAAACAAATTAGTTGACAAATAAAAATTGCTTTTCGCTTAAATTAAATGTTCAAATTGCCACCCACCTGCCTCTTGGCAGTAATTGAACGGACGAATACATTCTTCTTGAACATTATGGATCATTTCTGGAGTTGAATTACGAATTTCCAATGTAATGCTATTTGTCATATCTTGGAAATGTGTGGTCTATCGGCGATCTGGATCATCCTCATTGATTTTGTCTACTATTGAAACACTTGAAACAGTTTATAAATAAATGTTTAGAACTGCTGTGCTTTCTACTACTATGAAGAAACAAAAATAAATTCCGATATTAGGCAAATAAATAATGAGAACTAAAAAGATAGCAGAAAGTATAGTTTTTACAAATCGAGTTGGCTTGGGTCAAATGTAAGTCAGTTCTTGACATTTTCTCATAAGGACTAGTTTATTTCATGAAATAAATAAATAATGGCCCCATTAACTGAAACACAAAGAATCGAAGTATTAATTATGGTTGGATATGGAGATAGAACCAGAACACAACAAGAAGTATGTAATTTATTTACCATAAAATATCCTAATACGCCTATCACACAATCCACTGTTAGTAAAATTGAGAAGAAATTTAGAGAAACTGGACACGTGAAACATGTTGCAAATGCTGGTCGTCCACCAATGAATGAGGATGTGAAACTGTCTGTATTATTAAGTGGGGCAGAGAATCCTCAAATTAATTCTAGGCAAATTGCAGCTGATACAAACATTTCTAAAAGGTCTGTTTTACGTGTGCTGAAAAAAGAGAAATATCATCCGTATAAAATTCATAATGTCCACGAAATCAATGAGGATGATCCAGATCGCCGAATGCAGTTTTGTGAAGTAATGCAAGATTTATGTAATCAAAATCCACGCTTCATTCGTGAAATCCTTTTTTCTGATGAAGCAACCTTCTGTTTAAATGGAACAGTGAATCGGCAAAACTGCAGATATTGGAGTCAAGATAATCCCCATTGGATGACTGCGGTACACACTCAGCACCCTCAAAAACTAAACGTGTGGGCAGGGATAGTCGAGGATAGAATTATAGGTCCTTTTTTCTTCGATGGGTCTCTTACGGGGCAAATATATCTTAATTTTTTACAAAATGAACTTATACCCGCCCTTACAGACATGTTTCCAAATGAAAATGATCGTAATTCGCCAAATGAAAACATATGGTTTCAGCAAGACGGTGCACCTCCGCACTTTGCACGTCCTGTTCGTGATTTTTTCAACAGATGTTTCCCTAGGAGATGGATTGGTCGACGAGGAACAATAGAGTGGCCCGCAAGATCTCCAGATCTTACACCACTTGATTTTTTCCTATGGGGTTACTTAAAATCAAAAGTTTACATCGATAGACCACAGAATTTACAAGATTTAAGAAATAGAATTAGATTGGAAATTCGTAATATACCTCCAGAAATGATCCACAATGTTCAAGAAGAATGTATTCGTCGGTTCCATTACTGCCAAGAGGCCGGTGGGTGGCAATTTGAACATTTAATTTAAGCGAAAAGCAATTTTTATTTGTCAAATAATTTTTTTTTCTGTTTTCCGACAGTAGTACAATGTAATTTTGTATTTAATAAATGATAATACTTCTTTTTGTGACAATTAATTTCATTTACAAATTAAATATTTTTTTGGCCACCCTGTATAAATAATTATGTTGATGTTCATATCACTGAATAGAGAATTGAATAACCTTTTAAATGAGCTATCACACGACCCCTATTCTCATTTAAAAAAATCATCGATTACGTCATCACGCAAAGATGGATGACGTCACTAGTATGACATATCTGCCACAAAATCATAATTTGGAAATAAAAATCGACGTGTTTCGGGATTTGTCTCAAAAGTTGCCTATTCTCGTAAAACTGAATTTATTCCATAATATTGCCCCTCACTGTATATCTTTATGTATCAACATATTGTGATGTTGAACAAATTGCATTATATATGTATGTAGGTGTATTTCATTTATATTTGATTTATTGACTTCTAAAACTCATAGTTTACCTACCCACATTACATATTTTATTGTAATGAAAAGCATCGTGCTAATAAAGTTTGATATATGCCTGGCTGCCATATGAACGAATGAATATCTGCCAATGATACACGCATTTAGTTATTGTAAAAGATGAGGAATAGCACCGATTTCCAATCGACACCAGTGCTTGTTGAATATTTAAATTGTTGAAATTTCATGATTCATCTGAACTATATCTGCAACTACTGGTAATTCCAACGAAACTGTCTGGGAATCAATTATTCTATAATCTAATGATGTATCCCACGAGATAGTGGAACAACAATACCAGGATTTTCTGCGAGTAAACACAAAGTATTTTTTTTTAATCATTTTGTAGGTTCACTATGAAATGTGACTTTTTTCTGACAAATTTTGACAATCCCAAATTGGGGTGTCAATATATTTTCCCCATACTGGAATAATGATAGTGTGATAAAAATGTACTTAACTTTTATCCACTAATTTATCTTAACAAGTATTTAATTCATATCCACACTGACTAATACCAAACTGTTAACTTCATTTTTCATAACATATCCCGAACAGGACCTATTCTACCCGCTTGACGGCCTTACAGATTCCTACGTGGTATCAGGGATGAGAGAATTACATAACATATCCGGAACAGAAACGTTTACAGAGCCATTTGTGCATTCTACGATTTTTATAATTTTTTCTCAGTAAATAATGGAGTCGCTAACATCGGACCTCAATAATACAGTGACTTACCTCAATTTGAAAGATATCTGAGAAGGACGAGAGCAAAATGATATCAGGACTTCCTCCAAGTGACTCAGAGCATCGGAAAAAGGACCTGACCGGTATAGTTCTGAAACAAATTAATAACAATTATAGTAATGTTTTGTTCACCATATACCTGTCGATGTGGGAACTGGCTATCATTATGATTTACCATGACAATAGGTAATATACAGGGTGGCCTAACGAAAACTTTCATTTAGTCACCTAACCTGACGGCTAACCCCTCGCGAATCACTATGAGGAACATGGGTCTTGAAGCTCTCTCCTCAATCTCTGACTGTTAATTGAGATTAGTGTTGTACCAGGTTCAATTCAAATGAACAATATCTTACCTGTTCTCATCAAAATTTAATTTATTAATTGTTTCATACAATTTTCGAACGTTTTCCAATACTTCTGTCGAAGTCGTCGTCGTTCTGTTTATGTACAAGTTTTATTTGGTATGGGTGAAATCGAAATGATTTGAGAATTCTCTGAATACTCGATCGCGCTACTCCTAAAGCTCCAGGTAAGCTTTGAGTATTTTGACAATTATTATCCATAGCCACAAGTCCAAAAACTGCTACGTCAATAGGTTCATTCCTTATAACATATTCAGGATGATGTTTCTGGTTGTCCACATACCCAGTTTCAAATTTGAACCAACGATCTTTCATAGGTATAGGAAGCATTTTTTCCTGGATGCCTTAGACAATCATTATTTTTGTAGTAGTTTCACTAACTCAATTAGTTCTTGTAACGAGTGAACCATTTCCAGGAAAAAACTAACTAATTCACAGAATACAAATCAAATGGTATTTTAATAAGAAGCATGCGGACTGTGTATTCATTCTGAGAACATACTCTCAGAAGAACCATAAATGAAAGGGATTTTTTCAATGAAAATATAAACAGAACAAAAATTGTGTAACAAATACCTTGCAAATAATAATTATATTGAATTTCGACATGAACAGGTAATATATTGATTCATTTTTATTGATTCTAGTGACAGCACTGATTTCAGCTACCATTCATACGATTTTGAGAAAATAGACACGCTTGGATAGAGAATGAGACGAGCTTTGAAATGATTTATCACTCGACCCCTGTTCCCTAAGATGATTTGCAAAATAGTAGCCGCTTCCGACAAGAAAATGAAGTTGTGTGACTGAATATATCACTGACATGTGTCCCCTAGAAATTAAAGTGTCTTGTTTCAGCATGTCCTAACATAATTTGCTATTTCTCAGTAAATCCGAATAGAAAGTTTGGCCCAAGAAAGTTTTTCGTTGGCGATACTGTGATACTATTTTTCATATTCCTGAAAAAGTTAGGCCCCTTAGCTTGATATGCTACACGTGGAGTAACTTAATGACACAAAACTACATTTCAACAAGCAGAACTATCTGGTTACCCGTCTTTGGTACAGTTAAAAATAGATAGTGACAGACGTAATTGAATCATGAAGGACTTGAATTCAGCGGTTTTCCAATCGCTACACATGATGGTTCACTCCTTACGTCCCACTAGGCCAACGAACTCCGAATAACGGAGGTACCGAGTTCGTTCGGACGCGATTTGTCAATTTTCCGTGTGCGAACGATGGCCGAACGAACAACGAACTCCGAATTTGAATTCAGTCAATTTGTAAGTTGAAGCGAAGGCGAATCGAATGGCATTTTAATGGGAAATCTACAAATTGCGGCCAAACGAACTCGGAATATTTGATGTTCAGAGTGCGTTGTCCATTCGGCCTTCGCTCAGTGAGTTCACTGAGCGAACGAACAACGAACTCCGAATTTGTTTTCGGTTAATGTGTACGTCAAGCTGTGTACTCACTGAGCGAACGAAGGCAGAACGAACAACGACCTCTGAATAACGGAGGTTCCAAGTTCGTTTGGCCGCAATTTCTCGATTTTCCTTTGAAGGTGTGTACTCACTGAGGGAACGAAGGCCGAACGAACAACGAACTTTGAATTTGAATTTGGTCAATGTGTACGTCAAAGTGTGTACTCTCTGAGCGCATGAAGAACTCCGAATAACGGAGGTTTTGAGTTCCGTCGGCCGAAATTTCTCGATTTTCCTTCAAAGGCGCAAAGCGAACGAACGCAACTAAACAAATCCGTTCGGGTAATGTGGACGTCACGGAAAACAATACCGAACACGTTTGTTCGCCTTCGCTAGAATTCGCTCGATAGGCTGTACATCAAAAGGAATATGTGACAAGTTCATTTGACCTGTGTTTTAATGAGTACGGCTTGATGACAGCAGCATTCGGTTGTTTCATTCAAAATATAAACGGGAACATAAACTAATGACTGTGAAAGCATTCCTTCGTTCGTATGTGGACACAATGCCAATTCTTGAGCAAACCCCGAACGAATTCATTAGAGCGAATTCCTTCGTCTCCGTTCGCTGTATGAATGCGCGCCTTAAAAGGTGCGTACTCACTGAGCGAACGAAGGCCGAACGAACAGCGAACTCCGAACAACGAAGGTTCGGAGTTCGTTCGGCAGCAATTTGGCGATTTCGTTTCGATGAAGCAAACTCCGCACCGAATTGCAGCGTTTAAAAAGTTCGCTATTCGCTGGGCATTTGGCTTCGACTCCATTTATTGAAAAATGTGTGACGAAATTATTGCAGCATCGTCTTAGTTATTGCGGGTTTACTAAAAACCAGTGAAAAAAACAAAAGGAAACGAAGATATTGGATGTCAAAACTATATCAAAGTCGGAGTCAGTATAGAGGTTTGGACCTTTTAACTGATTCAAGGAATGATTTAGAGCAGTTCAGTAATTTTTGTAGAATATCCCCTACGGATTTTGAATTTTTACTTGGAAAAATCAGTGAAAAAATTTGTAAAGAGTCAACAAATTTTCGAGAAGCAATTCCACCTAAGGAAAGACTGGCACTAACCCTCCGATGTTTGGCAACTGGAGATTCTTATACAAGTCTTATGTATCTTTTTAAGATATCCAAGCAAGTGATTTCGAAAATAATTCCTGAAGTATGTTCCGCATTAGTGGAAACTCTACAGGACTATGTCAAGGTGAGTAATAAAACTTTTTTTAGATATAAGCCATTTTTATTTCCAAAATAATTATAAAATGAAACATATTTCAAAAACAAAAGATTCACACATAGGTATATAATGAAGCAAAACTTTTTTCAATAAGCATTGCTGTTTTTATTCGGCTCTAAAATCGGTAATTAACGTTCTAATACTTAATGCCGGAGGTTCATATTGAGATTGTGTATAATTATTATTGTCATTTTGTGGAGTCTGAAATGGTGTTTGAGATGATGGTTGAACATATACATCTCCATATGATGATGTCGATTCATTTGGAGACTGGGATACCTGCCGGTTGTAATTATGAGAATAATATCCCATGTCTGCT
Organism: Chrysolina americana; assembly: GCA_958502065.1. Taxonomy (NCBI): domain Eukaryota; kingdom Metazoa; phylum Arthropoda; class Insecta; order Coleoptera; family Chrysomelidae; genus Chrysolina; species Chrysolina americana. Next base: position 48,321,055 of record OY293420.1, read on the forward strand.
TGAAATAATATATTATTTATTTTATGTTCGTCAATGCTGCGAAGTTGTGGATCGTATTTGCGATGTTTATTAGCCAGATGTTCTCCAAATACTGTACTTTCATCTCTGGCTTGTTGATGCTGCAACAAATTTTTTAAAATGGAATATGCTTCATCTATTCGAGGATCCTGTTCTCGTTTTCGTTTTCGTTTTCTGTCATATTTAGTTATAGGTTTTTGTTGCACATCGCGCTGACTTTCCCGTACCTGCTCCGTAGTATTTCCGTTAGCCTCTGGTACTATATTTTCAATCTGACTATCGTCCAAAGTATCAGATAGAACTCCATCAGGTGAAGCGGGGGTGACCTAAAATGAAATATAATTCCTTTATAAATAATTTTATATATATTTATTTTATCTCGACTTGATCTCATGGCAAAACAATTATGTTTGAACTACATTGCAATATCACAAGTCACAGGTCTCTTTATTTATTCATTTCAGGTTCCATCGTCAACAGAAGAATGGCAGTGTGTTGCGAAAGCTTACGAAAAACAGTGGAATTTTCCTCGTTGTATAGGCGCTATCGACGGCAAACATTGTATTTTACAAGCTCCAATAAACAGCGGAAGCACATTTTTCAATTATAAGTCAACTTTTAGTATTGTACTTTTGGGCATAGTAGATGCAGATTATAATTTTTTATATGTTGACATCGGCTGTCAAGGGCGGATTTCAGATGGCGGTGTATTCAAAAATACGTCCTTTTATGAAAAACTCAAGCATAACTCTTTAGGTATTCCTGATGATACCAACCTACCAGGAAGGTCAAAAATATGTATTCGTGGCCTTTGCCTTTGCTCTTCAGGAGCATATAATGAAACCTTATCCAGGCATTCAGGAAAATGGTTCAAAGGAAAGAATTTTAAACTATAGACTGTCAAGAGCCCGAAGAGTAGTAGAAAATGCGTTTGGAATTCTATCTGCGGTATTTAGAATACTTCGAAAGCCACTGCTTTTGGAACCATCAAAAGCAACTACTGTCATACAATGTTGCATTTATTCACATAATTTCCTACGTAGAAATTCTTCATCAATTTATATGCAACAAGGTACCTTAGATGAAGAAACTGTGGGAAAAATTAATTTTGGAAATTGGAGGGCATTAGAAAAACCTACGTCATTTTTACCATTCAATAGAATCGGAAGGAAACCTCCCCAGCATTGCAGAACAGTGAGGGAAGAATTTGCCGATTAGTTCATGACAGATATAGGAAGTGTACCATGGCAAAATATGTATGCTTAAAATACCTATCCATTTAAGTTACCTGTGAAATGAAAGGTAATAAATGTATCAATAAATTTGATTTACTTACTGATGAACAACTGTCAATAGTTTTCCTAGGTGTGAATTTATCCATTAAAAACTGTAAGTGTTTAAAGGCAAACCAATTTGATTTATAAATATCATCTGTTCCAGCTCCTGAATAGCATTTACTCTTTTGCCTTTCTCTGCGGAATGAGGCCAAAAGGAATCCATTTTTTTTCGTCTCCTTCCTGTAAACATAACATATCAGTAGATAGAATAGGCATATAGTCGGTAATTTGGTAGAGTGGTATTTTAGAAACAAACAATTTTTTTTATAACTATCTATTTAGTTCATACTGGCTTAATACCGGTTATTTAACGATGAATAAAATACCTAACAAAGTAAAATGAAGATATCATTTTGTACATAAAAATATAAAAGAGTATTTACCTTACAGCCAAAAAGATCGCTCAGACGCTTCCATGCATCTTTTTTTTTAAGGTTGTTATGAAACAATGGATTGGAAGGATTCCATAAAAATTCCTCCCTTCTATAGGCTTCAATCAAATCTAAAGTAATTTCGTCTGTCCACTCCATTTTGTCTTGACCTGACATGTTTGAAATTGTTTAAAAAACATCTGAACATTTCAACGCAAATTCGACGTTCGGTTCGAAATGAAACTAGAAATCGCGAATGCCGTCCACACAGAACAGCGAATCTCTTTGATGTACCGCTCTGCCAGCAAACGACGGCGAAGGTGAACCGAACGTTAAAATGCCATTCGGTTCGCCTTCGATTTTACGTATACATTGACCGAATTCAAATTCGGAGTTCGGAGTTCGCTGTTCGTTCGGCCTTCGTTCGCTCAGTGAGTACGCGCCTTAAAGATGAATGTACTTACTGAGCGATCGAAGGCCAAACAAACACCGAACTCAAATTCGGTAAATGTGTTCACCTTGAGGGGAAATCGACAAATTGAAGTCGAGCGAACTCGGAATTTTCGTTAAATGTGTACGTTGAGGTGTGTATCAACTGAGCGAACGAAGACCTAGCGAACAACAAACTCTGAATAACGGACGTTCTGAGTTCGTTCGTCCGTAATTTGTCGATTTCCCTCTGAACGTGTGTACTCACTGAGCAAACGGAGGCCGAACGAAGTACGAATTTTGAATTTGAATTCGAAAAATGTGTACGTTGAAGTGTGATGATTATGATGATATTATATACTCTATTGTCATAGAAGAAGTACATTCATGTTGACAAAGCGCTAACACTAATATAAAATTGTATCCATATATAACACGGTCATGACATTGCTAATTAACACAAATAAAGGAATGTATGTAATTGTAAAGTTAATTAATAAAATTTACAACAGAAAATGTCAAAGGTTGAAAAGTGTCAGAATAAAATTCTTCCAGGCCATAATAAGGTCGATCACATAGTAACACATGCACAGCCTTTTTGAAATGATCAGTGTTATATAATCTGGTAGCTGGTTAAACATCTTGCAACCAATGTAAATAAATGAATCCTTCACTGGGGACGAATTTGGTCTTGGTAAGTTGATGGTATTATGTTTGCGTAATGGGAAGGAGTAGTATCGAAATAATTCAAATATTTTTTGATTAAGCATACTGTTTCAAGAATGAAAATGGCGAAAACAGTGTGTATCTTAAGGGATATAAACAATGGTTTACAGGGAACACGTGTCTTTGCTGTAGATAAATATCTGATTGTCCGTTTTTGTAGTAGGAATCATATGGTGTTTTGCATGTGATTGTTATTGGATACTCCCCAAAATGGAATTCTGTATCTTATGTGGGACTCTATCAAGGCATAGTACGTTGATTTTGCTACTGAAAATCCAAGCTCTTTAGTTACAAGTCTCACAGCAAAACACCCATCAGCTAATTTCTTATTTGAATTGCAAACATCATGTTGTTCAAATGTGTACTCACTGAGCGAACAAAGAACTCCAAATAACGGAGTTTCAGAGTTCAATCGGCCGCATTTTGTCGATTTTCCTTCAGAGGGATGGATGTACTCACTCAGCGAACGAATGCCAAACGAATGGCATCTTCATGTTGAAGGGAAATCGACGAATCGAATCCAAGAACTCGGCATCTTTATTGTTCAAAGTTCGTTGAACGTTCGGCTCAGTGAGTTCACACCTAAATGTGTACTCACTGAGCGAAATGCCAAATGAACAACGAACTCCGGATTTGAATTCGGTCAATGTGTACTCACTGAGCGAACAGAGGCCAAACGAACAATAAACTTCTAATTTTGATTCGGTCAATGTGTACGTTAAAGGTGTGTACGCACTGAACGAACAAAGGCCGTACGAACAACGAAATCCGAATTTGAATTCGGTCAATTTCTATGTTGAAGCGAAGGTGAATTGAATTGTAGGTATTTTCGCGTCGAAGAAAAATATACAAATTGCGGACGAACGAACTCGGAACCTTCGTTGTTCGTTAGGTCTTGTGAGTACACACTTTGTTACAGTATCGGACACGAATATCCATCCACTGCGCTTCGATCAATCCATCCGTTCACTTTTTTTATTTAATACAAATATCTATTTTCTTCACTATCTAATTCAAATTCAAATTGACCTAGAGCTGGATTTGGCCAACTGCTAGCACAGCTTAAAAAACACCAGCAGTGGTAATAAATAACATATAACTTGCCATTCTCAGCACAAAGAGTTCCAGAAAGATATTGAACTAGTACATAATTTAAGGCGATTTACCGGAATATAACTAGGAAGATTCCCTTCAGATGGCCGTGGGGTGCGTACAAGCTCCCGCTCGTGTAATGAGCTGTCTGCCTTCGGTCGCTTTGTTTTAAATCATTCCTTCATTTCAGATTCCATTAAATCGCAATTTGAATTTGCGTACCGCTAAATTTCGAATGAATAAAAGGCTGAATGACTTGTCTATCGCAGTTACACCAATCTTTAATTGGAAAGAGGAGGCTTACTTCGTTTGAAACTGTTTGAGGGGTAGTGGACAGAAACCGCTTTACCTACTTGATTCCCAGAGGCATACTAAACCTTCCCCACAGGTTAGAAAATATCTAAATGAGTTTTATATATACAGTGTGTCCCAGCTAAAACTTGTCACCCCCCTAATATCCGAACTCATGAAAAAAATTGAAAATCGCTCAGACCCGTCGATTTTTATTTCAAGGGGGAACACTTTCACCAAATACACCATCATTGTGTTGTCAACCCCCTCAACCCCAGCACCCCCTACTTCAGAATTTTCAATGGGACTACTATACTTGTGATACATCATTTTGAAGGGAATTCAATCCCCAATACATCGGTGTACTGAAATTGAGGATCGATCAAGTGTTGTTGAAGTTTTCATGAAAACTAAGTTTTATCCAGATATTTTAATTTTTCATCACCTCAAATGTTAGCGTCGTAAGAAAGGTTCACTGTGGGTACGCCACTGTATTGAAAAATAATATGCTGTCAGAAATAATAGTTTCGAAGGTGAGACAGACTTTTTATGAAAAAAAAATTGCCCTCATGTGTTTTTGTATACGCATATATTCGAAAATGGTTTATACTGTACAAGAGAGAATATCCATTGTAGCTGCGTATTTTGAAAATGGACGATGTGCTAGAGCTACGGCTCGAAGTTTCAATGAAAGTCATCCAGAAAACACCACATCATATCAGTACGTGCTTCAATTGATGAATAAGTTCTTGGAGTCGGGATCAGTGCTGAATAAAAAACATGAACGAGAGAAGCCTATGAGAAATGAAGGGGTCGCTGTTGCAGTTGTAGGACATGCAGTGATGGATAACATTCAATCGTTAAGACAACTTGAGACTATTTCTGGAGTTTCGAAAAGCAGCGTACATCGAATTCTGAAAGACGCAAAATTCCATCCTTATAAAATGCAGAATGTACAAGAATTAAATGAAGATGATCCTGACAGACGTACAGAGTTTCGTGAAATCATGAGTCAATTATTGATTGGTGATAATAAATACCTCTACAATGTGTCTGACGAATCTTCTTTTTATTTAAATGGACATGTGAACAGGCACAACTGCAGATACTGGAGTGACGTAAATCCCCATTGGTACAGGAAAACTCATTCACAAACTCCCCAGAAATAGAATGTTTGGGCTGGTATCCTGGGAGACCATATTGTAGGTCCATATTTTATTGATGGTAACCTCAACGGACAAACGTATCTTGAACTTCTTGATACAACTGTGAACCCCAGATCACTCAGTTACTTGAAGACGATTATAGGTTACTTGACGGTCAGCTCACCTTTCAACAAGATGGAGCTCCTCCACATTTTGTTGCACCTGTACGTCAATTTTTAGATGACAATTTCACAGGGCGATGGATTGGAAGGCGAGGACCAATAGAATGGCCGGCTAGATCTCCTGATTTATCACCATTAGACTTCTTTTTATGGGGTCATTTGAAATCCAAAGTTTATATTACCCAGCCAACTTCTCTTGATGATCTACGCAGGAGAATTGTTGTGGAGTGTCGTGCAGTGACTCCAGAAATGTTGAGCAATGTGCGAAGAAATTTCGAAGATCGCTTATACTTCTGTATGGAACTGAATGGTTCACATTTTGAACCTTTCATACGATGATAACATGTTAGGTGATGAAAAATAAAAATATCTGGAAAAAATTAGTTTTCATGAAAACTTCAACACTTGATCGATCCTCAATATCAGTACACCGATGTATTTGGGATTGAATTCCCTTCAAAATGATGTATCACAAGTATAGTAGTCCCATTGAAAATTCTGAAGTAGGGGGTGCTGGGGTTGAGGGGGTTGACAACACAATGATGGTGTATTTGGTGAAAGTGTTCCCCCTTGAAATACAAATCGACGGGTCTGAGCGATTTTCCATTTTTTTCATGAGTTCGGATATTAGGGGGGTGACAAGTTTTAGCTGGGACACACTGTATAGTTCCATCTTCTTGGCGTATAATTATGACGAAAAATAGACTTATAAATTTTCTTGAAAAATATCAGATTCTATGATCATGCCAATATGGCTTCAGAGAAAAAAATGTCAAAGAAAAACGCCATTTTTCACCAAGTGAATAAAATACTCGATATCGCTAATGAATCACGATATTTTGTTACATAGGTTAGGAAATATGGGGGTCAGAGGCAAGCGAGCGTATACTGCAAGACAATTTGCGTACCTACATTGGAACTCCGTTATGTCGGGAAATCCACATATTTCCACTATATTACCTAAGAAGTCAACGGAATTTCAAGGAAATCCACGGAATCCCGAAGAAAACCAGGGAATTTTAAGTAAATCCACGGAACTCCAAAGAATTTGAGGGAAATCTTTTGAATTATTCGAAATATCAAGTTGATCGGCAAAAAAATTACTCGAAAAAGTCCCAAAAATGAAGAAAAAATATAAAATCGTTAGATACACTTGATATTTGCAGTATATGCGTGAAATTTTGTGCTGATTTCGAAAATATGATATAAATATATGACTTGTATATACTCAGATACAAGGTTTAGCACAAAAAAGAATAAAACGTCAAAAATTCCGTTGCACGATAAAATTTTCGATAATGTTTACTAGCGATTTTTCAAAAAAATCGCAAGCGTCCCTTACATGTATTTCGACAAGCTGATTTCGAATAATACCAAAAAAAGGAAATTTTGATGACAAATTGACAAAATTTCAGAAGATTGGCCCTTTCTCAACTCCAGAAGAACTTTTCAACTGGAGAACGGTTGAAGATAGATCAATTCCACGAAAGCCAATCGAATCAGAATGGTGGAATTAGTATACTCTGTGAATTTCAAGTCAATCGTCGAAAATAAATGAATCGTCAAAAATATCAAGGGGTAGACCCCTAGAAATAATGGAAATACATATTCGTTAGATTTACTTATGATTTCGAAAATATATGATTTGTATATGCTCAGATAAAGGGTTTGGCATAAAAAGGAATAAAACGTTCAAAATCCCCTCACATGATTAAATTTTCTATATTGTTTACTTGTCATTTTTCAAAAAATCGCAGACGTACCCCATATGTATTTCGACGAGCTGATATCGAATCATACCACAAAAATTGATTTCAATGACGAATTGATATTTCAGAATTTTTTTTTGTCCTAATAATGCACTTATCTATAAAATCAACATTTTCTAAATGAAATTGCATTCTCATTCAAGCTGATTTCACAATTTTGAGGAATTCATATATGATTGAACTCAAGTAATGCAATATTTAAAATTGAAGAAAACCGAATATTAAAAAATGTATTTCAATCGCAATCACAAAAAGGTGGAAAATTGTCCCTTTCAAGTCCAGATGAACTTTACAACCCGCGAACAGTTGTTACTTTTTCTTTCCTCTTTTTTCTTTTTCTCTAATATTATTAGCAATCTCAATTATTATAATATTTCATGAATGAATGAAACAGGCATGTATGAAGGTGCCAATTTTCAAACAAATGAAGGATACTTTTGAGAAACGTTGCACAGATGGACATCATATGTAATGCAATGTCCGTATGGGAGAATCAGTGGTTTTCCGTTTGCTATTCGCCTCATATTTTCCATTATGAAAAATGTCTGGAGATATGGATATTTTCGGTTTTACCTAATTTATATGTTTCAATATTATGTAAAGCATTGTCGGTAGAGATGGAAAATAGGCCCTGGCTATAACGAAATACACCAATTAGGATAAAAGCTTATATTATGCCCAATTCCGATCTTTTCCTCAGGCTCTGCTTTGATCATTCCATGTCCAATATAGTTGAACTCGCTCATATGACACTGAGAGTTATAATCTTCGTATCAAACTTGATGAAAACACACTCCCAATGACAACCCATAATTGGAAAATCATCTGCAATATTAGCTGACACTCTGCAGGGTTTGTTTTCATTTCATATGATGTTGTTAATGTACAGAGTTAGTATGCTTTCAAAGAACATGTGTATCACGTGATGATGAAGACTAATCTTTTCCATTGCTTTTTTAAAGCTTTCATCGTTTCCTTCAGTAAAATCAGTAAACGAAGATGTCAGTGACTAACTTTTGAACAAATGAAATTCCAGCTTCCACAGAATCAGATGTGAATATAATTTTTTTTCTCTCTTCGAAATCGTAACTGCTCTAATTTTATCTTGGTGTTCAAAAAATTCAGTTTAATAAATTTTCCCTCAGTCAATGTTGACCATCAGAGTAAATTTCAAAAAGTAATTTTAGTAGAAATTCACTGAACACTTTGTGTAAACGATATAAGAGTTGTAACGTTTCGTATAGTAGACGATAAAACGAAAGTCTTATTTACTACCTGCATTTGAATATCGAATATAAATTTTAATTCCCAGGATTTTTGCTGCGAAATTCAATACTTTCAAAGCAATAAACTTCACAGTTTCCATGGGCATACTGGTTTCAATAGCAAAATCAACGGAATTGCTTGGAAACCTATCACTTTCATTTAATTAATAAACAGTTTTTATTGGTTGGATCTATTGAATCGATTTCATTTTTGTTATTCATAAAAGGTCGGCCGAATGATATTACTAAAAATTATATGTTTGTGACCATTCCTGGTATTTTGAGTGTTTTCAATGAAGAACAATTTTATCAGAGAGAATCGAAACTGGTTCTGCTTCGGAAAAATTACACAGTGCGGGGAGCTTTCGCAAAAACTATTATATTACTTAGTATCGATAGATGATACTTCGTTGCTGCACTTTTCTTCGACTTATCTTAAACCTTCGAATCTTTAGAGATAGGTACTCGCAAAAATTTTTTGGCTGTGGTACTCTCCCGCATAGAATATGGGAGAAATAAATATGACACTGATATCTGTGAGGTGGACGTAGGAGTTCCACAGGGCTCATTTTTAGGGCCTCAACCAATTTTACTTAATATCAATGACCTCTCACAATATTTGGGTATAGGTTCGATATCACTATTTTCCAGTATCACTTCATATTAATATCAAGGTATCATCAGCAAAATTAATAGCTTCACATCAATATCATAATCACAGAATAAAGTGGGGGGGACCCAGTACAGTTTTAAATTAAATAATAATCTGTAGTTTAAATTATATATCTAATAATGAAATATGGTGGATTACATAATCCAATCTTCCGCAATAAAACCTATACAATAGGTAAAGTCGTCGGCAAGTATTCAACAAAAAACAACAAATGTCTCAGGGATTTCCAATTAGGATGAAAGAATTTTTCGATTCAATTGGGTCGAACTAGCCTTCGCTGATGATTGGCAATGACCATGAAACCGGTACGGAGGTGTTCCCCCAATTAAATCGAAAAATAATTTCAGCTTTGATATTTGAAATGCATTGCAAAGTGGTTCTTGTAGAAAACTTTGCCAAGTATTAAACAAATATAATTCAATGGTCGTAGGGGGCAGTAGTTGTTTTTTGTTGAATACTTGCTGACGACTTTACCTATTGTATAGGTTTTATTGCGGAAGATTGGATTATGTAATCCACCATATTTCATTATTAGTTTTATGGTCTTCCGTCAAGTGGTGTCGCCCCTCTTTCATGATAAATTATATATAGGCTTTTCTAATTAAATTTAACTTTTCTAGCTCTTCCATCAGCAAACTCAATGTTTGAAAACAAAAATGTCTTCTCTCAAATGAAATTTGAAAGTGTCGTAATAATCGTGAATAACTTGTATGTAACGAAAGACACGTGATAGAAAAGAAACATAAAAATAAGTTTTCCGGCAGCCACGAAATTGAAATAACCATATTGAATCCCCTACTTCGTTCTATTTGTATAATGTTTTTACTGAAATTATCTTATTAAATTCAGGTTGATGGATCCACAAGAACAAATTAAACGCCTTGAATGAGATTTGAAATGTGGTGACTATAATGATATGAAAAACTTTTAGGGCTCCTATTTCAAAAGTCGTCCTGTCAACAATATTAAACGTGATTTTATCCTTCTTCTTTTTCTTTTAATAAAAGTCCATAATGCCCCCTATTTATAGAATGGATTATCGTTTTCTCATAGAGCTTTCTCCAGTGATTAAATCGATTTTGAATATCCCTTTTTGATGTAGCAAGCTTCTGACGAATGCCATTTTCTCATAATTATTTTCCTCATAATGGCGAATTTTCCCAAGTAGCTTAGAATCCAACGCATATAAAAATTTTGCGCGATATAATTATTTGAGAGATAATTACAGGAACTTTTATTACAATCCTACGGTGTTAGTGAGGTTGAACGTTTTCTGGAAGAAGTTTTTCTAAGAGCCTCTCTATAATTAACTGTAACTTTTAATAGTTTAAGATATGTTCTGAGTTTTTTCAACTTTCAATAAGTATTCGGTTTTTTAAAAAACTTGTAGTGAATCATGTATAACTGTGGGTTTTTATACAGTAATGAGATAAGATAAGGAATGAGATAAAAGGAACAAGATATGAATAATTTATATTTATAATGATTAAAAAAGAAGTAAGAGTCAAACAACAAAATCACGGCATTTTTGACATAGAATTTTGCTGTTAGTGCTGTCAAGAATTTCATCAGCACATGCGCATTTGTATTTTCAAACAAGAATAAAATAACAAGTTGAAAGTTGGCCAACTCTTATTCTATCTCTTATTTCTCACCTTGTTCTATTTGGTGCATCAATAAACGTTCCCACTGATTCATGTATGTTGATAATTCTTATCTTATCACTTATTTTATCTTATTTGCTGTATAAACCCACTGTAACTGAAGCATACATTCTGGCCTTTGATTGCTTGAGAAGCATTTCCATCCATCCATATTTCAATTTGCCTTTTGTTTTTTTCAGTTCTACGACTTTCTTGGCAGAAAATATTAGGTATTATTTCTGTGGATATTCCTTACTTCCTTCAAGTGATATAAAGTGATACTCAAAATCTGATGTAAATTAGAAAAATGGACATAATTTCGCGATGTGAGCGATGATTTTATGGAGAAGTTTCACCCTAAAAATGAATGAACCAAGTATAATGTGAAATATGCTGGGGCAGTTGCCGCAATCGTGTATATTCGAATGTGAATTTACCGCATTATTTACTATTCTATTGTGTAATAATGACGCATAACCTAGGGCCATTCGAAATGTTGGAATAAACACGTCCAGAAAAATTCGTTATTTATTTTAAACGTGTTTTCTCTACAATTAACACCCCTATCGAACTGAAACGGCTTATGGAAAGAGGAACTGTTTGACCTATAACTGAGTTTTTCCGCAGATCCAGTGAAGATTAACTTTTCACACCAAAAGGTGAACGATATCATCCAAAAGAGCATGAGTATGAACTTGGTCCATTGATTGAATTTAGTCAGAGTTACATAAGTTAGTCTTAATCACTTTCAAATAAATAATAATATGAAGAGTTACCAAGATCAACAAGAAACCTTTATAAATAGCAAAGAAGGTTAAGGATGAAGTTCAGTTCCTTTTTTTTTTTCTAAACAACCAGCATTCTCCAAACTGAACGAGATTTTTTATGCCTTCTTATGAACAAGTCTTACGCGTGAGTTGAGGAACCTCGAATTGAGGTGTTCAGTGCACGAAACTGAAGAACGATTGAACGAATTTATGTGACTACCTGGAGAGATAAGATTTTCATCTAGACTAATATGCAATCAATATAAGTTCATATTCATTTCCTGTTCACTAACTAACAGAAAATTCTTTTGAGTTATCGACTAACAATTTTTGAGGTCACGGTATTTTGAACACTATCCTTTCTAGACTAGATCTCTCATTCTTTTTGTTCATTAATCTCCATTTGATTTGCAATATTCATTTCCAATATAGGTACTTCTAAAAACCTAATTGCTATAATGTGAGAGTAATGCGAAAAAAATGTTAATTTTCATACATACTTCTTTGCACTATCCTCACAAATGATTTCATGAACCACCGACTTTTTTTTGTATCATCTTCGGGAGTAGTCAAGGTTTCTTGCAGTTTACAGCAAGTTTTGCATACCATTTGTATAGTGAGGGTTATAAAAATACATTCGAAACCCCAAGTAGATGAATGGGAAATCAAAACTAGGTTTTTCTCTGTTTGGAAAGTCGAAGAGTTATGAAGTGTTTCCCCGAATTTATGTTCACTAATTAGTTCATTCACCAAAATCACAGAACCACCGTTTGCCTCAGTCACCACTCTAACAATAATTTTTTCACAACTCTTAACATGAACGCAGACTTGACTTGTTTTCATCAAAGATAGCTAACACGTTGCCCACATATTCAATTGAAACCCCAGAAAAGTAGCTGAAGCTCGATTGCTTCCATAATGAACCTGCTCATGAACAAACGTTGGAAAGGTTTGATCATAGAGGCATTTATTAAAATGAAAGCAATTCTGCCTCATGTAAAGTATGCTAAAATACTCCATTACTACCAAATAGAAGTTCCTGGAAAGTCATTGTAGTATGTAGGGGGTCGTGCATGCTGTGCAGCCTCACAAACACCTCTGAAGTCTTCTGTGCGTGACCCTTCATCTATTCAAGACCCGGGATTCTGAGACTTCGTGAGAAGTTTATGAGTTTACTGGAAGCTAAGTCCTGATGTCCGAGGGCGTTAAGAATACCACTTCCATGTCATGCAGTTTCCGCGAAGTTCTCGTAGTAGTGGCAACTACCACTAACTGACATGCCCATCTTTTTAAGGTGATATCCCTGTGAGTATTCCAGTTACCAGTTTCAAGTCTTTTTGGTCCAACTCGAGAAGATGTTTAGCTTTTCTTGGCGATAGGCTCACTAGTCTTTTCGCTTGTCTTTGCCCTAGCACTTTGTTCCAGTGAGATTTCATTTCACCGAATTCCAAGCGTCAAATAAAGGTTTTGTGTCGAGCATTGGCGTGTTTAGCCCTTCTTTGGTAAGGCAGTCTGCTTTCTCATTGCCTTTGATGCACTCACATCAGGGTTACCTGATGGTTTGCTGCCCGTTATCTCAGGGTTTGTCTACAGTTTCATGTCAGCTTGAACTCACAAGTGTGTGACTTCAGAGCTTCAAGTGCTGCTTGGCTATCTGATAGTATATAGATTCCTGCCCTTCGGGTGCCCCTTTCGCAGAATTCCTGGACACAAATCTCTATAGCATGTACTTCTGCTTGGAAGATAGTTGGGGTCCTACCAAGGGGTTTTGGGAGCCTGAAATTTGACCCTGTAACACCTTCTCCATGCAACCCTTTCATCCATCGTGAAGTTGCATTCTTCAAAGTATGGGTGTGCAGTGTGTTAGGTGCTCGTCAAGGAAATGAGTTCCTTCAATCCGCCTTCTCAAGCCCTGGTAGGGCTGGTTCTCGGTCAGGCGGTGCGGCGGCCGCGGGCGATTCATTCACCGGCTACCAGTCCCGAAGCACCCGATCCAAGGACCCTCCTTGGCTTCGACCGAGGACTAGATTTTCTAGTTTCCTCAGAAGTCCCTTCGATGCACTTCCCCGTGAAAACCCTGGTAGGGCTGGCTCTTAACGTATCGCAGCACTGAATCCGAGGCCCTTTCTTAGCTCCCACTGAGGGCAGATTCTCAAGTTCTCGCATACCTGTGTAATGTGTGAGTGGGTATGTATTGAGTGTTGGGAAACATGTGTGTTTTTGACGTCGGTGAACGGTAAGCTAGGGCCCACGATTCGCTACTCCCGTTGGCTGCAACGCCTCAGCCTCCTTTAGGGTAGTTACTGCTAACCAACGGTTTCATTAAGGAAGTATTCAAACCTATTCAGACATTGCATGAGACAGAAACGTTTCCAGTTTAAAAACTGCTTCTAGGAATAACTAAAAGGTACAGTCAAAGGTATCACTCTGTTTCATGAGTAGGTTTGAGATGAAAGCAAGAAAGAGAGAGATTTAGCTATTTTATTAAGATTTCGATTCGATTTTGGTTAGATATGTGGACGAAGTGTTCGCTATATTTTATTCAAAACAGGTCGACTTCGACAGTTTTGTTTCAGAACTGAATTGCCAGTGCCAAATCATATCGTTACTTGACTGAAAAATAAAACTTTATTCATTGTTAAGTACTATTGTTCATGCAAAACCTTATGACTCAGTTTCAGTTGTCATTTCAGTTTAATTTATCTATGTTTGCTATGGCCCGTGGCTCACGGTTGAATAGTTTTATTAAACTGCCTTCGAGTGAAGTCATTTCCATTTGTTTGTTTGAAACTAATTGCAGTAAACCAATAGAAATAACGTCACTTAATGGCAGTTTGATCAAACTATTCGACCGTGCGCCACGGACTCAATTCAATAACAGAAGCTTTTTTTGTTATATTACCTGGCATTGGCCCACACTATATTTTCCGATGATGCTTGAAAGTATTTCCAATTTTTTGCAAACACTGAAAATAAAACTGTATTCGACGCGTGATTTTCAATAAGTCTCTCAGCTGGAATGGAGAATGTTGAAATAATTTGTAGTAATCGCTCCAAATTAAAATTTCATTTCATTATTTAATTTTCACCGTTCCAGAAATAACGTGGAATGGATGATAAATAACATTTAATTCGGTCCGTTATCCTCTCATTAAATGTACTGCTGTTACATTTCAATTAAAACATGAAGAATGTGAACACACGATTATGTATCAAACAGTCAATCAATTTTGAATGGAATATTTCCATTTTTTTCAGATGTAAGTAGGAGAGACAATTTGTGGTGTCTATCTAGATGATCGGTGGATCAGCGGTCTAATGCACAGGCCGTTCGAAACTCCAGCATAGCGATAGTCGGTTCGAATCCGATGTAGGTACGAGAATTTTTCTCAACTACTTTATATCGGATTCGATAGGCGGCCGCATGCCTTGTTGAAAAGCAAGTGTATTGTGAGTTGTCTAGATGCCAATCTCGTCTAGTGCTAGCTTGGAGTGCACACCGATCACCCGAGGTGGTGCTGTAGGTTTTCCGGGTTTTCCTACAGCTGAAAAGTGAATACATCACCTAAAACATCAGTAAGTCACCCCGGAGCGCCACGGCAAATAATAATAATAGCCGTCCTCTACCCGCACAGGCTATGCCTTTGGGTACACTCAACGAGTGTTTATGAGGGAGTATTATTATTATTATTATTATTATTATTATTATCTCTCATTTCTGTATGCCACAGAAGTATATCTATTGTTTATATATAGCCCTTGCGTATAGGGGATATCTATTACCTATTATTATTCACCATAGCGTGCCAGGAGACTTTTTTTACAAACAGCTGTAAGAAATCAAGGAATATGGTTTCCGGGCTTTCGGGCCGTGGACGATTTACCTTCGTGGAATCGGTTTCTACGGACGTTATTACAGTATTACGTCGCTCTTCGAGAAGACAAAATCCACGTTGAAGATACTCACCGCAGTTGTGAGCGAAACGTCCATAGAAACCGCCACCTTGGAGGTAAACTGATCACGGCCCCAAAGCCCGGAAACCATACTCCTTGATTATACTTCCATGCTCAGCTGTGAGGAAATTCAGAGAAACCTACAGTACGACTCTGAAAATCAATGTTTTTAAAGAAAGCACAATTATGAGCAATGTTATCTAAAAAAAAAAACACAATGAAATTGCTTCAAACAGTGCAGGGGACCGCCCATCATATTCCAGAGACCCTGAACTGGAATTTGCATCAGAAAAAGACTATCCAAAAGTCTAGGCTATCATTATGGACATCAAGTGGTCAAAAGCTTATCGCAGACATATGTCATGAGAAGCACCGGCATAGCCTGTGCGGGTAAGGGACTATCATTATTATCATCTTCAGTGGCGTTTCATGGCGCTTCACTGATTTTCAGAGGAGTATTCACTTTTTTTTGCTGTAGTAAATCCCGGAAAACCTACAGCATCACCCCGGATAGCCGGAGCTCATTCCAAGCAATGGATTTTGTCTTTAGATAACCCTCAGCACACTTGCATTCCGATAAGGCATGCGGTCGTCTTTCGATACCGATACATCTGGGAGAAAAGGTTTCCTTGTATGGTCTAGAACTAGCGTCTAATGCTAGCTGATATTTGAACCCTAGCCTAGCCCTAGGAATAGCTCACTACATTCTAGGAATGCCTTCACATATCATGCCAAAAACCATCAACTATCACACTTCCTATACTGCCGTCTTCCCTGAAAGAGAAGACTGGTTTGGAACAGATTTGACCTAAGTATGGCAAATACATGTGGGTATATCGATCGCTCCAAAACTGTGGAAGGCGTCGGAGCCAAAATAGTCGGAGTGAATCTAGTAGTGAAGCGCTCATTCAGCAAAGAATAGTCAGAGATCACTGAAAGCGCTTTAATCCAACTGCTGTAAATCTAGAACAGTATGGAACTGCCTTGAACCTTGTCTTGATACCAAGTCACTCTGGACTAGAAGGAAACCGAATAGTGGACGCCCTGGCAAAAGGGAGGGGCGAAACATCGTTTACTGGGCCAGAACCAATAATTTATATATCATATCGCACTATCAAAAATGTTATAAGTACCTGGGCAGACAATAAAATATCAAAGAATTCATCGAAGGCACGAGGATGCAACAGGGCTCTGCGAACTACTGGAGCATATCGCACATTTATAGAAGTTTTGCTCACTGGCCACTGCAAATTCAGTTGCTATATACATAAATACTATGTATGGAGGATGATGAAACGGCTGAACATATTTCATTATTACACATATGTCTTGCAGCTGCTAGATTCGGATTTTCCATATTTGGCATAATGGAAGTTTGCCATAAAATCTGTCGAATTGTTCCTAAAATTTTAAAAATACTGGAATAAATATAAATATAGGGTGACTCACAATAGGCCTTGGGCTGTGGTGAAAGGCCTGATGTAGGTCCAGTCACAGAACCTAACCCAACCTAACTCGGCAGACATATTCTTTCTAGTTTATCTGTCTAGTGTCTCACCGATTACTGAAAATGAAGATAATTCAGAATACTATAATATGAGAGAGTAACATACACATTCGTCGGGATAACTCGCGGAAGCTGACCAAGGTAGATTTCCTGAAATTATAAAGGGTATATATACGTAATCATAGCCTCTATCAGCTTTTTTTTTACTGGTGCCCTCAGAAATAGTAGTAGTAGAAGTAATTTGGGGGAAGACTGCTATCGTACCCAGGCAATTAGGCCCACATGGACCCTTTTTGCCATCCCGAGTCTTCCACAACTCTACATTATTTCTTCTAGGTTTCCTTTTCGAACCTTCGTGACCTCCTGATGAAGGTCAGTATGCCGACCATTACAGGTTGGTAAGCTCCTCTTGAGATTTCAAATCTCAGCCTCCCGTACGCCTTGTACTCGCCGAGGAAGTGAGACGAAGTTTCTTCGTCCTCTTCGCATTTGCGGCAAGTGGGGTTGTCTTCTATACCAATTAGTGATAGGTGTCTGCCTAACTTGTTATGCCCTGTTAGTATTCCTATGAGGAGGCGTAGTGCTTGGCGGTTTCTGCCTAGGAGCCATGCCATCCTTGACTTGCTGGAGCCGGACACAAAGTTTTTCGACTGCCTGCAGCAGCTATTATCCCTCCAAAGTTTGTTCAGCTCTTCTTCCACCCAGTCGTCAAGGGCCGGAGAGGTTTGGCTTCTTGCGATGCCTAATACAGGCTCCGGCCCACAGAACCGCGTTGCGGAACCGGTTCTGGCAAGTTCACCTCTTTTCCGCGCACCCCTCTGTGACCCGAAATCCATACTATCTGGAACTTCCTTCGTTTCGAGTAGTTTCTCGAGAGAATCTCCGCATTCCTGTACAAGTGCTGAGCTTGGTTTAGGACGACAGATGGCTCTAAGTGCTGCCTGACTATCCGAACAGATATAAATTTTCTGTTCGGGCCCTTCTTTCAGAAATAACTCAACATTGAAATATATTACATTCCACACAAGTTGAAAAAAGTCTGCATATTTTGGAAAAGCTAGGAAAATCCATAAATCATGCTACAAAGGCAAGGTGAATTAATGTATAACACCGCGGAGAGGGCTCATACCGTAGGTTGGG
This sequence comes from Chrysolina americana, assembly GCA_958502065.1. Taxonomy (NCBI): domain Eukaryota; kingdom Metazoa; phylum Arthropoda; class Insecta; order Coleoptera; family Chrysomelidae; genus Chrysolina; species Chrysolina americana. The sequence goes on from OY293420.1 coordinate 48,339,364, forward strand.
AGGTGAGATTCCGGCTGCCATACGAGGGGAAAAAGAGGGTAGTTTTTCAGCATGTGTTTTTTTTCTATATAATTATGTATTCAATTGTTTTATTTCGACTGTATTATTTCACAATGAATTTAATGAACAAACAAATTTCAGTCGGCGCAGGTAGCCTCTTACATTTGTTTTCGAATGAGAGTGTGCGGAAAGACAGTAGTTTGAAAACTCGCCGGTTGCTTTGCCGTAATGAATATTTAATTGTAAACGAGCAGACATAAGGTGCAAAAATGAACAGAGCTGCATTCATGGGCAACACGACAACTCTTGGAGAACATGTTGGTTGACAGTATTTCCTTCGAAATTTTCTAGAAAAGAGGATCTGAAAATGGAGGGTTAGGTTAAACATGATTGAAACTGTCCGAATTGACCGCTTTCAACATTTCACGGCACGATTCCACCAGTAGAGTTGTTTATTAATTTGTATAGTGGCCAGATATATAAATATTTCGCTAAAATAATACAAAAGATTGTACATATCTTTGGGGTAATGAAATCTATATATGAGTCATTCAGATGTTGGCTGTCGGATTACTGCTGTAAATTGAGAATGAACCGAGTTGAATAAAGTTGATGGCATAGTATCGGAGTTGGCGTTGAAATATTTAGGCTTATACCTGATGATTCATTTAAAAGACACAAGTGTACTCGATTTTATTTTTAATTGAAAATTGATTCAATTGATTGATTGATTGATTGTAATCGAAATATTTTTTATTATAAATTAGACTTACCGATTTCATCTTATCGATAGTACAAGTTAACACGCTATCTTTCAAAATTACCCTTAACAGCTAAAATCCTGATAATACCTGAAGATACACATTTTATATTAATTCTGTTTCTATCATTTAATATCAATCATATTGAGGAATGTCATGATTGGAAGTTGAAAATTTCATCAAAACCAATGTAATCTTCTGTTGCCCCTTGAATCTCCTTTCAGGCAATCATACTATAATATCAAGAGCTCCATAGGATTTTAGATTTTGTATCTCAACAATAAATTTGAAGAAAAGTGAAGAAATCTGAAATGTATCCATTGAGAGTTACTAGAAATGTGGTGAAAGAAGCTGATAAAATGGCGAGCTTAGTCATCCTTTGGCAACGTCAAGGTATGCAGTTCTCTAGAGTATCGGATTGAAAGAAGGCGCTAAATTAGGATGGGATTTGAAGCAATTACTCATCGAAAAACCCTCATAGTGAATCATGAAGGAGAGAAAAATTCCATAGCGGAATACAGAGGCAAGGACTGACAGTGAAATAAAATTTGACTGACTGTAGCCACCTCTTGACTGACTGACGTACTTAAATGAACTCCACAGCTCTTTTCCGAGGGTTCCTCTTAATGATAAAAACTTTAAATGTGATAATATAAATTTGGGGCAAGGCAAGTAGGATTTTTCTAACGTTTTTGAGCTCATGGTGACGAAGGCATTTATGGCACTACTAAATGCGTGAGCTGATAACATCGTGGCCAACTTTGGGATTCGCCCGAAAGAGCAGAAATTGCAGCAATACATCACTGCGCAGAACAGCTACTGAAAAGTTCAAGAGAAAGCCACTTGTCATCTTCGCAGTAAGCAAATTGGCTTCAAAAGCAATCAGTTCCATGCAACTTGACTCTAAACTTGCTAGCCCAACATAAACTGGGCAGTCAAAACGAATCGTCTATAGCATGGGTACTAGATTACATGGGTATTAGAGCAACTGGGAGACTGACACATTTGCCCCATAAGGAAAGATTCTGAATCTGGTTCAGAACTCTCAAGCAAGAGAAAAATTATTAACAGTACTTGGATGGAAAGGTAATCTCAAGAATAGTGGAACAAGGCGTCAGGAATAGAACGTGCAAAATGTTCATCAAAGAACCATCTTCACCATCGACAGACCACCTACCAAGCCAAAACAGAAGAACAACCAGGTTTAGCTTCTAACAGGGCTTCATAGGAGAAAATTTAGAGTCTATTGGCAAGGACGAGATAATAGCATGAAATGACATATTTCAGATCCGAAGAGGTTGCGGTATTAAGGTTTTTTAGCCAAAGTCCTATTCGAAATGAAAATAAATGTGCTTGGCAAATACAGAAATGAAAATACTGATCGTAATTTATCGTCTATGTTAGTTTGATTTGTTCAATGAATTTTGAGTATTTCCTCAGTTTTGAACAATTTATTATGCACAATTCACAATTTGTCTATTGTTGCAACTATTTGTCGAATTTGATTTCAAATATTTCCGCGTTGATTGTTTGCGAATAGAGACGTAATTTTGACATAATAGAAAGCCTAAGTGTGACGTGACTGTAGCAGATCGATGTTCCAAAGAAACTAGGGAAATCGTTGATTACTGCATAAGAAATCCTGAAAATTGAGTGAACTTGATCCATACTATTCCATATTATATAAAACAACTATATTTTGTGCGTCAGTCACAAATTCTCATGATATTATGATTAAACTATATTCAAAGTGTGGAAAACGAGTATAGCATATATTCGTCGTTGCTATATGTTCTGGTAGCTGTGTATTTCGAAATGATTGATTGAAAATGATTCAGCAAAGGATAGTCACAAATGTAACAAGCAATAAAATTGAATTGAAGTACCTTGGAATCCAATAATGACTGAAATCGTTGGTAATGACAGAAATTTTTAATTCAATCCATGTTTTTCGAATTTCAGTGTGAGCGAAACGTATCATTGCATTTAAAATGTTTATAATTGCATTGAAAATTGGATTATTCTATTCCTGAACAGTCGAAAAGACAATAATTTAATGAAAAGTGTCAACATTGTACAGTTATTCACATCTTCCAAACAAACAATATTCTGGTCGGCCAACCAAATAATATGGCAAAATATTGGTTTGGAATAAATAACAACTCGTTTTTTTCTGCGTTCGGTGTCACTGTTTATACCAATAATGAAGAAATTTGACTTCTGAAAAATGTTTGCAACAAAAAACAAACACTCCACCAGTCTCCACCTGCTGACAGGAGAAAATTAAACAAGGCAAAAGCGGGATTTAATCTCTGAAACCCTCACTTTTAACTAATACAGCCAATTTATTCCCAAGCTTAGTATGGAATAATACATTGTTTTAGCATGAAATATTACCCAAATTATCACTTGTTCCTATTTGCTTTTAATTATATCTTCTGTGCGTTTTTGCGCGGACCTGGATTCTGTCTTTGAAGTATAGGAGTATTTCAGCCATATTATTTATTGGTTGTTTCTTCAGAGAATTATTCAACTTTTTTAATTGCAAGCGACAATTTGCTAATTTTCATTCAATGTTTCAGTTGAAAAAGAAAAGAATAAACTAAGTTTTTTATTTTCATTTAATTGAAGAATTATCATTTATATTCCTTCATTATGTTTCTACTAGCATAGTATACAGTAGAATCCGACATGTGATGAAAAATCTCTGTTGTCTTTGGCTGTACTGGAACATTTCTGAATATTTGACGTTGGTAGGTCTGATTGTGTTTTTCAATTGACAGATACGTGCAATCGTTTGTGGTCCATCTTAGTTTCAGCCCGAAGATGGGATAATGGTATTCCCTTCCTTCCCTTTTTTCACAAGGTTTTGATCAGCAATCGTCTAGGGTATTCACCTGAAGACTGATAGTCGTCGAAGGGAATTATTTCCGGTGATCTCAGAGGCCATTCAATTGCTTGGCCAAGACGTACAGCAGTTGTTTTTCTGTCCAAGAGCCAGCAGTTTCTTGCAAATTTTCTAAATTTCCCACTTATTCAAGAACATACCTATTACCTACATCATCTTGATTTTGATGTCTTTCAATAAAATCAAATTCCGTTCTTCGTGTTCATTTTCCGATACTATTAATGCGTCAAAATAGGCTGTTGTATTTTTAGTTTCAAAAAAGTCTTTATTGAGATTTGATTGAAGGAGTGGTGGAAAAGGTGGAGTATTGCAGATATATCAAAACACGCAAATTAACTGCTAATATTGGTGTTGATTGACTTTGCAGCGAACTTACTCTGCATGATATGAGGGACTATAATATAGAGAATAGATTTTATTGGTTTTTGAATTACTGAATGCTGTACGTTGCCACCATATGATGACTCCGTACGTAATCATTGGGCGTATGAGAGTCGTGTACATCTAGTATATAATCTTGAGAATAAGAGTTGCTTTCAGAAGTAGTTCAGAACTGCATATCGTGTATTCTGCTTGTACATAAGGGGCTTATTCCCAACTTGAACTCTAAGCTATGAGTGAGCAAGTTTCATTTACTACTGTTGACACCCTCTGAATTGCTTAGCTCTTCCAAACGCCTGTCCAGATTTTCCCTCGGGTACCTCATAGAGTCATACTCGTCCACAGTGTTTGTTGTCTTTACTTTTATAGTTTTTGAAGCATTGAGGTCTATTCAATTTCTATTTGAAAACGATCCTCTGATGCAAATGAAATGAGTGAATGAATGATGTATATATTGCTGTACTGATCTCGAATAATTGTGAAAAATTGTACAAGACCATCAGACTGTTGGTTTCACTACATATGTTGCCGATTACGTATATGTTGTTCAACCCTAGAAAAACAAATAATTTATGGAAATGTGTTCGTTTAGCTTTCGGCACTCTGCTTCAGAATATTTTAATGTTTCCTGGCGAAGCGGGTATATAATTATCATTTCTGCTCAACTGAAGGAAAATTAAAATATGAAAAAAGAAATTCAACAATACATTTGAGAGTTTAACCTAATCCATATCTGATGAAATCACTCATTAAATAGCATGAAACTATTTTTGTCCTATCTGAGATATGTTGAGGGTACTAATGAATCGTTGTTTTTGTTTCAGGTGAGTCTCAGATTGATCAGGAATCAATGGGTCGTGAACTTTTTTGTGGTACGTATCCATTATTTTTTCCATGATCCGTAAATTACTTCGACTAAATGGTAGCATGTCAACGAACGAATTGGTCGAGAAGAAGCAACAGAGATCGTGAAATTATATGCTAAGAATCTTGTACGCACTAAAGATGAGCAATTTGAGGATTATTGTGAAGACCTCCTGTAAAGAATACTTTTGTAGGTTGGAGTTGAAATAATATCCAGATGGTTTTTACTACAAGTTTCTGAGAATAAACCTTTTGAATATTCATATTGATATATTTGGTTCTGATATAGGTCTACATAAAAAGGGTAACAAAACATACCTTAATTCTACGATTTGGCTGCGAGTTTGAGTTGAATTGAACCCTCGGTCGATCCATGTTTCGGTAACTGGGAACTTCCTCAGATAAGGGGTCGAAAACAATATGGTGAGGGGCCAAAAACGATTACTCGCCCACTCATGATGAATGCGATTCCAACAGATAAACGAGCTAAATCAAGACATATTTACTTCACCAAAGAAGTGAGCCCATGTGGAAAAATTAATGGCAAAAATGCATTCATTTCATTTTCGAAATTTAGAGGTACGTCACAGTTTAAAATTTCCAGCAAAATGCTTCTACAGCAATGACCTGCGCGACACCCTAGAAGAAATTTGATAACTCCTCGAGGAATGGAATATCTTTTGAATAAGCATCAACATTTGCCCACTCTCACCACTATAATAGGAAGTGACACCACCAAACACGTTGTCATGAAGTTTCTAATGATGATGTTTTTAGAGTTGACTCTGAAATCCACTTGATTGAAAACACACCAAATATGTTCCAATGTATGCACAGCTCTCTACCACATATTGACGTCCCTGTACTGAATGTGACTTGGTCCATCACCGGTGATCATTCTTTATACCGGGTAATTCGAAAATTTCGGAAACTTTAAGAGATACGAATATGGTTAAATAGGAGCAAATTTGTGCATATATGTGACCAGCAAGTTGCCGTTAAACACGTTTCAAAATTTCGACTATATCCTAAGATGTTATCCGGAAAAAACGGAAATTTTCAAAAACCATTTTCATTTTGTTCTGGCATTATTTGATGAAGTAGGATAACAAAATAAACTGCACATTTACATTGACATTTTATCCCCACTATACGACAGTATTTTCAGATTCACCATCAGACGTTTCGCCTCTGGGTCACCATCATCATATACTTCATTTTTTCTCCTGGGCGTCATATTGAACTGTTACAAATTGAAATAGAATTTTTTATTCTTATTCCAATGATTCTTATTCCAATGATTCATAATGTGTTATACTTTGTTATGTCAAAACCATTAATATTCCACAAAAACTAGAATTTTCAATTAGGCTCCAACTCCGTCAAAATCACTTGTTAACTGAGTTGATTCGTTGTTACGCTATTATCTATCACGTAGTCACTTCTGCTGTCACAAATTTGAAGTGATAATAAACGTGAAATGGTTTTTTCAAACCAAGAAAAACGGAATCTGATGAAACTGTTATAAATCAGACAGTAACTGGGAGAACTGCAGAAATGTATCCAGAAAGAATACAACCAGCAAGAACATTATTAAAAAATTCAATAAGAGCCTTACCGAGTATGGTAGTTTAAAAAAACCGAGGAATAAATATGGAAATCGATTAGATGAAAATACGAGAAACAATATTCAAAATGCGGTAATAAACTTCTATCCTTTTATTAAAATATCAATTTTTTCAACACATGAAATTGCTTTGAATACAGGAGCACCACAAACAAATGTTTTGAGGAAGTTCAGAAGAAATGGTCAGTTCAAACGCGTAGTTTGCTGCGATTGGTAAAGTGATCTACTAGTCGAACAACAGTGAACAAATATTTGTTTGTGCCATGTAGACAAACAAGCGAACAAAGTACACATACACACAAGAATTCTTCAGTTGAACGACCTGCAAGTCCTCAGACCTCTCCCGAAATCATAGCAGGCCAGAGAGAAGAGAGATCTTTTATCTCCCAGAAAATATGGAATCTCTCAAGACTTTCATTCGATGGCAGCGACAGAACCAATTTTTTGTACAGGCAAGATATGCATCGCCATTTCCTCATTGGATCAGGAGATGATGACTCGTCTTCCATGCTGAGAACTTCTGTCGGAATGGCGATGGGTCTAAAACATAATGTGGATTGTTCAGCATGTTTGAACCACAATGGTGCTATACATTCGGCAAGCGATAATGGTAACAAAATCACATAAGCAAATGCTCACCCAAAAAATGTATATTATGTAAGAATTGAAAATGCAATATTGAATAAATTACTTGTATAATTATGTAAAAAAAATAGTAAGTAAAATGCTACAAAACTCATATTTATCAGAAATTATTCCCAGGTTATCCTTTACGAAGGTTGGCTTACTATAATTGGCTAACAAATAGAAAAGATTTTCCCTAATTTCTCCCAAAGGTCATTTGGACGGATGAGAGGACTTTCACTTATTGTTGTATTTTCAATAAAAATACTGAGCACATCTGGAGTCACAATCCCATAAGTTTAGAGCAGTTAGGTCACAGGTACGGTTCAGTTTGAACGTATGGGCTGGAAATTATGGAGATCCAATCCTTGATCCTTAATTTTTAATGGGACACTCCATGTATAAACTTATCCGGAGTTTCTCCAAAGGTGAATTGAAAATAATGATCATGCAAGGTCGCCTGACCTCACAGTACTTGACCTTTTTTTGTGGGTCACATGTTTATGGCCAACAAGAATTCAATAATATTGAGGATTTTAGTAGAAGCATAATTGAACAGTGTCGGTCAATAAGAAGAAATATATAGCAAGGGCTGTAGAAAACTTAGGACGGCAAGAAAGTCTATGTATTCAGAAAGAAAGCAGAAATTTTGAGCAGTTGCTTTGAGGTTCGATATTTTTCTTTGTCAGTGTTCGTTTAACACTAGTTTAATCATATTATATCTCGTTTCTTGTTTGAAACAAAACATTCTACGTAATAATTACTTTGATAAAAACAGCAGACGTGACAGATAATAGGATCACAACAAATTGATTGGTTTTACAAGTGTTATTTGATGGAATCGAACCCAACTAAAACTTTTTTTCAATGTTATGCGAAGTTGTAACATAGCAAAGTATCACATATTATATATCGTTTGAATCAGATTAGAAAAATAAAAGTTAATAATGGTGGCCAAGAGGCGAAACGTCGGATTGTAAATATCAAAAAAATACCGTCGTATAGCGGGGACAAAATGGCAATGAAAATGTTCTGTTTTTTCCTGGATATACTCGGAATATTGAAACTTCCTTAGAATAACAGCATATTTTTCGCAAATTTACCATCAACCATCTTTGTATCTCGTATAGGTTCCGAAATCCCAATGGTGGTCCTCTAATTTGAATTACCCGGTACATCTGCTCAACCAAAAATAATGAGAATACATAAATATTAATTCGTCCCAGCTGAATCACAGAGAATCCAAGTGTATGAGTTGGTATAAAAGTGTTTACTGACTCTGTTTTCACATCCCTGCCGTTGAAATGCAAACAGTTTTATAAATGAGTCCAGTTGCATTATTATAACTGAATAATTCCTGTATACCAAGTGAATCTGCAAGAGTAACACTAGTTCATCTCAAGATGACAAAATCATTACTATAGTATTTGCGTCTGGATCATTTTCTAATTTATTCCGTCCTTCTGCAGATACTCGACGAATATTCGATTCCAGGACGCTTTGCTGGTATCCTTTCGCTGCTAAAGTGCTCACACCACTACTGACATCGTGTCAAAGTTATTCAAATATATTTGTTTCGCATTCAATTAATCATAAATTGAATTGATATAATCTCATGATAATTATACTACATCTATTACAAAACCTATCGCGGAGAAGTTAGGATGCTCTCTATTTTTCTTTAGTAATATTCATAGAAAAATAGGCATTGGAAGAGTACGTTAAATGGTATGGTATAGAGTCAGATAGGTACGCTGTTTCCTTTTTTTAGGGTGACGTAAGTAAATGAACAAGACGAAATTGTTGTTTATCCTTATTTTCTCAGCGATTTAGATATTTCACGATCCCCATGTTGAAAACACCCTGTCTATGGACTTTCAGTCCCAAATGGAAACTTGCTTGAACTGCAGATTTTTGACCGACAGAAATTTTGCAGGGGATTCAATTAACTTTTCAAGACAATCTAACCTCTCATGTGGACCTATCTTATAAAGTTTTTGAAGTTTATCGGACGTGAAACACCTTTCCCTCTCATTTCAGTTAATTCCATGCATTAAATATTACTGATGTAGGGAAATTATGCTCTGATCTGTAATGAGACCTAGCTATGAAATTTTCCAATCACTTTTCGATTTAACAGTTGTGGTCTAACAGAACTGTGATGCAATTGGAATGATGATTTAGGTCCTATCTGCGGTGATTGACATTGCAACACAATGAAGTTGGCAATTCCGAAATGGGGTTCGACTATTCAACTTTCATAACTTGGTAAAACGCTGGCTTCCAATCGGAACTCGATGGGATTTTCATCCGAGCGCGAAACTCAATTTTTTGTGTGTATCTAATTAGGGCCATAGTCAACACTTCCCGATGAACTATTTAGAAATGAAATTCGGAGTAAAAACTGATTTTTGTTTGATATCATCTCAAATAGTGTTAGTACGTGAAACAAATTGCATTATGGTTCAGCTGACGATTTTTTAATGCATATTCGAATAATATGCCAGACAACTTTTCCAGTTACTTAAATGAATTTCTTCGTTTTTCTCAAAATTAATGGTGAACATTTGAAAAGGACCCCGCACCGCATCAATGGAAAATTGGATTTTGGTGAATTAACTGAATTTTTTTATATATCATAGACCTCATGATGGTGATCAAATGTCTCCATTGCACCAACGTCCTAAATTCAATAGGTGCGATTATACAGGGTGCTGAAGTTAATTTTTCCAAAATTGTGGTATTTTTCAATAAGGTATCAGTCCCAGCCTAGTAGATGAGACTTATCATGTTCCTTTCACTCAGAATATAAATAGATAGATTGATCTTTATTTGAAATAGGAATCCTAATATACAAATTCACTAGAACACAATTAAAGTTTAAATACTAAATAAAAAATTAAACATAAATATGAGTATGGTACGATATGCAATAAACCGCTATAGTTAGACGGCATGAAAGGCTTCTTGTATGTCTAGCAGAACCATAAAATTGATCAGACCAAAGTGGAAGTTATCCTCCACCCCAAAGACAATTTTGGCGACCTGAGAGGACGTTCAGCGTCCTCTTTGGAATCCAAATTTCTCCTATGGGATAATCTCAACTTCTTTCTCCTGATCTATGAACCTTTTCAGTATATTTCTGCCCACTAGTAGTAATATTTATGAGAATTCTGTTGCCACAGCAGAGCAAGTAGGCCTCCAAGGTCCCTTTCACCATTACCTGCTTTCCTCGTGGATTCCACCTGCTCTATAGATGTGTAGTATGTGGGTGTTTGTCAAGGGAGCAGGTTTCTTCAAACCTCCTCCTCAAGCCTCAGTAGAGCTGATTCTCAGTGGAACAGTGCGACGGCAGCGAATGATCCTATCACCGGCTACCAGACCCGCAGTATTCGAACAGAGGCCCTTCGTCCCCTCCCATTAGAGACTAGTATTTTAGCCTTCTCTGTGAGTTCCTTCCATTCTCCTCCTCATGAAAGGTGGAGGTAGTTCTCAGCTGAGAAGTGTGGCGGCCACAGGCGATTCATTCACCGGCTACCAGTCCCGCAGCACCCGATCCGAGGCAGATGTTTCAATTCTCGCATCCCTTTGTGATGTATGAGTGAATATTTCTTGAGTGTAGGGCGACTATGGGTGTTGGTATACGGTGAGCTATGTCCCATGGGTTGCTACTCCTACTGGCTGCAGCGCCTCACCCATACTTGGGGAATTCTGTCATCCAACTAGTCAGCTACGCTCAACATCAAAATCAGCTTTGGTGGCAGTAAAATTCTGGACGGCAGGGTGGTAGTCAAAGAGGTCAACAGAAGTCAAGAAAGTCATTGCTCTTATTGAAAGCAGAATGACCTCCAAATCATTTTTAGAGAAAAAATTTAAAACAGTTTTTTGAGGATACCTACAAGAAGTAGCAATGTGTGAGTCAACCCAGAGAAACTAGGCAGCATAAAAGATTCTACCTGATAAAAAACATACATAAACCACAGACTGATGAAGGGAATATGCTGCAAAAGTCCCTGAAAATGCTACGCGGTTGGAGTAAACTTGTATAGTATTCCCAAAATTGTTGTTTGTCATTTATTTTAACCAATTTCCCGGGTCTTTGGAGAAAATCCCTTGTGCGAGCATGGGAATTCTGGGACCTTCAGCTTGCCTGCAAGTGGATTCCGAACCACTTCATTCCATGGCAGGTGGTGGAAATGAAATCCGGTCCGCCTGGGTGGGAGGCAAACGCTCTAACACCACGAAAAATTCACATATTCAACCGATTTTTCTGTAATAATGTGCTGCACATGAGCAGGTACATTATTTCCGATAACCGGTTCTGAAACATGTCATTTATCAAGAATGACTGGAAAAGTGTATGAATCTCTTTCTTGAAAATATTGAACAAACAGGATGGACTTCTGAAAAATTCTGTTTTATTTTTTTTTTTTTCTAACCGTCATCCAGCTGCACTCCTATGAGCATCAGAAGACTTGTGCGAGCGGGGACTGACGAGGGTCTTATTTTTTAACGTGCAATCCCAAATACGGCCGAGAACACCTACTGAAGTGTTCGTCTGGGTTTACCAGTCTGCCATCGAAACAATCACCGATGCCGCGGTTGCTTGGCTTTCTGATCGACACCAATCGACTTATCCACTATAACTCTCTCCTCGACTACAGTGGAACTAATCATAGCCAAACGTGACAACAAGTAATGAGAAAGATTACCAGGTGAAAATCAGCCACTTCATGCTGAAATATCCACTTGATGCTGAAATGTACAGTGAGGATTCCACTAAAAAATAGTTCCAGACGAATCAACGGAAGTATGGGAATTCGTCGTATGTAGAGCCAAGTTTAGGATTTTTTCAGCAAAAAATGGCATAAGATATGAAAATATGGTTTGCCGGTAAAATCCTCATGTGAAAACTTATCATATATGATCATGGAGACCATCCTGTTTAAACATTTAAATGACCCAACTTGTACCGTAGCCAACAATTTCCCTTTGTCTCCCTTGCGGTTGAATTTGTTGCCAATAAAGTGAACATATTAGTTTTTAATGGTGTGAAGAGGGGAAATGGAGAAAACAAAAACGCGGAAACCGAACAAAGGCGGTTTCAGAAAAACAAACAATCGTTTCAGATGTATCCGAGTTGAAGCTTTATAAATTAGTTTTCGAATAAAAAAGATGAAATAACGCTCGTATTCGAAATCCTTGACATATTGGATCATTCATTTAATATTGTCAGTAATCGAAAAAGCAATTCACAATTCAATACTGTACACATTTGAATTTATATTAGCTCATGATATTGGAAATGAGAATGCACCTGCGGTTTGATCAAATTATTCTCAACTTTTTATATTGCTTTGAATCCGTAGATACATCTCGAAACTTTCAACATTGTGGATCACAAATAACATATATATTCGGGAAACAATATGACAATGAAGGACAGGAATTTCTAGTCATGAGTGACTAGTTACTCGTAATATACTCTTATTTTGATAGTCACTAGCATAAAACAAGAATATGTGAACTAAAGTGTAGCAAATATACCTCAGTTTGTGATATGATGAAGAGAAGTCTCGTTGAAGTGTCAAAATCTAAATATTCATCACTACCAAAACAATGGAATCATACCAAGCAAACAGGAAAACTACTTCAAAGGTTAATAGTTATGAATATCATCCTACATTCGGTTGGGAATGACTACATGGATACATGACATGTTTCAAAGTTCTGGCGTTTCATCAGTGCTAGGACAGGTCTGATAGTAATGTAGTTATCTTTCTTTGTCAGAAATCTGCTCATATTTTCCACTTTGTGAGAATATGTGGAAAGAATTATATTTCGACTTTACGATATTATTAATTTCATTTAATTGATACTCTCCGGCACACTTTTCGAATTTCGATCGAATCAATTCATTCACTCTCTCTCTCCGGAGTATGTGTTACCGAGGAGTGCTTCTTGCTTTGCTCGCCAGTGGACCATTCGTTGGGTGAGACAAGATGGCTTTGATTTTATCTGACTTAATCTAGAACGAAGCAGAGGCAAATGAAGGGATAGTATTCAATATTTCATTACAATTACAACTTGCAGTCGTTGCTTGGATTGCACCTTAGAAAGTAAGGCGATCGTTTTTCTCAGCTCGCACAAGTCTACTGAAGACTTGTGGGAGTTACTCGTAGGGGTGCAAGATGACAGTTAGAACTAATTTCAGAACGGACAAACAAACAAACAAAAATTTTAGTTATATCCTGTCAGATATTTGCTTCATAATTCCCACTTTGTGGAAATGTGTGAATAGAAGGGTATTTCAAAGTTGGCTTCAATTTGTCCAGAAAGAACTGGAGTCTAAAACTAAAAATAATCAATCAAATCGCTTTATGGCAGAGATGACCCATTGATAGCATATGGATTGGTGGTATGATGGTCTAAACCAATAAAAGCTCCAGTAATATGATGATCTGGGTGTCACCGAGTTTATTAAAACCCTTTCACTAACAATTTTTTGTTTTCTGAAATAAAAATTTCAAATTTTGCACACCATATAACTGATTTATTTAATAATTTTTTAGCAATAAAAATTTTTGTGATTGCTAATTTTTGTGTTATTTCTTATTTTTGTGTTATTTCTTGTGCAAAATTTAGGACAGTTTGAGCTAACGGTATATTGATAATGATATTGGAAAAATGCGATGGCGTAAACAATACACTGACAAATAGAAATATTTTTCAATGGACACGAAAAAACTCAAATCTATACGTATGTGTATATATGTATATATAGACACCTATAAATAAATTTTACAGGTTGATGTGATATTTCAAAAAACAGTTGCGTTTTTTTTGCTATACATAAATGAATATTGCATTTTATGCAATGAAATAGTTTCTTGCCTTTACAGTTTGGCATTTTGCACCTGTTTGAGAAGTTTTCACTAATATCAGGTGAATGTCCTAAATTGTCAAGTCCCAATTCGTGCAGAGGTCTTTTTTTCTGAAACCCTTCTTCGGGTAAATGTTGTTGTTCCTGATGGAGTTGACGTTTCTGACGATGGTCTTCCACGTTTCTTCGATGGCGTCTTACCCGGTTTTATAAGCACTTCTGCAATATAGCTCCGAAAGTGAACTAAATCCAGTACCTCTCTTTTTGGAGTATTGAGATCTTCCACTTGCTTTTTATACTCTAACTATGCATTAGTGCATGCCAAATCAATGGCATGAGTGAACATTCGTAGGGTCCATTTTCTTGATCGAATAAATGTTCGGTATATAAAAAATCCATTTTATCTATCCCTCCCATATACATATTGTAATTTTTCACAATTTCAGGGCGTTGTACCTGGATATATTCTTTACTTTTCTTATCCCATCTTTTACAATGGTCTGTATGTCCAAGCCCCATGAAGTTTGATGCAAGGAAGACCGGCTTATTGTCATACCATTTGGTAAGTATAGTATTTCCGTCGTCACTTACCAACTGTTCCATGGTACCACGTCGTTGGTTTTTCATCTCTCTATCTGAGGTGAACGGAGGACGACTAAATACAAAACTGGTCACATCAAGAAACTTCAAAAATCTCAATCATACCCAATTTCAATACGACCTTCAATCAATATCTTGGAGGAACCCTCTTAGATATACACGCCCCCTATCGAACAGTCAGGGTAACAAAAAAATATGCGCCTTGGTTGACTCATACTTTACGTACTATGATGAAGGATAGAGATTTTTGGCCAAATATAAAAATACAAGAAGTGCTGACGACTGGCGAGTTTACAAAAGTTTCAGAAATATAATTAACGTTGCAGTGAAGAATGAAAAAGGAGCATACTTTCTTTCCAAATTCAACACAACAGAATCTCTGCAATGTTGATGAAATTAACAGACATTTTATCACTTCAGTTCCTACTATGGTACCTGATCCTAATATTTTATCTTTTTATGAAAAAAATGTTCATGAAAATACTGGCACATAATTCAATTTTCAGACTGTCTCTGAGTATTAATATTGTATCTGCCATAAAAAGTAAAGCGTCCGGTCTCGATGAAATCAACATATTAAGTCTTCAATTATGTCTGCCTTACATTTTACCGTTTTTAACGCACGTTATAAACTTTTGTTTGGTTCACTCAATTTACCCAGGTGCATGGAAGAAAGGCTAAAGTCATACCTTTAGCTAAAGTATCGAATTCCTCATCATTTAATGAGATCAAACCAATAAGTGTTCTACCAGTGATGTCTAAAGTACTGGAAAAAGTCATGGAAATTCAGCTGACTTCTTATTTCAACAATAATGAAATAATCCCCAAAAATCAATCTGGTTTCAAAAAAGGCCACAGTTGTTGTACTGCATTACTGAATATTACTGATTACATTTTGCAATCAAATGAAATGGGAAAACTAACTCTGCTAGTTCTTCTAGACTATAGCAAGGCATTCGATACTCTAAATCATCATCTTATGTCATCAATATTGAAACATGTAGGTCTCTCGCAAAATGCCCCGATGCTTGTGAATGATTATCTCAGGCACAGGCTACAGGCGGTGAAATATAATTCTGCTTTGTCGAACTACATGATGACATCTTCTGGAGTGCCTCAGAGATCGATTTTAGGTCCCTTACCCTTCACGCTTTACATATCAAATTTCCAAAAACAATTCCTATCATCATCCAATCATTTTTATGCAAATGATACTCAAGTCTACATCTCGTTCTATCCTGATGAAACTGAACAAGCGATATCTGCGCTTAATTATGATCTGAACCGATTATTTGAGTTATCCACTAATCACTGCCTCTCACTCAATCCGCGGAAATCGGTTGCAATGCTGTTTGGGAAAAAATATGATCGACTGCGAATCAATACGTTCGATACTAATGGATATCCTATTATGATAAATAATCAAACTATTGAACTTCAGAAGTCTGTTAAAAACCTAGGTGTAACCATTGATCAGGACTTAACTTACAACAAACATATATCGAATTGTCTTCGAAAGGCTTACGCATCACTCAAATTAATTTACCAGAGTCGGAACATATTAACAAGGCCAGTCAAAATAATCCTAAGTGAGGCATTAGTTTTATCACATCTAAATTACTGTGATGTGCTATATGATCGTAGTCTCAGTACAAACGACAAAAGACGCATCCAAAAACTACAAAACTCATGTATCAGGTTGATATTCGGGGTACGAAAATATAGACATATTAGTCACTTATTCAAACGCATAAAATGGCTGAAAATGAAAAATAGGAGATATATGCACTCAGCATATTTATTCAAAGTAATCATAAATGACAAAACTCCACCATATCTTCATGAAAAACTGAAATTTCGAACAGATGTTCATAACATCAATATCAGGTCAAAAGGAATCTTAACAACACCCCTACATAAAAGTACACAATTTCAACGTTCTTACAGTTACAGTATTACTAAAATTTATAAAGAACTGCCAGAAGAAAATAAGTATTCAAGTGCTAGTGCATTTAGATCGGAAATGCTCGAATAGTTACTAAGCCGTCAATAGAGAATGTGAAATTTTTACCAATAATACTCACAGTTATTCAACTATTCTATGTCAAGTTACTCATAGTTTATATTTTTATTTTTCATATTTCTATTTTTTTTATCGATATCAATCTATATTTACTGCGTTAGGTGAAAGAACAGACATTCTGGAATTCGATCAGGACTCTAGAATGAATTGAACCTCGCCCTATCTTGATAATTTATATAAAAACGCTGTTTATTTCTGAATAATAAAGACCTTTATAATTATTATTATTATTATTATTATTGAATCTATCTATTCTTGCAGTACAGGCTGCAAATATATTATTTAGTCGCAAGTATTGCAGCAAACTGTAGTTACTGAAAAAATTATCAAAATACAGTAGTTGATAATTACCGTTACTGATTCTTTCTGTCAATTTCAATACTACGGATGTTCCAAGTTCAAATAATTGGTTGTATCAAGCAAGTTCTGTTGTGGTACCCTGATACAGTAAAAAATCGAACATTGTTCCACTTGCCCCACACAGCGCAAAAACTTTGATGCCCCATGGCTTGGGTTTTTTTTGTACGTATTGTTTCACATTTAATTTTCCTTTGAAATGGATCATTTGCTCATCAATAGTCAAATGTGTTTATAATGGCAATCTCAAACATCTAGCTCTTATGATGTCATAAATTGGACGCACTTTCCAGAAGCGATCTTTGTTATTCTCATCCGTGTTCATTGTATTGATAAAATGAAGATTTTGTCTCAATGAATAAAATCGATTTATAGGCATTGCTCGTGATATCTAAGGAATTTCTGACTATCCCAGTAAAAACTTATTCTAGGATAGTGAAGATTACCCATCAATATGTGAATCCCCACAAAGGTTTTCATTTCTTTTACGTTTGTAGGAGCAAACTTAACATCATTTTGTAGTGCATGAAGATTTGAATTTTCAACCATTATTTCAAAAAGAAAATCGGTGAAATAGTTTTAAAAAAAAGATGCAGGGGTCTGCAAATTGGTCACGTCGGATTGTTTCCCTTCTTCATGCCATTTTATAGTTGCTGAGGTTAAAAACTTTTCAATTTTCCTCCATCCTATATCTTCCTTTGGTGTCAAGTTATGATTGACCAGAAAGTCTTTGACGTTTTACTTTTACTCCTTGATCCCGCTGTTGATGTTGTGGCCACAGGCTCTATTTTGCGCACTCGTCTTCGACATCACCTAATGAAATTGGGTTTTTCATGCTCGTCCTCTGAATCTACGTGCAAATAAACAATTTAGCATCTCAAATTGATTTCGCATTCATACAACTCACCTCCAGAGTCTTCCAAAGCAGGGCTCCAACCCAAATCATCCTCATCCCCACTCAGGCCTTCAATGTCCGATAAACCATTTTCTATGATTTCAAATAACTCTCGATCAGTTAATTGCCTTCTGGAAGCCATTTCAATCAACAAAAAATAGAAGTGAGGTTGTATTTACCAAACCAGCCATACCACTAATTAACAATGTCCTAAATTTAGCACACCTGTACAAATGTTCGAAACTCACAAATGGCACGGAAATTGTTTAATTTTTTAATCAGGAGCGCAGAACAAACTCGTATGTACACACAATATTTTTTTAACCAAACTAAAACCACGCTGAACACTTGAGAGAAACAAACAGCTGAATCAGATGGTTGAAATCTTCCATTTCTGTCAGCGGACAATTGGTTGGAAAACTCACAATTGGCAACTAAAACATCAACGAATAGAACTCTGTTAACTAAAATCACTGAAAACAGTTACTTGATCACAAAAAGAATCGAGAAATCCATAAATTTAGGACACCATGCGCGAAAGGGTTAAAGAAGCACAGAATATTTACCGAGTAGGAAGAAGGGTACAACTAATAAATTAGTTGGACTCCTTACAGGTCATTCTAGACTCAACAAACATATGAATGTATTCGATTTCGCAATAGAACTGCTGTACACGATCTATCTGGAAAAAGAGAAGACAACAATATGCATACTCTTCTACTGCAAGTGCTTTTTGAGACTAAGGTTCATAATACTTAGGAGATGAAGGTGTTGTATTTCTATCGATTGTTTCAGTGAATGTTACTGGGAAAAAAGAAGGGCTTTGAAATATTGGGAAAATTTGATGCGTCAATTATCATAATTTCTTTTTCTTGACTTATTTATGTTTTTGTCGAATGAAGTTCTTTCGTAACATCGATGTCTTTACCATATTGGTTCTTGAATGACTTCTGTGGGATAACATCAAAGTAAAAGTTGATCCGATCACAGTTTCAATAGCGGATGGATTGTCCCTAATGTATTTAACGTCATTGGCTGGTTGATCAACTGACTTGATTCTAATGTTGACTGAAGGTTTAGATAAATGATTTATGTACATGTCGAATCAGCTTTCTCATCAATTTAGCAGTAGTAAATTCCAATCAAGTATCTCAGTTGGTTCGCCTAGTATGATCCTCCACCTAAAATAATCATTTTTACTCGACAACCGAAAGTGACCCTAAAGAAAATGTTTCAACAATAGTGTGTACTTGTATAGCTGAAGTGTTTAACTTTAGTGATTTGCTCCAACTCATCCCGCCATGACAACGAGGATAGTTACTATTCCAGGAATCGGTGAAAGCAGCAGTTAAGAACACTTCTTTTAAATAGATCCCTTCAAGGAAAGACTCGAAAGTACTTTTCACCCCAATTGCTTAATTTCCGTTGCGGACGACCGAGGCTATCGCTATCCATTGTTAGGGAAGTCTGTGAATTCAAGACAAAGATAGAAGGCAGTTGAACCCATTTAATGAAATTCGTATGTGAGGGCATTTCAAAATAGCCATTCAAGATTTTTCGAAGCGGAACTAATACTCGGAGTTTTCATGATTGATATATGGTTTGCGACTCAAAAAACGAATACAGACTTTTATTTTCTCGGACGGATATGTTATCAGGTATGAGTTTTGCTATAAATTTCAAGCGATTGTTTCAACAGGTATACAAGGTCCTCCAAGCTTAATTCGTAAAATAAATAGTTTGGTTGACTGAGAAGTACTAAAATTACCTCGACTAGAAAATACTCTTCGCTTTATTATTCTGAGATATTTTTCGCGAAAAATGTGTTATTTCTTTCTTTTGGAATGTCTGGGATTGTCATTTTGGAAATCGAGACTTACACCCGTAAACGGCAAGGAAAACACCGTTTGATACACCATGCTATATGTTGAATTAAAAAAAAAAGGAGTGATGTAGCATTATACTTTTTGGAGGGCAGTATTTGACATAACGTACCACTAAGAATTTCGATTATGTGCACGGTGGTACCAAAACTGAACCATTATTGTCATCTAGTGAATATCTGAGGCAACCTGTCTACTCGAATATTAGACAGCGAAACATGTTACATTCATCACCTTTTCACGCCTGTTTCACAATAAACGACTGTGCTGTCAAATTTTAGGGTTAGTTCTAATGGTAAGTGAATTCCCAGTTGATTTATTCTCTTTCTGGTCTGTGCTATACATTTTCAGTGCAGATTGACGAAATAACGAAACTTATTACGAAAATGAGTGAACTTTTTTTTATTTTTGAAAGGAATTAATTCCTCTCAACTCCAGATGAACTTTCCAACTCGAGAAAGGTTGAAGGTAGAACATTCTGCGATCACCAATCGATTCATAATGATGCGATTGGAACACTTTGTGAATGTCGATTGACGAAAAAAAAATTATTACTAGAAAAAACACCCCTATAAATTATGAAAAATACAAAATTATCCGATATACTTACTTGAAATATGTACTGATTCCGAAAATTGAGATTTTTATATGCTCAGCTACAAAGTTTAGCATTAATTAATGAAACGTCAAAAGTCAAAGTCAAAAGTTTTCATTTTCCATTTTTCAAAGAATCAGAAACATTTCTTGAGTGTATCTCAACGAGCTGATTTCAATCTGATTTGAAATCACCAAAAAAATAAATTTCGATTATAAATTGCATAATTTCAGAAGATTTTAGTCCAAAAAATGGACCCATCCTCAAAACCAATATTTTTTTTACTCAGATTGCTCGACTCAATATTCATTAAGTGAAATTCATGTTTTACTTAATTCATGATTTTGCATTTTTAAGAGATTTGCAGACGATTAAAATCAAATAATGCCATATTCGATATTGAAGAAAGCCGAATTCTTCATTTTTTATATTTTATATTTTTCAAAATATCGTCCCCTCAAATGTATCCCGACGATACATCGAGATACATTTGAGATACATCAATTCTACGAACACTAATCGATTCATAATGATGAAGTATGTGATTTTCAAGTGAATTCACAAAATAAATCACTTGAAAATAGTCTCAAGGTGTAGACCTCCAAAAATCATGAAAACTTCAATAATATGATCAGATTCACTTGAAATTCACATCAAATACGCAAAAGTATATGATTTGTATATGCTCAGATTTAAGGTCTGGCATAAAAAAAGGATTGAAACGTTAAAAATTATCTCATGCGATATGTATGATATGATATTCTGAATATTGAACTGAAAATCCACTCATATTACTATTTTACTATTATGGACTATACGTTTTGATGGGAAATTACTTTTGAAAACACAGTTGAAACATGAACTTCACCTAACTATATATACTCAATAATAATAATATATCTGTAATAGTCTTTGCTGAAACTTCAATAACTCGAAAAATTGCTGCCGTAAACATACTTATTGTCTTCTACTATACTACTATAGTATACTATACTATACTATATTAATATTTTCTCATTCAAGCCGTATCTTTTATGGATGACACAGTAACACTATCCACAGTAAAATTATGGTCTTTCGTCAACAGAACTTACGAAATTTTCAGTAAATAAAGGTGTCATGTAAAAAAATGTAACTTAACATTTTCATCCACTGAAAATACTGGTTGTACGTGTGACAGGACACCTTTATCATTACAACATTTCTCAAAAATATTAGAAATTTTTAATTGGGGTTGAATCTATACCAGAGAAGTTCAAAAATAGCAAAAAGTATTTTTTTTTTAAATATCATAGCACTTTTGTCCACTTATGTCATCAATTCCTAGCTATACTATTCCTCGGCTTCCACGATGTTTTCTGAACATTACATGATTTTATTTTCGTGGGTTTCGAGAACAAAAAAAATATTCTCCACATGCATTTCTACAAAGTTGTAGGGGACACTATTGCAAGTGCATCTTATAATCAAACGGCATAGCCTACTCTTTGTATAGAAAGAGATTCAGTTTTCATTATCGAGTGAACAAACACACAGTGGAACTTTGCTTTTTAATTATTTTAACGTCCCCAAAATTGAATCTTCTCCTTATGTCAGTAAGTATCCACAATAATATTTTTGATTGCGCCTGTATGAGTCCAAACTTCTGATCTTTCAGAGATAATCCAGCGCGGAGGAAGCGATTCGAATTATTTCCGTCCTGCTGAAATATTCTGTAAAACTAACACCTGTTCAAAAACTCCTTCGAGTCGTATAAAGTTACTTCCAAGCGGGAAGAAACATTTATTCAGTCTTGCGGACATAATAGTTCCGGAGAAAATGAGATGCCCTAGATGAGATTTGGTTTATTGAGGTCACACTCAGAATCCAACATTTTCGTTATTTAACCCTGGCGACCTAATTAAAACGACGTCACGAAGGAACTTGCAATTTGTTTTTATTTTGCGAATGACTAACATACAGCTATTCCTAGTGCTATTGAATTACATTCGTTATATCATTGGAAAAGCTTCTACAACTTATGTTTCGATTCAAACCGGAGTAATACGTACATACCGGTTCCATTTTTATTACCAATCGTCATAGAGGATGGGGCTCTCCAGTTGAATCCCCAAATACTTATAAAAATATGACTTCATAGAATAAACACCAAAATATAGATACAGTGCAAGTTGATGATGAGATATAGTACATATACATAGCACCGCAAAGGATTTCTTGTAGGAGCTTCATCAATTATCCAACAGATGAAATTCATCACTCGTTGGGGGTAGTACTCTTGTTCTGTTGGGGTCTCACCGACATAATCCATATGCCATCATTTCATTATGACTTTTCGCCATATAAAATTGATGCTTATAATATTATTATCTTTATCAATGACATAAGGAATATCTTTTCAAAACAATACGTTATCGACATTTGAACATGAGTAAAATATTATAGTTAAGACAATAAGCATCTTCATATAGCTACAGGGATCAAATGACCGGTGAGTAAATCGCCGGAAAACATGTGCTCTGAACAAAAAATTAATCCCAGTAGATTTTTCTCCATATAGTCAATGGTGCCTGTATTTTGTTTTCTTTTGTATTCGACCCATTTCCTCTTTGATTAAATCAGTGGTGAGAGAATCCGGATTTCAATTTGAATTCTCAACTGATACATTATTTTATTCCAGAACGAAGTTTTCACTAAACGCTAGCTGGAATGTAAATAAGAAAGTGGATTTTACAGAAGGGAATCTACATAGAATGAATAGACTGCAAATTCGCATACCACGATATTTACATAATTCTATCAAGGTTCAATTAAGAGCTTAACAAGATACTACTAAGACTTGCAAGCAGGAGCTGTATTAGTGTCACCTATGATAATTCATTATACAAAAGCGTTCAGAACACTTGAAAATTGTAATGTGTGATTATGTTCTAGTGAGAATGATCACAAATGCGTTGTAATTGAAGAATTTGCAAATGGGCTGATTATGTTCTCTTTCACGGACAGTAGTGCATCTGATTCGCATCTGTATGATAATATTTTTTTTTCATTATACTTGACTGTATGTTAACATATTTTCTTCTTCTTGGCCCAATTTCCACAATAATATAATATCAATACTCCCTCATAAACACTCATAGCATATCATTCTGTTCGGAGTTTAACCGAATAAATTGACACAAGATGCCTTTGCCTATTTGACATCAAAGATTTCAAAAAGTTTGGACTGGAAAAGAATATGCTTGTGTATTCTCACATCTTGCGTAAGCATTCGATACAGTCTGCCACTCATAACTATTAGAAACTTTGG
The DNA here is from genome assembly GCA_958502065.1 of Chrysolina americana. Taxonomy (NCBI): domain Eukaryota; kingdom Metazoa; phylum Arthropoda; class Insecta; order Coleoptera; family Chrysomelidae; genus Chrysolina; species Chrysolina americana. The sequence continues at coordinate 48,363,135 of OY293420.1, forward strand.
AGGACATAGGTTTTCCTGTAAAGTTAATGAAAAAATAATCTTATTGACAAAAAACAGCTGATATTATTGAATGGTACTTTGGGTGCTGAGTGCACTGCTGAGTATGGTGTACCGCAAGGTACTGCACTAGGTCCAGTGCTCTTTGAACTTTGCATAAATGATCAATAATAAAAAAACATGCACAGAGTGATTCGATACTTATCCAAATATGATTTGAACATAAGGTTTTGACAATTAATTTTGAAAACATATCGTATATGCCTTTTTCTAGGATTCTTGATACCCGCCAACATATTCTCTATCTCATCTTGCTCTGGATTCAAACTTGATTCTAATCTTCGAATGCTTGAATATTATTTTGAAACAAGACACAAATCCAATCATTCCAGAACACCACTAAAAATCTGTAGGACAGCGATGCTTGAATTAAGTGTCATGATTTTTCTGTTAAAATAAAGGAGATCTGTTCTTATAGAGTATTTAAGAAAAAACAGATGTTTCCCACAGAATCTGCAGGTGCTGTCCTCCTCTAAGCCTAGCTTCCTTAGGTGTTCTTTGAGTCTGCAGTGCCCCGTCAGAAATCCCGTGATTGTCTTTAGACTAGTTTTGCTGAGGTTATTCAGTGTCTTCGATCTTGCTTGGTTGAAGTTACCGAGGAGATCTTTGGCCTGCCTTAGCCCTGGAAGTCTTTGCCAGTATGTTGCTCTCATTGCTTCTTCAGTTTTATTGAGTTCTTCTTGAAATTAAAATTTTCCAAGTCCGCAGAATGGTTCAGGTCCGATCAGTGGCGTTGATGCCCCTTTTCGTGCCAGGGTATCTGCTTGTTCATTGCCCTCTACTCCGACGTGCTCCAGTACCCAGAGGAGGATCACATTGTTGTTCCTGCCTAGATCATTAAGTTTGTCTAGGCATTCCCAGACCATCTTTGAGTTGATGTTATATGAGCTAAACGCTTTGATGGCTTCTTGACTATCGGAGAGGATTGCGATTTCCTTGATCCGGTATTTCCTATCGAGGTTGAATTAAATGTACCTTTCTATGGCGTGAATTTCCTCTTGGAAAATACTGGGGAGTTGGCCCATGGGTTCGGAGTATTTGATGCGAGGGCCAAAGACTCCTGCTCCAGTTCCGTCGGGAGTTTTGGACCCGTCCGTGTACCATGTTATGGTATTCTTATCCAGTGCTCGAATGGATTCTATGCTCCATCCACTCTTGGTATTCAATCCCGTTCGAAATTTCTCGAAACTGCATTTCCTAATAGTTTCGTCAGTTGAGAGATCGACAAGGTGTGCACTTTCGGTGGGGGTTGAGTCCCTTACGTTGTGTGCTGTCCCTTTGAGTCCCACTTCAGCCAACCTGAGGTTTGCTTCCCAAGCAGTTCTCACCATGATATGATCTGGTCACACTGAACGATCATCAAAGCCTTGCTCATCCAGGATGGATGAAGGAGTTGAAGAAGTGGGAACTACCAGGCTAAGTTTCAGGTCCTCAAAACCCCAACCATCTTTCAAGCAGAAGTACATGTTATAGACATATGTGCCCATAAGTGCTTTGAAAAAGAACACCCAGAGAACAAAAATCAATATATTATCAGATAGCCAAGCAGGACTGAAAGCTCTGGAGTCATATAGGTACTTCTGATACTAAGCTGTCTCTGATGCAGGTGACGGGTCACAAAGGAATTGAAGTCAACGAGAAAGTATATAGACTTCTATGCCAGAAAAGGGGCACATACACAATTTTCCTGTGGACCCTCCAAAGCCCACCTGAAAGAAGAGTTTCGATGCTGGGTAACCGATAAAATGAAATCTCTCTGGAAGAAAGTGCCAGGACAATAATAAGCAAGAAGACTAGTAAGCCTATCGCAAAGGAAAGCTAAATAGCTTCTAGAGTTAGACAAAACGATTCGAAACTGGCAACGGGACTTCTCACTGGGCACTGCTCTTTGAGATATCACTTCCTAACTCAGGAATTCAGTTCCCAGGAAACTGTTGAACTTAGTAAGCATCCCGGGCCTCGAATTGATCTTATAGGTCTAATGCTTGTGAGGCTACATAGCCTCCGTACAATCTACAACCCTGTTCACTTCACTATCTGGCGACAGTGGATAGTTGCAGACTGAAGGATTATTTCTGAATATCCCTCACTGCATCTGAGCAAATCCATAATGAGCTTCAAAAATTTGCTTGAAATGTCTTAGGATGATCATCTTCGTAATTCCTAATTTCTACTGCGGAGGGCGTTTATTATTATTATTATCACGGGCATCGAAATGCTTGTACCTACTCGATATTATCAACCAATTTGTGTTTGTAAGCCAATGGAAATCAACCCTTGTATTGACAGGAAGATGATGGTTAATAACTTGTCCATTTCTCAATTGTAATATTCGATATTCCCTGGAGTGTTGAAATATTAACCCAATATTGACAGTCTCCTAATTGGCGTTGGTGGCGCGGCGTCCACATCTCGAGTGCATCACTTCTATATTTACATAATTATGCTGATTACATTATTTTCTCACCGATAGGTATTCTGCCAACAAAGGAAATATAATAATAAGCAGTACACCTTCAATTAAGAGTTGGCCAACAAATTAACGCCTTCATTGCATCAAACAAAATCTCGTAATTGAATTTTGCTGTGATAAATTTGTTCCTGGTTTGATTTCGCATAGTCGATTTCTCCGTTTAATTGGATTTTCAATTAGTATTTTTAGGTCATGCATGGTTTCGTAATGGAGAGTCATCAATATTGCAATTGCGGGATATCAACAGATCTTTTTCCGTTTCCTAGATCCAAACATGAACAGAAGATCGATATTAGACGTCTTTTTCAGGTAAACAATGGATAAAAATCAAGAAAAGAGATTAATTTTTTTCTCAAATATCTTTCGAAAATAATGAAGTATGGACATTAAAAAATAAGGTATGTATCGAACTCATCTTGTTAGTTGATATATCCAAGACTGGATTAGTTTTCGAGCCTTCAGGAAATTTTAATGAATGTTTTGAATACAGAGTACCTTTGGAAACAAGACAAACTGTTGTACGACTAGTTAGAATCAATTATAGGAATCTTCATTTCAGTGGAGGGACATTGTGGGAAACTTAAAGAACTGTAATTTATTTACACATGAATTCAAAGTATTTACACTTTATTCACACTGCAGTAAGAGACTCACAAAAACCTCAACGACCTAGGAGCACAGAACAGGGTGAAACTTATCTGGGTACCAGGTCACAAGGGCATTCAAGGGAATGAGAACGCAGATGCCCTAGCAAGAGCGGCAACAACTCTCACTGGACCAGAACCAGCTTGTGAAATCCCATCTGGGGACATCAAGCAGAACCATCATCAATCTTCCTAAGAGACGCCACGAGATAATGATGGTAACTGACCGGCTATTAAGGCATCTTCTTGAACTGAGCCGGAATTCCCTCAGAAAGGTTGCAGGACTATTAATAGAAACACTGCCACCTGAGAGAATACTTGCACGTGTTGAAGGAGTTCATCAGAAGATTCGGAGCACTCACTAGACGAACCTGACAGAAGGCAGCAGAGAGGTTCTCCACAGAACTACCTGCATTCTGGCCGATGGCCAGCTCCGCCGCATAATAACAATAATAATAAGCAGGTCTCTTATCCTATTTCATTTCGATGTGGTTAGCTATACTTTGCGGAGTCCTGGTAAACGCGTTAATTTGCGTTGCATCATTATTGATTCAATATCACTATCAAAATCAGAAATGTTCCTGATCGATTCGTTAGTTTCTTCATGGTTTACCTATAACCCACATCAGATTTCTCAGAAAAACTGCTCAATCAGTCACTAAGATCACTGTTTTTCCAACAAATTTCCTAGTGTTTTCACTTAGTTTGAAGTCGAGTAACACTTTCCTACTAACTATAATGTCTCCCAAATCGATATGTCTTCATTAACTATGACGTCACCATTTTAAGCCTGCTGAGCAACACTTGGGAATTTAAATGAAACAATAAGTATTTTCATTCCCATTCAAGTTGTACATGATGGGAAACCAAGTCTACTACAATAAAATTCAATTTGCATAATTTTCTAACAAATATTTAATTGAAAGATGATGAATTCCAATTCTCAGAATCATCCGTTGTTGGCTGTTTCTTTGCAACCCCCCCTTTCAATCCTTTCAACTCATTGCCAGTTCAAATTTCCTCCACTCTACATATTCCTCTATGCGGTTGTTTTACGTCCACAATGTTTGCGAACATTTATTGGCCCTCTACTCTGGCTTGCCGGCTGGCCCTTAGATCAGTAGAATTTTGATGTATTCCTTCTTTACACAACCTTTTACATCATTATTCTCCTCAGCCCGAATATGCAGCCATCCCATCCCGTCCGTTTTCCCACTGAATATCGTTAAATTATAAATTGCCAACGGTGATTTGGTTCCATATAACGCTCTTCTGAATTAGGTATTGGAACTACCGCTTGGTCTAGAATCGTGTAATTTTTTGTGGGTGGGGCATTCTGTTTTTGCATCATCTAACCATGATTGATGCCGGAGAGAGACCGGAATAAAAATTCCACCTTCAATAGGGACTTACGTGACTGAAGTATTTGTTATTCGACGAAAACGAAAATTAAACCGGTGTTATGGTTTCATTATTGGATAAAACTGAGATAAATAAGGTATTCAATAGACAAATTGTCAAAATAATAGGTCAGCAGAGGAGAGAAAGCAGCCTTATAGATGCATAACGGGGTGTGGGTTCGCGTGCTGAAATGTTTCTTTGGTATGTCTGTGGGTTGTTCATGAGGATACGGCTGGTCAAAAACCTCGATTGTCACATTCCTCTGTTGTCAACATTAATTTAAAAGGAATCCAAAAACAACACTGCACATATCTTCTTCCTATTAGATTCGAATAATTCAGGGAAAATCGCCAAGATGTTTTTTATTCAATGTGATACTGAATCACGTGGTATGGTGGTTTGGAATGGAAAGATAGCATGACTGTCAATAGGAATTTGCAAAAATGAATGACTTATTGTGAACATAACACTAATAATACACAATTATCACAATATTCGCGAGGGGTAAACACTGGCAATATGCGGTATTGACGATAAAAGTCAAAATGCAATCACTATATACCGTATTGCAAAATCAAACTTCCAATCAATAAACTACTGAATCACTTCTACTCTGCACTCAACCAACGTTACATCACTGCAGGATGTCAGGAGTGCGGCTTCTATGGAGGCTGTTGTACAAAAATTTATTTAAATCATCACGGGTACCTCTCAAATTACCAATACTCCATTTTCGGTAAGGTGTGGTAGTTTACCCTGTGTAGTCGAAGCAAATGAAGTGAAGCTGAAAAAACAAGTCGAAGTTCCTAACAAGATGTGTCCATTACGGCTCTTCTAGACCATTCATTTAATAATTCAGAGATGGCTCGTAATTGTGTTAATTGACAGTACTATAGTAAACATAAATTTATATTTTGCTTGTATAGTTCACAACGAAAAAGATTAATTAAAATCATGAAAACGATAATTTTTAAGGAATATTCTCCTGAGAGCAGCAAGCTTTTGTTCGTTCGGGAAATAATCATTTCATTAGAGTTTTAAATTCATAGAGGGTTTTCATTTTCTTGTCATTGCAATGAAAGTCAACAGTCTGCGGCAAATTACTTAGTTTTTATCTTTTACTTTGTCCGCAAATATTGTGACTACGAATGTTCAGACGGGAGGAAGACAGACAAATCACTCGAAATTCAACCATTGTTTATACGTTTCGCTTCTCGTATTCCACAGATATTTGATTTCAGGTCGATTATCTTGTTCACTGAAAGCCTTATTAAGAGTGAAATCTAATTTCATTCAAAACGTCAATGGATCCCTTCAGCCAAAGAGTTAATCCAGTTTTATCCAACACTGAAATGTTTTCTGAAATTCGAAGATTTCAACGAAGACGGTAAATACGTAAAATAAATAAGCTGAGTCCTGAAGAAGTCGAGAATGTTTTTCTTTTAAGAATCCATGAATTATCATTAATTTTCCTTCACGTTACTTCAAATATAGTTCATCACATCGGTGTCATTTTATCAACCTATTCATTTATTTATTGTTAAAAATAGATGATATATTATTTCATTGGCTATATCTTAATTTTGGTATATTGACCACAAACCGAAGACAAATTGTATGTAGGTACGTAGAAAAGGAAACTAGGGGGAACATTTCAACAACATAATATGAGAATTCAGAATGATGATATCAGTATACTCTGTGAATTTCGAGTGAATCAACTTGAAAAAAAAAACTCAAAAAAGTCCCCTAAACTTGTGAAAAATACAAAATCAATAGATCAATTTGAAATTAACATTTCACACACAAAATCTAATGCTGATTCCGTAAAAATATATAATTTGTGTATGCTCAGATACAAGGTATGGTTTGTAAAACGTCAGAAATTTCACGAAGAGCAGTAAAAAACGGCAATGCTCCAGCAACATTCGAAAGACTTATGGAGCTGGTCCTGCGTGGGATCACTTGGAAGACTTGCCTAGTATACCTCGACGACGTTTTAGTCATGGGAAAGACGTTTGAAGAACATCTGCACCATTTGCGAGAAATACTCCAACGATTCAGGAATGCCAACCTTAAACTGAATCCTCAGAAATGCTCATTGTTCCAGAAAGGAGTCGATTTTCTGGGCCATACAGTGTCATCAGACGGCATTCGAACAGATGGAAGGAAGATACAGGCGATCCGAACTGGCCGCAACCTAGAGACAAACATGAAGTGAGGAGCTTCCTAGGTCTCTGCACCTATTACCGTCGGTTTGTAGAAGAATTTGCTGATATTGCGGCATCCCTACATAAGTCCAACGAAAGTGAACGGGCATTTGGAAAGTTGAAAGTTGCTTCATGTTCCAGTCCGATTTTAAGTTTTCCACGTCAAAGAGGCCTGTTCGTTTTGGACACAGATGCCAGTAATAATGGGATTGGAGCTGTACTATCACAAGAGCAAGATGGCCAGGACGATTACACAACAACGCAGATGCCTTGTCCAGAATACCTTGTTCGGATACCTGTGAGCGTTGTGAGCGAATTGAACGTCGCGAAGGAATCAACCAAGTGAGATTAATGGTTGACAACAACTGGACCACAGCGAAAATGAGGCAGGACCAAGAAAGTGATCCAAATATTGCAGATTTTCTACGATGGAAGGAAAGCGGAGCGGAAAGACCCACCTGGAAGGAAATCTCCTAACGATCACCAGGTTTCAAGGCATTGTGGGCACAATGGGATTCCCTGATTGTTGAGAATGGTCTATTGAAGAGAGCTAGGGAATCGACCGATGGCAGAAAAGTGATTTCTCAATTTGGTTGTGCCTAGGTCGAGAATAAGTGATGTCTTGGAGGAGATCCATGGCAGCAAATCAGGTGGACATTTTGGAGTGAAAAAGACCTTGGATAAAATACGGCAGAGATTTTACTGGGTCCAATGTCGTGAAGTTGTAGAGAGATGGTGCCGAAGATGTCTGAAGTGTGAAGCAAACAAATGTTCCAAGACAAGATCGAGAGGAGAGATGAAACAATACAATGTAGGTGCTCCCTTCGAACGAATCGCCATCGATGTAGCAGGACCGTTTCCGATGACGAATGATGGCAACAAATACATCTTCGTTGCCATGGATTACTTTAGCAAATGGGTTGAAGCTTATGCCTTGCCTAATCAAGAAGCATCCACAGTTGCAAGAGCTCTGGTCGATAACATGTTATCAAGGTTTGGAGTCCCAATGTAGCTACATTCCGATCAAGGAAGAAATTTTGAATCAAATTTATTCAAGGAAGTTTGTGAATTTATGGGAATTAGCAAGACCAGAACAACGGCCCTCCACCCACAGTCTGATGGCATGGTTGAAAGGTTCAACAGGACTATGAAAGAACATCTTTCCAAAGTAGTAGAGGAGCACCAAAAGACCTGGGATAGACATCTTCCACTATTCTTGATGGCCTCTGTGCACGATTCTACAAAGCTCACTCCAGCCAGCATCATCTTCGGGAGAGAACATCGGTTGCCCTGTGACTTGGTGTTCGGATCACCAAGTTCTGAAGAAAAGAGGTACAGGATTATGCAGACGAACTGCGAGATGGCTTGAATGGGATCCACGAATTTGCAAAAAAAGCATTGAAGATAACTAGTGACAGAATGAAGGCTCGATACGATCTTAAGGCCAATACTGGTGGATTTGTAGAAGGAGATCGAGTATGGCTGTACAACCCTCCTATTATTTAGCAAAAACGTAACAATATAATTTGTATGAGAGATATCAATATTAATCTTTTGGATTTAGATAATGTAAAAACTGAAAAATTTAACTCAATCCTGGAGTCTCTTGACCTTAAACAAGATTGTGGATTGTCCAACTAGAATTACATCTAATACAGCTACTCCAAAATATGTTTTTGCAAGATCTTTATGCTACGCCCTTCTTTAGAATATTTGATCAAGAATCTGTGGATGAAAAAATATAATTTCTTGTGAATTGTTTAATGAATTCAATTGATAGACATATTCCAATAATCACTTCCAGAGTAACGTAACCAAAAAGTCCTTGGTTAACTGATACAATATGTGAAATGATGGTACTCCGAGATAAAGCGTTGAAAAAATAGAAAAAGAGGACGACGTCGAACACTGATTTTCAATATTATAAAGACTTGAGAAATTTTGTTACCAAAGCAATAAAAAAAGAGAAGAAAGCTTACTTCACTCATCAATTCAACATTCAACTGATCTAAAAACATTTTGGAAAACACTTAAAACAAATAAAATTGTTCCTCATGGGTCACATTCATTACCAGAATTTTTGAAAAATGCCAATGAAATAAACGACTTTTTCATCAACTCGGTTTCTGAAAAAACACCTCCACAAGAACCTCTGGAGTTTTATAAGAATAATTGCCTAATCCAATCAGATCCATTAAAATTTTCTGAAGTTAATGACCTATTTGTTTATGAAACTATATGCAATATAAAAACGAATACTAAGGGCATTGATGAGCTGAATTTGAATTTAATTAAACTGTGCTGTCCTCATGTTATACCATACATAACCCATATAATTAACTTCTGTTTGACAACTAGTGTCATACCGCAGGTTTGGAAGACAGCAGTGGTACAGGTATTGCCCAAAAGAGCAAATCCAGTAGAACTTAGAAATCTGCGTGGTATAAGTATAGTGCCCACTTTATCGAAAGTTTTAGAAAAAGCCATAGAAACCCAACTGAAAAATCATCTTGATCATTATTCTCTTTTACCGGAAAATCAGTTCGGTTTCCGAAAAGGATATAGTTGTACCACTGCTCTCCTTCAGGTTGTGAATGACATAATTAGAGCCAGAGACCAAGGTATGCACACAGTCTTAGTTCTTCTCGACTTCAGTCGTGCATTCGATACCTTAAATCATGATTTGATGTTAGCTATCCTGCACTATTTTCTGTTTCGGCTGTCAAGTTATTCAAAAATTATCTGAACTTACGCAAACAAAAAGTCCGAATAGACGATACTCACTCACAAAGTATGAGCATAAGATCGGGAGTGCCTCAAGGTTCTATATTGGAACCACTACTTTTTTCTGTTTATACTTCAACAATTTTAAAATTACTGAAACACTGCTCTGTTCATTGTTATGCTGATGATACACAAATCTATTTCAGCATTGATTCGAATAATATAGAAATGGCTAATAGTATCATCAATGAAGATCTTCACAAGTTCATACAGAAAGCATCCGATCATTGTCTGCACATCAATACTAGTAAATCGAATGTTATGATTTTTGGGGCAAAGAATAGTTTATCTCCGCATGATATTAAAATAACCATTGATTCTGATCCACTTGCTGTCGTGGAACATACAAAAAATCTTGGTGATGTTATAGACTCTAACTTAAGGTTTGAAAAACACATAAGTAAACAAACTCATTCAAAGAGCATATTTATCTCTAAGAACTTTATATGGTGCTAGGAATTACCTATCATCAAATATAAAATTACTGTTATGCGAGTCGATGGTACTATAATTATTTATTTTGGTTATTGTCTTTATGGTCCCAATCTTACTCAAAAATATATTTCAAAAATACAAAAAGTACAAAATTCCTGTTTGAGACTTGTTTACGGTGTACGCAAACGTGAGAGGATTTCTGCTAAATTGATACCATCTGGTTGGTTGAACATGGAGAATAGGAGATTCCTTCATTCGGCATGTCTATATCAAAATTATTTTGTGCAAAGAACCATGTTACCTAAACAGAAAAATTACTTTTCGTTCGGACGCCTCCAAAATTCAGAACTGAATTATTCAAACGTTCATTCACATATTAAATATGTCATATATATAACTGCATACCAAAAGAATTTAAAATACTTTCATTGGAAAATTTCAAATCCTATCTCAAGAAATACATTCTTTCCAGGCAATAGAAGATTTTATTTTCATCATTCATCCACGGAAGGTTTCAACGATCAAATACAAATACTAATAAGTAGAGAATACTAAAAAAATGTGCTGAGTACTTGATAATATCAGCTTATATTATATATGGGTATATAGTTTTTATAAGTGCAGTGCGTTCAGGGTTAAGTGGAAGAAAAATTTATTAAAGATCGAATATTCTAATAAATTGAACTCCGCCCTTTTCTTTCGAAAGCTGTCGCTGTCAGGACAATTTCTGTGTAATACTTGAAAGAAATGAAGACGTTAATTATTATTATTATCATTATTATTATATAGAAAAATATTCAAAAGCCTTGTTGCGAATTTTCACAAATCGGGTTTAGCTTCTAACTTTCAGTGGACATGACAATTTTGTGATAATACTTCATCAATAAGAATTATTGAATTGTTTATTTCTACAGGTTTCCGTACTAAAAACGGAAGAAAGGCAGATAGTAGTTATACTAATTGGTGATAGCAATAAAATAAACAAACCCATAGCTAGTTCGGAAATTGGGTGTTATCAACTGAAGTTGCATGTTCTCTCACGAGTTCAGCGTGTTTCACTTCATCCCTATAAACTCGAATGAAATTATACAGGATAGTATACATCGATTCATCACTGAAATAATTTATCATTGCATACTTTCTGACAGTCACTATATAGTATAAATTCTTCACTGTAACAAATTTTATTTCTAGAATTTATGATTTGATGAACTATCCCTTATTTTCAGTATATCGAGCACATACAAATCATTCCGGCGAGAGAAGAATTTCTGTGATATATCTCTTTCCATATTTGAAATTTCTTTGTTGAATTTCGTTTAGTGCCTGCAGCAAATAATATATACGTCGAATTATGCACCCCTTTCTTTTCTCGTCTTTTATTTACAAAGGAAAATAGGGTCTGTATAGTGATTGGAAAGAGCTCCCAGCATGACTTTATTTTGTTTGTACAAATTTCAACATATCGACGATATAAAAATTGGAAACGTTTTCACGGACTGAATCAGACACGTATGACTTTTTCAAAGTTCCGACTGTGTTCCATCTGGGATTTTCTGTAACAAGTGAACTCTACGGAAAATCTAAGATGTCACAGTTTGCACTCCGCAAATTTCAGTCATGGATATTGACTCATTGATATTTCCAATATTTGACTAGTATCAAGCGCTGATACATTCAATGATTTTCATTTAATAAAAGTAAAAGTTATTGTATGTAGGTATGTTTCGCTTCTCCCCCTAAACAGGGGGTGGTACTAAAATTGATCCATACTCTGTTGAAGAAATTGTTGTTGAAATTGTTATTTTCGTCAACTGGTTGTACCCTTACGAGCACAACCCTCAGAAATTTTCGAAAGACTTGTGCGAGCTAGGGAAGACGTAGTCCTTATCTTTCAACATGTGATGACATGCACGAGTCAGTGACCATGCTGGGAATCGAAACCACGCCCCTGTGGTTGAGAGGCTAATGCTCTACCATCACGACCACCAAGGCTTACTATTAGCCGAAAAATAATACTGTAGGGGTAAGATTCCTGTGGCACCGTTATTAATCCAGGATGTGAAATGTTCGAACCAGTTTTTTTTCCTCAGGTTGTTTCAGTACACTATCGAAAACCTGCAGTAATTTCAACCAAACTTGGCACACATTACTGCCGACGTACGAATACTAACACGCAGTTTTTTATGTGACGGGTCATCGGTTTGAAATTGATCCCGATAGTTTTGTCGATGGTTTTATTGTGCGTTAGTAGCTGAACGCAGTTTTAACCCTGGTGTGAAACTACCAAGCTTATCTGTTACGGTTCAAACTGACGGATCAACCTCTATGTGTGTGGCCGGCTATTGTATGAGTTATGCAGAAAAAAGAAGTAATGGAATTAATAAATATTTGGAACATTTGGTGATAACACAATTCAAGAAACGAGGACTACCCAAACACCAAAACTACGTCATTCATTCCACGCTTTGAGCTCCTGAAAATGCTAACTTTGTTGGCGAAACGGGCGTCGAGTAAAATTGACGTAATTCTGGTGATTGGGCAGTTCCTGTTTCTTGTTGAATTGATTCGCCAAATTAGTTATACATTTAACTGAATATTATAATGATGATAATGAACATGAACTGAATATGATGAAAATCATCCAATAGTGCCCATTAGCAAATTTGAAAAAATCATTACAAGTGGAGTCGGTCAACAACTTGCTCATTACTCTCATAGAATTCTCATGAGAGGTTAAAACCGTCAAAACGCACGAAAACATATGGGAAATTGGCACTCGGTCAAATTGGAATTGGCTGGATATGTATCATCGAGTATGTTGTTTCAGCAGTGGTCGTAAGAAAAATGTGCATGAGTATGACTGATTTTGTTCGTGTCGGTTCCGGGATATAAGCAGTCAAAGTTCGTAAAAACGTCGTAGTTGGGTGGGACTGTCAGAAAAAACTGTTTTGTTTGTCGAAATGAGACAAATCAGTATGAAGAAATATTTATCGGAACTTGTTAACAATAATTTTAATTCTACTTATGATAGTATATTAGGGTCTATACGGGGCATAGTCAAAAATATCGTTTTTCGGATTATTTTTTCCAACACTGTTCCAGAACAAACAAGATTTATTTCGGTGAGACATCATAATTTCGGTCTATTCTAGTCGATTGAAATGTATTTTGTTTCTTGATAACTCTCTTTGTTCAAAATATGATTTTTATTAATTTTGTAAAATGCTTCTATAATGAAAACAATTGACAAATTTTTCGTTGGTGCCTACTGATGATTAAACAAAAGGTAAACTAATTTTGTAATGAATTCGGTTGTTCATTATTACCTCTCTTTTAGATACAGGTTGCGTTGATTTTTTTTAGCTCATTCGTAATTTTCTTAATGGATATCTTAAAAACTGTTTGGTCAATTTGGACATAATTTCACTCATACCTTTTTGAAAATATCGACTATTATCCATTATTTTCCAACTTTGTATGATGCGTTTTTAAGATATGCAAATTTGAAGTTTACGGTATTACGATATGTGGTGTCGATTCATTCGATTAAACAAAACTTCAGGGAACCTTTCGATAAATTAAATTATTTTTCTTAACTGTTCGAAATCAATTATTTGATACTATAAATAACCCAAACTAGACAACAATAAGATTCATTTCAACAATACATGCAAATTCAAGAACAAATTATGAATAACGACTTCAAACGTGAAAACTCAATTATTATTATTGTTATTGTTAGAGTTGTTTATTTTTGTTGGTTGTTCAAAATAATTGCTCAATATTAACCACAATAATATAGAAAATATGGAAATCTTAAAAGAAACAATAAATAGCTACTTTAAACCTTTAATTCAAATAATATTATGAATATTGTTATTGATAGGGCAATTTCTACTACTATTTGGCCGCTCCTTGATGACAAGCATATTCCACAGAACAAGAGTTCTGTGGCATATCCCAGGAACCATCATCCTTCTTATCCAGCTTCACCTTTGCAGGTAGCCTAAAACACGCCCATCTGCATATGCATTAGTGTACTAGGTGAAACCCTCGGATGATACCTTATAGCATTCCTGAATCCGATGGATATGCGTCAACGTGATAGTCTAAGTTTCAAGATTTCAGGCACTATATTCTACTGAGAATTGTATTTACTTCCATAAATATTATACCATTTACTACAGTAGTCTTTTAATTGTTTTCATATCTCAATATCACTTTCCCTACTTCTTCGATTGATGATCTATTTATTTTGTGGAAATTCATCTTGAACATAGGATAGAAAAAATAACTTTTGTCTAATTTCCACTCCTATACTTTTATTTCTTACGACCGGTTTTGGCTTATTCAACCATTATCAAGTAAACTAGTAGTAGTAAGTAGTTCACTTCTCCTACTACTTTTCTATCCAATAATCGACGTACAATGTTGTGTGCCGCCTCCGTTCGCTTTCAAACTTAGAGGAGCAGACTCTGAAAAGAGGCAGCAAACTGCGATAAATAGAAGACATCATCTTGATATTCCACCACTTGAATCTACTGAGATCAATTGCAGTCAATCAATTGTTGAAGAAATTCCGATAAGAATCAGCGTTGACACTCAACAATTTTCTCAAACAGCCGCTTCGTATCATTCAAGTCGGATGATGAAAACTATGCTTAAACACGTAATTTTTCACTGAAAATTATTTTTCACTGAAATTATGTTGTATATCAATAGCAATGAAAAATGTATATATGCTATAAACAATGCGGGTTTTTTCTTCTACGCCTATAACAATTTCCTTATATGATAACAAAGTATCATACAATAAATCACGTCTCCCATAAAATGTCAAAATTCATACTACGAATAGTGATAGATAGCTCTGCCTAGTTAGATTTTAAATCATACGATGAGTAAGTAGAAATCAATATAATATGATGGTAGGGCAATAGTGCGTAACTATTGTTTGTTTTTTGATAGTGCCGTTACGTCTATATTGTTTATAACTAATTCATTGCAATTTTGAACAATGTCCATAATATTAACTGAGTTTTTTTGTTTGAAGTCGTTACTCATAAATTATTCTTGAATTTGCGTGTTCGGTTGAGTTCAATTTTGCTCTTGGGTATAGTTTGTATTGAATCGAACTATAGATTCCAAAAAGATATGTCATATAATTCCATTTATCGAAAGGTACCCTAAAGATTTGTTCAATCGATAGTAACAACCCCATATATCGTACTATCGTCAACTTCAAAAATGCATATCTCAGTAACGCAACATACAAAGTTGAAAAAACTTCCATAAATTATAGTCGACATTTTCAAAATGGTATTAGTAAAATAAGGTTCAAATCAATCGAATAGTTTTTGAGATACTCAATAAAAACACTATGAATGACCATACACAAAATTTTACGGAACCTGTATATAAATAAAAGGTATAGAACCTAATGTACAATCATTAAGATTATAATTGGACATGTTAACGAGTCCCGATAAATATATTTCCTACCTGACTTTGTCTTATTTCGACCAGCAAATCCGTTTCTGTCAATACCACCCAACTAAGACGTTTTTACGAACTTTGATCGCTCAAATCTGAGAAACGACACATACAAAATCATTAAAACTAACTCATTTCTCTTATGACCCATGCTCCTACAACATAATACCATTTCAGCCAATTTGACCGAGAGCCAATTTCCCATATAACTATGTTTTCGTGCGGGGTCCTTTGCTAGACTTTAATCATGCATTTCAGTAACCTTAGAAAATGGGAACAAAAACTTGATCATTTCATATCTGAATTCCTCCAGTATAACATTCTCCTCAGAATGATGCATTATTGTGTAACGTGTCAGAAAAGTTCAGCCAAGCTGCACTAGCACTGACTGCCATAGACGTTTATTTGCGTTTCACTCAACTTTTGATACATCGCCCATTCATCATTCCCAACTACTCATGTAATGTTCTGTACACTCATTGTAACCTAACTTGAAACGTAACGGGACTAAGGGGGCTTGAGGTGGGTGTAAACACATCGTGATTGTGATGTCAGCTCTGATACGCCTAATAATGAAGAGATTATGCGGTATCTATTCAGCCATGTAACGGATTATTAGAATAATTATCGGTCAAGCCATAATCGATTCACGGGGCTTCGCAGTATGGCATATGTCTCTGGCTTGTTTTCCATTGAATTAATTACATCCCGACTTGGTCCAGTCTTAATTTGATAACCCAATCGCCAAGTGGCAGGAGACAATTGTTGAAAATCAAGTGGAGAAGAGATCAAATAATGTTATTTTTGAATATTTGTGAAAAGTATGAAGTATGGATGGATATAATTCAAATTGATCATGAAAATCCATTATAGAGAATCACAAAATCTTACCAACCTTCCTTTTAGCACTGAAAACTTCAGAGGTTACCCCTTTTCATAAAGGGGATAATGAAAGAGATCCATCCAATCATCGGCCTATTTCAGACAAATTGATAAAATAATTGAAAAAAATCACATTCTAAACTTTTGCGTAACCAATAATATCATTAATTCTGACTGCGTGAATCACGAAATACTTCTCCAGTAGCTAAAACTCTACAGTTTCTAGAACAAAGGTCTGGATTGGATCAGATCATATTCGATGAATCGGCGACATTTAGTGCACTGTATTGAAGACTCAAATATAGAGGATATTGAATATGGTGTGCCATGCACAGCGGTCAATTCTTCATCCAACCCTCTTTCTGCTTTCACCAGACTGAACCTAACGGCACAGATCACCATTTTTGCAAGCGATACCACCGTCTGATGACAAAACATCGCAACAGCTGCAAGAAAAAAATAGAGAGAAATATATCGATAATAAAAAAATTGTGTTACTCAAACTCTTTAGGATGAAACCTGAAAAATCAATATCACTACAATTTGCTGCAATCTCCCAAACATATCAATCGCTAACGACCACGCTAATCAAACAATAACTAGGTTTCTGGGGGGAGATATTGAATTTTGAAACCCTTATCAATACTCTCTGTAACAAGCTGGCATATGGATACCGAGCCATACAGGTAATTTCAAATAATTTGGGATATTCAGCAGCAAGGACTTTGAGGTATGTTTTTGCATTTTGGGGGAAATGCAGCCAATATCTACTTTAAAACGTATTCGTACTACAAAAAAGAACTATAAGATACATGTGCAGAGTTGAAACAAAAGATTCGTGTAGGGAATTATTCAGAGAACACAGTATTTTGACAGTTGTAACCTTTAATATTGGAGAAACAGTCAGCCTCATCCACTAAAACACAAATTCTGTCGAAACGACTGATTCACAATACAATACACGACAAAATAACAGCATCATATTACCAAGACCTACCAACACTATGGTAAAAGACTTAGCTACAATTGTATCAAAATGTACAATAACCTGCCTACCAGCATAAAGAATATCACGTGTTTCAGATGATACAAAAGGGTCATTAGAAGAAGTTGATACTACAACCTCTTTATGTCTTCAGTTATTACCTTACCATGATTTCACTTACTTATAATTATTTGTTGTGAATTTTTATACGATTCAAGAAATTGAATTTTGTTAACAACATTCAACATTTCATAACAATGAGAGATAGATGGAATATATTTCGTGGTCCAACAGAACCATATAAGCATGTTAGCCTATAATTAGGGCCCGTTATGCACCCATCGCTGCTGGAAACTGGTTCAATCTTGAAGGTAACTTATATCGTGAGCGAAAGAATGCAGCCTTCAAACCGATACCATTTTCATACTCTCCCTGTTTAGAACCTCCAGAGGTGTGCTTCTCATATTGCTGCCACTGCTGGGCATTCCGTGATGATGTTGGTGGATGACTCCTCATCCTCCAAGCACCATCTGCATTCGGTATCATCCGTGATACCTATAATGTTAGGGTGCTTTTAAAGATAGCAGTGACCCGTCAGAAACCCTACCACTATTTGATATCCTTTCTGCTCATTGAGAGCAGAGTCTTGGTTCTTCTAGTAGAAGGGCCTTCGAAGTGGAGTTTTGATTGTCTCATGCCTCCTGTCCTGTCCTATGAGTGTCTTCAACGCCCTAATGGGTGCCGTCCTCATTGCACTTGTCGTAAAAAAGCAGGCAAGTCTTTGTACTCAATCTGATTGAGTTTTTGATTTGCTGGAAACTGTACCTTGCTATGATGGCTCCGTTATTAATCATTGGGCGAATGAGAGTCGTATACATCCAGTATAGAATCCTAGGGATGAGCCAAATGCCCATCTGCATACGCAGAAAGCAGCTGTGGCTTCATCTAACCCCCCTCAGTCCCTATGAACGAGTTGCCAACCCGGTACACGTGCCGGAGTACACTGAGCGGATGTGGCTCCAGTACCTTCTCTCTGATGTATCTGTCCACCATCCTTTCAGTTGTCTTCACAAGAAAAGACGTAAGGCTGATGGCTATGAACACTTTTGCCTGAGTGTAGTCTCTTTTATGACAATAAAGTATTTCTGATTCTGATTCATATCAAGATGAATTCAGAGCACCAAGTAGCACATTCTCGCTTGGTTTCTCCAAAGTTGATGTATCAAAGAAATAGTCCGAAGTTACTTCATCACAAATTACTAAGCCTGGATTATTGTTACACAATGAAAGTGTCTTGTGGCATTCGTGTCAGTCAACTTAATAATTTGTGACGAGATAACAATTCCACATTTTTCCCTTCCCAATTTGAACGTGTGATTTGTTTTTCAATTTGAGATGAATTAAATTTGTGATAATGTATAGGGTACCTAATAAGCTGTCTTTTTTATTACACCAAAACTTTTCAGTCCTGATTTCCACTGATAGTTCTGAACGAATCTATTCCATTTCTTGCCCACGTTATCATTGGAAATGAACTGACACCTCACGTCGTTAAGGAAATAGAATATATCTCCATGTATAAACATGTTGGTGAAATCAAACTGCCAAAAGTACATTTTTTACTCGGCGCAATATATTTTCCGCTTTCGACAGGAAACCATTAAGAAGCATTTATCAATATTTAATGACATCTCATTTCGCGTACAGCAGTCACATAATGTTCACCACATCATTTTCCTAAAATGGAAGGTCCCTCTCGACTTTTATATCTGAAAATACTTTGATCATCATTAGATGCTGAACATCAAGATAAATTCAGTGAAAAAAATCATTTATAAATGACAAGTCGTTCGAGATTTTTCATACATTACTGAAGGGAAAACGAGCTGAGATCTGCTGTAAATTTATCTCTGATGGAAGAGCCCTTATCGCAGGTTTTTGGAGGAGTGGAAAACGTTTGAATATGTTCATTCGATTTTCTAAGGGTCCGTGAATAAATGACTGTGGAATGCAAAAGACAAGCTGGATATAGATTAGTGTGTAGTGTGGAAATTTGGTTTTGCACGTACATTAATCAGAAGGGAACGGATTGGTATTGTGTCCGATTAAAAATTGTCAATTTCAGTTTATGAATGAGCACTTTCCCGCAACGAACCAGGAAGCCTTATGGAAAAATTTTCACCGCTTACTGTTTGGTTTGACCTGAACGAAACTGTCGCTGGGCATAACCCAATCATATGAATAGTTTTCAAAATGCAGAGTGTTGAGGTTGTAAAGCAGCAATTTTTTTTTAATATGCTCACAGAAAAACTCTACCACATAAATGTTTTGCACGACCAATATTTCTGACAAGGCACTGATTTCAGACTGTTTTTTTCAAAAATAAAGTTAGATCTATACAGGTTGAGTGAAGAATTATTTAAATTAAGATTACTAATTGTCCATATCAATTAAAATGTGACCAAACCAACTTTCATACTTTAATGTTTATCGTATGATTGTGTCAAAATTGAAAACTCCGATATCTTGTAGGTTTTGTGAGTTAAAAAGTCACTTTTTTCATGATATCTTGTGTATTTTCAATAGGAAGGTATTTAACTATACGAACTACTTAATTCTTGTCCGCAATTGATATACAGTGTGAGCCAGAGAAAGCGTAAAACTAATATTTTTTCTAATGGGCGATGAATTCGAAAATTCCGATGAATCCCGATATCTTTGGTCATTTCTTTCAGTTCAAATATATTATTGAAATGTCGAGCACTCATATACAGTTTCGCTATGACCAGTTCTTGAGATACAGATGGGTACCTACCTAATCCATTAAAAGTGGCGACTGGCTAGGCATCTGTTATTTAAAAAAAATCATTAGATAGAGTTGTAAGAATATGATGAAAATGTCATAAAAACTTTTCGAAAAATAAGGTTTTCCTAGTGAACATTCACAATCGTATTGTTTCCCTCAGAAAAGAAAATAATTTCAAAATGCTTCCATAGTCATACGGAGAAAAGTTATCGAACAATTTTAAATTTCGTTATCAAACGATTCCAACAGAAGGTGTTTTGCATTAATTAATATCCGTTACTCATATTTCCTTATTTTTTAAGGGGAACAATTCAAAAAATATCATATGGTTGTGTACATAGAAAATGTCATAGAGGGTGTGGAATTTGGAAATTTGGACAAAAAATTTACGGTGTGTATGTGTAGGAAAGATTTTTGGTGATGAATTCATCCGAAATCATGTCTTATTTTTTTTATTTCAATTGTCCATCACGACAAAACTGTTGAATAACGTGCAAGGACTTTGCTGAATGTTTTACAAGACGTTAAAAAATCCCAATTTTTTCATTACCCCCGTGACATTTTTATTCAGTACAACTTCTTCATAACATTTATAATAAGGAATATCTTAGCCAGTTACCCCTCTCAATGTATTACCCTGTGTATCTCAAAAATCGACAATATTTTTCAATATTGTGCGTGATTTCTGGATAAAAAATACTTTTCGGTATTTTTATTATCACTTAGCGTTCGTCTGATACTGTATATATAAATTTTTGACAATAAGTGTTTTGAATTGTTCATAGTAATTCTTGAAGCTCAAAATATCAAATGAAAATATAAATATCCTCAACAAAAAAATGTGATTTGTTGACTCAACCAGCTCAAGCTTTTTTTTTTATTTGGATATTGTCAATTTTAGTGTTATACGTGGTTTGGTCTCATCTTCGCTTTAAATCATTTGCCCTGCATCCAATAATAGTTTTTATTGAAACCTGTATCTAGAATAACAATACAGGCCGTTTCTTTTATCATGTGGTAACATTGCTATATTCTAAACCGTAATAGAAACAAAGACGATTAAATGGGAAAAAAGGTAACTATTGTGGTGAGCAGTAAATTGGTCGTTTAATTAAAAATTTATCATTACGTAGTTCTAGTATATTTTGAATACAATAAAAGTTTCCTCATTAATTTTTTATATTTTCTGAAATAACCATTCTATTCGTAAAAAACCGAAAACAGCATTTTTAGTTTTCCCTGTATAAGTCGGGAAGGGCGAGAGTCCCCGTAGATTTTCTCTGACCAATGTACTGCTCACCACAATAGTTACATTTTTTCCCATTCAATCGTCCTTGTATCCATTACGGTTTAGAATATAGCAATGTTAAAACATGATAAAAGAAACGGCCTGTATATTTGATCAAAATCCAGTTCTGAATTAATGTTTACAATATTGCAGAAAGAAGTTGTAAGCACTTGTATGATTATGCCAATGAATATGAATATGAATGAATATGGATATGAATATTTTGTATTATATCTGAACGATATTGAACTTTTTGTTGAATCTGAGTTTATAAACCTTTTCGACGAAGAGACGTTGCTTATCTGTAGTGATGTGAATCTAGATAGAGCTAGCTGTCCATAAAATGAACGTGGTTTTAGAAACTGTGAATGAGTATTTATCCACCAACAAATTAAAGTTGAATTAAAAGATATAATCAATATCAATAATATAAACCTAAATATAAATAACAAAAAAATTGGAGTTGTGTCAACAGTCAAATACCTTGGTTTTCAACTAGGTAATTTATTGAGTTTTGACAGTCATATATTCACAAAAAAATATCAAAGAAACTTTATTTTTTCAGTAGAATAGCTCAACATTTGTCGATACAGTCCAAAGTTACAGTTTAAAACACTATCAATCAGCCTTATTTTGACTATTGTGCGTCTATATTATTTTTATTCAGTATGAATAAATTAAATATGCTACAAAAACTCCGTGGAATGAGGATAATATTGAAAACAAATCGTCTTACTCCCATAAAAAATACTTATGCTAAATTGTTTGAATTGGTTGTCAGTTGAAAATAGAATCTACTATTTCACAATGATTTTGGTATTCAAAATAGTAAATGGTATGGCACCAGAATATTTTTTACGGTACCTCGACTTGAACAAAAACATTCATAATTATAATACCAGAAATTTGAACAATATACACATAAACAGAACTGCATTCAGGAGTACCATGAACTCGTTATTTTTCAAAGGTTTCTGAAAATTCAACGAATTGCCAGAATCATTAAAAAAATTGCCACCTTGGAAGATTTCAAAACAACGCTTAAGGAGTTTAAAAAAAAATAAATAGACCCATAAAAAAGAATCCAGTAAATATAATCTGGACACTTCATTGTTTTAATCATTGCTTTTAATCGTGTGATTTCATTTCAACTATTTTATTGCTGCACATAACCTATTAATCTGTAACCAAACCAAGCCGAATAATTTTATTGTGTGTATATTTATATTAATTTTGCCGATTCATTTATTTATTCATTCTTCTGTTTGTTATTTTATTACTATTCATTCTTACTATTTTTAAATATATTTCGTGGTGTTTATTTTATTTACTATTCATAGTTTGTATATTTGTATATTTTGTTAATTAATATAAGGTAATTTCATGGGGTGAAAATTATATTTATTGTAGTAGGCGAATCGTCCTTCAGATTAAAGTGCATGAAAATTTCAAATGAATAAACCAGTCACAAATTGTCCATGAGGGAGCTGTATTTATAGTCCTTCAGAAATAATTAATGCTAATTCAATTTTGAATTTTCACTGATTATACTGCCCCAATTGATTGCAAACCCATATTCATTTCTGCAATATGAAATACATTCTTTCCTAGACAAAACACAAGAATTGTGGCGTAGTAGTTGGGTGAGATTCAGAAGGAGAGAACAAAAAAAACACCATTGTCCTATCACTCATTTTCGACTACAATGCATTCACATTGCGACATATATTTCAACTTCACAGTTGGCAATCTCTTTCGAGGAAAAATATTGGCCAGTGGATATTCGTTCTGCAGAGCAATGAAATAATAAATAGTAGTAAGTATTTGGCACACTCTCAAGATTCATATCGGGTGTATATTTTTAATGGTGCCAACTAAATTACTCGAAAAGATCTTGTGAAGTGAAAATTTGGCGCCAGTCCTTGGTTAACTGAATATATTCCTGAGTATTAGTTTTTGTAGTATGACGACCACGCTAGATGACTATCACTTAGGTGTAATTATTAGTGAACATCACCGACAATGAAAACTAACGTGTCATATTTCTCGGTTGTCATGCCAACGTGAGAAACGTTGGTTTGAAACACCAATGTCAAAAAAGAGTTATTTTTGCACCAGTGCGACAAGTAATCAAATGTATCAAAATAATTCAAAACCAGTACTTATCTTCGTATATTGTGCTCTAGCATTTTTTTGGTAAATGGCTACTTATTTTAGTAAAAATATTCTGCATCTCTTTTCTTTTTCACAAAATTGCTCAATATTTAAGGATATACAGTTTTATGTAATTTTCCAATATAAGCACAATTGATCCATATAGGTGCTGCACACAAATTATTTATATTATACGCAAATAATACCTACACTGGATTCTTAAATGATTTCATGTATAGTTTTTTTCGGTTTCTGTGTTGTTTTTCAGATATGGCACTTTTTTTCGAAATGAGAGGGTCTAAGAATATGTAACTTGTGTTGGAATCATTGCATTGTAAATTTTCGTCAAGTAATACATTCACTTGTTGAATCCATAGGCACAGAGTTTTCTTGAATTTTAATGCCTATTCATGAAGTTCGATTGGTTGGTGAAAGATTCTAGGCCATCAAACTTTCAACAAGTAAGGTAAGAGCACAAGTATATGATACTACTTGCCAACGACTTGAATTAAAAAAAAATATTTGTGCTTTAATGATTCAGTCTCCAGTTTTGAGTATAGAAAAATATGAAATCGACAAAAGTTTATTTAAAATATTTCTAATGAATGTACCAGCTATCGACAGTATTCTTTTCATGTGCCAGTGATTGATACACCAATAATTGACACAAAATAAATGCAATATTTATGGTTATAATAATAATATAGACACAAACTAAACTTTCGGTATTGTGCAATGCCTCAAATGTGGTAAGTCATCTTTATATTCTCTTCAATCTTCTGAAGCAATGCTACTAACATAATCCAGGCTATCTCCTCCACTCTATCCACTCTTCTTAATTTCCAGATGAACTTCCATATACTTTTCTCATTCTCTTGGATCTCCATAGCTTTTTTCTCTATAGCATTTTTCCTCCAAAGCATTTTTCTTCTTTTCTCATTTTCTTTTTTGCTTTCTATTACGAGTTGAAAACTGTCTGTTCTTCAAGAACTGGATGATGAACTTCAGCTAGAGCTATTTATCCTCTGCTCCAGAAGGTTTTCTTCGTTGGTTGTGAGAAAAGTGATTGGTCCCATTCGGAAATCTACAGGTAGCTTCCCGGATGATTGGTATAATAATGTGGTTCTAGGAATGGAGTATATTCTAGAAGCTGTAGCTACGGGTATCCCTTTCGATATATCAGCAAAGGCAGCATAGGTACAACTGATCTTTGGAATAGTTTTTCTTTGGCGCCATATCTGTGAAGACTGATGCTCCAGTAATTGACAGTTGATGTACTAATGATCGACACTCCTGTCAATGACTGATACCGAAAATTTGCTTGATTTCATATTGAGAGGAGAGCCCATTTGTGTTTATCAAAACAGTTCAGCCTGATCGCATTATCATCAACTGATGTATCAATC
The DNA here is from genome assembly GCA_958502065.1 of Chrysolina americana. Classification (NCBI taxonomy): domain Eukaryota; kingdom Metazoa; phylum Arthropoda; class Insecta; order Coleoptera; family Chrysomelidae; genus Chrysolina; species Chrysolina americana. The sequence continues at coordinate 48,388,156 of OY293420.1, forward strand.
ATCGACATATATGTCAATTACTGAAATGAGCAGGTTTTTCTTGATCAAATCATTGACACCCAGACAAATATTAGGTTAGATCTAACCCTCTCAGGAACGAATCAAAGGTGTTAAATAAACACCCTTAAAATATATGGAATGATCAGACATTAACACAACAAAAATTAAAAAAATATCATCGAGTGGACTCACCTTAACAGTTTGCTTTAGAATCAGAGATAATCTTGATGTGATGCACTTCGCTTTTTTATATCCGAAAATTGCATCAGCTGGTCACTGTACTAAATCTGATAGAGGATTAGCGTATACTTCATTCTTGAGGGTTTCTCAGAAATATTGTTAATATTATAACATATAGTCTTATTATTTAGAAGAAAGTGAGCAAGTGTCAATCACTAGAATACTGTCAATAACTGTGGCTTTCACCTTAAGTAAATTCACTGATCATAGTAAATAATAATTCTAACATATTCACTGAAATTTTGTGGAGTTATGAATCTTCAAAGGTTACTTTCATTCTCAAAAGAATTTCGAGTGATTCGGAGCAGAAAATAGATAACTAATGCTTGAATATGTCAGTATAACAATTTCAGTGCACCGCAGTGCAACTGTTTTGTGAGTTTCAGCTTCTCTCTACACTCTTCACTATTATTTTACTTTCATTCAGTGTATTTTGATAAGTTTCAAACGTCATAACTAGGGCTACATCCGAGGATAATAATAAAATGTTCTCAGATACCTTACAATGATTCGTGATATTTTATTACACAGCTATTGTCATATTCTCATTGAGTTTTCAACCCACGAAAATCACCGTGTGAAAATGTTCAAACTGAATTGCTATGCATTGACATATACGCGAAAAAATGGATAAAATGTTTTAAAAAAATTCCCTCCATGTTATTTGAATCAGCCGCAAAACTTGACTAACTCAAATTCAATTTTACCTGGATAAAAAGTCACAATTGTTACGATTGAGAATTCAATTGGAAAATTATTGGTACTTTTGTAACCATGTTTCAATCTGCATGGCAGGAATGCACAACAGACTAATTGAAGTATTGCAAGTATATTTTTCTGGGTCCTATGAAACCACAACGGTTATTTTATATGGAAATTGATACATCTCAACTCCCAACTTCAATATAAGCAAGCATATTTCCCAAACATCATTACATTTTATCGAGCAAAAGTTTAGAGTTGGGTAATATTTCCCTCTTCAGAAGTTTTCACTGGGGATAATTTGATTAGAATATATTTTATACTCGAAATTGAAGACTTGATATCGTTAACAAAAGGACTTCTAACTCAATTACCTCATTATTGAAAACAGAGGGAATTGAAATGACAAAGAATTTGCTCCAGAGTTGTCCAAGTGTTTCATGAAGCCTTTTCATCCTGTGATCTCATTTGTTTCCGATTTTCAGGGACTAGAGAGGAATCCGAATGAAAATATTTGAAAACACATACATTGCTTATAAGTATTTAGAGACAGCGGTGATATCGTTCAAAATGAAGCTCTCGGAAGGAACCGCTCAGCAGATTTGAAAAAAGAGTTTGTTACCAATTGGATAATGAAGGTACCCAAATATTTTCATGGTAAACATGAAGCACACCCATATTTTATATAGATCATCAATTGCCTAATTATTATTGTTCGGCAGGGTTGGACATTGGCCAAAATGCAGGTAGTTCTGTGTAGAACCTTTCTGCTCATCGCTGCCACACCTCGACCTCCGTAGTAGTTCTGATTTTATGATGAACTCCTGGATATTTTCCAGGTTTTTCTGTGAGATGACCAACACTGAGCTCAAGTTTTGTAACCAATACGCTACAACAGTTCGTCGTTGGCTCGCAGTACGGCAAATAACCGTAAAATTGAGACGAGCTTGTCACGAAACAACACCCTCTACGTATGATACGAATGCTAGTGAATGCGAGAAAGTCAATAATGAGGCGTACAAGAAGCATCCCGCAACAGCTTCAGCACAATGCAACCCAATAACCCCTGAAGAACGTCGATTAAATCTACTCTACATTGCAACTGATTTTCCATCCTTGTCCTACGGCAGGCAGATTTTTTTCATGTGGCTATTCTCAGCATGATCTGTTTTCAAATTCTGAGATATCCGTTTAACATTGGTCCCACGGTATTTCCTTTCGGCATTTGTCTTTACTGTTTAGTCTACAAACATGAGCAATCGAGTTGAACTATTGGAATACAAGGTATACTCCCGGTACATAGATTTCCGAGTAGGCTGAATGCACATTAGACGGCAATTTAGTTTTCTTCGAAACAATGAATGGAACAAGGCTTCTGTAACTAATACAATAACAGATTATCATAATTATTACAGGGCCACTTCAGTTCATCAGGCAAATATAGTTAGGGGATGTTAGTACTGCTAGCTTCATTCTGAATCTACCTATTCCACAAAGTGAATTGATCGTTAGACGAATGAATAGAACTGTAACACAGATGGTACAGTGTAGATAATTAAATTACATTCAAATCTCTTTATCGAAACTATACCGGCATAGGCAAAGTGTAAACAATAAAAAGTTGATGAAAACTCTTGAGTTGTCCTTCCATTGTAGAAAAAGAGAGTTTATTTGGTGATATTAATCATAATCACCACATAATTTTCAGTCCATTGCCTCCCCTCGCCAAAGAAAACTGGACATTAGCCACTATATACCGCAAAAAAAAATTTGAACTTCAAATTTTTCAACATGTCTGCTGGATTTGATTAGCTGGAAGAGTATGGGATATACTCATTCATTTGTAAATTGAATAAAGTAAGACCAATTCCCCTGAAAAGAAAATATTGATTTCCATAGTAGCTATGCGAACCCATTGCGCTGTCAGTTAACTGAGGAGTCATTTAAAAAGCCGTCAACATCATCCTTTCACATCATCTGGAATGCTATGGAATTGTGAAGTATCGTTGTTACGGGTTCCATCACCAAAGAATCGGATTAATAAATGGAATATGTTTTTGTTCTTCTCTGATGGATATTTGCTTTTATTGAAAAACGTTCAAAGGTCCTCTCCTGAACGGTTTCCGTAAGATAAATCCAGAAAATTCCTGTCTTTAGTCACGATCATGAAAAATCTAGAACGATAAGAAATGATCGACATCAGAGATCGACTGATTTGCTTGATTATATCTCACATGGGCTGTGGTTGAAATGCGGTTTAATCCAATCATCCGTAGGTGCATGGGTTCGAACTTCAGCACGGTCACCGGTTTCGTGCGTGGCATTACACGTTAAAAAGGGTAAGGGCTACGTCTTCCCTAGCTCGCACAAGTCTCTCGAATACTTCTGAAGGTTGTTGGTAAGGGTGCAGCCAGTTGACGGATATAACAATTCAAACAATTCCAAACAATATTTATTTATTCGTGGAATTACATATCACCAAGTCCATTGATCGAATTTGACAACAGTGATTCTTCGCCAGGTTTCCATCGTATGACCTGCGCAGATCTCTACTCGTGGTGGTTGATGGAGTTTCATCCCACACTCTATATATGAATGCTGCACTAGGACGGTTTCTTGCTGAAAATTCTAGAATGAAGATCCAACAACTTGGCAAAAGCTAGTCTTTTTTATGGAAGGGCCGATCTCACAGTGTAATAATCTCAGGAGTATCCATACATATCAATGAAGTTCTCCATTTTGATGCTCGGTATTACCACCAGCAGTACTCTTTCATAGGAAAACAACATGTGAGGTCCATTGCCAAAAGTGCCTTTCGAAACTTTGAATTTCCGTTTCGTCTCAAAAGCTATTTTACTTTCTAACAACTGACTATGATGTGCGAGGCACAGGTCTGACCTGTACTGGAATACTGTTTCCATGTTAATCCTTGGCACGCACAAGTTTTGACTTCTGAGGGCTGTCATTCGTAGGACGGCAGCTGGTTAACGGGAAAACAAAAAAAAACAATGTAAAGAGTGCATGCGCCAAACACTATAATTTTTGAGAGCCATCAGTCTCTTCGGTGATGATTTGCTCACTTTTCTGAAACATTGCAGTAAATTTGGCGATATGTTTCTAATTTATAAACATTTCAATGTATTTCTTCTGGAATATCTTCAGTCGTTCCACCTTTAGCGTTCTCATCAGACTGACCAGCCGAGCCTAGTCTTCACATCTCTGTCGTCACTTCGAAGACATGAACATTGCTTTTCCATGGCTCGTTCTTTAGAGGGCGAAACTAATAGTAGTAGTAGTATTTTTTCAGACACATCTGCTGTTAATGATATTCGACCTGAATAGTATCGAATTGATAAGTGATTATTTTTCTACCACAAAACGAAATAGTAATGACAGAAATTCTGCAATGCTTTTTATTCATGGATTCTCTGGTATATTAAGTGAATTCCAAAGCATATTGGTCTCTTCGCTGGAACAAATCTTCATCTGAAAAGTAGTCATTGATGTTAATTCACGAATTATATAATTTCTTCATACCAAAGTATTCGCCTGGTGGATATTCTTGCTAATTTCTTGATGAATGAATTCATCTAAATTCTGGGTGAACTTCTGAATATCCTTTCGAGTTCAAAATCATTCCAAATGTTTTAAATTTTCGTGTAAGGGTATCAATAACGTGTGCTTGTGGATTGAAAAGTATTAAATTGTGAACTCCTTCTCAAAGTTTGATTGGGTTGACAACTCCGCAATGAATGGGTATTAGTTCACACATTATGGGATTGTTATGGTAAATGAGATTAAATCCTCATGATCTACTGGAGAACTCAGAAAACCATAAGTATCGCCATTTTTGTCGGTTTAATCCAAGCCAGCACTCTTAGGACGATTGACATCTAGTCAGCCGCGATTATTTGAAACTCCTGACTGGTAACCTGCACCTCAATAGGTTGAGACAGACTTGATCCTGATTATTCTCCTCTCATACTTTCGTCGTTTTGATGGTACTGACGTTTTTCACGCCGCCCCGTTACCAATCGACCTCGCTTCATATATTTTTCAAGTTTGTCCATGTATTCGACTGTATTGAATTCTACATTTTTCATATGCCAATCTTTTGGGTGGAACTTTTGTAGATGATGATGTGTCCTAAAATTAATGAAACTTAGTGGGCCATCTTCATTTTCTTTTATGAAATTTGTCGATGTCAAATCATACCACTTTTTTGTAGGGTCAAGCCAGGTACATTTCGATACTAGAACCCCAGAATAGTATAAAAATAATAATAGTGAAAACCCTTGGTCTGTTATGGCAGTAGACAGTAATTATTATAATTTGCAATAGCGTTTGGGAATGATTTTTGGTGGCGTTTTTAGTGAAAAACTATTACTATGACCGGTAATATTTTGTTGTTTACAATGCCTCAGGTTGAATTGAATTCAATTGACATTTGAACTCCTATGATACCAGTCAGTAATTGATTGAAGGGGTTCGACAATTTGTTCATAGAAATTTCTGTTATTGTTTCAATGTGAGTTTGGTGGTAGTATTCTAATCCTGTTGACTGAAGAAAATATTAAAATTATCAAAATTCGATTATTCCTTTATGAATTAGTATTAAATTGATCAGTGGTAACAGTTGAGCCGAACGCAGTTCTAAGTTTTAGATATCACATCAGGCTATGCATCATCCTGAATATTTTTGATAGAGAAGACCTAACAGAATGGGAAAATTATAAAGAAAATTGTGTTCGTATTTGATGAAATATGTTGGACTGTACTTTGAAGATTGTCTGATTATACCCCATCACTAATAGTGATGCCTATAAAGTAATTTTTTTTTAATCATCGCCAAAATCACATCTTTCGGAAATTAAAGGTCAAGTTCCTACGGAACACATAAAATGGTTACTACTGCAATAAAAAACTCTTGTATCGATTCTAGTATGGAAACCAACACTCTAATAATCATTAAATAAATAAAGTTTAAGTAACAACTTCCGATTGGAGTGCAAATTGAGTGACCGGCAAAATCATCTGATTCAACTCCACTGAACGCTTTTCTTCGTAGATATTACTAATCAATTTTTCACAATGATTAGACAGTTGATATCGACAATCTCAAGAGGCCATCATGAAATTTATATTTTTCAACATGATATTCGACGATATCGACAGACTCAAGAGACCATCATGAAGTTTATATTTCTTTAAATGATATTCAACAAAAATCCAAGCATGGACAATTATTTATCAGTTTATATGTTAGTATTTCGTTTGAAAGAACCACCCCATTTTTGATTCAGAAAAATTATAGAATAATGAAATCATACTGTTTCACTCCAGCATTGCTGGAACTGAATTCAGTTCAACCACATATACCTATGCCATTTAAGTTTTTTGTTCAACTGGAAATGAGAGGCAGCAGCAAAATTTTTCAAAATTAACGACTGACTGAGTTTTACAATAGCTCTTCTTCCACTCACTGTACAATGAATTCGTGAGTTCTGTGACATGAAGATTACCTCTCCGAAATTACTGAAATCCGATTTTCACATCTCACCTCACGCTCAAGAGAACACTTATCCTTCTCCAGATAGTTCAATGAGTTCTTTCCGCTGAATTCAATCTAGTCGTTTTTTCTGGCACTCCTTTTATATCCGGATTTCCAGCTTGGCAAGCATATAACACGATCAAGCTGAGAGGAGCTAATATTGAAAGACACAAAAAATCATGAAAAAGTCATTTCTCGCTCGAAATAATAATATTTTCGGACAGAAAACGGTCCCCATCCAGTCGCAGATGTTTGTTATCCGCTGTCTCTTGCTAAACCGCAGTTCAGCGCTACTGGTTCCAGTTTTTCTTCTTGGGTGACAGTTGTATTGCGATTATGACGCATGATGGTGCGATTCAGTTGACAATGTTGAACACAAAGCCACCTAGACTAAAACTCATATAAATATATATAGGGTGATTCAGAATACAACAAACAAACTTGCTGAGATGATTTTCCGTTTGACGTGTAATTTCATGTACGGACGAGAATTCAACCTATACAAGACCCCCTCCAAATAGATTGGTCCCTCATCCAGTTATCATGTTCATCCTCCATTATGGTGAAATACAGAACAGATTACGAAATATAACAAATGAATAACATTTCATGACGTGCGATATATATTTCCAACCTTAGAAGTTCTCGCTTCGGAATGAATTAGTAGATACAACTCGGGAAGTACTCCCCAGAGAACATTTTATTCTATCGACGTCAAAAATAGAGAGACTGAGATACAGTGTGTTGAAATTCCAAAAAATTAAAATTTTCACAAAATGTATCTGCGTAACTATAATGCTAGGGGTTATACCTACAAATAGTGGCTATTGAAACCCAAATGTTACAGCATGAAACAAACAATTCATTGCATAATAACAATGGAAATGTGAAAAGTTGAATACAGATTTCGAATAAACACTCTCAATAACAATTTTGATTACATACATGTCTTACCCTGATAAGCATGACCAAACCTCATTACTACTGAGTGAAAAGGCCAAGCCTTTAGCCGCACTGGCTATGAGAGAATTAATCAGTTAACAACAGCCAACATCTGGTCAATGACTATAGGCTCTCAATGATTCCTTCTGTCATTGAATAACTTTATGTCTCTATGATTCTGCCAGTAAAAACGTGTTGAAACAAATTGATGTTTTTCAAATTATGGTTCTTCCAATATCTCTTGGTGCAATGAGCTCAACACCAATAGCACCCCTGCATGTGGAAGCTCATGAACACCCTTTGGACTATTGAAGAATTCACCTTAGTGAGTCAGTGTAGCCAACGTGTGGGTTAAGTAGGTAGGTGAGGTGTTTTGCTATCATGTAGGTGGGCGAATCATGACTCATTCATAAGAGATTCTACTCACTTTATTGAGAAAATTGGGAACATCCGCTTAACACCAACTGACCTCCTAGTCAGTTTTCATGTCACCTCCTTATTCACGAACATACCTATTCCCGAAACTATGACTCTTCTCTGTCAATTGTTGCCGGATGACCTCGCTGACTTGTTTCAACATGTCCTCACCACTACTTATTTTCAGTGGGATGGCAAATATTTCGAACAACTAGACGGCGTCGAGCCCTCTCAGCCCAGTAGTAGCGAACTTGTATATGGAGACGTTTGAACGGCAAGCTCTGGATTCAGCGCCAAATCGACCGTCTACATGGTTTCGCTATGTGGACGACACATTTGTCGTGTGGTCACACGGGAGGTTGGCACTGGAAGGGTTTATTCACCACCTTAACAGCCGACCCTCAGATTCAACTCACGGTGGAAGAAGAAAGAGATGGACAACTGCCTTTCCTGCATGTCTTGGTCATCAGAAAACCGGATGGGACTTTGGGCCACAAAGTCTACAGAAAACCCACCCATACAGACAGATACCTACACAAAGACTCGAATCATCACCCAGGGCAAAAACGTGCAGTTTTAAAAAGTCTAAACTCCAGAGCGCAACGCATCTGTGAGCCGGCCCATCTGAAATCGGAACTGAGACATCTCAATATTGCCTTGCAAGCCAATGGCTACACCCGGCAAGAAATTGCTAGGGCTAGTAACCCTAGGTTGCATCGAGAAGACGGCAACAACGCGATAACGCCTACAAGCAGAGCTTTCCTTCCTTATATCAAAAGAGTCACGGACCGGATTGGTAAAGTACTGGCGAGACACGACGTCAAAGCCATTTATAAGCCGACCAGACAAATTGGTTCATTGCTACGTTCAGCGAAAGATCCACGAGACCACCTCGCTACGCCCGGTGTATACCGATTACCGTGCTCTTGCGGGTCTGTATATATCGGCACCACCCTCCGCAGCATAAAAACCAGGATTTCTGAATATCACAGGCAATGTAGGCTAGCCCAGACAGAGAAGTCTGCTGTGGCATTGCACGCCCATGGAGAAGGTACACATGACATCCTGTTTAAAAAATACTGAAGTGATCTCAACAACAAAACATTATCATGCCCGTCTCAATAGAGAAGCCATAGAAATACATAAACACAGAAATAATTTCAACAGAAAAGAGGAATCATTAAAGCTGAACAAAGCCTGGTACCCAGCCCTGAAAACACGAAGATAAAACAATCACATAACATAATCGATCAGGTAGGAGGGGGCAATCACAACTCATTATTAGACAGGTAGACAATTGCAACATACCACCCGGCCAGGTAACCCAGTCACCCCAAGTGAAACAAAATAATCAAAATAGCCAGGCTGCGACTATAAATTGCGAAGAATTTCAAACAGTTGTATCAGTTTTACGTCGCTCTTCGAGAAGACTAAAGCTATGCTGAAGATACTCACCGCAGTTCTGAGCGAAACGTTCAGTGGAACCGCCTCCACGGAGGTGAACCGACCACGGCCTCAAAGCCCGGAAACCATACCTCAGGATTAATCCAGTATCTATTGATAGATACTGGAAAAGGCACACAAAAAATTAATTGAACTTGCATACCAACCCGTTCCTTTCATAACATGGTAAACGTAATCGTAATTATAATTAGGCAGATATGCTCCCAAAAATTAATAACTCACTGAAACGTTGGGATAGAATCTAAAAAAATCCATTAGGAATCTAGTCGCGTTCTTACGTACTTCACTGCACAATTCTGATGTGCTTCAATTCAGTTCCGAGAAAATTACTGAAACCATTCAACTCCTGAGGTGAATTTATGAATTCAATATCCTCACAGGCATTCACTTATGCAAGGAACGTGTTTTATTTAGGTTATTGTTTGTCGTGAGTGAGTCAGTGTTTGTAAAGCACGCTCTGATATCTTGAAGGTGACAAATCTGGTGAAATTAATGCGATGAAAATCATGTGATACAATTTCTGTTGCTGGTGTTGAACAGATACAGTAAATTTAAACAACGATTTTCCGAGTAGCTCAACAAAGTTGACATATGCACAGTCCACTGTCAATTTTTTGTTGTTACCTGCCTTAACCATCAGTATTTCTGTTGTCTGATTGGTCCAGGGAGCTAGTTGGGTATTTATATGAACAGGAAGTTAGGCCTTGCTTATTTTTAATCATTCTTTGGTTCCATCGGTCGTGATGGTAGAGCGCTTGCCTCTCAATCACAGGGGCGTGAGTTCGACTCCCAGCATGGACACTGGTCTCGTGCTAGGAATCGCACGTGAAAAGCTAAGACCTTGTTAATCCTTGGCAAGAGCTGTCGTTCGTAGAAGGACGACAGCTGGTTATCGGAAAAAACAACTATAAATTGAAATTGTTGGGCTGTTTTTCAATTAGAGGGCCGATTCCACCACTTCTGCTTAGTGCTTTGAGTGAGGCGTATAGTTATGAATCTGGTAGAATATGATATAATAATTATATCATATTTGACATACCATTCAACATATACTATCGGGTTCTTTTTGTTGTTCAGCATAGGTTCTGCAACAGGCGATTTATCGGTGTGCTTCAATCTACAATTGGCCTTGGCGTGGTCTTAAGATTGATAGAGCATTTTGTGCCGCAGGTGCATGGAACACGATATACTCCAGACAAGCTCAGCAAGTATTTCTGTGCCCTTCGCTGATCTAAAAAAAAATGATCTTTGGATTTCAAATTGGTATGTGTTTTCTTTCGATGAACTGTCGTATTGACTGGAGATGTTGATTTTTTATCAAATCAACTGAGGAATGTAGTTGGTTATCTTTTTCTGTTTCTGAAGTGAATTAAATCGGAAGACCAAACTATCCGAACATCTTCTCACATCTGATGGCGATCATATTATCGCGACTGAGGCTGTTAGCTTGCTATGAGCCCTATCGCTTGATAACAATTAAAAACAAGGGAGACTGGAGTCATGCTCAGTACACCCACTAATAAATCCACCATATGTCACGACTAGGATTGGTACCCCTTAATTCATTATACTGTGACCTGGGGCTGTAGTTATAGGTGGTAGCTGTTGAAACTCGGAGGTAACAACAAAAAATCAAACCATTACTAAATGACAACTATGAAACTGGGGAAGAGTAAAATATGGATTTTCAATACACTCTCAATAATAATCACTTGGTAATAATTTGGAATACATGCGAATCTCACCCTAGAAGCATGACCAAACCTCAACACTACTATGTACCTTCAGGGGCGACTTCAACAAGGCCCAAAAGGAGCCAGCCCTTATAGCCACAATGGGTATGAACTATAATAAGAAGGACTAACGTCTGGCCAACCACCAACGGCAATCGATTCACAATTATTCACCCCATTGATCCTCTGTCATCACCTCACTTCCGATATTGTTATTACGGCCAATTTTGATCGTAATGTTGACTTGGGTGTTCATGCTATTGAACGCACTTATTGACAATACGATGGAATGGAGTGACAAAACATTTTTAATGAACGAATCAAATCAAAAAAGGAGGAACTTATGAGTAACTGCCTATATTTCATTATCAAAAAACTCAGTCGAAATAGGCTTAGCATGGTGATGGATTAATACCGGACACCCTAAGTATCGAGGTAGCAAATGTCACCTTGAAGGATTTTTTGTCAGATTTCTTTCGACGCTGTCAAAAACAGATCTTAATTTATACTTACCTAATAGAGTTTTGAGCGAGTTTTGATAAAGGACGCAGATACAGTATTCGAAACATCAAAGATTGAAAAAAAATACAGGTACTTCCTACTGATTTTTTTACTTAGACAAATTTCGGAAGAATACTGTAACAATCCTCGAGTCGGACCTGACCGCGTCTATTTGAATAATTACGCTCAATTCGCCGAGGCGATCTCATCTCTGCGCGTCTGCTCACATCCAAGAAGGAACGAGAAACGGGTTGGAAATATCTAGAGAAGTCGCTTAATAACGGCGACAACTCTCAGAAGCCTTTCCGGTATAAATAAAGGAATCTCGACCGAGTGAGATGGTCAGTGGAAGATATAGTTATTTCAAGAGTTCGTAAATAGTCAGAGTTAGTGACAGTGAAATAAATGTTTTGAAAAAATTATAGTTCAGAGCAGAAATGAATTAGCGAAATATAGTTCAGTGTATTCACATTACTATACGATACTACATTACTGGCGCAATTAAATGATTTTGCCTAACACATGACATTGATTATTTATTGGGAAATATCTCATCATTATTATTATTATAAACTGTTTGAAGTATAATATCCATCATGCTACCAAAGATAATGATGTCGCTATGGAAAATATTATGCATACCACAAAACCTTTGTTGCAGTCGTAACATCTTGTTGTGAGTACAAAATTCAGTCATATGAACCATAATTTTTTTTCTCCATGTCAATAAACTCCAATCGAAAGTTGTTTGAAAAAGTTGTTTATAATTCAATTATTGCCCACGTAGACTTTCTAACTGAAGAACGGTTGAAGATAGATAATTCAGCGGAAACCAATCGATTCAGAATCGATTCAAATGAATTTCAAGTCGATCGAATGAAAAAAATTACTAGAAAAAGAAAAATACAAAATCATCAGATTCACTTGAAATTCGCACTATATACACAAATTTTCATGCTGATTCCGAAAATACATGTTTTGTATATGCTCAGATACAAGTTTTAGCATAAAAAAGGAATAAAATGTCAAAAATTTTCTCGCGTGATCTAATTTCTGAAAGGCTTATAGTCCGTTTTTCAAAAAATCGCAAATATCCCTCGAATGTATTTCGACGAGCTGATTCCGAATTTTACTACAAGAATAAATTTCCATGATGAAGAATTGACAATATTTCAGAATATTTTCACAAAATCGACATTTTTCAAGGTTTTCTAATTCAAAACTACGAACTAATTTCGTATTTCAAAAGGTTTGCTGACGATCAAAGTCAAATCATGCTACAATCGATATTGAAAGGAACCGTTTTTCGGAAAATCAAAGGATAGGCGTAAAATGACCCCTCTTCTAAATGTTTCAAATCGAGAACGGTTAGAGATAGAGGAATTCTGCCAACACCAATCCATTCAGAATGAAAAAATTAGTATACTCTGTGAATTTCAAGTCTGCCAACGAAAAAAAATTACTCGAAAAAAATCATTGAAAATACAAAATCATCAAATTCACATGAATTATGCACCTTATATGCAAAATATCATGCTGATTCCAAAAAAACTCAATTTGTATGTGCTCAGATACAAGGTTTAGCATAAAAAATTAATGAAACGTCAAAAATTCCCTCAAACGATCAAATTTTCGAAAGTTTTCATTTTTATAATAAAAAAAATCGCAAACATTCAAATGTCTGATTCCAAATTCAACCAAAACATAAATAGATTTTGAAAACTTACAAAACTTCAGAAGATTTTTAGTCGAAAAATGCACCTGTCCTCGGAATCAAAATATTTTGGGTGAAATGGCGTTCTAATTCAAAAACACGAAACACTTTTTGTGTTAATCGACTTGTATAAATGGCTCCTTATATTAATGAAGTTTATTTGAAGCTCTTCAAAGTTATAAAAAAAATTATCCTTATTCGCACATAAAATATTTTGTGTATTTTTTTGATGGTATTCTATTGGATCGATGACGAGATATACAGGATGGATTTGAGTACTGAAACATGAACTTCACTTGAGTCAATAATAATTTAGTGTTTGCTCAAATTTCAGTTACTTGAAAAATGGCTGTCGTAATTTGGAAAACATGACTTTTGTGTGTTCTGATAAATTTAGAATCCGTTGGATTCACATTGGAGCCGTACATTTTTTGGGTAACACAGTAATACCACCCACAGTGCGATAGTAACCACAAAATGAGACAAAGCCTATGGTCTGTCGTCGACAGATCTTTCGAAATTTTGAATGGAAAAAGGTGTCATGTAACAAATTTGTTACAAAACATCTTCATCTACTGAAAATACTGATTATGCGTTTGACATGACAGCTTTATCATCAAGAAATTCTCCAAAATATCAGACATTTACCATTATCAGTTATTGGAATTTTCATCAGAAATATTCAAACACTACAATTAGTAATTTTTAATCCACGCATGTCTCCAATAGTAATCAATGATAAGAAATTGCCGAATTATTGAAAATACTCTGAGAAATAGAACGTAGAATGAATCCGAATAAAGGAGTTGGATGAAAAAATACGGTTTCTTTTTATTTGCTTTTTGATTGATTTATTTACCATTAGCATAACTAAATATCACAACACATTTTATTCTTCTAAAAAATATGCAGGAGGTAAATACATAGGTAACTCACAAAACGATCTGTCAATCCTTGTGCGTGAGATCCAATCAAGTACTTGAAAAATAATCTACATATTCTGTCCATCATAATTGAAGTTCATGTACGCTAAGGAATCGTAACAAGCTTCAGGATATATTGAATTACCTTCACTTTGTCACTCACTCTCTTGTCCTTTCAAGTTTCCAGCGGTGTATCGAAACCGAAGGAAGGATATCAGATCGCCTTTTGTCGAACATATACCCCTACATAAAATCATCTGTGTGAATTTCAGATGGCTATTAATTCCCTGCTGTATCCTACAGGAAAAGAAGTGCCGCACCCTGTGTTACCAGCGTCGTATCGACTGAAACTTAGCACACAGCTGTTCTCTTAGGAAAACAGTTTCAGCACGAATTTTAGACTAAGGTTCGTTTCCATTTCACGGAAGGTACACAACTACTGTTTCATGGCTATTTCAAGAATTGATACATTCTATAATTGAACAGAGATCTAGAAACGATTTTTTCCGCAGATCATCAGCATCCTTATATATTTGTAGAATATTTGTGGAATATGAATCAAAATGTCATCATCTCGTTTCACTTGCACCTACAGACAATGTTCTCAGATGAGCTCCTGAGGAGTTTATACGAAAACCTGAAGAAATAGTTTTCGAACCTATGACATCAGAACCAATGCTGTTGATCTCTCAATCAAGCCTCAAAAGCCGATTCAAACACATGCGTGCCCATCCTGCATTTTTAAACCTGCACGACGTTCAAACTTGTGCATATCGGCGTGCTTGAAAAACGCAGGGTGAGCACGCATCGAACTAGGACATGTCCTAGTTTGGATAATGACAGATACAGTACAAAATACGTCAAAAGGTAAGAGGAACTCTTGAGATTTTTATAATCGATTGTCTCTAGGGCTACTACTAGGGAATAATATGGGAGAATCATTCGATTATTTCATGTTTTGAAAGTATATTCTTCCAACAGACAATTTCTATTCGTAATAGTCAAATCTGATCATATAGGCTAGTCAGAAAAATCGATTCAAGTAAATAATACATCAATGACGAGGGCACTGCTGCTTTACTGGGTATTGTGATGAAAAAATGATACCATACTGATCGGTTTGAAAGAAAGTAGAGGCTGAAAGATTATATTGATTGAGTAGACTTGAAGTTATTGATCAATATACTGATGGCAATGCTCCTCTATATTCTACTCATAATTGAACAATTCAATTGGCATTAGTCAGTTCAATAATGCATGGTTAGTGAAGTGTTCACTAATTAATATCAATCTGAAACATATCAAAGTAGGTTAATAGTGGTACGTGTTCATTTCCATGAACTCGTTTTGTTCACTTGTCCCATATAGTAATAAAGTTTTCACTTATTGGTATTCAAGTTTTGCTAATCGTTCAGAGTTTCTTCTCTGTGTACTTCTCATCTGATAGATATATACTTTATTCTCTAATAGTAGAATATTATTGACAAATTGTAATGAAAAATCAAAATGAGAGTTATCAATTTTCGTCAAATGAAGTGAAATAAAACAAGAGTATGACTCTAACACTGTCTATAATACATTTACATCGCAATAAATGTGAGAAGATATGCATAACTTGTGAGCTTTATATATTCGAAGCGACTTACTGATAGCGTATTCACTGTTCAACTGTAGGATACCCCGGAAAACCTACACCACGTCCCCGGGTGGTCGGTGCAAGCATGAGACGTCGGGATTGGCATCTAGACATTTCACATCGCTTATGGACTTCGATAAAATTAAAAACAATTTTCTCACACTCAGGATTCAAACCTGATCAAGCGCTAGTGGAAGCTTCAAAGGCCGACGTCTAATCGCTTTGTGACCTGTCTACTTCAAACTGTGTACCTACTGTGATTATTTACTTCATTCTCACCTGCTATATCAGTCACTGGTCTCATGCATGACATCGCACGTAAAAAGGCAAGGGCTACGTCTTTCCTAGTTCGCATAAGTATTTCGAAGACTTCTGAGGGTTGTGCTCGTAATAGTGCAGTCGGTTGACAGAAATAACAATTTCAACAATTTTCAAAAATTACCTATCATCTTCCTACTTCGTTATGAATTCAATGACAAATATTTTTGATAATTAACGACTAATGATTTCTTTATAGAGAGGATAAGCCTTTACTCTTCTATGAACTTGAACCAACTTGAACCATTTTTACCATTTTGCAATATCCAGAATCTTGAATGCATCGAGAAGTCTATTGTCATGAAGCTGTTTCATCACTTTCTGATTTATATCATCAAACTGGTGGTCGACATCCGAAACATGTTGAGTCATACTTGATTCATTTGGTCCCGAAAAACGTAGATGAGCAATGTGCTCTTTGAACCTTACCTTCATGGCCCTTCTAGTTTGACCCACATACTTTTTATCGCAGTCCTTGCAGCTAATTTCATAAATCCCCAACTTTTCTTCTCCTTCTGACTTATTCTTGGGAGTACCCAAGAGCTATTGTAGCGTATGCGAGGTTTTGTATACCACCTTCATATTGAGGGTTTTGAAAATGCTGTTGAAACCCCGAGTAACTCGAGACTCATATGGAACAACGATTTTACAAAAATATGTACATTCAACTGGAATAATGAGGAGACTAACTTTCATGACTAACTACTATTTCTCATATATTAACTGTTTTTTTGATAGCTCAGTCCTACGATATTGACGTAGTAAGTATATACATATTTATATTTCATAAGAGATAATACACGTTCTTGAGATCAATCAGGCTATGAATATGAATCCTTGATTTAGTTATAATCCAATATTTGGATTGTTCCATGAATAGTGATGCAGTTAACTTTTTTCAAGTTATAAGGCAAAATATTATATACTCTCGGGGAGCAAGAAAAAAGTAACTTCTTTGTGTGATAGTTTTGAAAACTTGTGGAACTCTAGACGTAATATTTCTATTTCATGTGGAATATTCATGTTGAAGACTTACCAAGTCATATCAATGCTTGTGTTGATTACCCAGTAAAGAATTACAAATGAGCTGCCTGATATCTTACACTCTCCAAGTATTTCCAGTGAAAATGAGTGCAGTATCATCTGCATTCCTCACTACATCTCCACAAATTTGAATAGATCATTGATATATATCATAAACGATATTGACCGCAAGACCGTACCCTGAGGCACTCCATATCTGAGGAATCGTTTATCGCCTAATTTTTCGTTTATTTTAACTATCGGACTTCGATTTGTGAGGTAGTCCTTCATAGGCTCATATGGAATTCCTCTGAAACCAATGCTTTCTAGAACACTCAATAACTGCTCAATGTTGGTTATCAGAGAAATCTTTCTATAGTTCGTCATTTCATGTTTACTTTTTTGTTTATGGATCGGAGTTATAACTGACATCAGGTGTGTCAAAGGAACAGATAGGTACATAGGAGCCAATGTCTTAAGTTTCAAGATTTATTCTATCATAGCCACGAGTTCACAGATGACTGTGAAAAAAATCATTGAATTTGTTTGAAATATGTTGCTCATCGATGATGGTGCCATCATTTTCGATTTCTATTTCTTTAATATGTGTTTTTGTTAGTTCTGCATGTACACAGGCCCATATTTGCTTGGAATCAGTTTTTATAAGTGATTTTATTTTTATTGAAGTTTAATTTTGCCTTTTCGATAAGAATGTTGTTGGGCTTGTTTCTATATTTTTTATAATTTATGACCTTTTTCGTTCGGATTTTTTTCAATGCAATTTTCATCAACTCTTATTTAGTGTTAACACATTTTACCAGAGCATTTATGATCCACGGGTTTATTTTTCCTTTTTTTTATTCCATACTATTTTAGTATTTTGTTGTATATAACTGTTCAACTTGTCCAAAAAAATAGCAAACGCATTTGCACTCATAGAGTTATAGACTTCTATCCACTGCTCGCTAAGTAGATCTTCTATTAATTTTGTTTTATTTGTATTTATAGTATTTTTTCCGTCTTTCGTACTTTCTGTATCGTGAAAAACTACTTGCGTCAGTGGAGTGAAATGATCTGTAACCAACGTGTCTAGAACGATGGCATTACTTGAATTACATTGGGTTTGTGTCAAATGAAGAAATATTTTGGGGTATCGAATGCAGACCCCGTAATCCTCTAACAGTTTTTTGTGGAGTACTTTGACATCATATTGTAATTCAAGCGTAAATACTGTTTACGTACCTACAGGAAAAATTAGTGTTCCATATTTTCATTTGTTCATCTAGATTAATCGATTTCCACAATAAATTATTTCGAGAAGAATATTCAAATTCGACCCAAAAAAATTCTACCCGACAACACCGGCTGTGCCTCTAATTTAAGATGTTTGTACAGCTGCACCGTGTCTAGCTGACTAGTTTCGCTTGCCGTCAGTTATTCGCTCCACTCCACGCACCCTGTAAGTGTCATTCGTCAAGTGCTCTCTCATTTATCATTCTCCAGGAATTTATAGTTACGTTCTACAACGTAGTATAGCCTACAAGCAAGCTATAAGCCGTAATAAATCGATGCCAAAGCATTATGTCACATTTAATGCACAGAATTATACCTAATGGCCATGTTGGTCACACCATGTGCTACTGTTTGGATAAGGACGCGAGACGCGAATGAGATCAGCAGATATATTATTCATAAGCAACACTCACGGGAATTCTGGAATTATTATGAGTGAAAAAAACTCTTAGAACGAATCCGGGGGAATGCTTTGAATATTTCAGAACTTCGACGAAAGTACTGCTCGCTGCTCTTTTAATCAAGGACTTCAGATGGTGTTCTCTGCGTTTACTTGGTATATTATGTTTCCAGTCTTATTAACAATGAGTAATGAAGCATTGGTTGAACAAAACTTCTCTGAAGCACTGTTCCTGAAAATGCAAACCCCACCTATTTAGGCTGAAGTCTAGTTGAGAGCAGGACAACCTCTCAAAGTTCAGCAGGTTTTTCAACCGAAACCGTCGCACATTCCCTGGACGCAGAGTGAGTGAGTACACTGATGCTCGTAACAATATCTACAATAACTACTTTGTTCGCGAGATCATTTACATCAATAAGTTATAGTTAGAGAGCCGCTGGTTCTAGATGCCATGACCCACATATGTGGGTCAACCAATGTGTTTGCTGGGCAAAGTCCGAAGAAAGTGATGAGAATCTCTTTAGATCTAGAAAATTCCAAAACTTTTAGTGATTCATTCAAAACGGTTTTTTTCGACAAGAAGATTCTGGAGATTACATTTTGCCGTTGATTTGCAAGGCATATTATTATCTTCTACAACTTGGATTGCGAATTGCAACTTTGAAGAGATATTTTATTAATTTGTTCCTATTATCCTGGATATTTACAGTATGAATTTAATTTATATTATCATTGTGAAATAGTATGCTGTTCGTAAAGTATATAATTCCTAAGGATGCCTTCAATGAGAGTGTCAGAAGTGGTTGAAGTGAACACAGAACTTACCAATATTGATATCAAATTGTGTTCATTTATTACGTGAACAGTGACTTTATAATCATGACATCCACTATACAGTTATACATAAGCAAGTTTGTGTACAGGAAAAGATATGGAGCAAAACTTACAAGCGGTAAAGACAGTATTTCAAGTGCATATTGTAATCGTGATCATAGCCATGATTTTGACCTCTCACAAAACCATTTTTCGATTTTCTTTTTTCATTTTCAAACTGTACGTTTTCCCAAATTTCCAAGGCTCTTCTTCATCATCGTTATATACCTGAACGCCACCCTGCGTGCCTAGCCAGTTCTGTTATATACTCATGAACATATCTCGACATAGTTTTTACGAATCTACTAACTCTATGAAATATTTTATGAATTGAAGCGTACGAAATCCATATTGGGTAGTGGGTAAACGCAAACAAATTAGTAGGTAGGTTAGGTGCAGGTATTTACACTTCAGATCATTTATAAAAGAGTGCGGTATATGAGCTCAATTTCTCCCAACACCAAACCACAACCTCAAACTCCTCGACCCGTGTTTTAGTCACCAAGTGACCATCCTATGGACGATGAAACTTTTGCATTCACTGAAAAGTTGTTTTTGTTCTTCTCTTTTCCTTCCAATCACACCGCATATCAATATTTACAGTTTTATTACAAGAAAACTGGACTGAACAGAAAAACTTAGTTACTGTCCTGTATACTCATTGATTTATTTCACAGCGTTGCAAAATTACCATGCTTTCCATTACAGTCCATTTGGATTGTTAACAAACAGTTCTAATTGACCTTTCATTAGCATCTGAATTCTTCAGTTCAGGCAAAATGAAGAATAAAAAGTTGCAGTACCTACTTTATATTGAGAGACCTCTGTTTTTCAGCGAGTAGAAATATCACAAAATCATTTTTGGATATAATTCGCTGCCGGAAATTGTTTCGTAACGTGAATAATATTAATAACACTATTTTAATTAAATTTCCAAACATCAATAGAGAACGTGTTATCTCCAATTTTAATCATTTCTATTTTCACAATGAAACTGTAAACATATTCTGGAGAGTTCGTTCATTTCCACTAATATCCATTCAATAAAACATTTTGCCAAACATTGAACTGATATTGTTATATCAACACTACTGCTACCGTATTATTATTTCTCAATGGTGGAGAATAATCCGAATTTAACAAATGAATATGTCCTGTATACAGTTTTGCGAATGACAGAGTACCCTTCATTTCGTTTCCATAGCTCTAATTTTCGAAATTAACAAGGAAATCATTTGAATATAATCAAGCTGATATTACAGTGCCCAGAGAAATTTTGTCAGGAGTAACTATAGCAGTGAAGTCATGATTTTCGATGTTCAGCAATGCCCTTCATGGGAACCACATTTGGTCTATTGCCAAAAGTTCTCCCAAAAACCTTGTTTGGTCCAAGAGCTTTTCCACTTCACGTTCATTGCTCATGATATATAAGGCATAGATCTGTGCCGGAACAGTTACAGCGTCTAAATGTTCCTTGAAGCTATGAGAGTCTGTTCAGAAAAATGCAAATCACCTTGTTTGATTTGCCTCTCGTACAAACTCGCTTACTTCTCTGGAATACTGTGGAAAATTTGGCGATATACCTCTGTCTTATAGAGATTTCCTTGGTCGAAGCTCTTTCGAAAAATCTTCTATCGTTCCACCGTCAGCGGTTTAATGGAGATTTGTCTTGTCTATCGTAGTTTCTCTCCAGTTTCCATTCAGAACGAATCCGCAAAGAGAAGCAAGAAGATGAAGAACGAAAGCAAACAATTAAAAAAGACAAAGAGAAATACAAGGAATTGAACTGAATACTTACAAAAACAACTGGAAAATCAGTTACAAGAATATGAGCACCGGCTTCTGGAAGTTTTCCAGGGGCAGTAAGACGGAACAAACACGAAAGACAAGGTAATCAGAACCAGCTTCTCGAAACTCTACAAGACCGAAAGGACAAAATAAATTAAGAAAGACAACAAGAACCTGATAAGAAGGACAACAAAGGAATCAGGGCTTGCTTGTGAAATTTCCAGAAGAACAGATAGATGTGAAGAAAGACAACAAAAAAGTTACGACAACATAAAATTTCAGAGGTGAAGAGAGTTCAATTCCATAGATTTACGCAAGAACAAACCTATTGTCCCAAAATACCTGCATACTATGATAATCCAGAGCCCAAAAAGGCCGAAACTAATGGAGTCAATGGAATCAAGACTCGCGGTCTATTTTCGCTGATTGTGGATCCCTTGGCATACGATGGTCAGACATCCCGGACGAAGAATTGACATCTGTTCACTGCCGTTGCAAAAGCCAATGGCTGCAGTTGAAGGAATTGTAGCGTAGATTTTTGCGCTCCGCAGACCAGTTCTGAACTCGAGTCCATCAGCTCAGTAATCATCTGTAGAATCACAAATAAAAGAGAAAGATTCAAAGGGGAGTTGCGAGCAGGCGGCAACCAATGCTCTGAGAAGGAACGAACGGAAAGTCATCAAATCTTGACACCAGACACTTCATTTCAGTCACCAGAGTGGATTAACACTGTCAACATATTGAATGTCTCAAATAAATCGCTGAAATTATTCGAACAAAACTATCAACTGAAAACGAATGGACTACCGTATATATGAGATCGAAAATCCGTTTCAAAAGTATGGTCGGTAGATTGTTGGTGTTTTCTCTTAGGAACAAGGTAGGTAGAAGCTTGAAGGAGGTTCATTGATGAAAATCAAAAGAACTCAAAGAATATACCAGATCGGCTGCATAATCCCCATAGAAATGAAGATATATCTCTCAAACCAACATGAAAGCAATCTATCTAGAAACACCATAGAGATCCATTATGGTGTAGCGGTAGCTTTGGATCGGTTCTATCAAAATTTGAAAGGAGGTATTGTTGCAAAATACCGTAGGCTACTGCACATGACCGTGCCAGTTAGGTACAACTTCGAAATGCAGTTTGAAGTGGTCATAAACAGCCACCAAACTTGCACAGAGAACGGACCTCAACTGGATCTCAGATGGACGAATGGATTGGAATGAGCGTTACAGGACCAAATTTCAGACTCTCAAAACCACTTGGTAACACCCCAACCATCTTCCACGCAGAAGTACATGCTATTAATATGTATCCAGGAATGCTTCGAAAGAGGTACTCGAAGGGCAGAAATCTATATACTGTCAGATAGCCAAGCAGCACTAAAAGATGTGAGTCTAAGTTGACGGGACTGTAAACAATCCCTAAGACAACTGGCAGGAAACAATCAGGTGGATGCCAGGTTGGTGCCAGGTCACAGAGTAATCAAAGGCAATGAAGAAGCAGATTGCCTTGCCGAAGAAAGGGCAAACATACAATTTCCCGGCTCAGAACCCTTCTGTGAACTCTCCAGAGACAACTTAGAAGAAGAATTCCAACGCTGGGAAACTGATGAAATGAAATCTAACTGGAATAAAGTGCCAGGACAAAGACAAGCGAAAAAACTAGTGTGTCTATCGCCAGAGAAAGCTAAACAGCTTCTCGAGTTGGAGAAAAAAGACTTGAAGATGGTAACGGGACTTATCACTGAACACTGCCCTCTGGGGTACCACCTCAAAAAGATGAGAGAAAATTAGCAAACTTCGCAAAAAGTCTCGGAATCCCGGGCCTCGAATAGAATAAGGGTCACGCACAAAAGAACTTATAGGTCGAAGTGCTTGTGAGGCTGCACAGCCTGTACGACCCCCTTAGAATCTACAAGACCAAAATGATTTGAGAACGCACTATATTAAAATGCAACGATTTCAAAATTTCTTATATAGTCATAATCGTAGCATCCCGATGAATATGGTCATCAGGGGACGATTCGTTACTCATCGATGATTGAGAAGTTTCTAGGCATTATCTGTGTTATAAGAGTTCTTG
This sequence comes from Chrysolina americana, assembly GCA_958502065.1. Taxonomy (NCBI): domain Eukaryota; kingdom Metazoa; phylum Arthropoda; class Insecta; order Coleoptera; family Chrysomelidae; genus Chrysolina; species Chrysolina americana. The sequence goes on from OY293420.1 coordinate 48,411,763, forward strand.
AATATTTCGTCTTTCTTAGCTCGCACAAGTCTCTCGAAGACTTCTGCGGGTTACTCGTGAGAATGCAACCTGTTGACGGATAGAGTAAATTTTAGAATGAAAAAACAAAAGACATTTGAATCATGCGAGTCATGGAGACGGGTTTGTCGAAGTCATGTTGAGTTGGGTCCAATCGCAGAAAAGGATTTGAAAGCAAGTGGAAAGTTGTAGAAAGATGAGTTCTAGTGGAGTCAGTGAATTGAATCCACTGTACACAGGGTACTTCAGCAATATATTCGACCTGAGGAGGGTAATTGTCCACTGTTCAGCTGTGAATTTTACAATTTATCCAGTATTTCTGTAGCTATAAACTCCCAATATCGTATGGTGGTTTAATGAGAGCGTAAAGAATAGCTTGCTAAATATTGAGAGAGTATTACAATTTCTCTCTGAATAACTCAAAGGAATATCCAGTTATCGTTCGAAATGGCATAGTGACGTAGTCTGTTGTGTAGTAACAGAATTGGAGAACAGCATTGTGTCTCTCTTGATAATGTGGTATAATATTATAATTGTGTTCCTTGTTACTCTTCTAGATTTCTTTCATACCAAAGGAATACTTTCTCCGATACTGTAGATAATAGTTCTTGATAAACGTTGTAATGATGACGAAAGGTTTTTTTAATTTGGAGTTAAGAATAGTATATTCTGTTACGAGGTTAGAATGAAAATTCGATGCGAGCATAACGAATTTTCATTCTAACCGAGTAGCAGACTATACTTTCTCTACGACCAAAAATTTTTAAATATTTTTAAATGGAAACGAACAAAAGATAATTTCCACACGAAATAATAACTATTATTTAAAAACACCAGAACTAGAACTAATTTTTTTTAAAGATGCATTTTTTGTTTTTTCCGTTAAAAATAAACTATTAAATTAAAAAAAAGTTGCTTGGTCGGTAGCTTGGACCCACAACCTCTTGCCTATTATGCCAATTCTATACCATCTGAGCCCTCCGGCCTCGCATTAAAATATGCTTGATAAATATTATATTAACGGCATTCTCTTCCACGAAAACTACGAGTTTCAATTATTCGGGTGTTTTGGTAGTAAACTTTCCAGTATATTATTTGTACTCTTCGTAATTTCACTCTGATTCTCTGATTCTCTGATTCTGAATCACTGGATAAATTCATGATACTTTTTATATTTTCGAATGAAAACGTGACAGCAATAATTTTGACACTACTGAAATTTGCCACTACGGTGACAATCAACTGCGTCAAGGCTAATGTTATTATTGATAACCAGTGTGAGAATATTATTCTATTACAAGAGAGAAAATGTAAATACATTTGAATTGCATGGGGGCAGAGTTGTTGCAGAATATTTCTTCAATCTCAAGAGAGAGAATTCCAGCATTTTATAATCAAATTCCATTACAGAATTAGCAAATTCTGTGATTATCGTGGAGAAAACTTTTTTTTTTAAATCCAACGTTTCTTCGAATTCATTTTGAAATCTTCAGAAAACTACAAATGCGTTTTCCGTGTGAAACGAATTAATCTCTCGTTTCATCCGAAAAACTCATTCCTATTTTCTGAAAGCGTGACAAACAATCGGACGAAACTTTGTCATTCAAGAAATATAGTTTTTTTCAACTCAAGACCTGGACCAAAAAAAACAAATCATTATAGATAACATTCTATCATTGAGTTGCAGAACATTCGTGATAGAATGAATAGTAAACTGTCAATTCTACAACGCGAATCAGCAGAGTACATCTTGTACCTGCAGAGCTATGGAAATGTATTGAAATCAACCACTGATCTCCATGTAGACCTCGAATCAGTCGGTATTCATACTCCACCGACAATTATTTCTTCAAAGTCAGGCATAGGTAATATCATGTAATTTCCTTTTATGATATTTTCGGATGGTCCGTCTATATAATGATTGGAAAATATCTGTGGTTTATTCAAATTAATACCTACCAAAATTGGCTCTACTGATTCATGATCAATACGAATCTCCGTTCCACTAGACTTGTTGCAATTTCTATTCAAACAAGTGAGTTCGTCAATGGATTTTATTTCGTCGCGATTTTATTAAGACTTGCGTGCCTGATTTATCTGACAATGTTCACTTCAGAACCACGCTGTGCATGTATAAAAAAAAAGACAGCGGAGTCAATGTCAGCACTCTGCGACACTTTACTGCCTTTTTCGGAATCGCCATTAAACCTGAAAAGTGTGATTAAACACATTTTTTAACTCTCCTCTTGTTACAATCATCTTTATCACGCCATAATCTTGCGTGATCGTGCTTGGGACCGCAAATGTTTTCTCTCTATATATATTTTACAGTTTGTTTTCACCCTCATGTCATTTTTATATTTTATGTGCACGCACTGCATGCATGTGGGTGTTACCCCTCTGATAGGATAAGTTAATGCCTGAGCTGGAAACGACAGGATAAGAAAAAACAATAGCTCATACCACCCACTATTCCTCTTCCTGGATGTTTAAAAGTTTTTCTCCATTCATTTTCATTATTCCTACGGCGTGTCACGGTACTTTCCAAACACACGTCGCCACAATTCTCCACCTCAAAGATTAGAAATTCTGTATTATTTGTTGTTTCAGATGAACTTCTTTATTAACTATGGCTTCCTCAGCCCTAGAGGGCAAGTAACTAAGACGGATTCTCATCGTGCAATTCCAGAAACATTTGGTCACCAATCCAAATATCGGCCATGGCAACCATTGTTTTTTTCTTCGAACTTCTTCAGTACTCTTCATATAAAAAAATTGACGTGGCGTCATTTTCCATGTCATTCATTGAAGAAGTGGGTTCTTAATTAAAAAAAAAATCTTATATTCATGGCATGAGAGTTGTTTTGCAAAAATTGAGAACGGAATTGTTTCGTTATTTCCAAGTACAAGAACTTTCAGGGGAAGAAGGTCGAAGATGGATTTTAAACCCGTTTTTAGATGCAGCTATAGAAGAAGTGAGTTTGGGAACCAATCTTAAATAAACTCTTGCAAATATCTGCTGATGGAATGTTGAATTTGAAATTCAAGTGAGTCAGTTCAGATACCTCCTTCTTGTGCAAATTAATGTTGATGGTACAAATAAAAAGCAAGTAAAGAAACCTTCCAAATTTCAGAGACGACTTGTCTTGATCACAAGCGCGGCGAAAACAGATTCTTCATTTGAAACATCAATAAATTAAAAACAGGCGCAGCCATCCCTATGCTATGGATTTTGTTCGATAAAAAATGTGTTCGCATTATGAACATATGCAATGAAAATGTTCACATACGATTTCAATTATCAGAAAAAAATACTTCAATCAGCTAATCGTCGTCGAGACCTTGTTTTGTTGAAAAATATTTTAAAGTCCCAGTCATCTCAAAGTTTTGAAGTGAGGACCTTTGGGGTCAATCTATTCCTGACTTTGAGAGCCTCTAACTTTAGGAAAAAAATTCACATGAAGTGCTGGTGATATTTTGACACTATCTATACATTCTCAGGGGGAAAAGGGAAAGTCCTCATGAAAAATCTTTTTAAATAATGCTGAACGTATCCTGATGGATGTCATCGAATAAAAGGGCATTTTTATTAAAAATCATTGTCGACTCGACACTTTCATAAAAAAATTGTCCATGAGATCTCGTTTTGTTGAGAAATATTGTAAAATATCAGTTCATTTCTGACTTTGTTGCGAAACAACTGACTCATTCATGACACCTCATCGAATGAATTCATTTGTTTTGTAAATCATCGAAATATGGTTCATTTTCAATGATCACTTGGAAAGTTAGCAAAGAATAGTATATTTTTCAACAAGAGATGGTTTTCTTCGTGAGATGAGTGATTTCCCATGAGCGAATCTCAGCCCGAGTATGAAATGCTATTTTTTCTACGATAGATGTTGTTTATAAAATACTGGAATTTCGTTATCAAAATCCATTAACTATAGTTAAAGAGAGAAGTTCAAATATAATCGTGAAAATGTTTATAAACTGTCAAACGAAGTGACGTTCGTTTGCTGATTCAAGTGCCGAGTAGTGAGATTAAATTATTATTGTCAAAAATCCATCAAATTGTTTTTAGGATATTTCCATCGGATCACAAGATACTGTTCATTTGCTTCATTTTTATCTCTAGAGTGAAAAACTATCACTTTCATGTAGGGTATCCAGTTGAAAAATTTTCATTTTCATTTACATGGTTAGGAAAATATATTTTTCATTCTGTGACAAGTGGATTGTAGATTGTAAGGGGGTCGTATAGGCTGTGCAGCCTCACAAGCACTTCGACCTATAAGTTCTTTTGTTCGTGACCCGTGATATATTCCAGGCCCGGGATTTCGAGACTCCTTGCGAAGTTTATCGGTTTTCTGATGTCGAAGGGCGTTAAGAAGGCCCCTTCCAAGAACTTAAGCCTCTTGCAGAAAAGCGCTGGGCATTCGCACAGCAAATGTTCTGCAGTTTCCGCAAAGTTCTCGCAGTAACGGCAACCATCACTGATTTACCCATCTTTTTGAGGTGGCACCGCAGAGAGCAGTGTTCAGTGAGAAGTCCCGTTATTACCTTCAAGTCTTTCTTGTCCAACTCGAAAAGCTGTTAAGCTTTCTTTGGCGATTCATTTCGCTTGTCTTTGCTGGCACTTTATTCCAGTGAGATTTCATTTCATCAGTTTCCCAGCATCGAAATTCTTCTTTCAAGTGGGCTCTGGAGAGTCCACAAAAGGGTTCTGGGCCGGAAAATTGTCAGAAACGAAGGACGTCAAGAAAAACAGATATATGAAATACTGTTCATATTTTGGCCTCATCTATACATTCTCGACAGGGAAACACGAAGTCCTGGGACAACCGTATAGTTCTTATGAAGCTTTGTCAAGAGTCTAACTATCGTAAGGAGCATAATTGTTTTCTGTTCTAAACTTATCGATGAAAATCCCATTTTTGCATTTTTTTTGCATAAGTCCAGATCTCTCACGATTTGTTCATCATTATTCGAAACTGGAAATAAATGAAAAATGTTACTGTACTGTGAAATAAAATACACATTGATATATCAAAATTTTTGAGACCACAGCTCCATTAGAATCATCAACATATCGAATTTCAGAAATACAACTGACTCTTCATTCGCTGGACACCGAAAGTATTCAGGCAACAGTAACATTCCATATTTCAACATATGATTAATCTTCGTTCGTAAAGCACGTTATTACAAATACCAGTACATATTCATTACTCTTGAACGGTACAGTAGTTATTTGTCGTAAATTGTCCATACAGAGCACATCCTCTGTAATTGGAATCTGAAGTTATTTCATCCGATTTTCCGACTCACATTCTACTAAACCAATCACCGACAAACTGGCCAATGGAATGGGTAATCTGAAAATCATATAGGTGTATGGTTGTCCGTAAACGTGCACCATATGAAATTTTCAATTGACCTCCATTCTGAACTTTATTGACGCTCAGTAAACGTATTAACTGCCAATCACTGCAATAAACGGTATCGCTCGACAATATTGGCGTACTCAGCAATCCACTCTAAACATGATCACTGTCCAACATAGATAATCTTGTAGGAGGGCGCTTGCCGTTCCTAATAAAGATTAATGATGCAATCATTGATCAAAGTTATTGAAGAGCTACTTTGAACAGGACGGATATCTGATATTATCGACAAGAGCGATATAAAACTATCAATTATATATGTATGATTTCTTCTATAACAATATTTACAAAACCAATATTTTTCTGACTTTCCATTACCAACAAATCGAATGGAAATCATGAAACTGAATGACTTTGACTAGAGATACATGTTTTCTTACTTCTTCTAATGACAGTGTCTTACCACAGTTTGATTGTCCTATTAGCAGTCCTCGAAGAGATGAAGGAAATATTGGCCCATGTGCACAGCAAATAATAATAATAGCCGTTCTTTTACGACCTATGGGTAAATTTTACGACCGTATATGGAAAAGTTTATCATCATCATTACTTTTTTTCGTTGGGAATATCCCTGTAAGGACATATCGCCGGAGCTCCGATGCATGCGGAGGGCCCGCTGATGTATCATCAATCCCAGTAAGCACTCTCCACGTCCGTGGAGTTAGTGATTACTAGGTCCGAGAATCATGTGCCCTGAGTAGCCACAGTGAACTCTTCTGTATTCTTCTGGCACAAGATTCCTGCCACATAAAATTTTAAGGTTCAAGACTAGCGTGTCCACCATTTCTCCAAGTACCCCTATCATCAAAACCATCATTATAACAGAATGGCTTGGGTGAACAAAGCCGACGGAGTTAAAAGAGTGAGTCACAATATTTAGTCCGTTCTTCCTCCTCTTTTCGGACTATGTTCTTTTCACCAGGAGCTAAAGACTTTACAGACAGAAATCATTCTACTTTGACAGTCGGGGAAGACCATATCAGGCGTATCGGCTTGTACTTGCATGATTATGGGAAATGAGTAGTTCCAATAGATTTGGCACTTTCCATTTACCACAACGGACTCAATAGGTGGTAGTAAAACAGTAGTAGCTGCGTGTTTTGTCTGTGGATATAAACTGACACCGCATAAGCTTGACACGTTATATCTAGTGGCTGGGACCTCTACCCATCACGCGACTACGATAAACCAAGGTGATGAAGACACCATCCTGGTCCCTCGATCTCCGACCCCAGCCTACTTAACCTGAAGGAAGCAAAGTTATATTTTCTGGTTGAACCGAGATCTTCGATGTTCTTGAAGAAGAACCCATGCATTGGCTTATCCGTATGTATAGCTGCAGGAGTTCTTATGTCTCCACATATATGACGTGAGCTTTTTGCTGAACGAGTTCTAACTCAGTGTCGAATACCACACCGAGTTCATCGGCTGCAAAGACTGTTGCCTTAAAAACAATTGCTTCCATCCCCGCTTTCTTATGTTCTGAATTCCTGATGACTTCACAGGCTCCATCTAGTATAGTTCTGTTATGAGACACTCCAACCTCAAAAATCCATGACCTTCTCGTTGTCAGTGGAGCGGACGATTTAGAGACTCTCTTGAGTCTATTCCATCACTCCAAAAAAGTTGAGTAGAATCGAAACGGCAAACATATTACTTGCAACTTGTTGTTTTCCGACAGTCTGATGACCACATCTATCTGTAGGTTTTCTTACAGCTGAAAAGTGAATACATTACCTGAAACATCAGTAAGTCGCCCCGGAGCGCCATGGCAAATAATAATAATAGCCGTCCTCTAGCCGCACAGGCTATGCCTTTGGGTACACTCAACGAGTGTTTATGAGGGAGTATTATTATTATTATTATTATTATTATTATCGGAGTTCATGCTGATACTTGCTGCGGTAAGAATTTTTACCTGACTTCAGTTACCTTTTAGAAGCGTTTTATCACTCTCAGCTAAATATACGTCTCTGCGGCATCAATATGATATAGGATGCTTCCGTCTACGATATGAACTGCCTTTCCGTATTCTTCGCATCTTCCTCTGTTGAGATGAATCGTGGTACATTTGTCAATCCCAAACTCCATTCCGATAGCATGCATGTACTCTTTCACCACTCTTAAAACCAAATTTCTATTTTTGAGAATCAGACCCTCTACAAACCAATCCGGAATCTGTTGCTCCCCATCTAGCCATGTGAGTTGAAAACTCCTGCCAGATGATGGTGGGTACTTGGAAATATTTCCACCAATAGTTATTCAACCAATGTGGGCCTGAAGCAGCGAAGTTCTTCGAGCCTTTGAGGGCCGTTGGAACTTCTTCCGGGGTTATGGGATTGAGCAGATAATTGTGCAGAGACTGACAAAGCCTACTGCAGAATGCTTCGATCTGCGCTAGGGATGGAATATTTACGTTGAGTGGTTGCGAAAACTCATATGTTTTTCCAGAAGGTTACCACTCGATCAGCCGCCGGCGAGTTATCAAAATTACGAGTTCGTGGCGGCTCTTGAAATTAGCGAGATGAGTTATCGCGTAACTTCATGTTTTCCGCGATGCTCCTCGCCCGCCTCACTAGTGACTTCTATACAGCCAGCAGCATTTGTATACCATCGATGTTTGGTGGTGAACAATACGCCTCGATTAAGGGTGTGGTGAGCTAGTTCCAATTTTGCGGCAAATTCACCGCACTGCAGGCGTAGTCCGTCACACACCGGATACGAGACGTGTGTTATTTCGCCGACTTGATCTTAGCTTCCATGTTTCGAAATCGTCGCTTATCCCATTGAGAGGGGTGGTAGGTATCCTTGCTCTCCGACTGGGACAGAGTTTGAACGGCGTCATACACGGCAGAGTTTATCTGCCAGATATCTAACCGTGTCAGGTCTTGTGGCTTCAGGTGCTTAGTATTACGAAGCGCCCTGCGGGTTCTGATGCCACCCGTCGATGTTACGATACGATCCTCCTCTACGGACAGACCAATACGTGGCATATCTGCCACTTTTTTCCACTTTGTTAGCCGATTGAGGAGGATCTTTGACATAGCCTCGACCTCGAAGACAAGATACATTAGAATTTGGGAGGTGAAGGTAGCTCTGAGTGTCCTTAACACCTTATTGCATGCATTCTTGCCATGTATCCTCTTCGGACCAGCTCAGGTCGTGATTGTCTTTGATTGGCTATCTATCATTTTAGGACCCTACCCACCACCTTCTGTTTGACACCCAATCCAAGAGGGTCGGTTGAAGGAGCCTAATTATCGACCCGCGGCCGGCACCAGAGAAAAAGTTGCCTCTTCCCTCCAAGATGCGCATATGCATTATTATCATTACTATTATTGTTCATAATTTGTCAGAAACACACCTACACATATATCGAGAAGAAAATGTATTCAAAATGCAACGAATTTAACCGATTTGTTTTGCGTTCACGCTGAATCTTGAATACTATTCTCACTTCCAATTTATTGCCAACCCTGCAAATGCATTTGCAAGTTTATTGGATTTTCGAGAATATATATGGAATTGAATTCATATCTATCTCATATTTTGATTCTCGTACAATGTCAGGAGTTATACGGATGTTAACGTTTGTACTTTCCAGATAAGATTACTTCGGGGATTTTTGAATTACTTCAGGAACCCTAACGTGAATATCGATGATGGAAAGAAAGAAGAAATTACTAGAAGAAAATTTCAATTTCCTCTCGACTGTTCCGTCATCTCTCACCACTAATTTCACAGTGTGTTCAATCAGCAATCAAAGTAGAAAAGGATTAGTTATGGAACCCAAATGACACTTTTCGGCAACAGGTCATTTTTCAGAGATCAACTATATAATGCTCTCACCCCTTCCTCTTTGGGATATAAAATAAGGATTTGTCGTAGGAAATAAAACTGTCAATAGACCCGCACTTTATACTGAATCATTCAAGTATAGGTGAGATTTCACAGAAATTCCCTGGAACATATTCTCATAAGGCATAAATATATTCATAAACATTGAAATGATCGTACACGACGGGCATGGCCTGTGCAAGTAGGGATACGTCACTTATGATTATTTGCCAACAACTTTTGGAATTGGTAGACTCAACCACAGTTTTTTATGTATATGGGAAATATGCAGGGTGAGTATGAATATTTCATTATATTGGGAAGTTCAGGTTTGTACAATGGTGAAAAGTTATGGACACCAGTGTCGAACTGTATACCACGAGGACAACGGGAAATTTTTGGGAAATTAATTTTGAAAGAGGAGAAATCCATGTTACTAGCTCTATAATATTATTGGTGGTTACAAATTATTCATCGAAAAGAAATATTAGAAAAAGTTTGAATCTTAAATATTTAGACGTTTTTCGCTACGAATATTGTCTCATTTCTATTCCAATTTGTTATTGCTATTCTCTCTGAAGCAAAAAGACTAGTAATAATTTTTTCAATACGAGTAATGCCATTTGAGTTTTGTAAATAATTCCAACGTATTTTTCACCGTATGTTTTATTATTTGAAATAGAACATTTCCTAATTCCGTGCCTGCTTACACGTGCCGACAGGCATAGGTGTGCACGTCGACAGGCAAAAACAAAAGAAATGATACTATCAACCCCAAGACTTCAAATATCTTGGCTTCATTGTTGACAACTCTCTAAACTTAAAAAAACACTTTCAATACATATGTAAGAAAATCTTCAAGAAAATGTTCTTTTTTACAAGGATAAGCAGAAATCTAACAATTCAATCAAACATGACCGTCTACCGTACAATAAACTAACCTCATTTTGACTACTGTGGTACTTTAATTTCTTTGCTCGGTGGAAATTGCATTTCAATGCTACAAAAATCACAAAATAAAGGAATGCGTGTGCTGTTGAAATGCAACAAACATACCCCAATTATATCAATGATCAAAGTTTTAAATTGGCTAACGGTAAAAGATAGACTCTTCTATTTTTCTATGATATTCATTTTTGAAATACTTCATGAATAAACACCGTGTTATTTCAATGACTTCATTATCTACCAATATCAAATACATAACTATCCTACAAGAGGTAGTAATGATCTAGTGTCCCACGAACCAACCTTGCAAGAACGATGAACTCCTTGTTTCACAAAGGGCTTTTGGACTGTAATAAACTTGAGATCAAACAATGCAACACTATACAACAGTCCAAAATAACTCTCTCAAAATATCTACTAGCCCAGTATGGACAAGTATCTATATCTATTCTATATATATTCTATATATATATATATATATATATATATATATATATATATATATATATATATATATATATATATCTATTTCAATAAATATATTTTCATTTCATTTCATTTTCATACATTTCTAATGCAGGGTGGGCACGCCTATATATGAATCGGTCTTCAAGTATCTAACAGTTTGAGAAGTGCTTAGTGCTTCCCCAAAATGAACTCCTTCAACCCAGAAATGGTTAAAGATAGAGCAAATCTGCGAACGAAAATCAATTCATTAAGAATAATCGAAAAAAGTTCTAAAAATCATTCGGAAATACAAAATCATGCAGATTCCAAAAATATATGATTTGTTCATGACCATAGTCAAGGTTTGTCATATAAAAAAATAAATCGTCAATATGTCATGAATAGAAGAAAAAAACATATGGATCCTTCTACCTCCAAATGAACTTTTCAACTAGGGAACTAGGGTTCAAGATAGAGCAATTCTGCAAACACCAATCAATTCAGAAGGATCTATTTAGTGTCATCTGTGAATTTCAAGTGATTCCCTGCAAAACGAAATCACAAGAAAAATCGAAAAAAGTCCAAAGGGGTAGACTCCTGAAATTCATGGAAAATACAAAATCGACAGATTCACTTGAAATCTGTACTACATACGCAAAATTTCATGCAGATTCTGAAAATACATGATTTGCATATAAAATGAATACTGTGTCAGAAATGTCACGTTTATAGGACTAGAAAAAAAAATATGGAGGGATATTACTCCTCACTCCAGATGAACTCTTCAACTTGGGAACGGTTAGAGATAGAGCAATTCTGCGAACACCAATGGATTCCGAAAGATCAAATTAGTATAATATATGAATTTCGAGTCAATAGATGTAAAACAAAATTATTCGAAAAATCAAAAATATTCCAAAAATTATAAAAAATACAAAATCGGCAGATTCACTTGCAATCTGCACTGTATGAACTCATGAGAAAAAGTTTTACAGAGACATTATATATTCATTTGAAAATCAGGGCCGATTATCAGCAAATATATTTGCTGGTCACCTACAGTAAGTAATAATAATAATAATCGTCCTCTACCCGCACAGGCTATGACATTGGGGAATATTATCATTAAATCAGAAAAATCATAAGGGCGCTTTGGCTTGTGATATTTCTGTCAGTCACTTCTCAGCTCTACAGCAAACAAGAAGTTATTGAGCAACTCGTAGTGAATTTCCCGGTAGGACTCCTTGCCAATCCGACGCTGATGGACACTGGATAATGATCAATACAAATTATATTTCAACTGTCTTTCAAGAAGACATATTCTTTTATTTTCCAACAACTCTCCCAGATGTTAGTTTGGCTGGAAATTCTGGAAACGTCGAGGTATCCAATGGTTCCTATTAGAGGAAGTGAATCCGTTAAATTTTACGGTTAAAAATTTGTTTCTCCGTGCGGAGTGAATATGAGGAACAATAAAAAAATATTAACGCTGAGTACTCTCCATATCTCGCTATTTCCCTCTTTTTTTATCCTCCGAGGTCACTCATTCAGTTGTGTTCTGGGTAGGCATACGCCACATCAGGGCAGCAATGTTGATTTCAACTCAACAGTGAATCTTCTGTTCTCACCCCAGTCCAGCTACGATATTCAATTATTTAAATCATAAAAATGGATGGAAAACATTTCAGCCTCGACGGCGGCTCGAATCCGGGACCAAAATCGGATGCTCTTCCACTGTGCCACACCCGGATTTCATTATTCGTATCAAGTGTTTTTCGAAAATACACCCAGTCGTACAAGAATTCAGTAATGATTCACCGACCATTTGTCGAGTTCGGCGTTTGTTTCTCATCTTACTTGTCCCTTTTCTCTTGAAGTTTTGGTTAAGCGGTGCTCATTGACTCTCCCGTACCTTTTCTGAACAACTATGTATAGCGAATCGATGTTGTTAATTAAAGCGCTTGCCGTGTTTGAAGTATTCGCGGTCCAATAATTGTGCCTTTGAAATTTAATAAATGCTTGAATATTTTCGGGATATTGATTATTCGTACAAGGTGTATAGGTTAGCCGATTACGTTTGCTTCAGTAACTGAATTCATGGTAATGTGCTATACTTCGTTGTTCATTATCTCATAGAAATGTCACCAATGAACTTCAACTTAGTGTTGGGAAATAGTTTTTGGGAAATAGATTATTAGATTTCCCTAAGAAGATGCAAGTCTATGCTGTTGATTTTCCAACAGAAAATATAAACTCCAATGAAGAGGACGTGGCTTGTTTTGGGTGTGTCAAAATTACGTTTGTATCACTTTTCCAACTGATTGTCGAGCGTATCTCAAGACCGATATTTGATAAGGACTATCGAGTTGCAAAGCATGCAGTATTTTTATAAGAGAGAAATTGTCAACTGCCCCATCGATATATATTGAAATGTGTGAAAATTACAGAGGAAAATTGTCACTTTTCGATACTAATGCTTCTTAACATGCTTACAATACGTCATGGTGGTCACCTGAAAATACTAGAACACAAAACCTCAAAATTCAAACGGCAATAAAGAATTCGGAATATGACAGAATCATTATCAATAGAAAAAAATGTTCGCTGATGAAAGAAAGTTACTATTCTTTTCAAGAATATTTGGATGATTCATTACTGTGTTTAATTTTTTTTCTTTATATATTGCTAGCTTGGAGTGCACACCGACCACCCAAGGTGGTGCTGTAAATTTTCCTACAGATGAAAAGTGAATACATCACCTGAAATATCAGTAAGTCGCCCGGAGCGCCAGGGCAAATAATAATAATAGCCGTCCTCTACCCGCACAGGCTATGCCTTTGGGTACACTCAACGAGTGTTTATGAGGGAGTATTATTATTATTTATATTTTATATTATTATTAGTATTATTATTATTATATACCTATGTCGTCTTACCTACCTATTTTATAATAACTTGAATGGTTATATTTTAATTCAATAATAATAATTATAATACGAATAGTACATGCCTATTGAAGACATACATATTGGACATATTGTATGGAGAGACTGGTCAGATGGCAGAGTTCAGAGATTACACGTGGTCACCTCTAAAAAGCCTGCTCTTTCATATGGTGGTGATAATGAAATGTTTATTTTGGAAATAATTTTGTGTTTTTAACAATGATGAAAATATAAATATATAAAATGAAATAAAAAGAAAGGGCCCCGCAATTTTGAGTGGTTTTACTTATACAGATATTCGTTTTACTTTTTATTGTGTATCTTGTATTGTGGTGTCGTCTGACCTGTTTGTTAAAACTTTGATTTTATTCATACATTCGATCATGAATACATAATTCACGATTTCATTTCTATATTTTTTATGACTCACAATATGCTCATACTGTAGTAAGTGATGATTTTGTTTCAAATGACTCACCGTATGTACAGACTGTACCACAAATGGTTAATGAATTATTGTTATTATTCATTTATTGTTTTCTTAAGGAATTTGCCAGACTGGTCCTTTCTCAGGAGCTCCGATACATTTGGAGAGCATGCTAGTGTCATTTACCCCGGCAGCCATTCCATACGTCCGTGTGGTGGTAGGATAGGATTTCTGCCATACTACGGCAATCCGGTATAATATTTTTATTCGAGATCAATGTGTCCATTATTCCATCAAGTACCCCTATGAATGAAATTTTCACAGAATGGTTTGAGTGAAGTTTATGCTCAAAGTCCCAATATCTAGTTCGCTTTTTCTCCTCTTTCCGGGCGATGTTCGTTTCGTCAAGAAACGAAGGAAAATTGTCCAACTTTGATAGTCGAGGAGGATTGCGCTTACTGGCTTGTTTTTGCCTGAGGGTGGGTAGTAGTTCCAACAGATTTAAAATTTCTCATTCTCCTCAACGGACTAATATCTTCCGGAGCTTCGCAAGCTGACAGCAAATGGATTATAGTCCCCGGAGCCTCATAACATCTAGTATCTGGGACCTCTATACCCTTCACGCAACTACGGTAGACCAAGGTATGGAAGACACCATCCTGGTAGGCAATTATGATTCCCTCGGTTTATGACTTCAGCCCACTTGACCTGAGGAAGGCAAAGGCAAAATTTTTGGATATGCCGAGGTTTCGATGTTCTAAAAGAAGACCTCATGCATTGGCTTCTCCACATGCAGCTGCAGGAGTACTTTGCATGTGCTCCACACTTTTGATGTGAACTTTTTGTTGAACGGGTTTCAGCTCGGTGACAGAATTTGGGTCACCTCATTCAGTGTCGAAAACGAGTCCAAGTTCATCGGCTGCACGGGATGTTGCCATGATCTCAGACTAATCAGATAAGTGGATCTGAACACTTCGCATGCTCCATCCACTACAATTCTATTATGTAGACACTACAAACTACTAGTAGTTTGACACTATCCACATGGGACGGAACTGCAGTAACATTAGTGTTACAAATACAAGTAGTCCAACCTAGTTGGTTTCATTTCTCATATTTCATGATGACGGCTACATCTATCAAGTATTTTTGTATTTACTCATTCTCAGTTTTTCTTTTCTACATAGTATTCAGAATACTACATGCTTTTTCAAAATATTCTAATATACGCGTTGTGCGATATTGTCATAGCTGGTAATTTATGGTGTAAATCACAGCGTCGCGACGCTGTAGTGTCTCTCTCTTTATCATTTTTTTGACCTTGCGCTCTGATGGCGCACTTGTGCAGTACACCTTCCAATGTGCAGAGATTTGCCCTGCTTTAGGAAATATTCCTCCCCAAATAATGAAGAACTCGAAAATATCTTTGGTTGCACTAGTAACGGTAGACTTCACGAACGCAAGTATAATTACATCATAAACAGAAGTATAATTACATCATAAACACATAACCAATTTCGTGCACCGATACAATATCATGTCAGACCACTGCCTCAGCAGAAATGTATTTTCCATGGAAATAAATGACATCATCTTATCTTCTGTTAGGAAAAGCTTTCCACGTCAGCCCTGATATGAAGTGAATATTTCACCAACGGAGTTTTATTTTTTGATTTACCATGAAATTTTATCAGGTCCAACGAAATCTAAAGGGAAATAAATTATGATAGCATGTTTTGAAATCTTCATTCTTTTTGCTCAACTTGAAATGAACAGTTTTCTGTAATCCTTCACAAGATAAATAATATCCACCACTGGTACGATCCAAAAAGTAAATGATACTCATGATGAATGCATCGTAGCACCCACTGCTTAAGCTTAAAGGCGAACAAAATCAGTGAAAAGCGGGCAAAATCTCTACCAAATGGCAACCCTCGGAACGAACATATATACGTATATTAAAAAACTCACGAAATCACGAAAGCATACAAATCGGTCACTTATTCGTCCCGCAACTTTTCTTATTCCTGACATTCATCCTAGTTTAGACTTCAGAGTCCACATGAAATTTTTCGAGTCTCGCCAGCCAGCGGGTTCATCTTATCGACCTCTTAAAGCTATCAAACTCTCGAATTCTTATTTCCATATCATGATAGATTCCACCGTAGCCACTATCCTTACACCCTAACCGCTTTCATCCTTTCCGGTGTGGAAGTGCAACCGGACCACAACATCCAATGAAGGTTTTTCAACATATTGAATCGACTATATAGTGCAGAATTTTATATTACCGATATTCGCTCGGGTGAGAAATGAAAGGAAATTTGAAATATTTCAAACCGGCCGGCCGTTCGATGGATGCCTCAATAAGAAAACAAAATATTGAATTGATTTCAGTTGTTACAATTTATTGGAAATGGAAAATCGTTCTGGAATCATTGGCAGCGAAACGTCTTCATATGGAAATGATTTGAATTCGATTCGTGGCCAATATTGGTGTGCATGGTTGGGAATGATGAAACGACTTCGAAGAAATTGGATTAGTGTGCATAAATCATTGGAAAATTTTTCTGAAATAATAGCAACAATCAAAGAACTCTTTCTGAATACCTAAATTATGGGTTCCGCCAATTTACTTTGAATTTTAATATGGTATTACATCAATATAAGCTAATTTCTTATGGACCTCTTTGCAGCTATATGGGGTGATATTGTCGATCTGTGTGCACGTACCAATATACAGAGTGACCCATTTGAAAGCGGGCCACCTCCCTTTAACTGTTGTTTATTATCCGATTCAGAAATTGTTTCTTTCACGTTAAAAGGTAAGACCTCGTTAATCCTTAGCTCGCACAAGTTTTGACTTCTGAGGGCTTTCGTTCGTAGGGGGATGACGGCTGGTTAACGGAAAAAACAATTTTGAAACAACAACAAACAAACAATAGATAGAGCATCAATAGTTCTAGTTGAGTGCCATGAACTCGAAGTAAGAATAAAAAGTTCAAGGCCTACTTCGAATTTTTTTCAAGGTAACAAATCCAAGAAAAATACAAGCGACTTTTTTTAATAAAATTATTAACCACTATAAAATGATGTATTGACATGACAGTGCCCACAAATTAAATGATGGACTGTTCAACCAAATTTACACTCAATTCGATACATTTATCATATCGTTTTCTCATGTTACCCATAACATTCGATAATTGGTTCAAAAAAAAATATTGTTGGTTCAAAATTGTTTTTTCCGTTAACCAGCTGTCATCCCCTTACGAACGACAGCCCTCAGAAGTCGAAACTTGTGCGAGCTAAGGATTAACGAGGTCTTACCTTTTAACGTGCGATTCCTAGCACGAGACCAGTGACCATGCTGGGATTCGAACCCACGTCCCTCTGACTGATAGACTAGCGCTCTACCATCATGACCACTGCGGCCCATCATCATTCAGGGTGATATCACTGCAAGCCTATTTTATTCTTTCACGCAGTTCCTCTTTGCTCGTTGGGCAAGTTTCGTATACCTCTTCCTTAACGAAGTCAAGTCCGGGGAACTAGGGGGAAACTTGAACAATGCTTCATTTTGCCCTATCCACCGATTAGGAAAATTTTCTTCCAACCAATCTCTAACAATCCTGCTATGGTGGATGCAACAGCCATCTGATTGAAATAGAAAAGATAAGCCTCTTCTGCCAGTGGAAAATTTATCCATAGGGTTAGAAAATTTGTTTTTAAAAAAATTCAAAAAATTCAAACCATTCAAATTGCTTTAAAAAAATGGACCAATTATTCTGGTAGGTATGTTTTATTTCGAACCAAAAATTTATTCTTTTTGCAGTCCTCTGTATATTATTATCCAATGCGGATTTTCATCCGTCCTGTAACTTCAATTTTGAGAATTAACTGTTACATTGGTTGTGAACGTTGTCTCGTCCCTGAACAAATTTTTTTTTCAGAAAATTATTTTTGTTAGATATACTCCTTGATCCCTATAAACCTTGATAAGCTATATTCCATCCTATTTTCATTATCGCCTTCTTCTAAGGTATGAAGGAACTTTGGTTTACAGGACTTCATATTATTATATTTCTTAAGATTTCTCTTCACGCGGTAAGTTGTCCAAACTTGCAATGCTCATACTGTTTTTCGGATTATTATAAAAATTATTTCGAATTCGTTCAGAATCATTTCGTTTCTGTCTTTGTACAGTATTAACATTCTTCAGAGTTTTTACAAACAGCTCCATACTGATTGTAAATTTTGTATACTTGTCCAACTGTAACTCTGCTAATATTCCGGATGCATGTTATCGAAAATTCTACATACTTACTTCCCTTTCGGATCTGTCGTTGTTACAACGAAGTCCTACTATTTCAATTTTCTCCTGCCGAGTCGAATTATCTGCCATACTTCTTCATTAGTGCAGGTACACGAGGAGTTTCAAACTTCACTATTATCACTGATAAAGTTGTGACTTTCCGTCTTTTATTCTAATGACTCTTGTCATCTCTATAGGAAACTGAAGTTTCAAAGTCTTCTAATAAAAATATAATTTCCCAAACATGTTTGAATTAAACCAAGATTATAGATGTTCGGAATAACTGTCAACCACCAAAGAGTTACTACGTGAAAGATTGAGACAGGGTTGCATAAATGTATCCCCAAACCAATGATCGAATTTTGATCGAACTGATGAAAATCTGGAATTGGTTGAAATGTACGAAAATTAATATTTAGGCATTCTCATCTCAATCCATTCTTTTGCTTTAGTTCATTTATGTTACCAATTCTGGTTATTATTGATTATTGAATATTGATAACTATTCGATGTGAAGATGTAAATTTCATTTCTCTGACAAAAAAACTGCAGTCATCTGATGGACTATCTCCCATACTATGGAGTTATACTTGGAAGAGAGAGAATTTGACACCACGTTGAATAACTGCTGTTTACAAACTCGACTGCTAACGACCTAAAAAAGCATTTTAAATGATTGTGAATTACTTATATGACGACTACTCGAAATATTCAGAAAAAAGTTAAAGAATTTTACTCATGCTATATTTCTGTTAAAAAAAATATTATATCGTGAAATTTCAGTCACCCATTTGAAAGCATCATAAATCAAGGGGCGTCGTCAAATTTTAATTTAAAAAATCGCTAGTATGTTTTTTGGAACGTTGAAAAAATTCGATGTAGGCCTTAAAATTTTTATTTTTATTTCGAATATGAACATAAATGAGGACTTCAGCATATCATGTATTGGTCCATAACACTACTGTTACGTTTACGCAGTCACAGTACATTATTTTGAATCTTCTACGTAGACATTCCGAGGTACAACACATGTCTTACAAAAATCTTCGGCGTCGGTTAGCTCATTTGTGACTTGGGAAATTAAAGTACCTACGTAACCATAGTCCGACGTATTGAGTTTCTCAGCCGGTTTCAAAGATTCAATCTTTTTGTAGCATTGCTAGTAGCTTCTTAGTAACTGAATATATCTAGAGTTAGGGAACAAATCTTGACGCAAGTGCACGGATCAAAAATTCTTCCACTCGTTTCCATGTCCTCGTTCAGAGGTCATCTGTTATGCTACTTTCAAAGCTGACTTGGCCTGTAGGGTCGCAGCTGGTTTCAATCAAAACAGTAAGTGGTACCCTGCCTTCAATGGATTGGAATGTATCAGTATACTTTTCCTATTCAAAAGACAATTCTTGATTTTTTCACTTCTGTAGGTAGTGATAAAGAGCATTACCAAAACCATTAGTATGCAGATCAGCAAATTGCTTACTCTTGAAAACTTTGTCATGTGAGGAATGCAAAGAGGATCCTGTCATCTGCTTCTTCATGATCGGATTCCACTTTAGACCAGTTCGTTAACATTCCCTTGTTGCCTACATCTTTCTTTGGGTTGGTGCTGCTCTCTTCAAACTCACTTTCATTTTGAGAGATTGCTGTATACTGTATTATGGCTACTTCAAGTAGCCGAAAGGGAGTTCTCAAAACTGTCCGTTGCTGCTCGTATTGGTAGGTTTGGTTCAATTTTTGTACTACTTCGACATGCAGAGTGGTACTCTGAGCACCCCTGTGTATCTGGAAAACTTTGACATTTTATCTTTACTCGGTGGAAAGTCTGGTTTCAGTTGATATTTTCATTGAAATTTTCGAAAATGTTTATTTTTCATTTTTCAAAAAATCGCCAATGTCTCTCAAATGTATTTCGACGAGCACCTTTCCACAAAATCAACATTTTCGATAGTCGATATTGAATGAAACTGAATTATGGAAAATTTGATTTCTTCATTTTTCAAATAACGGTAAACATCCCACAAATATTCCCATCAACCGGATTCCGAATCGGACCACAAAAATAAAATTTGATGAAATGACAAAATTTCAGATTTTCGGTCCACAAAGTCAACATTTTCTAAGTGAAATTGTATTTATATTCGAAAATACGAGCTGATTTCTCATTTTTCAGAGTTTCATAAACTATCAAAGTCAAGTAAAGCAATACAAAATCATAAGATTCACTTGAAATTCGCTCTATACCTATACCTATTTTTTTTAACAATTTTTTTTTAACGCAAAATTTTGTTGATTCCGAAAATATATGATTCAGCAGAAAAAAATTAATTAAACGTCGAATATTATTTCACGCAATCAAATTTTCGAAAATTTTCATTTTCCATTTTCGAAAAAATTGCAAACATCAGGCAATCAAAATAAAATCAGGGGATAAATCTGTAGATATTTAAAAATTACTAGCTTTTGACATTTCTTACGCCAATTCTTCATTTGGAGAAGCTATTTTTTAACATTCAACAGCTGGTGAAAATAGATTACTTCAATTGTGGCAACTGATATCAAAAATGCTGGTAGTTGTATTAAATTGCAATAAATTCAACCAGTTTTTGTGTATAACAGGCAGGAATATTTGCTCCAGAAGTTTTCATTTACGTAATAATTAGTAGAAATTTCGTCGTGATGTTCAATTTGTTGGACAATTTTTTTTTGTACTTTGGACAATTACAAATTTTTCCAAAAGTTTAGTAACGTTTTTGTACCAAAAGAATCAAAACTCCTAAATATCAAGTTCATATTACTTCAAATATAACGTAGTCTCGGCTTGCTGGTAGTGAGTCATTGTTTTATTAAATTACCAATGAGGAAGCAAAATACAAAAACTAGAAAACATCATATAGGTATACA
Organism: Chrysolina americana; assembly: GCA_958502065.1. Lineage (NCBI taxonomy): Eukaryota > Metazoa > Arthropoda > Insecta > Coleoptera > Chrysomelidae > Chrysolina > Chrysolina americana. The sequence goes on from OY293420.1 coordinate 48,433,045, forward strand.
ATGTCCAGTAAAGTGGAAGATACAAAATCAGAAACATGATATTTTCGATTTTTTACCTAAACATTGGAATAATCGAATAAATACTGAAAAAAACCTGATGTGGCACTAAAATCACTTACAGACGCTTAAAACCTAACTGCATCTCTGCTTGGAATGAAGAGAGCTTGATGTTACTGCTCCGTGGAAGGATTCCCAGCAAATCGAAGAATACAGAAGAAAAAGCTACTGTTACTGTCTATAACGGTGAAGAAATGGAAACTTGTTCCATTTTTCATAGCCTCATTTGAGTGGGTACGGAGACGTGCTCTTTTCCTGTTCACAGTAATCAAAGTCAACAGCACAATCTTTTAACGACCTCGCGTCTCAAATGGAGAGATATTTCATGGAAATGTCCACTAAGATGACAGAAGAGAAGTGACACTTCAAGCTGTTGTGACATCGCAATCACTTGCAGCCCTTCACAATTATTCTGTAGTTATGTTCCTAGACCGTCGAAGTATTTCCATCTACATCTCTTTGTGCACTACCACCCAATTGAGGAAAATAGTTCAAGAAACTACTGTTTCTGTTAAAGGTGCCAACAGTAGTGGGAATCCTACAACGGTGGAAAAGCATTTCATTAAAATTCTATATTATTTGTTCGCCAAAGAATGCGGTGGCAATATAATGGCGCACCTAACTTGAATCCACTTGACACCTATTTGTAGAAACATATAAAAGCTACAGTGTACGCAACATCAGTAGAAGGGACGATGAAATTTGACTGACAGGATTCTGGAAGGGTGTACAATTATTATGCAGGAGAGACCACTGGAAGGGTGTGTCAGAATGAAAGTAGAATGAGTCTTGGATGCAATTACTTCTTGCCATATACGCCGATCATATGTAATTGAAGTTGCCTTACAAAAAAATTGCGTATTATGTGTCAAGACACAGTGATTTTTGTTAAACTGTTTGAAGCCCGTGGCTCATAGTAAATGGTTGGTACGAACCAAGAAACTATGATAATAGCAGCTGAAAAGTGAATACATCACCTAAAACATCAGTAAGTCGCGCCGGAGCGCCACGGCAAATAATAATAATAGCCGTCCTCTACCCGCACAGGCAATGCCTCTGGGTACACTCAACGAGTGTTTATGAGGGAGTATTATTATTATTATTATTATCAATGAAGTCGGGTCGAATTAGGAAAGGTTCTGAAATTTACTTTGGTTGATCAAAGGTTTTCAAAAATGCATGGAAGTAGTTTTTCGTGGAACAACAAACAAAACAATACAGATTGAAACACGTCTGGGGCTAGTGCTATGGACACTGGAATTACGAGCCAATGAAATTTTTCCACCGATTCATACAGAAATGGAGTACTACGTTGAAGGTATTCACTATCACAAGAGCAACAAAACTAGTTAGAATGAACCCAAGGGAATAAAATATACTTTCACGAAGAAAATATCTACTGGCGGTATTTCTGATGACTGTGATGGCCACTCAAAAAGACTTCTTCTTCCAATCCATTTGTTGTTGTAATATTATAATGAATTTGTTCATGCATCATCAGGGAATCGATGGTATCATCCAGCATATCGTGATGTGATATATTTCCCCCGTTGAATTTGTATGAATAAAGTAATTCCCACTATTCCGATATAAACATTGATTCTGTCTAGTCGTCAAGTGTGACATCTGAATATTGCAGATTCTATCCCCCCCCCCGTATCAACAGTATTAACATTGAAGTAAAATTATTGACCGACGCTGCAACAAATATGTTTCAATTACTTAGGATCAGCGGTACGACCATCAGTCATATTTTCACAAAATTCAATGCATCATCATCAAGTTTTCGAACTGAAGGCAGTTTTTCATTGTCCTTTTTTCAGCTCTACAAAATGGTGTCCTCACAATGTCAGTACAACGATTCCAATGGAAGAAACCATCATCAAATTTGCCACCAAAAAAGTACATGACATAGCATTTTTAATTGCGAATATAAGGACGTATGTCACAATATCGTGCATGGCATCACACGTTAAAAGGTAAGGGCTGCGCCTTCCCTAGCTCGGACAAGTCTTTCGAAAACTTTTGAGGGTTGTACTGTTAAGGGTATGCAGCTGGTTGACGGAAATAACAATTTTAACAACAATTTTTTTCAACAATATGTTTTTCAAGTTTTCTTTCAGAAAAATAGCTTATTAATAGTTTATCAACATAGTCTAATATTTAGCTAACAGAAACTAAAATAATGACAACTAAGAAGGCAAGAATCATTGTTAACAATTATAAATAGTAGGTGCTATAGCTAATGTTCAAACAGATTACCTCATGCTCACCTAACTGTGGAATCTAAAACATTATTCAACATTTCAAGGGTAACTCTTCTAATTGTTGATCTTACTGAGCGAGGTGAGTGTCTCTCGTTGTCAAAATTCTTTTTGAATGCCTCATTTTTGATAAGCTACTACAAAAAAAAATATGAAGGTGTTAGATTTAGTGATCTTGCTGGCCAGGGTGTATCACTATGACTGCCAATTAAATTTCTTGGGGATCGCTGAAATACGCATTGGCGAACAGCTTTGGCATTATGAGCTAGTGCAACCAGCAGTTATGCACAGCGCCCAATAGAAAATCATCCACGGCATTGTCCGGATCTTGTCGTAAGAGACGAAGGTCTATAACTTTTGTGTCAAAAATTTCACACCGAATATGAAATCTGCATCTATGTTGGTATCTGAATGATCTCTTCACACGTGGATTTCATTATGACCAAAACTGTGTGTTTCGCTTGTTGAACTATACTTTCATCCTACCAGATCAGTTGAAAAGGAAAATTCACATGATCACACGTTTATGTATACTACTCGCAAATATGTCGACGCCGTTCGTCATCACCTGGTCTTAAGCCTTAAGAAATTCTGAATTTATATAGTTCGAATTAATTTTTTCTTGAAATAAACTGAGCTGGTGATTCAGCTACACAAGTCTGTTCTTCAATTTTTCGAGTTGAACTTTCTAGGTTTTTATTTTCAAATTGTAATCCAGGTAGGTATTCTTTTTCTTCAGCAGATGGTTTTTGACGGGATAGCACAGGTTTTTAAAATAATCCATAATTTTTAAATAATGTTATGAACGCCAAAAAATTGATACGAATACATTTATTCCGATTGCACACAATTTCTGTGGCACAAATTGAAACAGGACAGCATATCAAACTTTTCTACGTTTGTAAAACTATATCTCTTCATTTCAATGTAGAGAATTCGAATGCTTCGACAACAATGAATAAGAGTAACAGAGGAATTAAAAGAAAATTTGAAAAAAAAACATTTTGTGTGAAAAATTAAAGCTTTTCATGTCGCCATCGATTATTTATAAGCTGCTTATGAGCAAAACTTGTGGTAAGCATTATTACATAATTAAACATAGTATGCCGTACGTCGTTGCATTCATAACTAAAAATTCGATCTAATACAGTGTCCTTTTTTTTCGTGCCTCATGAAAAACGTAGTTGATGATTTCCTCGAAACGAAACGAAGTACCTAACTTGAGTGAGCACCAATTTATAAACCTGAAAAGTGAATTAACTTCAGAAAAAAATAAAAAACCAAATCGTCACATTTGTTTTTCTTTTGAATATATCCGGAAGCGAACAACATTTTTGGAATAGCTCAACACCTATTTTTCGACCCCTTAATTCCGCAACTTTTTGATAATTCAACCTACTTTTACTCTACTCTTGCTTTTACCTAGATCCCATGCTGTTCATCCTTATCTTGGGCACACTGTATAAATGGTGTTAGGAGAAAAAAATTATAATCCACCCACAAAGGGAGCTGTTTCAACAATAGTTGAAATAAGCATAGCTACTCATCGCAAATAATTCTGCCACACTAAATCATGTTTCTGCTCTCATATAAACAAACGTTCAATATTTTCCTTTGCTATTTTGGGCCAAAGAAAATTTAGATCTGTGAAAATAAACACCTAAATCAACCACTATCTGATTTAATTTTATGGAAATGATGCTGAATGCTTTGTTCTTGTTCCCAGTACAAAGATTCGAAGTTACACAATGAGGTGGTTTTGGGTTAGGGTACAATCAATCAATTATATTCTTGGCATCCCAATTAAACTAAGTAATTAATTGTGATTGTTGTGAAATCACCTTGAAAAGGATTAACTCTACGATTTTTGTATTTTCTCAGGGAAGCAGATTACTCAAAATTTGATTTTAATTACATTCATGATATCATAGCGCACTTAGTATTTCAGTTGAGGGGGTTTCGAAATACGAAGTGACTGACTGACTTACATGAATTCTTGTATGGTTTCAAACTACGATTGTATTTCATAACAAGTAATTATGATTTCGATTCTTGAGATTGGGCGGATGTCTCTCTGAAAAACTGGGTTTGATTCTTGATGAAATGATCAACTGAAAATAATAAGAAAACTTATCATCACATGATTAGATGCCACCACTGATTTTCCTTCAGACAGTTTGGGAATGAACAACAATGTAGTCCCTTGTCGCACAATCCATATACATTGTAATTACAGCAGGACTTTCCGAAGAAGGCACTACATGGCTTAATGTAGATGTCTTTCTGCAAGTGCATTGATTTTTGACAAAATCTCTGGTGATTGGAGATGGACTTGTACTTTTCTGCGAGAAGAAGTGCATCAAATTGAATTTTTGGGATAATAATCATGAATAAAAGTATCCCAGAAGTAAATTTGTCACAGGAATCCTAGGACATCAGCGGTTTGCAGCTGCAGCATTCTTGGACATAGGCTCATTTCCTATATGAAGCCAATATCTTTAGAGGGGCAGGACCAATACTATGGGACTGGATAAGAACTATGCTTCATAACAGAACAATAACGACTTTTCGACCAGGGAGGGAATGTCAGCTACAAGCCAGTTAGGGGCTCTCCTCATTGGAGTTACTGCTAGAATTCGCTGGAAAACTCGCTCTAGACGATTGACTTTCGAGCATAATTTCTGTGATAAAGAATAAATTTGCAGATACTGAATACCATACTCATATGAATTACATGAGAGGGAGAAAGTGTACAGCAGCTCACACAAAATGGTCATTGTATTGATCATAAGGAGAGGAAAGCTGGAACGGTCATATCAGCTTTCTTCGATGGTATAACCATTTCGTCTGCAAAATATCTGGGAGTAAAACTAGACAAAAAGCTGAATTGGAACACACATCTGAAAAGGGCTATCCGGAAAGCAAGCCTGTTACTATAGACATATCATATCATTCGACCAATGAACGCTTTTGCACTCCTTGAGCAACGTTACACAAATGAATGTCAAATTTAATTCAATGCCCATGAGGGCAAGTAGTTGTTTTTTATCAGATATTTATGTTGTAGAAATGTGTGGATAGCCGGGTAATACGGCATTTTTTATCGCTCAAGATGATCACTAATTATAAATTTTGTTGCAGCCCACGTGTAATGCTTCGGAAACATCGTCAGGAGCCCATGAATGCAAGAAACTGAACCACTAATGAATACTTAAGAGGTAAGTCACTTCCTGCCGAAAAGTTTGATTGAACTAAATTAACGAAGAGTAAATGTATTTCCTAATGAAATTGTATTCACTAAAATGTCTTCTAGGAAAGAGAAACTTCATTCCAAATAAATATCCTAAAATACGGAATGAATATTCCCATACATATTTTTGTATGCATTCCGAATCAATATTTATTTTTAATATCACTGCAAGATTTTAAGTGCCCATGAATGTTTTTATTGCTTATGAAATGAAGTATACTGAAATGTATTGATAGCTAGGAAACGAAACCGTTTGGATTTTGAGATCGTCTAGACAAAGCTGTCGGGTATGAATTGAATATTTTCAGTGTAGGTAAAACCACAAATTGATTCATTGAAATGAAAGAGGTTGAAAAATTATTTGAAGAACGAACAATTTTAGAAAATCAACATCAAATATAAATGTTAACATGCACCTACATCGATTCAAAACCAGCACCCCAAGTGTTGATATTTCTAAAATTTCGGTGCAAAAGCATATTTTAACAACTCCTCAATGATGTACCACAAATAAAATTGTCATTTCATACTTTCAAATTGAGATGAATGACTGGGAGAAGGTGATAAAGGATAACATACTTAGTCACTGTGGATTTCCACAAATTTTCCAGTGAGTGACCACCCAGTATGAAATGACACTGAGAACGAATGAAGCTTTTTCCGAACGTCATCATCAATAACCAGTTAGTGCTACAAAAACATAAAAGGTGGACTCTGATTTTGAACCTAATTAATCCACAAGAGGTAATTCAACGGCAATATAGAACATTTTTAACGCACCAAAGGACCCTTTACCAAGCACTAATGGTGAGTAAAATTTCATTAGGAAAATTACAACCTGTAAGTGCTGAATCCACTCGCCAAATTACCATAAATATTTTTTAATGATAAACCCACACTAATCATTCCCAATTTCGCCGTACACGTTATTACATTTCATGTTAGTATGTGCTAATTTTCTGGTTAAAGGATATATTTTCATGGGCCCTTTACATATCTGATTATATTCAACGAAGAAAAATCAAGGTACAGGATTGATTAATTATGAATAAGAATGACGTCGGAAAAATTTTCAACACGGCAAAAGTTAATCACGAAGTACAAATTATTGATGGATTTCCGTACTTGAGTTGCCAACTCAAACTCAAATCTGGAAAGTTTGTTTGGTCAATCTCAATTGCAGGCGGATTACTAATTAATATTTGCATTGAGACACTTTTGAAGTTTACTCAATAAACGCTAGCTGAAAGAAACTTTTCTCCGGGGTCAGATAGAAGATCCCTATATACTAATAGACGTTTTTCACTGTCATTCATTCTCTCATAGGCTTAGGCTAAGGCATTTCAAACAAAACGAAACTTTGATGTTAGGTAGAATCTGGAGAACCATTCATCATGGTACTTGTTTGTTTTTTATGTGTACTAGTAATAAGAGGCAGGCTTTGCATCACATAGATCAAATGAATATTTCAATAGATATCGAGAAAGCCTTTCACTCTACTGTAGTGTTATTCTGTATAGGCTAGGCATACCTACTATGATTCTCATAGGAAAGTTTTGCTGTAGTTTTAATTTTCACACCCTTTTTATTTTTTGTCTCGCTAACCATCAATTTGGAGTTGCAGGTAAAAATTCTACCCGTAACTTTGTTTCTTTTTGGCGCTTCTTGCCCTATTTTTGGAACTTTCTTCAGTTTTTTGCCTATTTCTCAGAAAAAAATCGTTTTTTCGAAAAGCGTATTCCATACAAAATTGAAGATGAAATATCCTGAATTTTTTGCCTCATATTTCTTCGGTATAGGGAATAATATAGGGAAAGTAATTAAAAAAATTAAGAAAAACGATTAAAATGCAGTTATTACTAAAGTATTTATCTTCAGTGTATAATCGAAACTAGTATAATATGTACTCATATCATTACAGTGATGATTTTTTCCACATGTCATATTTTGACGTTTCTGGTACTTATTTCAATCAATAGCAGCGGATTATTCTGGCCAATCATCAATGAAACGTTCTTTACCTTCGAACTGTCAAAACTAAATAGGGTTATCTGCGTCGATTTTATTGACCGGGTCAAATGAAACCTTATGATGAGAATTATTATATTACCAGAATGAATGAAAAGTCATTTAATTATCAATGTTCATTCACTTTTCAGATTCCAAAATAAAATCTTTCCAAATACAACTCGTTCTTCAAATTTTATCGATATTTTTATTTTCATCACTAAAACACGTTTATTTGGCAAAAACATTCTAACAAACCGAATTTAGATAAAATCACTCGTCCTAAAGGATTCGTGATTTTATTAATCGGTTTGTTTCCATATTTTTGCCAAAGAGTTTTCGTTGAGAATAAAAAATTATCGATAACATTTTAAGCACTCGTATTACCTTTGATAAATGTCACTGCTGTCTTGAATTAGACTGCCTTGGTCATCTGGGTTCATTGACAGACGGAAAAACTGTAGTACATACCTTCGTTTTTCTACATACTCTTCAGTCTGTTCATCTATTCTCCTTATTCCTTGTGGTGGTGGAGGTCTGTAATGAACAGAAGATGTGAGTCAGCTTGTACATTCATATTAGTACTCCAAGTGTGTGATTGTAGTTTTTGGGAAGGCAGTGTCACATACCTTTGCCCTCCTTGTCCTTTCTTCGAAGGTCGCAACAACCGGGGAGAAGGTGAAGTCCAGTTCGTCCTGTCATTCGACGTCAAATGGCCCTTCTACAAGGGGAATTGGGAGATCTGTCTCGATTGTCACGTTGTCGCAGGACCCATCACAGTTGATGCACAGATTGCTGCAATCGGGGACTGCTTTTTTGCAGCTACATTTTTTTTGAGACCAGATGAGAGAAGCAGGGCCCTGTCGAGAGGTGATCGGTTCCAGGCCATCGAGACCTTCGATGTAAGGTGCTGAAGTCTATCACAACCACTCGACACAATGTATTCTTCAATGGTTTTGTTTTGCACAGGAGAGTAAGTGGTTGGGGGAACGTTTTCCTTTTCTTTCAGGAAGAATACGAGGATGACCAACAGGTTGATGTCCTTTCCAACAAACACCACAGTCTCAGTTCGTTCAGTCATAGTCAGGGTTTCGTTCACAATGACGGTGTCGGCATCTCCTGTGGCCCGACACCATGCCATGCTTCGGGAGTGTAACTTTTCTATGATCATGAGAAATAATCCTCTTCTGTTGTTCGCGTTGGTCAGGAATTCTTCTTCATTAATGGTCGGTATCATGTTCTCATCGAGAAGAATGTCAGTGGAAATCGATTTCATGGACCTCTTAAACCATTCAACACCTTCTGTAGGTGAAAACATATGCGTTCCATTAAAAGACCACTCGAGTGTTCCTTCCAAAATTTTTACTTGATCCGCTAACCAGGAATCTCAAATTTGGAAAATTGTGGCGGAACAATTAGTCTTTCAAAAAAAAAGTTATATACAAAAAAAAATTAGGAAATTGTCTTCTTTCATTTTATAAGAAATGGGCTTGCTGAAAAAATGCTTCCTTATGATATACGCTAAAACCTGAAAAAAATTTCAAAATTTTGGCAAAAAGTGACATAAAATTTTGCCTGCAAACTTCGAATTCATAATCAGTGATTCAAAAAACATAGAGGGTAAGAAAATCAAAACTATAGCAAAACTTTCCTCTGAACCCCCTTCATTTTCCTAATATGTCTTGCCTATGTGAGAAAGTTTAGGTTGTGATTGAAATTGGAATTGTGTCAAGCTGAACCTGCCAGCCGGAATCTTGTGGTAGTCGATCAAAATTTTTTTCCGACTTGTTATAAATGCATATTAGTTTGAATTTGCATTTATAATTATTTTAAATGAAACACCGATGTTCAATTCATTGAGTTTAATTTAATTATGATGAAGAAAAAAACAGATTCTTATGTCTAAGGCCTGCTATGGAAAATAGTGTCTGGCTTATTGATCTTTCAATTATTATAAAATAAAATCAATAGAATTTTTCCAAAATTTGTTACGGGGTTGAGAAAAATATTTCGGAAAAAGTTTTGAACTTGAAGGGGTATTTCCACAATCGTAGATTGACTATTTATTATACTGAAAAACTTATACGATATGGATTACCATTTTTTCAACCTTTGATTTTTGGTTGAACTAGGGACATCTATCATGCGTACTGGTTACGATGATAGAACTTCGTATCTGAGTATTTTATGTGTTTCTCATTTGGATGACACCTTCACATTTTCTTTAAAATGTACAGTTTTTCACTATATGAGATATTGCTGGGCTGAAACGTGATATTATAGGTATTCAAAATATGCCCATCGAATAGGCTATCCATCACCATTTCGAGAAAAAAGTACCCAATGGTCCTTCTCGAAATTTAGACCCATTTAGCAGTTCATAGTAGGCTTCGAAAATAAGACTAATCCATATCTGTCATCATGTTTGGCTTATCGAGTACTATAACAAGAAATTTTCATTATCCAAAATCGATCTATATGAGTTCCAAAATAAAAGGGTGTTGTTTCAAATCGCTCACACTGTATACCATGTTAAGACTGATATCCAAATTTTTTTGTTCAACCCGTTGCTTCCAAACCATTTTTGCGTGTAGTTGAAGCTCCTCTTACTAATGGAACACTTTCAATGAATCAATTATAGTCTCAAAGACAATATGAAGCATCAACTGCTAGGAATAGAAACAGGCTGATGCGCAAATGATTTGGGCCCATAAATAATTCCAACGTGGAATTAGGTCTTTCCTTGCGGAAATCCTCGAAGTCGTGTAAGCTTATGCAAATTCATTTATACAGATGATTCACTCACGTGAAGTTTAATCAATGTGGATTATTGGCACGTTAGATAGGATGGATCTATTGAAAGAAACTATCAATATCTGATTTGTGTTGTGGTATTGGAATGATATATCTGATGATGCTTTCAAGAGTCGCCTTGGATTTTTCGGGTTAGAACAAAATCTGAGTGTACATACCAGAATAAATGCTGGATATATTGAATTATTTATTTATTCATTGAAGAAATACATCCAACAGACTGAAAGTCCTCTTACAGAAGTATATAGCAAGAAAAAGTTTGTGCCACAACACAATCAACTAAGATCGAATCAAAGTTAGAACTTTTACACAAAATCCATGGAAAAACAAAAACAATAATCAAAAACGAAACAATTTTTGACCCTTTATTTCAGTTCGATATGGGACTATTTGTAGTTTTTTTATTTGGGTTAAACTCAAAGAAAACTACTGAGAGTAAATTATGAAAACATCTACCCACACTTTATGATAGGTGTGAACGAATTCTCATCCACGAATTATAAAACATCGAAAATGTTGGATAAGGTTAAAACTGTAACTGGAAATGATAGCTGATTATGAAAGCGACCAATAAATTTCAACAGTTGTAATTATTCATTTGGATGAATAAAATATTTCAACGATATTTCTACTATAACACCAGTATCGTTCTCTTGCAGACTTGCTCGATATGCCAAAAAATTGAATAATATATTGAAAAATCGATTTATTCACCAAAATGTCTACAGAAACGTTGCCATAAAAACTGTTCCGTACGTTCTGCAGACTTGCACTATATACCAAACTGTTGCTGACGATACATTATATGGAAGGACAGATATATAATTGTCACCCCTCCGGATTTTTTGTCAGAGGGGTCGGAACAAGAGAATGTACTTTGAGATCACTTCGAAGTATATAAAATGCGATCGCACTCCTCTGACGACCCGACAATGACCTTTGATGATGAGAAGTTCTTATTTGGGCAGGCATGAATGTATTCTTACACACCACGAAGCAGGCCAACTCCAATCCTATTTTTGAGATCACTTCAAAATATACAAAATCCGACCGCACTCCTCTGATGACCCGACAATGACCTTTGAGAGTTGAGAAGTTGTTGTGTGGGCAGGAATGAATGTATTCTGAACCACCAAGAAGCGGGCCAACTCCAATCCTATTTTTGAGATCACTCCAAAATATACAAAATCCGACCGCACTCCTCTGACGGCTCGACAATGACCTTCGATGATGAGAAAATGTTATTTGTTCAGGAATTAATGTATTCTGACCCACCACGAAGCGGGCCAACTCGAATCCTATTTTTTGAGATCCTCTCAAAATATATAAAATCCGACCGCACTCCTCTGAAGATCCAACAATGACCTTTGATGATGAGAAGTTGTTATTTGGGCAGGAATGAATGTATTCCGACACACTACGAAGCGGGTCAACTCCAATCCTATTTTTGAAATCACTTCAAAAATACAAAATTCGACCGCACTCCCCTGACGACCCGACAATGACTTTTGATGAAGAAAAGTTGTTATTTTGGCAGTGATGAATGTATTCCTAATCACCACGAAGCGGGCCAACTCCAATCATATTCTTGAGATCACTTCAAAATATATAAAATCCGACCGCACTCCTCTGACGACCCGTCAATGACTTTTGATGATGGGAAGTTGTTATTTGGGCAAGAATGTATGTATTCTGACCACCACGAAGCGGGCCAACTCAATCCTGTTCTTGAGATCACTTCAAAATATATAAAATCCGACCGCACTCCTCTGACGACCCGACAATATTGTTTGAGGATGAGAAGTGATGATGGTAACCAAGCTTTGTTCAGTTGTAGTCCTTCTTGTTCCTGTTGAAGTTGTTTCTGGATTTCAATTGCTTTTCGTAAAAGTTTTGAGTAATAAGCAGATGTTGTGTTTCTTCAAATTTTACTCTGAGATTATCGTTGTTGAGAGTTCTGCGGCAGCAGTTTGTCCTAACTGACAATTGGCCTTGTGCTCTTTGATTCTTGTTTTAACGGAACGTTTCGTGTTTCCGATATAGACGCTGCCACAGGAACATGAAATGCGGTATACCCCAAAGCAGATGATTTCAAATGGTCTTTTAGTTTTTTCGAAGGCTTATAGATGGTTTCAATCTCGTATTTCCGTGAAATACGTCCAATCCGATCCGATTGTGTAACTTTGGGAACATACGGTAGGAATGCTTTTCTTCTGTCGGTCTTTATTCTCTCTTCTGTGTTTCACACATCTATCAGTATCCCTTGCTTCGTACCCATTATAGATTTCTGCTTCCAGGTGTTCTGGTTCGCAGATTCTTCTGGCTCAATCTATTGAGGTTTCAATTATACGTTGTTTTTGGCATGGATGATGGTTTGATGAATTGTGGAGGTATCGATCAGAGTGTGTCGTTTTTCTATATACGTTCTTATCTTCTCGAGAAATGTGAACGTCTGAAAAAGCCAGTTTCTATGATGAATTGAATATTCCGGTGTATGTTATTGATATGATTGACGAATTCGTTGGGGTTTTCTGTTCCATAGCTCCAAGTTATGAACGTATCATCTACATATGTTAACCACACCTTGGGTTTCGAATTTTTGTTCTAGTTTTTCCACGAAGAAACTCTCAATAACTTGGCTTAGTGGGCTTTCCATTGAAACACCATTTATTCGCTCGTATATTTTGTTGTTAAATATAATGATGTTAAGCTAAATTTCTGAAGATTGGATTTATCGCTTGGAAAAGTGGTTCAATCTTCTAACCAACTACAAGTGTCACAACTATTTAACAATAAATAAAAATTTTACCAAACTACAACGACATCGCACAACATTGTTTAAAGACTCACCCAACCTCTTTAATAAGTTCTTAGCTATTCAATTGCCTACCTCCAGATATAAAATGTATCAGTTTCCTCTCCACCTTCAACGAAAAGTCAAAAAATATCATTTGGGAGCGTGTTTTATTACACTGACGAATATTTTCGGTATCCATTCATTTCCTAATAGATCTATTTACCAGCATGTATTGCGTCTATATTAGTAATTCATATAGTGTGTATTTCTACATTTAGTTGTTTCATATTCAAACTGACGATTCCTCCGTCATTCTGAAATGATCAGTCCGAAGAATAATATCTTTTATTATTATCAAAGTTCTACAGGACTTTTTTGTTTCTTGAATTGAAGGAATCATCTGTTGAAGTTACTGCAGGCCTACTAACTCATCAATATTCAAGCAGAAGTATCGGAACGTCATAACGTCGAATGGTACATATTCATATTGATAAACTCTCAAAACAAATTAATATTACTTGCTAGAACAAATTATTTTGCAGTAAACTTGACTGTCGCAAATTACTTAACCTATTCTATCCCGATAATCATTAACATCTTGGTAATATTAGTCTTAAACGAACATTTCTCATGAGCTGAGGCCAATATCGCTACTGCTATCTGAGCCGTAACCGAACATACGATAACGCTAGATAATGTTATAAATGGCGACGAATTAATTACTCGGATTCAGGTCGGTTTAAATTATAGAAGGTATATTTGAAATAAACGATTTATTACGATTATCTGTCAGTATTACCATATGTTCCATTTGTCTGTTAAGTAACATCAATTATATAATTAACATTCAGAATTAAATGTCCTTCCAATGGTGGATTTCAACATTTTATCATCCGTTTGAGATTAATTATGAAGTTGTTAACTTCCAGTATAAACTGGTTGGATGATTTTTGACGACGCCGACGTTTCTATTGCTTATATCTGCAATCGCCTTCAGATGGATACTGATTAGCTTAGATGCTACCCAATAATTTCAGTTTTGTCTATAATATCGCGTCTTTCCAGCCCTCACAAACGAGCATTAAGTGGTTTCCACACATTTTCAATCTCCACGCTAGTCTGACTGAACGAGACATTAAGTTCGATGGAGACAGCTGCTTTGAATTTCATATTGAACCAATGCTCCTCTTTCTGTTGAATACTCTGCCACATTTTCTTTGTAACACTTTCTGACGTGTATACGAGTTTGTTTCGGGAACCGACGCTCAACATTCTCCTCTATGCTCTCGGCTATTCTCGAAGTAGAAATGGTAGTAGGTACAATACAGGCTAGCGTTGATATCACTGCAAAAACTGTTCACCGAACCTGCCCGAAAAATATGGGCACCACCTAGTTTCCTTCCACAGCAGGTTCAATACTAGGACTAGGTTCTTCCTACAGAACTAGTAAACCGGAAATATGAAAAATCAATTCCCAAAGTTATAACCCTAAATACGGAATAGATAATTTCAATGGTATCGTTCAATGAAGGGGCCTTTATATGTAAGTGATTCTCATGTACAAGGAAAAAGTATTTTGGGGGTTATATCATACGGAACACTTTTCCCAAATTATGAAAACGTCAGCCAATGGACTCGTCTGGGTTAGTTTCACAAAAACTTTCTACAATTCCTTTCAATTGCCACAGGATTGCTACCGAATGATCCTATCTATATGTGGCGTCGATGAGATTTTTCGTAGGCATGTCTATGATAAGTCTAGTAAAATCTTCAAAACTTAACTTCTGGGCATAATTTAAACAAATGAAATGGATAACTTCACTTGAATATATAGTAATGCAGTACCTCCTGAGTCCTATTTGAACAAATAAAGATGATGAGTATATTGAAAACAATTCCTCGATATCAATAATCTTTCCTTCAATAATCGAAATAATGATTTTTTTAGTGAATTATTGAGTTTTTTTTCAACGTCCACAAACATTAATAAATAATATCGTTGTCAAGTGCTTTCTGACAGTCTGTTCTGGAATTTATGATCATAATGTATTTATAACAGGTCAGACTAATTTTAGTTGGCACTAAATATGATTTGTGTCCGACATGACATGCTCCATCAGTTGCGACATTAAGAACCTATCGTGGGATTTTGTTGTTCATTTTATAGCTTATGTGGTCTCAACTGTTGCTTTCTTTAAATGACACACAAGGTTCTGAAGAGACAAAAATTATGGTGACTCAAGAAAGTGAAGAAATCCAATATTTCATCTTCGGTTACTTCCATGTTATTGAGAACAAAAATAAAGTTAATAGATTCTTTCATGTTGATTGGATAAAGACTATCATCGTTATCATACCATACTGAAATGAATTGTTTCTAAAAATGAATCCAAATATGATAAAAAAAAACTTGAAACATGAACCTGCCACCTCTAAAATTGAAATGTGTCATGGCCATACAGAGCACTATGTACTCTATTTTCCAAATTTATAATTAGTTTTATATCCGGTCACACAAACACTTGTAATCATGTTCACTACATGTTTGACGGATTCTTGACTAAGTTTTCAGTTCGTTCTGCAAGTTATCCATTTCTTTGACTTGCAATGTGATAAAGAATATTTAAGCATGTGTAAACATCAGCTTGAAAATCCTCCAGAAAATTACACATTCCTGCATGCTCAGATGTACGTTTTCATCTGTTAGGTACCAAAACAGAAAATCCACCACTGGATTTACGGCTCCGGTTCAAATTTGCACAACGACCGTGATCTCCGCACATATCCTGATCGGTCCAGGTTTCATGCTCTGACGACTCTTAATAGGAGAACGAAGCAGCCTGACTATGCAAAATGGGATATCATAAATGCCATTTTATAAATTGCATTTAACAAGTCAACTGACCGGTTCACATGCATGCATGGCAGAGAGTGTTCTATTTTCTTTTTTCGGTTAGCTCGTGACGGCTATACAAACAATTTTCCAGTTTAACGGCAGGTTTCAGAAAATACGTGTTCCTTATAAGAGAAAAATATGTATTTAATTCAAATGATACGATTTTTTCATTTTGAACATGTCGGTTTTATCGATTTTCAATACCTACGTTCTGAAGATTCGATATTTGTATTCAGGGTAGTGGATATATTTTCTTTCTTCCATTCTGAAAAGATACGAAAAAATTAATCTGTATGGCTACATGGTATTCTCTGTGGGATACCTAGTCTGTTGAAGAGACATTTTGATTTTTTTTGTTCGGATTCTAATTTTTATTCATCTTATTCGAAAAAGGAATAGTATGAACAAGCTAAACTCATTTCCATTTCCACAATTACTACTTTACCACCCAGCAATGCATTTGAATTTTTCCAACGAGTTTTGCTAAGACAGAAATGCCAGAAATGTTTCTGGAATGTACGTTTTCCTCGCATGATTGGATTTTCGACTCATGTTATTTCCCATTATGGCTTTATATTCGGTCCTTCGAAACTTGATTTTCTTGACATCATATGTTCGGTCAACCGTGGAGCCCCAAATGTCAGAACTATTGATTCACGCATATATTTTTCTGAATCTTTCTTTACATAATAAAGTTCGAGAGAAAGTGAGCAGAATAACATAGTAACAGTTACAACGATATGATCTTCGATGATTATTCTGAACAATTTCAGTTTTTATAATAATAATAATATGAAGAAGAGGAGAGAAAATTTGCTTTGGAACTTGGCAGAATCACCCGGATTCGTGGTCCTGATTACAGAGGTCCATTAGGGCATAGAAACCTCATGTAATAGTAAATAATGTTTAATCAATTCATTAATCATAAAAATATACTTCTAAATTCCATCAACGTGGACCAAAGATAGATGCATATTTAGGACAAATCAAACATGAGACTTGAATACAATACATGCGATCAAATTGAGCAAAAAAAGAGTATGTTTCTCCTTCCCTACACACGTGATTTAACTCCTAGATGCGCATTTCGATAACAATGTTATCTTCATTAGTAGGACTTTCCAAACCCAGTTTGGTTAACGATGTAAAAAATTGCGCAATGCCAGAAGAATCACAAAATACCTGAATGATTCTCCAGACAACAGAAAAAGATAATCGAGATTTTCAGTTATAAGTGATCTGAATATTGAAAGCTGTCTGCTTATACATTAAACAAAAGATTGGTAGAAGGAATGACCTGCAAGGTCTAACAGGCCTACTCACATGCCACTGTCGTTTGAATCATCACATGACAAGACTAAAACTGTCGGAGGACCCGACATCTCATCTCTGATGAAACAGCAGAGCACATACTTTGTGCCTGCCCCGCCGCGGATCGAAACAGGTTTCTGATGTTTGGCAAAGTTTCACTCTCTTCCTCAGACCTGAAAGATCATACAGCAAATAAACCAATCGGCTTCGTCAAGAAGCTGGGTTTATAAGAAATATGGATTCGTATGAGCAACAATAGACCCTTAAATTCACAAAATTTCTTTTTTTTCCCTCCATTTTCTATTCTACAAGTTATAAAAACATATGACACTTCCTTCACCATAAGAATCTTATCGGTATTCTTAATGAATGCTTATGGCAGGGCAATATCTACTTATCATTGAAGTTGTTATGGTTTTTTGAACAGATGCTCTGAAAAATAATAATTTAAAAATTGCCATCCACTCTACCTTATCATAAACGCCGAAATCAAACACTATTTTAAAATTTATTCAAAATACCGAAAAATCAATGTTAATGCAAGCCTTTCCCTGTATTATTGACTTTTGCAGTGAAAAAGCAGAATCCAACCTCAACGTGTCATAAGTGAATCAGAATCGATAGAAGACCATATGCCTTGTTGAAAAGCAAGTGCCAATCCCGACGTCTGGTCCTTGCTTAGAGTGCGCACCAACCACCCAGTGTGGTGCTGTAGGTTTCTCGGCTTGTCCTACAGCTGAAAAGTTAATTCACCACCAAGAATCAGTAGGTCACTCCTTAGCGCCACGGCCAATATTACTTATAGTCTTCGTCCACCATCACAGTCTATGTCTTTGAGTACCCTCTAAGAGAGTTTATGAGAAAGTATTATCATAATGTGGATGTTATGTTACAATCATTGAATTCATCGAAAATTCAGATGGTGACGAATGAATGAAAATTGGGAAAATATCTTATGAGTGTTCATGAAAAGTTGCTCTTTGTATCATCATACAATAGCCAATAGAAAATTGAACTAAAATGTAAAAATTTCACTTTGTTTCATTCGTCTCAAGAGTATCGAGTTTTGTCATTCTTAGATACATTTCAAAACTCTATCAATCAGGTAATTTTACCAAATGATTAGTACTGGGCACATAGGTATAATCGTGTTGAAAACCGATTGATTCAGTCAGAAATTTACAAATGATTGTATTATAAATCGTTTCACCTGTTTTCTGTTGACAGTATCATTCCCGACGAATGATTTGTGTTTCTTTTCCCGAGTTCAGTATTTGATGTATCAATAATTCATCATTTTCAGATATATGGCTCGCTGCAATTATTGATTTGTTTCAGACATGTGCCATGGAGTTATTTTTTATATATATCATGAAAAATTGATAGAGATGCATATGAAGGGCAATTCCAATATACCTTTAGATTACTCGAACGATTCAATAAATCAAATCGTAAAATCAATAGTCAAAACTTTGTGGAGTTGGACGTTTTGATTACTTTTGAAATATCGCGCCGCGGCTTCAATGGATTCGAATGGAAAATTTGAAAGCCACAGTTATCCGAGAACTGCATGATTACTTAATAATGAGTAGGTACTTTTGATTGGATTGAGATGTCGACGACGTACTTAATGATTTATCTATAACAAGTTAGGTACTGGGGGATATAAATAATAGTTGTACATTGTTCAATTGATCGTTATTCGTTATTAGATATTTTTTGGTAGAAATTGGATTCTCTTTTGTATTGAAATGTGATTGATAACATAAAAACCTGAATATGAATATTTCCATTAACAATATCTATAATAACACTTAATGAAAAAAGTTTAATGATCATGTCAATAATATTACTAACAAAGCATTCGGAATTCTCTGGTTCATAAAAAGGAATACTCGCCATATTGCAGACTAAACGATGCGATAAAGACGTTGTCCTGTTTATGATTGTCATAAAGAGAGACTTGAAAATGTTCAGAAATGTTTCCCTAAATACCTAATATGGAAACTTGGTCTATCATATTTTGGATTCAACCCACAAATGAGGCTTTCTGTATTAGATTTAATGTCACTTGCGGATATTTCTTCATAAAATAATACATTTTCACTTCAATTGTTTTGCTCTCTCAGGAGAGATTTGCCGTTCTGTTAACTCCAGAATCTTGAGAAGTAATCACGTTCTTTCATTGGGGTAACGGTTCCATAGCTATGGTTCAATGGCAATCAGTTACCTGAAAAATTCCATTACACATGTTTACACATGTTACACATAACTTCATCTATCACATAATGAATTGAAAAAACTGCCAATTAGACAATTTAACACTGCTGTTGTTCACTAGACTTCTGAAGGGTAATTCTTCATATTTGTTTACGACTTAACTCTAGTTTTCAAGTGTTTCTCGTTCAACTTCTTCAATACTATTTGGGCTTTTATTACAATTCGTTAGTGTACTTGACCAATGAATGAAAAAAATAACAATTTCATATGTCTGAGAAACAAACTTATACCAAATTAATCAAAATCATTGCAATAACCATCAGCCTACATTTGTGTAGTTTGATTCTGATTTTATTAAGGGCCACCATCAGCGCGTCACCCCGATCAGTCGAATTTATTCCTCACCCCGCGCAGCTAAGATTTGTAGCCGTATATTTCAAGCTTAATTCAATGCTTATATATAATATGTAGGGGGCAGCGCTAATCAGGTACAAAATTTCGCGATCGTAGAATAATTTTTTTGCAAAATCCATTGATTTCATAAAGGATATATTTTTTGCAAGGGCTTGGTGGTCTCATAAGAATTCTGGAATCTAAATTTTGTTTATTCATATCATTTAAATTTTTTTTATTATCATAACAAAAAATCACTGAAGTTCCAGAATTTACATGAAAACATTAAGTCATTCACTACAGAAAAAAATCACTAGAGAAAAAAAAGTTCTTCAAGAAAAACTGTAGACGTAAGACCAAATCCCGTTTTACTAAGGTATTGTTTGCTCCCAATGCAAGAGAAAATAAAAAGGGCATTTCGTTTTATTGTACTATTTTGACAATGGCTTCACCATACCTGAACAGAGCTGGGCAGTATTTGATACGAATACTTCAATACTGTATTCAAGGTACATTTCTGGTACCCTTTACCCGATACATTTTCAATAAAGTATTGGGTACTCGTATAACCATACATATCGGTAAAAGTGTCATATGCGAGTAGATTTTTTCGAATACTTTATTATGCAACGCAATACGCAAATCTATCCAAGTTTGCGTCTGTATAAGCTCCTAACGAATACGGACTTCTCTTTGGACCCTATGAAAAATACAATGATAAGCACTGCTGAAAAACTAACAGAGCTAACCATTATGAACTATTTTTTTTTTCGATGATAATATATTCCTGATAAACTCTTCTGTTAATTCTGTGCATGGTTTTTCATATGATGCAAAAAATGGTGAAGGTGTAGTGCAACACTCATAGAAAACGCAAATTTGATGTGAAAGTACTCATCCTCGTAGTACTGAACTCGGACTCTGTACTGTACATATTGTCCTCAACGTAGTCCACCACACACTGGATACAAAACGCATGTTGTCTCGCCGACTAAATATTAGCTTCTATTTTGGAAATGATTGTCTTATCCAATCAAAGGAATGCTATCCCTCCTCTCAGTCCTCTCTGCTCGAGACATATTCTGAGCAGCGTCATACACGGCAGAGTTGATTTTCCAGATGTCAGCCATTTCTGAAAGAATGTCGTGATTGCCAGTTGTTGTGGCTTCAGAGGCTTAGTGTTGTGAAGCGCCCGGCAGGTTCTGATGCCTTCATTTGACGGCACAATGGGGGCATCCTCCACAGCCTGAACGACACGTGGCATAGTCTACCACTTCTGGCCCGCTGGTGTATCAATAAACCTAGTCAACACTGTCCACGGCCGTGTCGTGAGTGATTACTGGGTCTGATAGTCACTTGTCTTGAGTTAACCGGAGTGAACCATGAATTAAGGCCTTCTGCATTCCAGCTAATTTGTCTGCCGCATAACGTTAATTCAATGAATATTCAAGAAATTATCTTGATTCAACCTTGTAATAAAATAATATATCCTGTAATTTATACCGTAGTGGCCAAAGGTTAATAATTTGACTGAACATGCGCAGGTATGTCCTGAGAAACACACGAGTATCCAGCTTGTTATTCAGTGGTCGTTGAGCCATGAAAGTTTTTTAAAGTTCGCATCATTTACAGCTATGAAAGATGTTTGTTTCATCGTCACAAATTATAACTGTTGCTCAATTCTGTCCTGAAAATAAAAAATGTCCAGCAAAAGTTTTTTCATCTCGAAAATAATTATGTTTGACCTATTCAAATATTTATTTCGGATTTTGCAGCGGATTTGGAATTTGAATCCTCTTGTTGATTAATTAAAAGATTAAAAGACAATAAGGAAGAACCCAATTTTCGCTGATTTCTTTCCTGTTCATTCTTCGTGGCGAAAAAACTATATGAGTTCAATAAAATTCTTTTCTGAACGCATCTAAAGGTGACTTTATCGTTTACTTCTATTTCTCATGTGATAATGGATCAGCTCTTTTTCCCATAATTGCATTTATATCAAATATTCCGATGACAAATGTTGATCTGGGTCTCTTCTTCTGGTGATAAAATAAATCTTTGCGGAAGTGGAAGAAGCCCCTTCGCATTTCTTATTGGAGTCTTAAACAAGATTGGAAGGCAAGCAATATGCATTGGCACTTGCGAAGACCCCCCAAGATTCAGGATTCGAATCAACCTCTCGATATTTCTATTTGTAATCCCTTTTGAACAAGCTTAAAGCTTTCCCTTGCGAATTCCGTTCGAGTGCGGTGAAACAGTTTTTCTGGGACAATGATATCGTGTTTTGTGAATCGGTTGTCAATAAAATTCACCTTGTTTAGAATGGAAATTGATAAGTTTAAGCTGGTTTTGTGGTAATCATGAAGATGACTTTACAAAAAAATTTGTTAAATATGGCGTTCCTCAGAGATCACTTATGGGGTAGGTTTTAGTCCTAATTTACATCAAGGATTTCATACTTTACCAAATGAATGTATATACAGCCTTCACATCTAACAACGTAGTAAATGACACCCGTTTCGATTGATCAACAATCAAAACATCGGCATCATCTTCTACTTGTAGGGTGATGAGATGATGTCATTTTTCTGCAGTTTCATCGAAAGCAAATTGATAAGGAGGCTTATGTTGTAGACACTGCCAAGGAAGTTTTACTGCATTGTGTTAATTTCAGTATTTTTTCGTTGCCTTCGAACTGTGTGGATTGGTGAACCCATCAAAAATAATGGTTACAATCTTACAATGATAGTCAGTTCCGACGAAGCTCACAAATTGCCAGATATAGCGATTATGAAGTTTTCATCAAAGTTATGATCTCCTAAAATATGATTTTTCATATGTTGAATTTGTTGTCATTTCTACATAATTCATACGATGTTCACTTATGCGGTTTTTGAATGGTCACCTATCTGGCCCATATATACATTAGGGCAACCTTCACAACTCTATTTATAAACCATTATCCAGATTTTCATTTTTGATAAACGGATCTGTTTATGAAAAATTATTCTGTAATTTTGTCGATAGTTTGATTAATGTTCCTAATAGTGTGGTAAACTTCTTGGATAATCTTCTTCTGTAGTTTTTAGCTAGTATATTTTGTATTAAATCAACGCAATTTCAATTATTCATTCAATAATATTTAATTCATTTTTGAAGTTTTCTTCCAGGAGGGGAATCATTTACTAGTATGTGTATAAAACTATTGTATGCTTGTTATTTTTGTATGAATGCACAGAATTATTATGAATGGTAATGTCCGCGGGGAAAGGTTTATGAAAAACTGCATAATGGTGTTCGTTGCTGGATTCACCTTCTGTCAAATCTGAAAATGTATTGAATTTTCTTCCATCCAAACATAAAATTCATAATAAATAGTGGTTTGGCGTAATTTTCCGTGTTTGTTTGATGGTATTTTTAGAGTTTCAGTCGAGTGTACGCCTTACACAGAAAAAGTTACAAATCTATCTTAATTTCCGACAAAATTCAGTGTTCAATTTTAATGTACATTTTTTCTTAATTTTCTTGAAGCATCCATTTAATATTGATCAAAGTACATTTTCGTTTTTATTCATTTTCAGCCTGAGTTTCTGGATGATTGAAAATCAAAGTCTCCTACGATGTTATTCAGAGTATATAACTGACTCCTATTTTGTTTCTGAAAAAGTTTCAAAGGTATTGCATTTCAGTATCCCCGGTATATTGTTTGACTCTTACCTTTGTTTGTCCTCGTGTCTGGCGTATAATTTTCACCGCTCGAACATGGAATGGTGTACAGCCCAGCACGTTCAGCCTTTCAATCTTCAGGAATGTCTTGGACAGGTTATCTCTCATGGAGATCGTGGGGTTTTGTTTGGATATTCCGAATATTTTATCGGTCAGCTAGAAGTGACTAGAGAACAGTGCGACTCAGAGAAGGATTCAGAAGATCCAATTAAACTCTACCAAATCTATTTCGAATTCGGATTCACAGAAAACTATCATTATGCACATATTTTCCCGCAAAAATATCAATGAATAAAATTTTGATACTTTGACATACAGTGTGTCCTCATTTCTCATGGAAACACCCTCGTAACTTCCGTGATATTTGCCCTGAAGTTCTGAAGTTCTGAATTCTGTAGGATTGATAGATATACCAAAAAATTTACAAAAAGATGTCAAAGGGATCATTTCAATTGATATACACTGCACGCCAGTAGCGATGGCAGAGCCGACATTTCTTGAAAATCATAGTAGGAGGCATATTAGGTCGGAAATGTCTTCAGATTTGTAACCAGAGCAATAATTTCATTACTAATACACTTATGGCAGTTCTAAACAATCATAAGTTGTCTCACATCTCATATGAACCCCCCCCCCGTAATATTTGGCATCGTCGTTTTGCTGTGCGGCACACAATTGACACTGTACCTTTCAATTTCAGTTTGAGTTTCGTCATATGCAAAACAAACATTTACGTGTGCGAGCATTGTTCAAACTATTTTCGGATATTATTTAATATGATTTTCTACTCTAATGGTTTTCACATTGTAAATTTATACACTTATTTTTATCTTGTTTCTTCACCACATATATATTTTTTTCACGAAAAAGTAATACAAAAATATTTCAACTATTAATTTGTTTGTTTCTGGTATATATAAATATTGTTGAACAATTAAAAATTTATTTTAGCATATTTCCAGAAGTATCCAGTTTGTCAGCATGGTGTTCATAGTAATAATTTTTATATTTCAAGACTGAATAAAATGAGTGCAATTCATTCACTATTCTTCAGAGGTCTTCAAGGAGTCAACAATCTTCCTTGAGGAATACACTTCTTGAATTCAAAATTACTTCTGAATGTTTGAATATTTTTTCACATAAACCAATTATAAAATTTAAAGCTGTCTCAATAGAAGGCTCGTTTTCCAAAATATTAAAATGATAATCTGATTACCACTTTTGTTAATTTTTCATTATTACAATTCATAATAATAATAAATAAAAAAAAATTCTACTATGTCATCAACTGCCCTATTGGCACTAGTCCTCAAATAAATGCTGATCGATCACTTCCCTAGTCAATTTTCTCATTTTACAATCGATGACATGAGTGGATCGTGGTGTTATGTCACATTTTTGGAGTTTCGAGTGAATCAAAAAACGTGATTTGAATTGGAAGATTTTTATTTCGTTTTCGATTCAGATGAGTATTACCTTCAGAAATAGATGAGTTAGGCAGTATTTTTATATCCACTCGACAATTGAAAAAAAATCACCAAGCTTTGACAAAAAATTTTGTGTACATAATACCTTCATCCACTAACAATAAATGATATGTTGAATTTTGGATGAATAAGTCATGTAGCTTAACTCTTTTGAGGACAGTAGTTGACATAGTGTAACACACTTTTTCAGTTATGTGCACGGTGGTACCAAAAGTAAACCAACC
This sequence comes from Chrysolina americana, assembly GCA_958502065.1. Taxonomy (NCBI): domain Eukaryota; kingdom Metazoa; phylum Arthropoda; class Insecta; order Coleoptera; family Chrysomelidae; genus Chrysolina; species Chrysolina americana. The sequence goes on from OY293420.1 coordinate 48,458,491, forward strand.
TGTCTACTCGAAGATTTTGTTCATCTCCTCCTAAACAGAAAGCGAAACATTGTGCCATTCCTCGTATTTTCACGCCTGTTTGACGATAAACGACTGTGCTGTCATGTTTTGGGGTTAGTTCTATGGCAAGTGAATATCCATATTTTTTTTCTGTTCTGTGATATAAATTTTTATGGTGTATTTACGAAATAACAAAAATTTTCATTATTGGAGGGAAATGCCCTCTCAACTCCAAATGAACTTTCCAATTGGAGAACGGTTGAATTCTGCGAACACTAATCGATTCGGAATGAGGAAATTAGTATACTTTGTGAATTTGAAGAGGGTCGACAAAAAAAAACTCGAAAAAAGTCCCCCCTTAAAAATCATGATTCACTTGAAATTTGCACTATATGTGCAAAATTTCATACCGATTTCGAAAATATGTTCCTATGTCTTCATTTAAATTATTACATTTCTGATAACAATTTGTTGAAAATGATATTGTTTGATGTGTAGCTTACATTTGATTTTGATTTATTCTTGTTCTTTGAAGCAGACACCATAAGCAGTAGGCATATGGTCTTGGTATTCACCTGAAGATTTGGACTCAATAGATGTAATTGATGTTGCACGTCTCATCCTCGATGACGGGTGCATTATCCACCGGAGCGTAAGGTACCATAAGTAGGTATTGTTCCAAGGTTGATTAAAAATTCCCTAGCTACGCCGCTGTCAGGATGGTCGAACCATGAAACGTAACTCATTTGCATAACAAATGAGTCGAGGCCGTTCAAATGTCCTCCATAAGTTCCTGGAAGAGTGTAGATGTTTTTCTGTATTGAGTATTCTCGAAATCATCCAGAAAAGTCTGGCTTAGACGAATTGAGTATATAAGGCGACACATTTAACTCGGAGGGCGAAGTTTTATGAAGAAGTGATAGGGAAGTTGAATAGTTTTTGTAAAAGTTAATAAGTGTTTGGAATATTCAGCTAGTTGAATAGATCTAACTATTTTATTAGTCAGTGAAGTAGTTGTATGTTTATAGCGAATGTAATAAAAACAGTTTAGTAGTGTGCTCGGCGCATTATTTAGCAAATATCGTTACAGTATTGGTAGACCTGGCACCACCACACCGACATTCCTGAATCATCTTACATCCTGCAGCTCTCATGTGCGCTCTGTGCCGGAAGCATTTTTAGTCAGTAACAGAGTTTGGGTTACACCGATTTGTGTTAAGAACGAGACCAAGACCACCGGCCAGATTCACTGCTGCCTTGAAAATGCGACATAGCACCTTAATCAACCTCAATTATTATTCCCTAATGTCCTCAATTCAAACTTCAATTTAGAGTAATAAAATAATTTTTAATTTCAATGTAAGATTTGTAAATTGTGTATTATGAGGGGGGTTTTTCCCTTCACTGCACAAGTAATTTAATTTCTAGATGCGCATTTCGTTGATAATGATCTTCATCAGTAGGATAATTTCATTTTGATTACCGCTGTATCATCGCTTCCTTCAATAAGATAAGCTGAAAATATGACTAGATTATTATTGTTGTGAACGACAAAACTCTTGCGTGTCGATTGTCAAACTGCGTGAGGGGGTGAGGGCTTACTTACAGCACAGTAGTACATGAAATTGTTCTGTTCTTCTGGCAGGGAATATTTAGACTGATGTTGATTATGTTTGAATGACTGGCTTTGACTGATTAAAAAACTGCGTGACCAAATATCAACAACGCCCAATATTTCAAATTCGTTTTCTTAATCCATACCACCTAATCAGTGTTTTAATATCCATTAATGATTTAGTCGTAACGAAGTTATGACTTTTATCATACCATTGTATTGTAGATCTAATGCAAGTCCAAATTCTTTCGGCATGGAAATATTCAAAAATTTTCTATTGATGTGAAACTCGAAATAGACAAAATCATCTTTTCAAACTATAAAATAGTATAAAACAGAGACAGAGGCACACATACAGTTCATTGATAGACATATTATAAAAAAAGCTTGGGAACAAGACGATGGAATTTAAATCCATATTCTGAAAACATGAAAATATTCTTATTTATGTTGAAAATAAAGAAATCATGCCCATTAGGTACTCTGTCTGATGTATGATAATGACATTCCTGTGTACTATAAAAAACAACAAATTGTTGTTTAAACCGACACCTGAATCCGACGATGTTCATAATTTTTTGTTATGCAATACAATGTAGTAATTAAAATATTCCAACAGTTGTATAAATTAATAAGTTCCTTTAACAATTTTGGGTGTTTTACCTTCCACAGTCTGAAAATGAAAAATGTTGAATCATGGTAGTGTCTACAAGTGTAGAAGGGCGAATGAACCCGTATTTTGTTCTCGGTTTGGTGAAAAGAATCATCTCTGGTTTTGCCGAGTTCACAGAGATCCCTGATTCACCGCACCATTCTTCGGACAACTTCAATGAGCCGTGCGATGACTCAGACTCCATCATCATCATGCCTGTGCCTCAAAACTTTCTTCTGTGAGATCACCCAATATATCATCCATGAAACAGGCATCTGCCCCCCGAGGGCACCATCCCCTAATCCCAGGAATACCTCAACCTTGATACCTCAACCCTAGAGCGACGATAACAACCCAGCTGACCATCGAGTGAGACTTTCTTCTGGCAGTTGGTGCTGCCTCGCACACTCCCAGCGACCTCATCCCAGTACAATGTGGAGGGCTGATTCCGTCGACCTTCCACTTCTGTATGCATGTAGATGCTAGAACCCCTAAGGGGGCTAACCTTCATCCAGCAGGAATCCATCCACCACCTTCTCCAGCGACTGATATTGGAACAGTGTAATGCTGAAGGGCTTTCTTGACTACATATCAATTCAAAGCCCGCTTGGAGTTGTTATTGAAGTCTAGATCCTATCTATGATCAAACTAAACTGAAGTATTCTTATCCAAGATAGCTGCGAATGATATTGACAATTCAGACAAAATGAAAAAACATCGGAAATAACGTAAAAATATACTGATCTTATATGTACTAAATGTGATTCAGTGTACCACGAAGCATTTTCCAACAGAACAAACACTTGTTGTGATGTGCCAATCAAAGAAAAATATCTTATCGGCTACTGATAGAAAAAATATTTCTGACTGAAGAAAACTCATCACTGAAGTAAGTTGTTGCATACAATTGCGTTATAATTACGGATAAAGAACATCTGATATCATTACTTAAAGAGAAAATTTTTCAGTATGGAAAGTTTGAAACAAATAAACCACTTTCAATAATTTCTCAGCCACAAATGATCGATACAACAAAAAGCGGAAACAAACTCCAGTGGGTACAGAAAAAGATAAACAAGCAAAACCAATGAGACAAAATCCACGCTTCGATTATCAGACAAGAAACTCTGAAATAATCCGGCATTCCAAATATACAGGGTGATGTTGTCTTTGCCCTAAAACAGTTAGCAAAAGAATTCTATCAATTCAAACTCTACAGAAATATTAGAAAATAATAAAGCTCCAAACCAGGCAGGAGCAGCATTTCTAAACTGAAAGGAAAACTACGATGAATCTAGCTGGCACAATATTATCCATAGTAAAAAATGTTACGAATGAAAACTTGGTCAATCTGGGAATATTGGAATGTTGAAAGATTCTTATTCAAGAGTTTGGATGTACATTTATCGAGTCGAAAGAATTTACTGAAAAGACATTCGCTTATTCACTTGATAGAAAGAAGTGCGGAAAACATAGAAAATTTATTGGTGAAATAACAACAATGTGGAAACAATTCTCATATGGTAGCTGCTGATTACAAATATAAGGATAATTTTATACACTCCATCTTCTTGGAGAAGTTGCGGTGTAAATACGATATCAATAGGTATAATTAAATAAATGAAGATTGGAACCTTTGGTGTGAATAGAATTACCCGAAACACCAAAACATCGTCAATACCACTCGACGCGCGTTTCTCCAACACAGTTGGCATCTTCAGGAGCTCAAAAAAGCGTACCAACTACTAATCCTATCGTAATCTTATGTAATCCACGCATTTAAGGGCTAAATTGCACTCATTACCTAACACTATACCTGCCTAAATAAAATTTTGTACCTGCTACAATTATTTACTAATTCTGTTATATAATAATCTATTTCTTCATTCTGTTTTGGATTCGATAACAACATTCTTGGAATTAATGCACTCAAGAATCTAGTTGTCTGGGCAAATCCTAACTAACAAACTTAAAAAATCATGGGTCTGTTGAACTGGCACCGTGTCTTTCGGTTCATGCAGGTCAGTAAATAACAATCAATGTAAAACCCAATAGATAGATCATTTAGTAAGTAAAACAGTAGGAAATCACCATTTTGGGTCTGGCAGTGACTATCTCTAATAGCCTGGACAAAAATATCACAACTTTTCATGACCTAGTAGAAATATTAAATCCCTTTGAGAATGACCAAGTTGAACATGGAAAAAAAAAATGTTCCATGATTCACCGATAACCACAAGTTTTCAAAAAAAATACGGTAATGAAAGTTAAAACGGTTTGTGATTTAACCAGGGATTCCAAGTTAATAATAAAATAATAATAATATTACTCCCTCATAAACACTCGTTGAGTGTACCCAAAGGCATAGCCTGTGCGGGTAGAGGACGGCTATTATTATTATTTGCCGTGGCGCTCCGGGGCGACTTACTGAAGTTTTTAGGTGATGTGTATTCACTTTTCAGCTGTAGGAAAACCTACAGCACCACCTCGGGTGGTCGGTGTGCACTCCAAGCTAGCACTAGACGAGATTGGCATCTAGACAACTCACAATACACTTGCTTTTCAACAAGGCATGCAGTCGCCTATCGATCCGATATAGAGTAGTATTTGAGAAAAAATCTCTTGTATCTACATCGGATTCGAACCGACTATCGCTATGCTGGAGTTTCGAACGGCCTGTGCCATTAGACCGCTAAGCCACCGGGGTTGTATGAGCATAACAAAATAAAGTGGAAGAAACACCTAATATATGCTTAAAAACATCAAATACCAATTACCTCTTACGAGCCGATAATAAAATTAAAAACTAGTTGGCGCTTGATTACCTTCGAAATAAATAATTACAGAGAAAAAAATTAAAACCCGACAGATTAACTGACATCTGATGATTTCATTGAATATTTCACTCATGTAGCAGATTACCGGAACTACCATACTTTACTTTGTTGAGCTTCAAACATGTTTCTTCAGCCTCGCACACTTTTTCAATACGATAGTCACACATACTGTCAATGAAGCTACCATCTCTCCCAATAGCAGAATAGTGAAAGCAGTTAGTGATATAATTATTGAACCCCCAACTGACCTGATGAATAACATTCTCACAAAAGGAAAATTCCCGGATATTTTGAATTCTCAAAAGTTATTCCGCTCTCCAAGAAGGAGGATAAGACTTTTGCCTGGAACTACCTACCAATTTCTGTTTTTTTGCAAAAATAAGTGAAAAAATAATAAAATGGCGATTAACTGATTACTTCGAGAAAAACCTTTTTTTCTCGACTACCAGTACAGCACTGAGTAATATAAAGAAAAGAGTTGAAGATCTGGCACATGGTATTACTCTCTGACCTTCGACTGTGTCTCCCATGAAGTCCTTCTTGAGAAACAAAATGATTACGGAATCAGAGGCGTTACTCTCACTCTCAATCTCACTGAATGTTTTAACTCGGTTACTCATACTGAGATATAAGTAACCGAGTTAAAACAGTCTACAACAAAGAACTATCAAATTTCAAAGCTGCTAGATTCGGTGTCCCATAGGAGAACCCTGTGGGACACCGAATCTAGCGAAGGGGATTTTGCTGTTTATAATATACATACACAATTTACCGTCTTTTTTATCCCCGTACAGTTGCGTTGTGTTAGCAGATTACTTGTCACTACTTTGTTCCTATGACAAACACGACTCATTGAATCTCTTGTCCGATGATGAAATAAGAAAGAAAGACTCAAACTGCTTCGTAGCCAATAATCTAAAATTTAATAGCGACAAATCACAAAATCAAATACTTTCCACCAGTACATGAATGTTAAATTTTTGGATTTCAATTTTGATTTCATCTTTATTTATTTATTAATTTACGGGCAAGCCCATTTAAAGTATAAATTACAATTTTTGATTATAATACGGCGCTGAAGTATAAATTAAAATTAAGAATGAGTTTAAATTTAAATGGGTTGATTTAGAAATTAAAAAACCATAAGACAATAAGCGCCAATAAAACGTATCTGCTATACACTAAAACATTTTAACATTAAAGCTCAAACTATTAAAATTAAAGCTCCGTATTCCGTAATTGAGTTTTGAAATGATTCAGGGAGGTGTTAAACATCTCAAGATCAATGATACTATTGGCTAATCGTAAAGTTCTTGGAATGCAGCTTTTAAATGTGTGGTTTAAACGATAAAATGGTACATAAAATGTTTGTTGCTGTCGAGTTGGTCGATTTTGAATATGGAGATTAATTTTTTCCAGGAGTTCAGCACAACTGCAATTGCTGTTAACGATATTGAAGAGTAGTGTCAGGTCTCTCTGTTTCCTTCTTTGTTTCCAAAGAGGGCATATTCAGTTGCTGCTGTAGCAATTCATACTCGCAACGAACTCCCGATTTTTATGCTATGTATCTGAGAAATTTATGTTGGACATTTTCGATGTTCCTGATATATCTCATATACTGTTGAGACCAGACAGAAGAGCAGTACTCTAGGTGTGGGCGGACCAGTGAGCAATAAAGGACTTTAATAGTAGTTAGGTCAGTGAAGTCATGGGTTAGCCTTTTCATGAACCCTAACAATTTGGATAGCCGCAGGTATGTGTTGATTGAAGCTTAAGATGGGGTCTAGTATAACTCCAAAGTCTTTGATTTGATGAACAGCCTCCAATACATGATCATTTAGGTTGTAATCAAAGGTGATAGTAGGTACATGGGATCGATAAAGGCGCATGACATGACACTTTGTAGCATTCAAGTCCATGCCATTTAAGGAGCACCAGATTGATGGATTGTCAAGGTCAGACTGAAGCCTGTGGGCGTCCAAAGAGGTTTCAATAATTAAAAAAGTTTTGAATCGTCTGCAAATAGTAGTAGTTTGGCGTATCGGAAACCTTGGATAATGTCGTTAATAAGTAAGTTGAATAATAAGGGACAGAGGTGTGACCCCTGAGTTACACCTGAGGTTACTTCGAATAGTTTGGAGTACCTAGTGACGACTTGCTTCAACCATTTGAGTTCGTAAGATAGCTACTGATCCACTGCAGTAATACTCCACCTACACCGTATTTGTCGAGCTCTTGAAGTGAGAGAGTATGCTTGACCCTGTCAAAAGCCTTAGAGAAGTCAGTGTACACAGAATCAATCTGGCAACTCTTCTCCAAAGCTTCCGACAGGAAATCGACATAGGTAACTAGATTCAATTCAGTCGATTTCCCAGCACAAAAACCATATTGTTGATCAGTTATGATGCCTGAACAATCATAAGTAAGGTACTCTGTTATGATGTTTTCAAATACCTTGGGAATTGTACTGATAATAGATATCGGTCGGTAATTTTTAACGTCCGACTTACTACCCGATTTGTATATTCTATATTGGAATTGCAAAAGAGAGGGCGAGACAATACGAAGCTACAATTTCTGAGTAGTATAATAGGAGGAATAATGTCCAGACCTGGGCCTTTCTTAATGTCGAGAGTAGATAATTTCTTGTAAGTGGTTGAAATTGAAATATGACAAGAGGAAACATTTCGTTTAACGATATCCAACAACCAAATCTATGAGCTAGGTGGTTATTTTGTCTGGGAAGACGAAGTAAAAAAAAAATTGAGTTCTGCTTCTATGAGAAGTTCCACCGTAACATTATAAACAAATCCATGATATCATCGAAGTAGGTAAATCCTGTGGAATTCGGAGAGAAAATATCCATATAATTATAACGATCTCTATCATAATACTTACATTAGAGTACTCGAAAGCATGGCTATTATCATTAATAATATTATTTGCCGTTTTTGTCCGTTTTTCTCCTCTATTTCGACAATGCTCATTCCAGTCGTAATTGAAAGAACCGTAAAAAATATTGTTCTTCCCTGATGCTCATTTCAGGCACATTAGCATTATTATTTCATAGTGATAAAGTTTCGAAATCTTCCTATAGCTCTCCCAAAGTATTACTTTATTTTTTGTGCCATTTGCCTTCAGGTAACATTTTTTTACTTTCATTGTTAATCTCTTTGAAAAAAAGTGAAGCATTAGTTACATTAGAACGGACCGGATCAACTTCAACTACTGAAAGACGGCCTCTCTATTAATGAGAATTTTATTTTATAATGTTAATTTGAAGTCGATAAGATGTACGGCATTTCACTCCCTTGTCATCAAGACAAATTCCCAAATATTAATTTTATTCGTGGTTATTACATTCCACAGAAATATTCACCATTCTAGTTTTCATATGAACGCAATAATATTCACCCAGAAATATTCTGTTCGTCGTACACTAAGGGTTGCATTTTGAAAGCATTATCAACATCCAGGCCCTGAATAATGGCCTTCAAGGATACCATCAATTAGTGTTCAGTGGGAATCGCGTATATTTTTGTATTCTGAGCAGAGCAAAAGGGTCAGCAAACTGTGTAAGATTGAGAGTGATGCGCCACTAGGGAGCACAAGCTCATCTTGACTAATGCAATAATGAGGAGTGAGGAAATGCCGGAATTGGTAGAACAACTTTTTTAATTGAATAATTAATTAGTTGCTTATTTGAAAATCTGGAACTGAAATCCATTTGGTGAACCGTATTTACGTATAATGGAATGTTCTAATTGAGTTGTAGTGTTCAAGGTTCAAACTGGAAAATCTCCATATAGCAGTCCAATACCAAAGAAGGTTTCGCAGTGAAACTGAAAACAAGTAATACCTAGTCAGCATCAATGAATTAATTGATTTTTCGTTTCGTTTGAGTGAAAGCACCGACAATAAAAATTATCCGCTATTACTACTATAATAACAAGAAACTATCAAATTATACAATGGACGTTGTTGTATGTGAGGGGTGATACAAGCAAACTAAATTGAAAATATGGGCTTAGCGTAGCAGACAGAAAAATAAAAATCAGAACTGGGTTTTGGAAATGCGGATCAACCAGGATTCGAACCCGTGATCTCTTCGAATCCGGCCAAGTGCATTAGATCGCTGCTCTATTGATCCTATTCCACAAACCGGCGACTCACATTCAAATCCAGCTCTGTGTTAGTATGTAATGATGAAGGGTAATTTCTGTTGATAGAAACATTCTCGCATGCTCACATTTTATTGGTGTAGCAGATGGTGTCAATCACACTAAGGATTATACACCTACTTACTTCACACCCGGAATTTCAAGTGTGCATGTCCCAGTCAAGTAAATATAAATGATGAATAGTTTCACGTCCGTAATTGAATTCAAATCGAAAGTAAGTTTTTGGCATAGCAGACTGGAAGACAAAAATTAGAGCTGTATTAGAAATGTATATCCAAATTCCATTACACTGGCTTCTTGAAACTTAGGACGAACTTCGTGTTTCACCGATACTGCTCCCACAAACATCACAGATTGATGGAAATTTTGTTATCAACTCCTGTTAATTGAGAAGTCACCATTGTTATGCAATAAGGCAGTTTCACAACTGTAACCTTTCAATAATCCGGATTGGTTGAGTATTGAGGCGATGGTGATCTCTCAATTGATCATAAATTTCTTTTTCTAATACATATTAGAGCATGGGCAGTATCTTGACCGAACGAAGATCTTTCAGAACTGGAATAAGCTGAAATACATCACTTATGACACTTAAGTTCATTATCAAGTTCATAAATGGCAATATAAATGGAAAACATGAAGTAAAAGTAAAAATCTGAGATTCTTGCATTATATTAAAATTTGTATGGGATATTTTGTGTTTTCTCTTGAGAAACCAGATGGAACTGAAATAGCCCAGCTGATTCGTGATAGTTATTTCGTTAGAAATCTACTGTTTCCAGATTCGCTAGAACTGCCAGATCCCACTTACTAAATAGTAATTTAACTGCTTTACGTTTACGACTCTCTTAGATAACCATATGATGCAAATCCTTCCAAATTTTACCAACTCCTTGTTGTTTCATATTGAAAATATGATTTTTCCGCTGCTCGACAAGCCAACGTGGTATAATTTCCCAATTACTTTAAATATCCATAATGGAAAGGTGAGCAAACTCCATTCCCCCTAACAAGTACTGAACATTTTCTTCAACATTAACGTCATTCAGAAATGATAGTTATGCCATGCTCGACCCACATAGTGTCTCAGGCTCAGGGAGAGGCTGCCCTCGAACGAATGTACCCAATCACGGATCGTACAGGAGAGACCGCCCAAGAGGGTGAGGTCGCGGAGTAGCCATACTGATGAAAGGCTTACTGAAAACCTCCCAACTCGACATCAACGAGGAGAGGACATACGGTACGGAGGTCCTAGGTTTCAACGTCAAGAAGAGAAGAGGTCTGTTCCGGCTTTTCACAATCCCCCCAAACAACGGCATCCAGGAAGATACGCTGGATGCGTAGTTTGTGGAATCCTATCTACCATCAATCGTTTCTGGAGATCTGAACGCGAAAAATAGACGCTGGTGTTTGTCTAAAGGAAGCCCAAGCAGAGCAAAACTATGGCGACATTATGACGTAAATGACCAACATATTGTAGCACCAGCGAAACTCATACTTCATACCGGACTGTCCCGTGGAACTGGGATATTTCCCTCCTATCTGAGCTATCGTCGGATCAAAACCCAATACCACTGATGCTGAAGGGCGACCTGATATTACAGGACAGTCTCTTCAGGAAGAAAATGGATTGGACTGCGTTCCAAGAAATGTTAGCTGACGCCACCGACATCCCAGGAAGAATTGGAACTCCAGCTGGGTTAGAAGGAGCACTAGCACAGTTCAAGCGCTCTTTGAAGATTGAGGCCACTACCCCAACGAAGCAGGGGCTGGTGAATTCCTCATATAGAAGCGAAAGCAATTGCGACAAAGATACCAGAGAACACTGTTTCCTGGTGACAAATAAGAAAAAAAGTGTAGAGAAACCCTCGAAAGACTGAAACCCGGAGACAGAGTGCTTTGGTAAATTGTCAAATGGCAAAAGAATAATAGGGTGGAAACTCCGCCAAAACATGAAGCCTGCGGAATGTGCTACTCCACAGAAGATATGGCAACGGTCTTCGCAGATAAGATGGAACGTCAGTCGGAGCTGACTGTGAGCCATAGAGACGATATGGACCGAGACACTGTTGGAAGACAGGGTCAGGGTCGAGGCACTGCTCAATGAGATGGACGAGAATGTCATTTGCCTCGAAGTTTGGTTTGCGTATCAAATGTCCCAACGTGAGGAAGGCTCCCGGGGCTGCCGCAATATCTTACAAGATACTGTAGAAACTTCATGAAATACTCGCACTGCTGATCAATATCAAGGCACTTCCCAAAGGGATGGCGGCATACTATCATGGTCATGATCAGGAAGCAAGGCCAAAACCCGACTTACCTGCAAAACTATCTGCCCATTAGCCTCTTCAACTCTGCAGAGAAGCTCGCTGAGAAAATCATCCTGGAAAGGCTGACAGAAGTTATTCGAGGGGGAATATTCTGCCTGATGAGCAACTTAAATTCGGGAGAAACCACTATTAGTTCCAAACCCTGAGGATGATAGAGGAGGCTACCACAGAGCTGAACAGAGGAAGAAGCACGCAACTTCTTCTGTTAGATATATCTGGGACCTTCCACCGCGTTGGGCACGAAGGTCTCATACACAAAATGAACCACCTAGGCTTCACAAGGTCCCGCTTCTTAACAGAAAAAGTAAATTCTGCCTTGAGAACAAGGTTCTTCTTTATGAAACCATGATGCAGTCATTCATAATGTACGCCTCAGCCGCGTAAAGGCACTCCGCCCCCATTAAATGGATAATAATAGTGAAAGGACCAGAATGATTTGAAGTTTCCTCCTGAAAAGCAATGCATTCAAAGATGAAATTCTGGGGTTACCGAGGATGCAGAAAGCCACGAGAAGTTTCTCATACGCACCGCAGTGGACTACCTAGACGACGTTCTGACAAAGTTCAAGGGGCCCATAATGTCTTTATAGCCCCACCGAGTTAAAAAAGGAAATGATACGACAGGAACTTCACCCAGCCCACGAGCCACTGATCCAGAAAACACACCATGTAGGACATCTATACCCCAACCCCGAGGTAGCTTACTACTAAACCCAACGAATCAAGAGACACAAGTCAGAAGAGTGAGATGCCCAGGAACCTAACTCGAAATCTGGTTACTATGTTCCGAAGAAGAAAGGAGTATCTGGTGCATATTTTCTTGTGGGTACTGCAGTTGTTGTAGGGCAATTTGACCAAAGCAAATGGGACTACTTAGTTGCAGGATGATGTATTAACTCTCCATCCTGACCAGATCTGCATTGATAATCGGCAGAACCGTGAAACTAGAAGGCAGAGAGTCACCTATGTTGATCAACATTACCCAGTTGTTACAGGGAGCAGAGTATATTCTCGTGAAAAAACCCTGCCAGATGTTGGGCAGAGTTGATTTGGCAGTTGTGTAGCGCTCTTGGATTATTTTCTGTGCGATGTTTGCCGACAAAACTCCTATAGTATAGGAAATTTGCGAAAGGCTGGTTTACCTATAATTCATTTTCGTCTCATAAAACAAAGCCTTCTGCAAAGTACGCCCAATTGCACGTGTGAAATATTCAAGTATTATACATGATGAAATATTTGAGTTTCAAACACAAAAATTAACAGAAAATGGATGAGAACTCAAGTAGCTACTAATGAACGGCGTAAATATTTTTCAGCCAGCGATACTCCCAACCTGAATTAGCAGGCAATTATGTTATGAATGGTGAATGGATTACGAGAAAAGTCTATATGTCCAAAGGTGTCCGGTGGTTGGTTTCTCCATTATCCTTTACCTATGACATTGCATTTAAATTATTAGTAATCCCATAATCCCCCCATTAGGCACAGCAGTGACCGGTCTATCCTGGAATTACAGGAATGGTGTAATTGAGGTTTGCCTCTTGCACGGTCGCTTGCTAGAACTATGTAATTAATGAGTGGAGCGATGCGTGAGGGTGCGCGTGCTCCTCCAAACCCATGACGTCTGCCCTACTGCAAAGTTTACCCTCAGGGGTAACTATGATGGGTGCAACCTCATTCCTTTACCGAGCTGATGCTTTCATGGCCGATATTCTATCAACGCTGGATAATGATGCGGATGCGGTTCACCACATAGGGTGACTCAAAAGTTGTTTCAAAAGTTGTTCTTTGTTTTGTTTTAGTCGATCATAGGCTCACAACATGATAAGTTGAGTTTTTCTTTATTTTTGAAATCGTTCCTTGTTTCTGAAAAAAGTAAATTCATCACATTCATTTGTAGTCCAGGAAAATTAGTGCTCTAACCCCTAAAAATTGCTCGAGAGCTAGAAATCGTTTAAATCCCTCTTGAGGGTCCTGAATAATAGGCATATGAGTTTTCGATGGTTTCTAGTTTGTACTTCAGATCTGAAAGCCTAAAAGCCACGAAAATTTCGAATTTTTTTCAGTTTTTCGCAGATAACTCAAAAGTACGCATCCTACAGAAACTGCCTCTCTATACTTTTCATCAAGTTCTGCGTCGAATGCTCTAGACGTTTAGCCGCAATCGCCAGTCATGGGTAAGCAATTTTTACCAATTCCACTAAAAAGTTGACAACCCTCAAATTCTAACGCCTGTAGGTCGAAAATGACTGCTCTGATTGAAAAATTTCTTGAAACCATAGTTGTACGAAATTTATTTCCTAATCAGATGCTTTCTGGAATTTGGAATTTGCTCACTCCAGTGCTTTGATATGAATTTTAAACCAAACAAGGTCGTAGCGCCAAATTTCCGCAAAAGCACCCCAACGCAGGAAACTTCTTCTGAACTCAAAATACTCAACTTTCTTTAATTTTTTCAGGTAAAAGTAAATGTAATCAACTCAGTGAACTCAAAATCATTTTGTCAAGACCTGCATGATTACGTAGGTACCTAACTACAGTACCCGATCAATAATTGATCATCAGGTACCAAACGATCACACAATAACTGTCTAAATAGTGTAGAATTAGTTGAAAGAAACAAAGTACCCAAAAATTATTTTGTTTGGTCGAAGGGCCTCTTATTTTCCGCATTCCAGACAACCAGAGGGGAGTAGGCGTCTGGCCACCTGGTCTTTTGTCCTTGAAGGCTCCCTCCCCAATCACAGTTGATTGGACAACATAACATATTCCTAATGAAACCTGGGAAGGGCAATCAGCAAACTGTGATCTACAGTCCTAACAATAGCAAACTATCTGAAGATGGAAAACGACACATCTTGTTTCTCCACGCCTCCAGCGGGGAGACACAACCTCTTCATTCATCAGGCAAAAAAGGTCAAATTAATCATAAGTCTCCGAAACGTACCTAATATTCGGAACTCATTAGGTTTAAAATTGTCGAATCAATACATGACAAGACCTAAAGAGATACGCATCGTGCGGTAAATATAAATAGATTCTGAGAGGGATTACATTCCTTCTTATTTTTGTCTCACCACCCAATATTACCGAAATGGCATTGCTCACATTGAATTTATCACCAGAATTATCGAAGAAATAATATATATCTTGAAATAAATTGTAAAAGGAACATAATTCGTTATACCTACATTCGTTCAACGTGAAACGGTTCGTCCAACGGTCACAAGTCAGCGCTATCTTACGTTTTATGACGAGTTGACCGTTATCCATAAGGTTGGTTCATTATTCGCTTAGCCCCTCCACACTTTCTGTTAGATTTTGTATCTTACAAACTTCGGTTTCACGGATTTTACGTTACTACAAATTTATATTAGGACAATTTGCTGGTTCTGCGTTTTTGGATAGGATTAAATGATGTTTTCATAAAATTGTATTCCATTACTTTCTGGATTCGACGGTTTTATGTTATGAACAGCTTGGGTTATTGAGTTTTGGGAATACTTAGTTTTCTCATTTCAGTCACTTTCGTTTCTCAACAAATGCAGATATATGAAAACTAGTTTTCACGGTTTTTGCGTTTGATATCGGTTTTGAAAAAGTCTTTTCGGATTATAAATAAATCTATACATTTCATTCTGCTATTTTTCAGTCTCATAAAAAGTTGTTATGATAACTTATTGATCCTCCATTGTATTTGTTCAATATATCAACGGTTTCCTCCTTTATAGTTATGACAAAAATAATTCTGCTATTCTATGGCCCAACAACTGGAGGAATGTTTGAATGGAATAAATCTGTTTCTTATGCGAGATTCATGGGCATGCTCTACAATTTCATATTCAAAATAGGGTTCATTCTTGAAAACAAAGCAAGCAACCCCATAGATATAGATTGAAATTATTGTGAGAATTGAAAGGCTCTTGAAGTTTTTCTGCATGGTTCAAATGGTCGGATTCTTGGCCCAATACGGATGCTCCTTTTTTGTTACACAAATTTTTTATGAGCATTTGTACAGTTCCCCCAGTGCATTATACCGTACCTAATATTTGTGTAGAAACAGCCACAATATAAATATCTAACAATATTCTTGCTACAAGATGATATACACAGTGCATAGAAAGTTTCGAGAACAAGTTGTTTATATGCGTGTCTCATTTAAAATTACAGTGAAGGGTAAGATCCGAAACTTTTGTAGTGTCAGAACAGAACATCTCAATGTTTTCAGAGCAATAGCATTGGGAGTTTCAACCTGGGAATGACCTGTTCAAAAAACAGTTAAGTAATATTGATTTTTCATCAATGAGACAGACAATTTTTTTCAACCCATTCACTCACATTGTGATACACGTGATGTGCTTCGATGTTATCGGTCACGAAAGAAAATTGGTGTCATTAGCATTAGCATTAGTCTGAATAAGAAACAGAGTGGATCCCATTAATAATCCTTGTGGTACTCCAACACTAACCGGAATCGAATGAACCAGATACAAAGCCATTACATTCAACCTATTGATGTCTATCACCAAGGTGAGAATTAAACTACTAAACAGCGACACCTCCGATACCGTATCTTTCCAATTAATATAGGAGAATATCATAGTTGACGTTATAAAAATGTTTCCAAAAATCAATGAATAGCCGTAACGTAACTGTTTTCATGCCCAAAGCCTTAGTAACAAACTCACATAACGCTGCATCGGTAATCTTATTCTTCAAAAAACCATGCTGGCAATCTATAAGCCTGTTATTTTCCATCAGAATGTCCATGTTCCAATGTTCCAATTTTGATGGAAAAACTCCCTGCATTAGATATAGATAAAAATAATTAAATGAGTAAGTGGTTCCATAATTACATCGCCCATTTTTTCAAGAATTGTATTCGATATTTCATCACAACCTAATGAATTAGAGATTTTCATATTCTTCATTATGTCTTTAACCTCAGAACTTTGAGCTGGGCCGAAGAACGAAGTAACATCGCTGGCTTGTATAGAGAGCTATCAATGAAATTATATAATCAATTGTTTTGGCACTGTCATTCGCAGAAGTGAAATGAACAACAGAAGTAAAAAAATGGTTGAACTCGTCTGCACAGTTTTCGAACCCAATTTCATTTCCATTTACATGAAGCTCAATACGGTGATTTGATTTGCTTTTCCGATCCGTGGTGATGTTAACTACGTCCCAGATAGTTTTGACTTTATTATTGGACTCGGATACTTCATCATCAGAGTATCTTTTTCATTTTCGAATATTAATATTTTTTATTTTTAGTTCGTTTTCCTATTGGCTTCTTTGAAAAAAACTTATACCTCTCCTGTTACATACTGAACTTTCTAAATGGATAAATGTACTGAAAAATACAAACTTGGCAAAGTGATCATACAAATTTGATTCAATCACCGTGCAGTCATCCATATCAGCATTACTGCATCGTCAACAACTATTTTTGTTTTTTTTGCTGAGGTGGAGGAAATCTTACTTTCGTGCCTTGTACGAGTTTGTACAAGTTCCGTATTGGGTGGGAACTGTATAGTTTCTGGGTAGCCAGATGGCTGCCTGAAATTTGCCTGTCTTTTGCGGTCTAGAGCTTTGCAATAGCACAGTATATGTTTCACGGCTTCTGAATCCTTACCGCATAGTCTAACTTTTTGAGGTGCTCCTTCACTGGTGCATGTCCAGTCAGGACAGGACAGTTCTGACGTTCTTTTGTTGCACGGTCTTTTGAAATATTTGTCCCGTGTTTGTTTCCTGGGACATTATCCCAGTAGTTTTTGTGCTTTTGTCCCTATCCAGTCTTTTACAGACGCTCTTACTGTACACTTCGGTACCCCTAGAGTTTCCCCCTTGGTTTGGAAGCATTTCCGATCCTCTTCGTGCGAGTTTTTCTGCTTCTTCATTGCCTGCGATCCCCTGATGACCTAGGACCCATAACAGTTCTTCTTTGTAGTCCCATACCAGTTTGAACGTTACTTCCTTGCTACACAAGGCCTTCAGTGCCGCTAAACTGTCAGACAGGATGTTGAAGTGTGCGGTTTCAACGTTTCTACTATTATTTTCCTTCGTGCATTGAAGGATGGCGTACACTTCTGCTTGAAAGTATGGGTGCCCGGTGAGATAGCTGATGCCAATATCCAGATTCCTGGAGAATACTCCTGAGCCCGCTCCATTCTCAGTCTTGGATCCATCTGTGTACCAAATTTTCCCCTGTAGAATGTCCTTGAGCTGTGCGCCGTTCCAATCAGTTCTGTTTGGCACCAGCACTCTCAATTGGTTGTTGAAGGAGTACCGTTTTGGAATGTAGTCCGTTCTCGTTCTTAGCGCATCCCCGATCACAGTTCTAACGATTCTCATGTGTCCTGTTCCAACGTTCAGGTTGGGTGCGATCTGCAGTCTGAAGGCACCAAGCCTTGCCTTGCCCTGAACCACAAGGTGGAGAGGTGGCAGTCCTAGAAGTGTCTCCATCGCTGCAGTTGGTGTTGATTTGATGGCCCATGTGATTCTACAACAAGCAAGTCTTTGCTCCTTGCTTAGTCTCGTTGCGGCTCCTCTTTGTTGTGTCTTGGGCAACCACACCAAAGAAGTATATGTAATGAAGGGCACCGTGCTATACAACCAGTGCAGCATAGTGGTTTTAGTCCCCATTTTTTTCCAAAAGAAGTGCGTCTAGCTATCATTAGTGAAGTGTCACCGCTTTTTGGTTAGTTTTTCGATATCCTGGTTCCAGGTCAGCTTGGAGTCTAGTACCTATTAGTCCAAGATACTTGACTCCCCTCTTTATCTGTATGTCCTCCCCTCGAAATCGTATGGGTCCTAGGCCCTTTGTTTTTTGTCTTCGGGTGAATGCTACTATGGTTGCCTTGTTAGGCAACAACTGTACTCACACAATAATTTTTCAGTCTCTACTTTGTCTTGAACTTATGATAGATATTATTCTTTATACCAAGTAAAATAGGAGTTCCCTCGTCATTGGTGTATCATTTGATTGAATTGTTTTCTCTGTGAGCGAATGAAAATTTCATGATTTGAGTATCTACCAACGATATCTAAATGTTCATTTTCTATGGTTTCAAACTCTTCATGTTCATGCGTTCTGTAATTTTTAGTGCGTTAAGGTGTTTATGGAAAAAATATTTCGGCGTATATTTGTTAATTGGTTGTTCAAATAAGTATGAATCAAATAATTTTTGCTAATAAAAATGTCTTCGCATTCACCTAAAGTTCATTCAACACCGACTTCACTCACTTCAACTTCCATTTTGTGCTGTTTTATGCTCGCCAAAAATCATTTTGCAATTTCCTATTGGAACTCATGCTTGAACTTCGTTTCAAAAAGCCAGCTTCTTGAAAGAAGAGATACGGATGCTTATTCTAACTCTCTAAAGGCGGCGCTTTCCTATATATGTATAGAAAAGGTAATTTTTTGGTCCAAATTTCACTGAGTTTTCCAGTTCTTTTGAGGGAGGGAGCACACTGTACAATTTTCATTAATTGGTCGTAGATCACCCTGTATATTTTGAACATCCTATGAAATAATCTTTTACTACAACCAATCCGTCAAAAAAATACCTAATACATTGACATAAAGATGATTGTCCAACATCATTATCGTTCTGGACTGTACAAGTATTAGTTAGTAAAAACCCTGAATATGGTATAGTTGTTATGTATACAGAGTGAAATACGACCATTTATTTCGTCCCAGAATCTTCCAAAGGGCTGCAGTTGAGATCCGACAAGAGGACTGCCGAAATTTGAATGAGACTGGTCAGAAGTGGTTCAGAACCAGTTATGAAAGAAACCGGGATAGCGGGTCTAAGGAACTCGATGCAAAATATGGAAAACAACTCTATGACAAGAGCCAAGGAAGGTCCTTGGATCGGATGCTGGAGGGCTGGTATCCGGTAACAGAAACAGCTGCAGCTGTCACACCGCCCGTCCAGGGCCAGCTCTACCAGGGCTCTCACGGAGAGGTAGATAGAAAGAACTGGCGCATTCACTTTTCAGTTGTAGGGAAACACGGAAAAACTCAGATTACCATTTCGCGATATTCCTTCATGCGATGAATTATAGTCCGCTAATGTTGAAGCGTTTAGATTTGGCAGCAGAAACACCTGTTTATCCCTCAATTTCTCCTACAAGAGAGATGGAAGAATGGACTTCGCATCATTTGATTCAAATGTTCAATCAACATTTTTTAAATTCCGCATTGTACATTCATTGCTTCAGGTCTCAATAATTAAACGGATAAGTTAGAAGGCCGGCACGCGATGTTAACCTGAAAACCGTCGATAAATATATTTTTGAAACAAATCCCTCAGGAACCCTACGAATTGTTGTGACCGTGTTTTTATACATTATTCATGTTCATTCCCTGGGTTTGGTCGTGTTGAACAATATCTTCCTTTGTCACAATACTAGCATGGCAATAAATAATTGAACGGATGCTTGACTGGATGATTTCGTGATTTTTTCCAGATGGGAAATTCGTTTAAATTGAAGTGTCCAGAATTTTTTTTTAATGAATGTACCAGATAGGAGAAAACTGATGAAACGCTGAATCATTGGAGTTATGTCAATTGCCTTCGGCATTACCATGTACAGTAGCAGTTTGTGGGTGAATTTGAAAAAGCAAATAACTTAAACTGGCTTATATACTTTGACGATTATTGAATTGTATTTGAAAAAATTGCCATTACTTAGATAACCTTATACCAAAACAAACAAGATCTATTTTGCCGTGCTTGTAATAACACTTTTTTTCCAAGAAAACGCTGCGACGAAAGGTCATACATATTACACCACAGTATTCTATTTTGATTGAAAATTCAACAAATTATGTGTCTACGTAAGCGTCATTTCTTGAACACCACCATGATTATATCTGGTGATTTTCATAGATGGACCTGTTTTCAAAATATCCTTTCTTATTCTCACAACTGGCAGTGTCACGGAGAACTATGCATTCCCCACCCACAGGCAAATACAAGCCAATATGCCTGAGTTCTCCTCAACATAAAAGTAAGACGGTTTTCGTCATAGAGTTTTCGGCTCCTGGCGAATCGCACATCGTCCGAAAAGGGGAGGAAAAGCAGACTAAATATCGAGATCTACCCTTTGAACCCCACAGACTTTACCCAAATCATTCTGTTGAAATGTTGGTTCTGATAAAATGGGTCCTTGGTGGAATGATGGACATACTGCTCTCAAACTTGGAAATCGCACCGGCTTGACTTGATATGGCAGAAATCTTAGCCGGACCAATGCAGAAGGCCATAATTCTTGGTTCACTCCGCCAACTCAGGGCGCATGATTCTCGGACCTAGTAATCACTCACCCCATACTGACGTGTAGAGGGTTTTCTAGAATTAATCACACCAGCACGACCTCCAGATGTATCGAGGCTCCGGAGACAGGGCCTGACTGATAAATTTCTGTCAGATGAAAAAAAAAAATACTCCCTCATAGCCGAAGGCATAGCCTGTGCGGCAAAGGACAGCTATCATTATTATTCGCTCCAGAGCCACTTACTGATGTTTGGTGGTGTATTCACTTTTCAGCTGTAGGAAAACCCGGAAAACCTACAGCACCACAACGAGTGGTCAGTGCGCACTCCAAGCAAGTATCAGACGTCGGGATTGGCATCCAGGCAACTCACATCATAGTTGCTTTACAAAAAGGACGCCTGAAGAATCCAATGCACTTGCGAAAAGAGATTCTCACGTACTGAGGCCTCGAACTTCTGTCCGATGCTAGCCAGAAATTCTACGGCCATATATCGAAACTGCTGAGCTACCAACATTGCTTTATCACAGGGCTCCTCTAAACTAACGGAAATGCCACAACTTATTGCTAAGGATAGTACTCCAAGAGTTTACAACCCCAAAAAAATCGATTACCACCTCTTCCCCCTTCTCAAGTTAGGTTTCACTGTGTTATTTTATAATTGCATGGTTTACTTCACACGTGAAAGAAGATTATGAGAGAAAACCACTACCAAACTGATTTTTATTGTTTTGCTTATGCCACATTGAAGAGTAAACACGAATTCGCGCTTTAATTTTCTTCCGTAATTGTAGACAGTTCACTGAATCAACCGTTTCATCTTCTGCAACCAATTGCAATGTGACAAGATTAATTCATTGGGCTTCCAATGATTGTTGTTTTGTTAATTGACCTAGTTAATGGTCTGATGGATCTGATAGACTTTGACTCAAATACTCAGTTCTGAAGTAAATGGAACAAGCCAGTTACACATCCATTCTGAAAAATTGATCATACTAGACCAGATACTATGGTATATTGTTATCGTGTTCTGGAATGCATACAGTTAAAATATATGGTACAGAAGCAATTATGAAAATATTGGTGGAATTCAACTTTTACTTTAAAATTTAGTTGCACAGATCTTCTGTGGAATACAAAAAATATATACCTATATCGCAGGGAAATGAATGAATATACCACCTGAAGTGTAGCGAATGAAGGTTTTTCATTTAATTTCTTACTCTTCAGGTTCAACGGTGTATGGTGTATGGCCTTCACTTCAAGACTTACTGTTTACGCCTACGCTAGGAGAGTTTAGAGCCGAATGATTTTGTTGCTATGTGGATCAAGCTAGTTGAAATCAAACCGACCAAATTCTGAACCATCCTGTATAGAATTCTCAGAGAATTTATCATTCAAATTGGACTCTATCCAGCAGAACCATCCACTAGCTGAAGTCATTATAATGGGACATTCCAATGTCTAAAATTTTGTTACAAAACAGACTAGGCCGATTGACGTACTTGAGACCTGATACCTTTGCTATCAGATATGGTCTAGAACATCTTTTGAGGGTTTATTTTATTTCATTTTTTGTCTGTAATGAATCTTCCAGGCTTTTCCGGAGAGAGAAACCCCCAGAAGCTCCTAGGAACCTGTGCGAGCAAAGAAAAGATCCGGGACCAGTGGCCGTGCTGAGCTTTGAACTCACGACCTTATGATTGTAAGGCGAGCGCTTTACCATCACGACCACCACGGCCCATTTATTCATTTATTTATTTTTTTAACAAAGTGGTATCAAAATGAAGTAATAATCATACAAGCATTAGTGGTAATTGAACTAAGAACTGAAAAAAAATAATTCACATGAGCTTCGCTCGTATCGTGGGGGATCAGTTAAAGAAGTCGGGGTCTCGTCAACTAGTGAAGTTACTACATCGACGTCAGCTTCATCGTCGACGATGACTTCATTCTTGGAATTTGCAAAGGGCGGAACAATTTGGGTCAGCAATTCAGTTGTACATCTGCATAAGATAGTTTGAGCAAGTTTGGGGGAGCAGCGTCTCTACTCATCCTGGTGGGCTTCAGTCTTTCAGCTTCTCTATACCAGCTCTACTCGACAGGGTCTTCGAAAATCCCCATCCGCTCCATGACCTGGAGTTATGACCTCAGGAAGTGTAAATGTGCTGCGTCAGTGTTCGGAGATAGTTGAGCCACATTGAGTTTAGTACTCAAACTTCTCCACCTGCTCCAGCAAAACTTGGCAGAATTTATCCATTTCAAACCCAAAAATGTTCGAAGTGGTGTCGCAGCCTGATATTGCGTGCAGGAGCAAGATGCAGCCTTAGGAGTTATACTTGTAGGGGAAGGCGGAGTAGATTGCGTCTGGATGTTTCCCTCTCGCTAGTTTTCTGAGGTAGACATTGTTCGCCACAGGTGTTGTGCCAGTCAACAGGTCGAGTAGGTCAATAAGTTCTCTGACAATATGAGCCAATAAGCCTCATGTAGTCCTTCTCAATCACCAGAGTAAGAAAAAAAATCGAGATTCAATTTTTGAGTTGTATCTAGGTTTTTCGCCATCTCTGAATATTTCTGTTGCGTACAGAATAAACAGCGTTTATTTATTGGCGCTATTTAGCGTGCTTTCTCGTTCTTGCATGTTTCCCATCAAGACTCCTCACACAGAAATAACAAGAATGTAATTTTCTATACTCAGGAACACCCTCTATAACTCAACCGGGTTTTTATAGTCTGGAATGTGTTAATACAGCAACTTTTTATTAACCTGTCTCTCTTATATTACCTTTATAGGGCATTAAGAAACATTGTTGCGTGTGACTGGAATCCATTTCCCTTTTCACCAAATTCATTCTACGAGAATGATATCTCTTCTCTACCACTTTACTGTACAGGGAAATTCAAAGCGAACTCAATTTATCGATAGATATATCGTAAAAATTTTAAAATCCATATGTGAAAATCAATAAATATAGTTGTTTCATATTTATACAGTGTCATACAAAAAATTCGGAACATATAGAGGTGTTTTTTATTAATAGATATAATGAAAATTTTACTTCGCAGTTAGTTAGTTCTTGAAAAATTAGTGAAAAACAGCCTCTTTCCTTTTGTCATGTGCTACTCTAAACCTGTCAAATATGATATTTTTTCGATAATACTCGAAATATCAGGTTTTTCGGGAGTTCTGAAAAACGCCAAAGGAAGAAGTTGCTCAGTTTCCAAATTCATTCCTATCCTACAAATGTTTATTCCCTACTGTCACTTCGACTTTTTTCTGATTTTTTAATCACGAAACATGAATCAAATTCCATAATTTGGATGAAAACGAGACATCAATATCATATCTTGCCCAGAAAATACCCACATTGGCCTGTTACCAGAAAATAAACAAGAGCACCTCCATAAATTCGTCTTTGTTGTTGCAAAGTTCATCTAGATTGTGAAACTGATTCGGATTTTCATTGTATGGACGTTAATATGTCAGTAATTGAATAACCAAATTTTCCTTTTTTTCTTATTACACTCGTTAAAAATCAACAAAATTAGAAAAAAGTCGAAGGACAGTAAAAAGTAAAAATTTTAAGGAAAGGTATAAAATTGAAAACTTAGTAACTTTTTTTAGCATTTTTCAAAGTTGTCGAGAAAAAATTATTTTTGAGGACTTTTGAATAGAATATTGAATTTGACAGGTTTAGAGTAGCATATGACAAAAGTAAGAGGCTGTTTTTTACTAATTTTTTTAGCACAAACTTACTGCGAAGTGAAGTTTTCATTATATCTAATAATAAAAAGCTTCCATATGTTACGAAATTGTGAATGTGTGATACTGTATTCATTCATTTATCAACTTCCGTACATCTCTTTATTGATTCATCGTGTATTCTATGATCGAAGTCCATAATTCTTCATATTTGCTTGAATATTTTCAAATCAACAGTAAATAATAGGAGAATTTTATAACTGAAGGAAGATCATTTATGAACGAGAGAAAGAGTAAAGGCCCTAGGTTAGATCCCTGTGGCACTCCAGAAGTTGCAAGAAACTTACCAGAAGTATTTCTGTTATGTTTCATCACATTATACCTCTTATTCATAACTTGTGAATATATTCAACATGTTTTTTAAAAAGCCGTAGGTATATATAGTGTGATGCGGTAATTTATGAGCTTCCTAAATCTGAGATGTAGTAATCAACAATTATCTTGTTTTTTGTAGTAGGTAGTTGTTTCCTGAAGTTTTAATCGATTGGGGTAAATTTCCCGCTTATGTTTTCCTTCAATGGTTTTATCATTTATTAGTGGTTATAGTTAGAGGCCTTTTAGTATCACCAATTTAACAGAGTACCACACAACCGCAGGTATCTGATGGACGCAATTCTTCGAATTTTTCTTTGGTTTCTGTGGTTTAGATTTGGTCAGAAAACTCCTCAATGTCTGACCAGATTTGAAGCAGCTTCTACATTACACGTGTTCCCAATCCTTTTCAATTTCTCTGTTGATCAGTGTTTCCTTTATTGTGAATACCTGGTTTCAGAACCTCTTTCGGCGTGGGTTTTCTATCTGTATTCCAAGTTCTGCTTTTCCATTTTGAACGCAATGGTCTTTCTGATCTTATTGATGTCTACCAGAAAGTTTCCGAGCTGTTCATGTTACCACAGTTTTAGGGTTTCAGCTATATATCTGGAAACAAGACGAGGAAAAGTAATCGTGATGATAGAGCGTTTACCTCTCACCCATGCAGGCGACCCCACTGCCTGCCACCGAGCTAAAGTGGTTCAAAATCCACTCGTACGTAAGCTGTAGGTAACGGATCTCCCTTGAGGGGTTTTCTACGAAAATCTGGGTGATTCTTTAGAAAAAATCACAAAATTTGCATTCATCCTAACAGTCCCCATGCAAAAATTCGGAGACTGGTATTCGAAACGAAACAACGGATGATTGGATTAAGAAGCAAGCGCTCAATCCGCTCCCCACCATCGTCTATGATTACCACCATTCAATCCAGAATTCCAATGAGGAAGCTTCTCTATTTCGGGATTCATAAAAGAACATAGAATATTTATAGGTGCTTGTAGTACAGTGATCAGATCTGAACGATACTTAATCAACAAAAGAATATACGCCACAGCGAATAGTTCATCCATGATAATGTTTTCCATTCCATTATATTTTTATATCCCGATGGAAAATTGAGGAAAAATTCACAAAGCGCGTTTGAGGTATAATTCAGTTTACTTTTTTTTCGATGGTAATGGTCTTTTTTATTGGTTTACCGAACCATTTACTGGTGATTATTTCCCTGGCCGGTGCGAACAATTTCATATAATTTTCGTCCTCTTATAGAGCCATACTATTATTGTTTTGTTGGGGAGCAGAATACATATCAGCCCAAAGTGGTTGTGAGGTTTTTTCCAGCCACAAAAATTAAAACCGAGTTCAAAAGCCATATTGGTTCAGTGGTGACATTTTCAGAATGCATATGTGAAACATGAAACAATTTTACATAGTTGAAATTTGTTCTTTACCGAGTATTTTGGCGACTCCGAAATGTTTTTCACGTTTTCATCATTCTTTAAGTTGAGATGTGGATAGGGATATTGAAACCATTAACCATGGTGTGAAAATTATCGATGTTTCATTATCTTCTTCATTCAGGAATAATTTTCTGATATTCATACATTTTTGTTTGTTACTCATTAAAAAATGTATACTTTATGTCAGGCAACTCTCGGAAGTTTTCAGGATATTTGTGCTAGCTAGAGAGTATTTATTACCTTTTACCGTACGATACCATTTACAAATACAGGGTGTCAACTTTTCTTTAAAAACGATTGTAAAAAAAGCATGAATGCCATTTTGATGCAATATCTCTGGACCCCAATAAAGTTAATTGAAACTCAACAAAATGTTTATCGCGTTGAAACTAACAAAAAGTGCGATTTATCTGCTTTTGTGTCTGAGGAACCTGTTGAGATATTCACCAATTAAAGTCGTTACAGGATTCAATATCAGTAGGGATTATCGTTTCCTAATAAAATCAGTCAAAACTAATTCCAACCATAGGCGTGCGATGCAAAACGTGACATCATATTCTGTCCATATTTTGAAATGATGGGCATTTTGACTACTCACTTTCAAAATGTCAATTTTTATGATTGTCAGCTTATTTGTTATCGTTTCAGCCCATCAAGAGAAGAGTAAATTCAATATATCAGCAAACTTTATACTCAATTTGAAATTTTTGTCATGCATTTTTTTCATAGCGGAATATATCGTTCACGTTCATCATCTCCCAGAATGAATGCCCTACTTCGAAAACACCCTTTATATGAATGTGATCCAGGAATATGTAACTGAATGGTTCTCATATTTTGACTCGAAAACTAAGTCACAAAAAGTAAAGTTATAGAAAAGTTGTACTTGCAAATGACCAATTCATAAAAACTGAAATAATGAACCAGTGGCGTACAATTAAATAATTCAGTCTCTAAAACGACAATGAAATAAAAAATCAAATCTAATCACATTTAACTGAGCCTCTTACTAATACCAACAAATGTTCTGATTCAATTCAAAATTAGCCATAAGGTTTTTGAGCAATAAAAACACTTTTTTTTTGGTACCCGATATCTTGGCTACTATGTTTGAGAATCAGCAAATTAGGATATATATTTATATGGATTCTAAGTTCAAAATTAAGCCAATGATATAGATATTACATCCAGGAACAATCTGTGTATAGTTAAGTCAATAAGAAGTCCATCAATATCCTGCATAATCGACAAAAACAAAACTTCTATCTCAATGTTATGACGTGAATTATGCTGTGAGAAATACTCGCGAGAAGTTCACGAAATTCAAATCCTCATCCCATAACTTCCAACGAACTATATGTTGTTGACGTCTCATATGATAAATGATGGTTATAAAAAGAGTCATTTGCCTCATTCTGCAACAAATATCTCCAATGGTCTATTGACTTTTTCAATCATTCCGCTTTTCATTCAGAACTAATATATTCATGATAGAGCAATAAAAAAAGCTATTTCTGAGTGTGTTGAGATAGATGATGTCAACGAGGGTGTAAAAGTGGATGCAGCGAATCTGTAAAATATACTTACGATCTAAATGACTGGTGTCGGCATAATGAAGTGCTTTTCAGCCGCTTCTCCACCGCGAAGGCGATGTTTTCATTTCCACAATTAATCATCTCTCTTCCATCTCTATCGAATATCTGGCGGAAGGGAGTTTGAACCAGGAATTCCAAGTTCAGACCGTTCACGTTATCCATTTCTCCAACAATATTTTGATGGTTTCGACAAAAAAGGAAATCTTATAATGTTCGTGGGGAATATTCCAAGACCATGACAAATAGCCGACTATAATTTTCTTCATAATTCTATCGAGAAAATCTTGTAAATCGACAATTTGATGAGATCAATTCAACATTTATAATCCGAAGACTTATGATTATTAATGTTTACAAGCGCGAATTGAATTGTCTCAAAATACAAGTTACTCGAGATGGATTAACGAAAATAATAGTCTCTATTTGTCGTGGTCGAGTGAAATTCGGAGAGACTATTTCATGAACAACATGAATTCATTCATATACTAGTTCATATAAGTTTAAAACTGTCATGTACTCCATCCAGACTGACTAAAGATAGCTCAAAAGAAGACATTCATACGAAATTGTTATATCCGTCAACAGGCTGCACCCTTACGAGCACAACCCTCAGAAGACTCTGAAAGACTTGAACGATCTAGGAAAGTCGTAGTCCTCACCTTCCCAAACATGTGATGCCATGCATTGGTGATTGTGTTGATTCGAACCCATGCACCAACGGATTAAGAAGCGAGCGCTCGCCACCACGGCCCATTAATAATCAAACAGAATAGCTGCTCATATTACATATCAATATAAAAATGCACTTCATCATAATTCCCTAATTCAATTAAGACTTGTGGCATATCTTTTTTAATTTATCTCAACAAAATACAATCACTATTGCTGGGAATCACCACCATCTGCGTAGACAGGACCAATGTTATGAGAGAAAATGATGTAGCTATACTAATAGGGACAAGTATGCCGCATACACCGTTGCCACAAACGCAAAGTTCAATCGAACATACCGGTATCCAGTTAGGATGGCACAAGGGTGTATGTGATACACATTCCCCCCGCAAATAGGATTACGCCAATAGACCTGGACAACCTCTGTTAAACCGGACACAAAGAACTGCTGGCAGGGAATGTCACTACTAGGCGGCCTGACTAAAACAGCGCCTAACACCCCATTGATAATGGTAATGGTAATTATGGATGATGACTAATGCGCTGCGACCTAATTAGATCTATTGTGCCCCATCTTCTTCTGCTATTTCAAGGTGTTCTCGTTTACAGCAGCCCCTCAATCCCCAATTCCTTGAGGAATTTAAAGATTTTGAGGGGGTCTATTCGTGGTATTTCTCCCACAGTCAACTGGTGTGATCCCAGTATATTCAATCTTTTGTGATGTACAGTATAACACTCCAGCAATATATGGTGTGGTGTTTCTGGATGTTCCCCACAGAATCTGCAGGTGCTGTCCTACTCTAAGCCTAGCTTCCTTAGGTGCTTTTTGAGTCTGCAGTGTCCCGTCAGAAATCCCGTGATTTTCTTTAGACTAGTTTTGCTGAGGTTAATCAGTGTCTTCGATCTTGCTTGGTTGAAGTTGCCGAGGATATCTTTGGCCTGCCTCAACCCTGAAAGTCTATGCCAATGTGTTGCTCTCATTGCTTCCTCTGTTTTATTGAGTTCGTCTTGGAAGTAAGATTTTCCAAGTCCGCAAAATGGTTCTGGCCCGATCAGTGGCGTTGATGCCCCTTTTCGTGCCAGGGTATCTGCTTGTTCATTGCCCTCTACTCCGACGTACCCCGGCACCCAAAGGAGGATCACCTTGTTGTTCCTGCCTAGATCATTAAGTTTTTCTAGGTATTCCCAAACCATCTTTGAGTTGATGTTATATGAGCTCAACGCTGCTTGACTATCGGAGAGGATTGCGATTTCCTTGTTCCGGTCTTTCCTGTCGAGGTTGAATTGAATGCACCTTTCTATGGCGTGGATTTCCACTTAAAAAATACTGGGGAACTGGCCCATGGGTTCGGAGTATTTGGTGCGAGGCCCAGAGACTCCTGCTCCAGTTCCGTCTGGAGTTTTGGACCCGTCCGTGTACCATGTTATGGTATTCTTTCCCAGTGCTCAAATTGATTCTATGCTCCATCCACTCCTGGTATTTAATTCCGTTCGAAAGAATTTTTCGAAACTGAATTTCCTGGTAATTTCGTCAGTTGGGAGATCGGCAAGGTGTGCACTTTCGGTGGGGGTTGAGCCCCTTACGTTTTGTGCTGTCCTTTTGAGTCCAACTTTAGCCAACCTGAGGTTTGCTCCCCAAGCAATTCTTCTCACCATCATATGGAGTGGAGTGAGATCAAGAATGACCTCTAGTCGACCCCATTGCTCCTGTTATACAACTAGTCTTTGCACTTTCTACAGGATTTTCTTTGTTGTGGCGAGTTCGGTTCTGCCGTGCCACACTACTGCTCCGTAAGTGATCATAGGCCTCACTATCATGGTGTACATCCATCGCAGTATTGATGGGTTACAGCCCCACGTTTTTCCTGCAATGTTTCTTCACACCATCAGTGATGATTTTGCCTTGTTCACGATCTTTTCTACCTGTCTGTTCCAGAGTAATTTTGAATCTAGGGTACCTCACCTCTTGCTTCCATTCTAAGTCTGCTCCGTCGAGGGGAACAGCCCTTAGGTGCAGAAACTTTGTTCTTCTAGTGAATGGTACCACTGTAGTTTCTGATGACTCAATTCTCAACCCCACAGAAAGGCACCATCTTCTGGTAGTCTATAGCTCCCTTTCTATGAGATCGCAGAGGGTTCCTTCGAATTTGCCTTTGGCCATAATGACTATGTCGTCAGCATATCCAAGGCAAGTGACTCCGTTCCCGGTTAGTGTTCCGAGTAGTTCGTCTACTACGAGACTCCACATCAGAGGTGATAGTACCCCTCCTTGTGGGCATCCCCTGTTTGTGCTGATCCCAAAGCAGATATCGCCTACTTTCGTTTCAGCAGTTCTTGTAGCCAGAATTTGGCACATCCATCTGGATGTGGTTCTGTCCACTCCCTTGTTATTTATGCTCGAGTGATCTCTGGATGCTTTCGGTAAGCACGTACAGAGCGGTTTCCGTTGATCTGCCCACCCTGTATGCATGCTGCCCGGGGTGTAATGGCACCCTCTTCAGTATCTCGGTTCTAATGTAGTTATCTACCATCGTCTCCAGTGTCTTCAGTAAGAAGGATGAGAGACAGATTGGTCTGAATGATTTCGGGAGGGTAGGGTCCTTCTTTCCTACTTTCGGAATGAAGGTTACCCGTGCTCTCCTCCAGTTGCTCGGTATGTACCCAAGCGCCAGACTGAATCTGGTTGCTTTAATAATAAATGGCAGTAGTTCCGTTTACCGTTTTTGTAAAAGGGCCGGAAATACATCGTCAATTCCAGGTGACTTGAATGGTTGGAAGGAGTCAATTGCCCATTTCACTCTTCGGGGAGTGCATATGGTTTTTGATACCTCCCAGTCTTCTCGTCTGGCTCTACCTGGTTCTTCCAGTGATCTGTCGGGTTCAAATGGTATGCTACCTGAAAAATGCGTCTCCAGTAGGAGGAGAGCTCGTTGCTCTTCATCCTCTGTGTAGCTACCATCTGTTCTTCTGAGGGACATTGGTCCTTGCTCTCTGCCTCTCGCCATAGTTTTATACAATCTGGCTGCTGCAAATACGACCCTGTGCTCTTCACACTTCGGGGTTGGAAAACTCCATCGTGCACCTCGAACTGGAAAGTTCTCAATCACAAAACCGTGATGAATCCAAACATTCTGGAGTAACGAATTGAGAAAGTGAGACTCTGAAGCTGATTGGTGATATACAGGCAATCAGGATCGCCACAGGAAGAAAGCCGTGAGATAGGACAGGAACTTATTTCCAGACTTTATGTTGGACTTGTTGAAACTCTACAACCGAGAGCAAACAAAATGACAGGACACCAGGAACCCCCGACATACAGAACAAATGTATCTGGGGAGGGAAATAGCAGATTAAATGATATGCCACAGAGATTAATTCTGGAAGAGGAAACATGAAAGTCTCATTGACTCATTCCGGATGAGCAGTTCGGCTTCCGGAGAGGTCACTCTACAACCTCTCTGGGTCTCAATAATTGAATCGTTCGCCTTAACTTTGAAATAAAATAAAAGAGACAAACATACATATTTTATGTATATTGATGTGAAACAGAAAATCGATCGTTCTACTCTATCACCGTCAAGAATACGGGCCCTGGTGGCAAGAATCGTTCATGGGGTGAGAAGGGCGGGTTTCCACCGAGGCCTCAACATAGTGATGATTCTGTTGCATGTACAGAAGTCCTCCGACACTGTTTGTATGGAGGGTTTCGTCGACCAGGTGCTGAGGACAAGCAATAGTGAGACTTCTGGACTCCTTCCTGGTTGATAGGGCTTTCAAGGTCAGAATCAATGGTATGAGGTCGGCTGAAGCGGGTGTGCCGGTCACCATTTTCGTACTCGTTGTATACGCACGACTTTCTCATGTCGCAACAAATGAACATGGCAGTATACGCGATTTTCGCCCAGAAGGGGGAGAGCAATACCGATGCGGCCTGGGTAGCAACGCACCTGAATTGGTAAATCGTGCCTTACCTGGTAAGTAAATAAAGGTAAATCTGGAAAAAAAAACTCATAATCAGCACTAAGTAGAGGAAACGTAGCAACGTGGAGATAACGTGAGGGTTTGTGGCTTGGGGTACCCAGATCGAGGAGGCAAAGACTGTGCTGTCCAGGTAGAAATGGACATACGCTCACACACATGATCACGGATAGTGACAGGTTCATTCGGCTAGCCGCATTGCGTGAGCTAGTAAACGTCGAAACGATCACAGAATACACAAAAAGCCAGAACCAGGATGAGAAGCTACCATAATTCCCCGAGAGAGCATCAGGGGCATATATACATGGACCCGTTCCATGAGCGACTAGAAGATGACTGGGAAATGAGGTGTAATGTTCAAACCGGTTTTTTTCAGGCCTTGAACAGATGGTTTATGTTTTACCAGTGACAGCAGCCCACGTATTACCACCCGCATAACTTGGAAAAGGCAGGAAAATAGCCAAGTTGAGACCAAACCACTGACGTGCATGTGACCCACATATCAACGTGAGGTCTGTTAATGGCAAAACGTCAAGACCACCCCATTTTTTTCATTGTACGTCTTATAACTGCTATTTTCTTTTTCAAAGCAAAATCTCAAATCTAGTCATTTAATTTGACATGAATTTTCGTACCCGGACAGTCCATACATTTAATATTACTTTCTGTTCCATTGTCCGTAGTAATTACTAACTATGTAATGTAAACATACACCACGCCTCTGTAATTGTCAACTTGTCAAGCTCACCTCGGTAGTAACGTCATTATGTAGGTCATGGCTTTCTTAATTAGGTTTTACAGAAAATTTTAATCTATTTCCAAATCATAATGATTTGAAATTTTCTCACCGGATCGTCCTCGAACTTGAATTAAATTACGGATTTTGTTCCTTAGCGAATTTTTTAAAGAAAAGCCTCGTGATATTCTCAAAAAATTCGAAACTCGGAAATATTTATTAAAATAATTCGTGCTCTAGGGAGATTATGAGTGATCATTTTATACTCTTGTGACGTTTTCTTGAATATGATTGAAAGTGATGATACATTGGAATTGTGCTTAGTTATGAGATAATGGAATTAGTTGAAAAAAATTTGTTGTCAGATTCCATATCCAGCCAGTTCATTTTATCTTTCACAAAAATTAATTGGAGTGAATGTATCAAAAACATGTTAGCCGTATTACTTCCACGTAAAAAAACGATCTATATAACTGAATATTTTTGTGGATGAAAAATGTGCATCACTCCAGGATATTTCGTAATTGAATAGACCCTCTATTGTACTACATGCAAAAGATAATTCCTATTTGAAGATGTTTACGAGGCAACTTCGATCACTTAGAACACAATGTGGCTATATTGAGCCGGTCATGTGAAAGTAGAATACACCATGATTATAATCAATATTTGTGTCACGTGGAATTTGGCAACTGTGATATAAATATTTACTGATATGCTTTCTCGTCACATGTCACTTGTTCATTAGGGCTGAACTCTCGGGTCTGACAGGATGGGTTTGTATGGATTATTAACGTACCATTTCTTCTCTATAGCATTAGTGAATATAGAGTATGGTGGAAAGTGATATTTCATGATGATCTGTTATTTTTACCGGCGGAAAAGTAATGATGGAGTCACTATTATGCCATGATTGTGCTCTCTAATAACTAGTTATTTAACACATTTGGAAAACAATTTAATGAAATATAATTCAATGAAACAATCATGATGAAGCTCTCTTCTCACCCAGAACATGAATTTCCGAATTCCAGTACTCAACTTTACAAACAAAACTGTTTGAAATAGATATTCGCTCATTACCAAAGAATTCTTAATATTAACACAATGAATTGTGAATAAGTAGCAGGACATCAAAAAATTATACTATGATGGCATAAATCGCCCAAAAACCAAAAAGTTAGGACTTGTATGTAATCCAGTGAACCATAAACTCCAAAAAGTCTGTACCAAAAAGTTGTATGTAACAGAATATAGGATTTCATGTATGAAAACATCATAACTCGTAACACACAGCTTCAGATATGAAAGATCAAAATCAACAGTTGCTTGTCTTTGATGCTGATGTCTTTAAAATTCTTCACGATGACTTTTCATGAATCACCCATATTTTGTGTGTTGTTTTTAATTTCTTGTGAATCAAACCATTGTTGATTCAATTCTATAATCATGGTCAACCATTTTGAAATATCAGTTCCTCATGGTCCAAAGTTCCACATAATGTTTGTCTAACACGGATTTATCAGTTCGTATTCACGGAAACAGTCTAGCTGTTTTGATAAATACTTTTCCATTGGTATTTTGTCTTGATAATACTGTGACAAACTGTCTAGTTGTTTCTGGTAGCCTTTTAGTACGATTGATTCACTTATTTCTCTTTGTAAACTTCATTTAACGTCCTCTTCATTTCATGAATATTACCCAGTTACTGCGAAAGTAACTTCGTCCTTCACCCGATCCATTCCGAGTGTCAGTCATCGTTACCTTCTATAATCCACTCTGTAACATCTTTACATCTTTCCTTCCGGAGACAATCTTGAACAGGCTTCCCCCACTCCTCATTTTCTCTTTTTGTTCACCCTTTGCTCCTACCGTAATAATTTCAGTTTCATATTCCCACTTTTTGCTTCCTAAATTTCTCAAACTCTATAAAGTTATTCAAGTATGGTATGTTGTATAATTTCACAACCTTAATATTATTCTTTGTATTTTCGTCCTTTGTTTTCCAAGTTAGGAGCTATCTGGAAGTTTGAGCAAATTCGAATAATACTAGAATTTTGTCTGTTTTGTTTGTGAAATTTCCGAAGATAGATAATCGATGAACTAATTAGGCCGGGAAACAGGGGAGGATCGAGATATTATTCACTGGTACAGATCAATCTACCTCTTCTATAATAATGTAACACTGAACATGATTTAGTACATAGTGACATTCAAATTATTCAGCTGATTTTCATGACCTGGATGATTATTTATTCTTCAAATATCAGTCACCTGAAAGTACTTGATGGAGAATATAATTTGCATAAAAGATATATAGGTAATAGAAAGCCAAAACCAGAACCTTGTGTCACACTGTACTATACATTTCACTATTTCTACGAGGGATCATTAAAATATGCTGATTGACTCGTGTTGCTGGGATATAGAACGTAAGAGCTATGCCCCTGATAAAGTCGAAAGTTTTACCAAGTTGATTTGTCTTGAGGGCAGCCATAAGTGGAGACAGAACAGTATGCAAACCTTTTGTTGTTCCCAGTTCCGATTGTTGAATTTTTTCATAACTTCAAATAATATTGATCCAATCTATCAAAGTATTCCTCATTTCATAGCATTTGGATAGTTCAAATTCTTCGCTGTTTTGCTTTGGGTTTTTCACTTTCACATCCAAGAAAGCTAGCCTGTTGTTTTTCATTCTTCATATGATGAATATTATGGAGCAGATATTGAAGTATACCAACAACTCTTGGATATGTTCTCATGAAACGAAAATGTTATGGACGTATCTTACTTAGGTTAGGTTATGTTTAAAATGAGCGGGTCTGCTCGGCCCTCCACTGCAACTCGTAAGGGGTTATTATGGCTCATACCAATTTATATTTCACCAAATACACCCAGTTTCCTGACGAAGCCGATCAGTTTATTTGGTGCATGATCTGTCAGATCTGAGGAAAAGAGTGAAACTCTGCCGAACATCGAAAACCTGCAAAGTATGTGCTCTGCTGTTTCATCATCTTCAAAACAGACGACATATCGGGTCCTCCGACAGTTTTAATCTTGTCATGTGATGATCCAAATGAGAGTGGACTGCGAGTAGGCATGTTAAACATTATAGGTCATCCCTGCTGGAGTCTAACAGTGTTTCGGTAAAATTATTCGAGGAATGTACGAATGCCTTAGAATGAGCCAATCCTGGTAGGTTTTGCCAGAAATTGAATACTTTCCTTGCTGTCCAATGTATATTTGGCAAAACTTGGTGGGATGCCAACTTCGTTCTGGTCCACTGAACATACTTGCGGCTCCTCATGCAGGAAGGTCTGCCGTTTCATTGCACTCCATACCGGAGTAGACAGGAATCCAGAGTAGAGATGAACGTATCTTAGCAACCATATTTGAATTGGTGTCTGACGTATTGATGGTCCTCCCCCTACAGGGTCTTGATTCTTGAATCTTTCGCCCTAAATTTGGGAACAAATAAAAGAGACAAACTTACATATTTTATGTATATTGGTGTGAAACAGAAAATCGATCGTTCTACTCTATCACCGTCAAGAATACGGGCCCAACAGGCATCAGTAAATAGGACCTCTCAGCAGAGTTCATATCTTCTTGCAGTCTCTTTATTGTAATCGTGAGTGATGACATAGTATTTTGCCTGGAAGTGGATGTTTTTTAGAACTTCTATAAAATGCCTCACCAGTATTATCTGTGGATTCCAGTTCAATTTCTATTTATCGGTCTGCCTCCAGGCTTTCTTCACTTATTGTTCCTGATAGTATAAAAAATTCACCGAATGCTGGTTTTATAATCTTTTTAATTTTTTTGAAATTATAGCCTTTTGCCAAGTACGTCCAAATCCACAAATGAAATGTTTTATGTCAAGCAGTTACTGATTATTCATTTTATTCATTTACTCATCAATGGGCCGCGGTGGTGTGCGGGTTGAGTCCTCGCCTCATAAGCCAGAAAGCGTGAGTTCGAATCTCAGCATTGCCACCGGTCTCGTGCATGGCATCATACCTATTAATATGTAAGGGCTACATCTTCCCCTAGCTCGCACAAGTCTTTTGAGGTTGCACGTAGGGGTGCAACCGGTTGACGGATATAACAAAAAAAATCCATACAAGCTTTTAGCCTAATTAAATGGGTTAGCGAAGTGGCAGATATGCCACGTGTTGTTCTGGCCGTAGGGAAAGCCCGCATCATCCAGCCAACGGAAGGCATCAGAACCCGCATGGCTCTTCATAATACCAAACTCCTAAGGCCATAATAACTGGCATGGGTGGATGCGGTGATTCACGATGTCCATTCAGATGAGGCTGGCATCTATCTGGAAAATGAACCTGCCTTGTATGACGCCGCTCAGACTTTGTCTCAAACAGAAAGAGGGATACCCCCGCTCTTGATGACACAAGATGGAAGGTAAGATCAAGTCGGCGAGACAAAACTCGTTTCGTATCCAGTGTGTGGCGAACTACGTGGCGGCCAATAGGCCCTTCACGCCTACAATACGGCTGCAGTAGTTGCTGCAACGAATATGCTTGCCGTTCCGATTCTACTTGCACTGCACTGTTTGGAATCTTTGGTGTAGTAATGAATATACTGGAGTTTTATCGTTTTATCCCAACACCAAACCACTATTTTCGACACCTCGACACGTGTTTCGGTCACCAAGTGACCATTTTCAAGAGGAAGATTAAACTGGTTTTGAAGATCGTCACTTGGTGACCAAAACACGTGTCGAGGTGTCGAAAATAGTGGTTTGGTGTTGGGATAAAACTCCAGTATATTCGTTCCGATTCTACTTTACTCCTTTGGAGTGATGAAATGGATTCAGGAAGAGCTGAGTCTACTCGGGGTGAAAACTCGCAAAATAATGCATCCTTATAGGATCTTGCATTCTGAATCATCTGTTCCACGGTTATACCTCCCCAGACAACGGGAAGGCGGTAAACTTTTGTGTTTGGAGTGTCTACATTACACAATGGTAGCTACTGGATGAACCCTGTGAATTCATCAAGAGTTCCTCCTCTGTTAATTCTGCAAAAAAGCAGGGATTGGATCACTTCTTTTCAAGGCAGCAACCCGTGCAGCCGATGAATTCGGTTTCGACAGTGAACGAACGAACCCAAACTATGTCACCGAGTTGGAACCTGTTCAGCAAAGAGCTCACGTCAAACTGTGTAGTGATAGCCTCCCAAATCTACACAAGGATAAGCCAATGCATGTGGTCAGCCTGTCCAGCTTATGCGGTCTCAGCCTTTATTCACAGGTATAATAGACGAGACACCAGTATTTCCTTGAGCTCAAAGAGAATATTAGGTCCGTTGTGGAGAATGAGAAGTGCCGGAACTATTGGAACTACTCATTTTCCACCCTCAGGTAAGTACAAGCCTGATGTAGTTCTCCTCGACCAACAGACTGAAACGAACATCGTCCGAAAAAATTGGAAAAACGGACTAAATATCAAAGGTTTTTCTCTTCGAACTCCACAGAATTTACCCACACCATTCTGTTAAAATGATAGTTCTGATAATAGGGGTCCTTGGTGGAATGATGGACACACTGCTCTCCAAACCCAACAATCATACTGGCTTGCCACAATATGGCAGAAATCTCAGCCGGACGAATGCAGAAGGCCGTCATCCTTGGTTTACTCCGTTGCTCAGGGTACATAATTCTCGAACCCAATAGTCACTTCACTTGTGAGATTATGTCTGGACAAGAAGTCAGCAGTACAATCATGAAACACAAACCTGCAATGATCTCAGTAGGTCAGAATGTCAGATATTTGTAGTGAAATTGTATGCTTCAATAAATATACACAAACGGGCAAAATGACACTACCTTAATATTTTCAAAAATAGTTTCAACGCATAAATGTCCTCGAGAGCCTCTTATTGCTATGGAGAATTCCATGAGTAATTTCATAAGGAAAGTGTTGACCCCTCGTTGCATCGTATTATCATCATTTCAAATCAAATGCGTCTATACATTCAAAATCATTGTGAATGTGAGAGGTCTCTAGGCTGAATAAAAACGTACCATTTTTTTGTTGATGCACATGGTTCTAATGTATCGACAAATGCCGTACCTATCAACAAATGTCGTCTCGACCAGTGTAAGAAGAAATCAGTCAGTCAATTTCTATACCCAGAAGCAATGAATACATACTGAACCGAACTATTTATCGAAAGTGACACTGAATAATTGGGTTCAGAAAGAACAACAAAAATTTTGGAAAAACTTACCAATACGAAGAAACGAAATTCAAACTCAGCAGCTCTTCATAGATCCTGAAAGGAAAAAAAAGAAGTTATAAAAACACAATTAACACAACAAACTGTTATTCAATTTTCCATCTTATAGTATTCACGCCCACCACCTGAAAAGTGCCTGAACCCACTTTTTCACCAGAAGTAGTTTTTCAGTGAAACTATAATTGTCTAGCAACTATCATCACTTCATGAAAACTTATATAGTTGAATATCAAACTTATCCAGTGGGTTTATTATCAGTAACAATGTAGTCCATAGCCAACCCTAAGGATCCGGATATTTCATATTCAGAAAATCGAATTAATTCAACATCAAACTGAATGGAAATATATTCAGAACTTTGCTCATTTGACTGAAAATTTTATTATCGATTAGCATAATACAATATCTAGCTAGAAAACTTCGAATTCAGGATCGGAGAATAAGAACATTGAATGTTTCTGAAAGTGTTGTAGAGCAATTTCAGGATTATCACATCTGACATTCAATGCGATTACCAAGTTATGGATGTTTTGTCGGTGCCAACTTTGAATTGGTGGAATTCAATACATCTTATAGCATATAGAAGGGGTATTTATTCCAAATGTCGTTTATAACAGAAACTGCTTGGCAGTAACATCAGGGATGGGGTGCTAAATAACGTCCAACTCATTATATCAGGAAAAGTGGATACATCAATAGAGGCAGTACACAATCGCTGAAGAAATTCGGTCAAAAATGTTCAGAAGTATTTTTTGAAATGAATATAAAGTTAGCAAGGCCACTTGCCGAAGAATCGATGAAACCAATTCCAGTAATTGTCGAATAATTGTCAAGAAATTTTCGTGAAGGAAAAAAAATTGTCGCGCTCTTAGTTTTTTTTATATGAGATGGCTGTGCTATTTTTGTATTAAGTTAGCACTGCCACAAACATCAAATTTCATGGCTGTGGTAACCAAAAATTGTCTAGTGGTTGTCGAAGTTTATTTGAAGTGAAAATAATGCAAAAACTCTCTTCTTTAAAGCATATTAATGTATTTTTTATTGGAATTCTTGATATACGAGGAAATTTGGAGTAATTAGCAACACTTCATGCATATAAGAATTATTTGTGCTTTTTTTCATTAAACTACAGTCAAGTATATATGGCGAAAAATAAAAAACCTCAGTGTTCCAGGGAAATATTCATCGGTTTCCATATTTTTTTTGTAGGCTCTATAGGCTCTTGTAGGCAATACTCACTGAACAATGTTCGAATGATTATAACATATTGCTCGAGAAACCTCCTACTTGTTTATAGCAGAATAACTACATACAAATGGTGGAAAATGAAGATATTCCATTTTCTCAGTAATGCAACCACATTATTGGTTGGTTAATTTTTTCTGTTCCTAAAAATCAACTCTTGTCGAATGACCAAAACTGATTTGTCTTGATGTGTTGCAATTTTATGAAGCGGAAAATTACCTGTAATAGGTGAAATTCTAATATTTACAGTCTCTCGGTATTACCTTCGCACTGTTTGTTGATTAAATATAATTTTTTCGCTCGAAACTTCATGAAACAATTGTCGAACGACAAAAACACATTTGTCGTCAAAGTTCTCAATCTTGAATAGCGGGAAAATTACTTTTAAATGCTAAATATTGGTGAAACTCCCTTTTCACAGCAATACACACACGTAATTTGGTTGGATTATTTTTTCTGCTCCTGAAAATTAACTAAATTGCCGAATGAGCAAAACTGATTCGTCATGGAACGTTGAAATTTCCTGAAGCAGAAAAACTACAGTGCGAAGGTACAAAATAGAATATTTCCATTATTCAGCATTTGATAGTAGTTTTCCAGCTACTAAAGAATGGGAATTTTCTTGAGGAATATGTTTGCATCATTCGATAATCGTTCAACAAATTTCCGACCGAAAAATTTTTGGTCAATCATAGTTCGGTGCGAAGGTAATGTTAAGAGACTGAAAATAATAGAATTTTACCAAGTACAGGTAGTTTTTTCACTTCAGGAAATTTAACTGTTTCAAGGAAAACTAGATATGGTCATTCGACAATTGACGAATTTCTCCCTGGAACAATATTTTTTCATTTGTTCCAAAAAGAAAGCATAATCAAAATATATTTGAAAGTGGTTCAATTAAAAAAGCACAAATTACCGTTAACTGCATGTGGTGTTGCCAAATACGCAACTTTTCCTCGTATATCAAAAATTACAATAAAAAATACATACATAAACTGTAAAGAAAAGGTTTTTCGCATTAGTTTTACTTCGAATAAACTTCGACAATTACTCAACAATTTTTGGTTTCCACAGTGATAAAATTTAATGTTTATTTGTCATGTTATATTAGTCGCAGTGCTAACTTGATATCAAGTCAGCACAGCCACCCCATATAAAAAAAAATATGATCACGACAAATTTTTTCCGTTCGCGACAAATTCTCGACAATAATTCGACAATTACTGGCCTTTGTATCATCGATTTTCCGGCAAGTGGCCTTACTAACTTTACATAGATTTGTCTGAGGTATAGACGGTTACTTACAGGGTACACCACGTAGACCCCAACTTTGTTTTTCTAAATGTTACACCCTGTTTTTTATTCAGATTTCAGAATCTAAGATGAATTTCATTATAACTTGATTCAAAATATCGAATGTTTTTGTAAAAAAAAATCCGTGTGGTTATTA
The DNA here is from genome assembly GCA_958502065.1 of Chrysolina americana. Lineage (NCBI taxonomy): Eukaryota > Metazoa > Arthropoda > Insecta > Coleoptera > Chrysomelidae > Chrysolina > Chrysolina americana. The sequence goes on from OY293420.1 coordinate 48,500,864, forward strand.
GAGATATCTGAATATCAGTAGGCATTTTCGGAATTATCGACAAGAAACAAATGCTGGCCAACAAACAATATTTGCTGATAATTTGCGTTTAAGCGTAGTGAAGTTTTTTATTATGTCCCATTTAGAATTCAAAATTGAACATCACTTTCATTTGATAATCATTTATGAAAAATTTGAAGAGTCTATGAAACCTTCCCTCCGCTATATCCGGATAGACCTAAGCACCATGACGCAGATCATTCATTCACAAATGTAAAACAAACGGGCAGTTTATTCAAAAGCAAAGCAAAATCAAACCCGCCGTAGACAATGGAAGCGGATCAAACTACAGTAAATGTTCGAACTGGTTACCCACCTTCCAAACATTTATGGATTATTCTTGAAAATTCGGCATGTGTGGCACTCTGAATTTCTTGCGAGGAAAGAGATCGAAATGCATTCCTAACCCTCTCCGGGCAATGTTCTTTTGTTGTTAGCGGCGCAGTATACACATTATTTCTTATACGACCCCAAACAAAAAATCTATTGGAGTGATATCGGGCAAACGCGGAGGCCATAGATGGAGCTCATTGTTTTCTATCCAACGATAAAAATCTAAAATATCGCCTTCAATCGCTTCTTCTTCATCAGTTTCATACGAAAAGTCTTGTAGGTCAAAGATACATCGTGAAAATCATGAGAGGTAGACACATTATTCATTCTCAAGCACAAAATTACGAAGTTCTTTTGAGAGAAAATATATATAAATTAATGGAACATGCAGAAAACCTCAAAAAAACATTCCGCCATTCCATTGAACCAAAGATTCTGCTCCTTCTGTGTCAACGCTCGACAGTCAAAGATGATTGGAGGCTCAAGAAAAAATTCCAAAATGAATAATACGGCTCTTCGCAAATTTTCCTATACTATAGGATTGTCGGCAAACGTCGAACAGATATAACTCAACAGCCCCTTATGACTGCTGAATCTCTGCAATACTTCCCAAAACAACTACCTACTATTGAATATTTTTCGTAACATAAAATTAAATTTTGGTATATAAAAAAAGAGCTGTCTCTCAACGCCATCCATTCGATTGGTGGTATTTATAACCTGACTATGAAAAACCATCGCCATATTCGTTGTTAAAATTCCATGCTTCAGTGTACGGCATTCTTTCATTATCCGCAAAAGCTTGTGTGGACGACATCCTATTACGATAATTTGTCACAGTTCCTGGTCACGAGATGCTGACACAAGTTTTTATGCTCTTGTTTCAGGACGCCCTCTCTCCAATTGCATCAGGAAATATCAAAAACATGTCGGTCCTTCGTGTAATTTGTCATGATGTAATGATTTGGACGTGATGTTTCAGCGTCGAAAGAGATTTGCTTGTGGTAGACACAACCGGAGTAGACATAACCGAAAATAGACTAACAGTGCTAATTGAAATGGGGCCAGAGGGCTACAATGAATTTCGGATGGAGGATTGCCTGAAAATACGAATAGTCCGACCGCTCTGAACCTTCACTATTTAATTCTATTCGCGTTTGCTTATGTAGCAACCAAGCGAATAATAATTTATGAAAAGGTTGATTTTATCGCCAATTCACAGAGTTCTCTAAGATTATGCAGTATATAGAAAATTATTCTTTTTTTTTCTGAAACTGGAAACAACAAATGGTATGAAAAAACAGAATAAACGTATAGTATGTAGAAAAATTTTATGGTAAAATATATGAGGTCAATAATCTATTGCCGAGCCCCCGCCTAATATGAATAACAAAAAGCGAAATTCATTAATATTATGCTACTTGACATGAATCTTCGACGATTCCTACGACAGCAGACTAAGAATATACGAACGGATATATGGGAGTAAATCTGCTCATCTACAGAGTTTTCTCCTAGTGAGAAATAGCTTTGTTACGTGCCTAATCCGGCCCTGTACAGTACATCTGACCGTTGTGATCGACTAGTAAACAACCCCGGACGTCAGCTTGACAATTAACCCAGTAAAACCGTTGCATTCTGTTACTGCGTACATCTATCTGACGCCTCACTTTCCCGCCATCCTCGTAACCCAAAACACACTTCAGGATCCCATTGTACATAGTATGAAAGTTCCATTGAGTCCAGCAGAATTTAACAGCTAGCGAATAATCAACTATTTCCTACCATGTTGGTCTTCAATTACTCTCCTTCCAGATGATTACCAAACGAAGATCTGGATCTTCCTCTAGGTCTTGCTATATCTTGTTGTTATTATATATACTACTGTGATTCTGTAGGTATTCGTTTCCTTTTTCTCTTGGCTCAGAATTCGCGATAGGGCATCTGCAGTCTCATGACTGGTCCTCGCTTGATATTCAATCTCGGAGTCAAATTCTTATAGTCTCTCAATCCAGCGTGCTACCGCTACCGAGCCCTCGTCATGTTTGAATTGAAGAATTCAGTTGAGGGCTGCATGGTCAGTTCTCATTCTTCTCTCACATACGTACTCGCAGAAGGGCTCTACTCATTCATCAAAATCCAATAGCTTTCGCCTGGTGCACAATAATAACACTCTGGCTCTTGCTGAAGTAACCGATGACTTCCTGGCTCTCTTGGAATTGAGACAAGACAACCCCAAGTCCCACGTTACAGGCGTCCATTTCCAGAACTCAGAGCTCAGAACTTGAGGGTTGATCAAAACTCTTTCCAACTTTCTGAACGAGTCTTGGCATTCCTCGGACCACTGGACCACTGGTTTGCCCCTCCGTAAGTCTAGTAAGGGCTTTGACAATGTTAGCCAATCCCAGCACATATCGGCGATAGTAAGTGCACAAACCAAGAAAACTACAAAGCTGGTGTATGTCTTTCGGAATGGGCCATTCCTCAACGGCTTTGATCTTCTGTTCATCTACTGCTTCTTTTTTTTCCAAAAACAACGTAACAGAGATATTGTACTCCTTTTCGGAACAGTTGGCATTTTTTGAGGCTCAATTCCAATCCGGAGCTCCTCGTCCAATTTCATCATCATGAATCTTGGGCTCGAACATCAACACATTTCTACTGCTCGCACCCCATCTAGGTGATCTGACATCTTCTGCCAACAGGACACAAATCACTCCTTCACATCTCCAATAAAGCACCAGCTCCTATCCGTTGACACCGTTGCCATCTTCAAAATTTAGATCGAACTGTCTGGAATTCATGATGTCCATCTCAATGATTGCATCACCGATGTCCGCTACTAGAGACCGGTGTTTCACTTGAATGCTGCCTGAAGTAAGTTCAACAGTCCATCATGAACAGTGGCTGGCTTCTCTGTTACTGTGCGCAGCATTCAATTTGATGGGGAAATTTTCGCTGCTGCTTTGGTGAAAGTAGACCCAAGGATTGTCCTAGTCGCACCTGTATCAAGCAGCATGGTGAAAGGCTCGTTATTGATGAGACCATCTAAAAAGATACTTTTGTGTATGAGGGTTAGTTACCGGTTACAACCTTATCTCTTTTATACAGACGATTATCCAAAGAAACACTGGTGTTAATGGTTGACGGGACGTTCATTCATATATGTTATTGACATAACTTGGTGGTAAAGATCAAATGAATGCTGGAGTCTATCCAGATATTATATATCCTGTATACCAAGTACCAAATCTAGTAGTCCTTGGTATAAACCCTGTTACCAATGGAACTACAGTATTCCCACTGTTGCCAATGGAAGTATACACGTGGGACAATTCCCCAGAATACCTTTGTTCTGTCGTTGAAGAACAGTAACATAATATGCGTTGTTATTTGGGGCATTCCAATTTTTCCACAATTCCAGCATTTTATCTGTTTTTTCTCGGGCAGCACTTCCTTTAACAATTTTTCCAATACAGCTTCGATATTGGAAGGCTCTTGTGGATCTTTGTCAAGCATTTTCTTTTCACACTGATTTTTGCAGGATCGTTTCGCAGCCTCAAATTCCAAGGCGCGTATCAAGGAATCTACGAGATGTGCGGGAGGAGATTCTTAGCTCGCACAAGTCTCTCGAAGGCTTCTGAGGGTTACTCGTGAGGGTGCAGCCAGTTGACGGATGGAACAAGAAATCCGATAAGCTAGTGTCAATTATTTCTTGTTTCTTGGTCGCGAAGTCCATCCAAGAATGCTACTGCCTCTATTACATTTTTGAGCGTGGCTGGATATTCAGGATGAACCAAGGGTGCAATATCAGCCTCGAATTCCTGTGAAGATTTGCTTGATTTCTGAGTGGGCCTGGCCATACCATAGTTCCGGGAGGTGAGAGTTCATAAAATATGATTCTCCACACAATGTCACTGTTGGTTCTATAGTTCTTCCTCCTGCATTTGCTTTGGCCGCAGCTTCGAATTGTTGTTGTGTTTTTGTTGAAATTGTTTTTTCCGTTAACTACGTGTCGTCCCCCTACGAACGACAGCCCACAAAAGTCGAAACTTGTGCGAGCCAAGGATTAACGAGGTCTTACCTTTTAACGTGCGATTCCTAGTACTTGTCGTTGTGTGAAAAGTTTCCGTCGAACCGAAGCGGCTTTAATGAAAGCTTTTTTGGTTCAGTACTGATCTTGAAATGTTTTACGTCGTTTTGAACTCCATCCAAGTTGGCACTCAGATCCAGCATTGAATTTCTGTCGAAAGTTTCTGGGTGTACGCAGAATCCATTCGTTTTCCCAAGTTACTGATTATTTCCTTCATTTTATCTATTCTTGTCTCGGTCATCTTTGATTTTATCATCAATTGTTTCCTTCATTTAGTCCATTTCTGCTTCGACTTCATCTTTGATTTTTGTCTCCTTCCGTAATCATTTTGTTTATCTCCTTCTAGACGGTCTTTTAACGGGTTCGCCGCACCATAAAGTCCTGATTTTTTTAATTCTCTTGAATTATCCACATATTATGAGCGTCAAACAGTACCTAATCCAATTATTCAATTTTTAGAACCATTGATTTTCAACAGCCTGGAACTTATATTGGTTCACGAAAATCTACTAATTAACGGAAATAAGTCATTTCCTCAACAGAACGCACTGTTAAAGAATGGTTGAACAAAAATATTTTCAGGTAGATGGTTATGGAGTGGCCCACTGAATATCCAGATTTCACTCCCGTGAATTTTTTTCTGTGAAGTCATCTGAAGGGTGTTGTATTTGAAACTAGAACGGAAACTCTGGAGGAACTGATAATTAAAAGTATTCGAAAGTGTAGAAAAATATCTATCACCATAAACATTTCGAATGGTGAACCAATGAAGAGAATAGACTACTATTTTATGGAGGCTGCAAGTAGTCACTCAGAACCTCTTACTGAATAATTTTTGTTTTATGTTTTGTTGATTACGTTGTCCTTCATTTTATTCATTAAAGATTAATATGCCCATATACAGTGTATTGCAATTTACTAAGCCCCACCCCTGTCCATCCATAATGCTAGTTATGTACGAAGATGGTTGAACCAAACCCCTTGCCTCAATTCATTTCAATTTGCATGGAATTTTTTAAACAGAGTGACTTGAAAGATTTCCTTTTTCAAAAATTGTAACAGGTATTGAAAACATCCCATGAAAGATGTCATGTTGAAATTTCACATGGAGGTATTCGAGAATGGTTCGAATCGAATGTCAGGAGCAAAATTTAGCTAAAAAAATAATAACTAATACCTTTTCTCGATTTTTGGCATGCTTTCTGTGGTCGTAATAGGCCGTGAAAAGGTGATCAATGAAACTTTTTTACCTGACAAGATAGAGCATTTCGAGAAGTACATATTGAAGAAAAAATTGAATAAATTTCTAAAATCCACAGTAATACAGGGGTGGGGCTTAGTAAATTTCAACACACTGTATATATCTCCAGCTAAAGATGCAAAAATGCATAACGATAAAAACCTCATTCAGAAGCCACTTAAATGACGTTCCACTCATCATCAGCATAACCTTTCATTAAAGAAATGGTGGGGGTCCGTAGACGCTCGTGATATGCGTTTCCCCCTCGAAATGAAAATCAAAGTGTGCAATTTTGCGTAATATTGTTATATAATTCGATATTAGGGGTGCATTTTAATGAGCATAGTGTGTATTGGTGCTTCAGAAGAGAATAAAACGATCTGCTTGTCTTTATAGATAGATATTTTCATAATCAACTTTGTTAGAAATATCTATTAATAATTTCCCTGAGATTATTCCCATCAGATTTATTTCAGCATCTCAGAAGTATCCTGAATGCCTGCCAAACACCCACATTTTAGGAGTTTTTGTCCCAACGAACCTACACTCAATATTTCAAGTTGATACCAACTATGCAATACTCACTCAGATTTTTCAATCTGGAATACACCATTTCATTTCGTTTCGTCCATTCTGATACCGATATGGAACTCCTTTCACACAAGACTTCCTCCAACATTACTATATACCTTTCAACCGAACAAACATGAAAGTCGGTCTCACAAACAATTTCTTTCAACTTCGAACGTGTGTCAATAGTCTGTAATAGGCAAATAGTTCCTAAGAAGTAACTGTAATTGCTCTTGTGTGTTCATTGGAGTCTGGTATACCAATTTTCTCGAGAACTGCTTGAGAGTATCAATATTTGTGAGCAAGCAATGTATCGTGATTATTTTCAAAGATCAAGATATCACGGGACACATACATCACATAAGTTATTCGACTTTACAAATGTGCTGGCGCTGAGAATATCAAAAAAATGTAATTTGTGAATTGTTTTATTTTTTGTTGAAATTGTTTCCTCCGTCAACCGGCTGCACCGTTACGAGCAACCCTCAGAATGTCTCCGAGATAGGCCAATCACTTCAGCAAAAATGGGGAAAAAATAGCGAGAGAATGCAAACTTTCACAAAAGTTGTGTTTAGGTGCTCAATGAAACTAAAAAATTTGTGCTTTCGTACAAGGCCGACAACATTGTTAAAAATATAAACAATTGTAGTTTTTCCTAGAGAAAAAATGCTATAGAGTCGCAAAATGATGAGAACAAATAAAATATAATTCTTTATCATTTAGTAAATAAATTATGTATTCATACTTTCAATAATAAAGTTTCCGAAATCTCGGGTGGTGTCAAAATTTTTAGAGTTTTCTAGGAAATCACTCCATATCTTTGCGACCAACTCAAAAAACTTTTGCATTATTTCGGAATGTATCCGAAATTATCACATCAGACTTTTGAATAACCGAAATTCGATGAACTGAACGTCACAAAAAGCTAAATATGTAATACCATAATACAAACCAGCAAATCACAATAACAAAATTTGGTCAAAATTATAAAATATTGTTAACAGAATATCGTTAGTCTGCATAACATAATATTCGGAAGTCAAAATGATTGAAATCGTCAGATCAAATCAAATTCATTACCAGAATTATCAAAGAAAAAATAAATGAGTGTCCTTATTTTTCTGAAATGTGATGCTAAGAATAACCAAGATCTGAACTATCCAATCATAAAAAGTTGAAAGGATTTCTTGAGAGGAAGTCGGATGGATGTCAGCCAAACAAATCCAAAACGTTTTCTACATATTGAATCAACAAAATATATGGAAACAAGTACGATTTCATAAGAAATAAAAATATTACGACAAAGTATTCGGTATGAACGAATATTATCGCGTATGACTGTTCGCCCAATTTCCACATTCATATCCAAATAAAAGTCAAAAAGCTTCTGAAGCACATTATCCCTGTATATAGTAATTAATATTATATAATGAATAAAAAACACAATTATTGAAATCCTGCATATTGATATTATTCCTCAGCAGTTATTCATTAATTTCTCTTATTGATACCTTGAAACTTTTTCTTCCAATATTCTTGAAATTCACCAGCCAGCAAATGAGTTTTCAAATAAATTGTGAAAGGAATATACATAATGAAGTATTGTTATAAATTCGTGAGACGCGATTTGATTTGTCCAACGGTCACAAGTCAGCACCATCTTGGATCTGGTTCATTATTCGTTTATCCCCTCCACACTTTCGACTATATTTCGATTTTGGTAATTTTATTTCCTACACAATTCGATTCTGATCATTTTGTATCTTGCACATTTCGATTCCATAGATTTTACGTTACTACAAATTTATTTTCTGATAATTTGTTAGTTTTTCGTTTTCTGACCAAATAATGTATTGATAAAATTCTATTTCGTAATTTTTTCAATTTGACAATTTAATGTTATGAGCAGCTTAGGTTATTGAGTTTTGCGATTACTAAGTTTTCTTATTTCAGTCACTTTCGTTTCTCAACAAATTCAGATCTATCAAAACTAGTTGTTACGGTTTTCGCGTATGAGGCTTTATCGGTTCTCATAAAAACCAATGGAAACTTTTTTTTTCTGATTATAAATTAGTTCTATAAATTTAATTCCTGTGTTCTTGAGTATTATAAAAAGTCATTCTGATAAACAATTGTTTGTTCATTTCATTGGTTTTACATACCTACACAATTTTCTCCTTTATCATTACGATTCTGCTGTTCCATGGCCCACCTCGGCAACGAAGCGTTTGCGGACATATGTTTATAGAAAAAATAGTCTTATTTTTCCTGAAAAATGCGCCCTTTGTACCGAATTTTGAGACACCCATTAAATATATATTCATGAACTCATTGTAAAATACATGTTAGTTACTTTCCACAAGATAAATAAATCATCCATCGAACATGTTTCTTCAATTACTAATCACATTTTTTATTATATATGGATTGGATTATATCGTAATAGTAATAAGAAAACATAAATGCCCTTCACTCCCGTTCATTGGCAAATTGAAAAACTGCTGATATGATTGATCTGTAATTTTCTTCCCGCTCTCTCGCATCGGCAGAGCCACCATATGGCATTCATATGCTAAAGACTGAATTATAAGAATTCGAGTATTATGAATCTATATTTAGCTGAAAACGCGTTATTGAAAAAAACTTCAAACGTCGTTCCGATAGGGGTTTTCTTTGAGAACTGAATACATCAAGGATTCTGGAAATTAGGAGTATTTCGATATTGCATATATACTGTATGATATGTTTGTCCTGTTTACACGTTCCCAGATGATGGTTCGCTGATTGATTGATATATAGTCAATTGAAACTGTATTAAGGAAGTTACGGCATAATGAGCGTGGTATGAGAAAGTTTATGGTAAAGAAATTATTAAAAAAAAAAACTCCATGATTCTTAATATATTCTTGAAAATTTTCTGTAGGACCTCCAAAATGGCAACTGAACAACTGAACTACTTGTATTATGAGATAATTATTATAATTGGACTCATTCAAATATTTCATCATTCAACTACACTGAGAGAATAGTTCATATGCGTTAAATAATTTCAATTTATTATTAACGAATGCTATTGTTGAATATGGAATAAATTAAGTTTAGGTATATTATTTTATCCCAGAGTAATGATATTTCAAATTTATAAACATTTTGATAGTAAGCGATATTTATGTGTGCTTTGAATATATTGCAAAACGACATTTACGATTTTTTCCTATCCATCGGCCACACCGTCAAATTTGATTTTTGTTCTAAAAATTATTAAATGCTATTGCTTAACATTTCGAAAAATATCATATAAAAAAGTTGTTTATTTTTTGGTTTCCTACCCACCTACATCCGAATCAGTTTGAACAACTTTGATTTTTTTAAAATGCAAAACTTTCGTCCGTTAAATGATTTTCTTCCGTTCAAAAATGTTTCTCATTGGATACTGGACAAAATACAAATATACCAAATAGAGTATGTATGATATGTATTAATTTATTGAAAAATGTAGGAGGGTTCATAAGTCTCCACTTGTTGAAAGGGAACAATAACCATATCCAAAAAAAGTGATTTACTGAAAAATTGAAAAATGATTGTTACTGAAACGTACATATTTTTTGATTCAAAATTGATTACATGTATCTAATAAGTATATTCCAAGTAAGGAGATGAATTACCTTAATGTTACAAAACGGTTCATTTCACATTGAAAGAATAACTTATTGCCTATTAACAAAAAACCCTTCAAACCAATGCTATGAACTATTATGTTAATTTCTCAATTTTCCAAATACTAGTTCGAACTTTCGTTCGAGGTCTTGTCTGTATTTCTTTCTCAGCTTCATCATATCCAACTTGACAGTTCAACAAAATACAGATAAAAAACATTACGACATAATAACATACACATAAATACCTAATACATACAAAAATATTGCAATAAAACACCACTCATAATAATATAAAGTTATAATCATAGTAATACTATACACTTGAACGCGAGAATCAAACACATGAGTTTTGCAATGAATAATTTTTTAGTCTATTTCAACCAGAACCAGAGCAAACATTACATAAACATTTGTGAGCGAGAAAATTAAACATAAACATTTTGCGATGAGTTATTTTTTGTCTATTTTACCCAGAACGAATAACCACCTGCAGACATGCATGTTTCGAGGTGTATTGCCTCCCATCAGTGACAGGGTAGGTCGGACATTCCCAGCCAAATGAAGGATAACCTTCTGCTTAATCACAAGACAAGCACTTGCAAATGGGTTGCACAAATATCTGTCAGATGTAGTTCAATGTCCGTCGTGGTATTAACTAGGGAAGTAGTTGTTTTCTGATAGACGTTTGCCTTTATTTTTCCTCTTGGTGGAAACGCTTGGAGAGAAGGGTACTCCGTTCATTTCACTTTCTTGATACCTCTCCGGCACAAATAAATTGCGAACTCATTCGAAATATCACAGTCTACTCTTCGCGGAGTCTGTGCTGCGCAGGAGTGGCTTGTTCTTGATTTTCCGTGCGGTTGGCACTGCGATCAACTTAGTTGTGGGTTATAGTTTCATCCGTGGGGAAATATTAGTTAAACGGTTGATTATTATTCATTTGGCAGGGACAGGAAAATTATAATGTTGTCCGACCTACCCTGGCACTGATGAGAGGCAATACACCTCGAAACATGCATGTCTGCAGGTGGTCATTCCCAGCCAAATGAAGGATAATCTTCTGTTTAATTACAAGACAAGCACTTCAGAGAAGGATACTCCGTATTCATTTCACTTTGAAATAATGAAAGACTATTCTGATGGCGAATATTTTTTACTTGTTAATTTGATACTGTGGGGTCGAATGACTACTATATAGTTTATATAAATGCGGAGTGTTTTTTACTGAATTATTATATTAATGTTCGATTGTATTTCATTTACTATTTACGGTATATTCGGCAAAAAATTGTATTCCCAATAGAGGTTTCATGGTACCGAAAACAATAAATATGTTAGACTATAACGAAGTATTGGTTAATATAATGGAAATTTCATTTTTGTTGGCAAAATGTTCATAAAATTACCCTTTTTTATAATACATGGAAAATCTGAGTGCGGCTGCCAACTGATCGAAGAAGAATCATGGGAATTGAAAAAGGCGGAGCCATACTTTCAAAAGTGCTATTCCAGACATTATCAAGAATCAGCTCCAGCATACACAGAATAGCCCGGTAACCAAGATATCAGCATCACGAGAGTAAAATTCTTGATATTTCCAGGTAATCGAAAATACATACAAAGTCCACAGAAATTCTAAGAATTCAGATGTTCCACAGCAAATTCTTCGGTGCAAAATATCCCTTCTATTAAATTATCATTTTTATGGCTGTGTACATCGACAAACAAACCCCACAAAGAATTTTGGAGTAGGCAGAGCTTAATGCATGAATTCTGTACCTAATTGAAATTTTATGTATATTTACCAGCATCGTATCATAATAAATTTAGTAACCACCGAAACGCCCTATTCCTAACCAGCATATTCTCCGCTGATTGAATCTGACCGTTTGTGCTTTGAGTCACTCCCATTCCGACAGTCATGGCGGCAGTAACAGTGCATGTGACATTAAGGCACACCTCTCACAACATTCCGGTAGCACTGTCGGCTGCAGCGAATTTTCGGATCACGTATCTTTCGTAACTCCAGTAACCCCTGCGGCTTACTCTCAATTACGGGCATATCAAGTTCTGAGGTCCCGCGCGATTCCGGGACTTCTTCAGTCGGGTGCCAGTCACCAGAGGCGTCTGGATAATTTTCCTGTGTCATCGATGATTTTCAATGCCGCACCGATGATTTGTTTGTTGACATGGACGGATGAGGAGAGATCCCAGGCGAGATTTTTTGTTGCTCTTTTGTGACTATGTGAAGTATACTTCGAATCAAACAGTTTTGCTGGGTGAGTTGATATTCCAAGGATACGTTTGTAAAAAAAAAATACTGGATTTGGTCGAATCAGAAAACCTTCGCAATATCTTCGCCCGCACTGTCGAAGGTACTCGAAAGAGTGGTAAAAACGAGTTCGTGAACTTTTGCAACTGAATAATATTCTTCCTAGGCAACAATCAGGGCTTGGGCCAAACTGCACTCTTCCCCGTCACGGGTGATTTGCTAAGGCCGTATATTGGATTGGACGAGAATGCCATGAACTTTTTCTTAAACTATATCTCAACTCGACGTCAGCTTGTTCGAATTGCAGACGATATATCGTAGCCTCTCGCTTTGTCATGAGGGATGGCACAGGGTTCCATTTTAGGACCCCTGCTGTACACAATGTTTACCTCAGACTTCGCTACTGTTGTAAAATATAGCAAAACTCATTTCTATGCTGATCATCACACCACCTCTACTATTCTTTCGACGTGATAGAATTAATGAAGATCTTGTATTGTTGTGGATCAGTCTAAAAAATGTATATTGACAGTCAACGGAGGTGAAACAACAATTTTGTGTTTTGGATTCAAACGGAACCTTTTCAACGCAGTAAACGACTTTAAAATTACTGTGTATGCAATTTAAATATAACAAACTTCCCGACCTATGTAGCATACATACAGCCGAACTTTATGGAATACTACAAGCCTTGAGGACTCCAATACAGGATAACAGTTAAGTCGCCATATGTACTGACTCCCTCTCATCAATACACTCCATCAAGAACAACTTCTCACAACATCCCTTGGTTCAAGATATCCTAAACACCAGGCACCATTACAGCACTAGAGGCATCCGCGTGACTATCATATGGATCCCTCTTCTCATATAGGAATTACAGGCAACGAACGTGCAGACCAGGCAGCGAAACAAATTTGTTCCTCCGATTTGCCAGCAGAGCAAATCCAACTCCATCGAGACCTGAAATCAGCAACTCGACAAATGATGATACAAACTTGGCAAACACATTGGAACACAAGCAACACTAAACTGCGTACAATTCAACCCACAGTGTCCCTGCAGAAGATGCCTTCAATGACAAGAAAAGACAAAAGTGTTATAAGAAGACTTAGAATAGGTCACTCCCGGCTCACTCATGGTTACCTTATGTCTTCACACAATCCCCCTACCTGTGAATTCTGTGACGGCGTGAGACTTACAATCGAGCACATACTTTTAGATTGCACACACTACAGCCCGACTCGCTGCAAACATAAACTCAGTGGAACCCTTAAAAACATTCTCGGTCTACCAAACCAGTTTAAAACTGTAAGAGAGTTCCTCAAAGACTGTCGACTATTCAAGTTAATTTGATTTTTACTATGTTATCCCAGATATATAATTTGTTATGAAATGTATCACAGATCCCGTGTCAGTGGCCATTAGATGCCGAGACACGTTAATTTCAATAAAAAAAAAAATAAAAAAAAACAACAGATTATATTGGATTGTTCCCTTCGCTTCACAAAACACATAACTTATCATATCAAAATACTGTCTACGAACCTTGCATTGATGTGACTATCATTATAGAAAGGAAATCTCAAATAATAAAATTACAGGTATGAGAAGTTAAAATGTACATATAGTAAGAAACGAGGGGTACACCGCAAAACAAATTGCGTATACTGGAATTCCATTTTGACGAAAAATCCACAGAATTTAAAAGAAAATCCACGGAATTCCAAGGAACTGAAATATTCGAAATTGCGGGTACAAGAGAATGAGTAATTTTATTATCAACCCACTTGGTAACTATTGAAATAATTCTAATAGATATTCATAATTCTTCATCACTTTTATGAAAATGAAATAGATCAATAAACTCCAATATGTGATAACAGTTATAAAATTCCAAACATATTGAATTACAGAATAAAAACTTTTATTTCAACAATACAAAATATACAAATATACAGAATAACCAAATTCATTTTCATAAAGGTTGGTTAAGTGTCGATTTCAAAAGTTTACTTTTTTTAATATGTATTTTATCAGTTTGTGAGAGACTGGAGTGTGCCGTGATGATTCATAGATGGTTATTTGAAAAATGCATCTTCATCTGAAGAACTTTTCAACTGGAGTACGGTCAAAGATAGATCAATTCTGTAAACGCCAATCGATTTAGAATGTTGATATTAGTATACTTGGTGAATTTTAAATCGATTGGCATGAAAAAAAATTACTCGAAATTAGTCGAAATTTGCAATATATGCTTAAAATTTCATGCTGATTCCGAAAATATATTATTTGTATATGCTCAGATACAAGGTTTAACATAAAAAGGATTAAAACGTCAAAAATTTCCTTGCACGAAGAAATTTTCAAAAATATTTACCTTTAATTTTTCAAAAAAATAGAAAACGTCCATATGTATTTCGACGAGCTGATTCCGAATCATACCAAAAAAATTTATTTTGATGAAGATTGACAAAATTTCAGAAGACTGACCCTTTCTCAACTCCAGATGAACTTTTCAACAGGAGAACAGAAAGATAGATCAATTCTGCGAACGCCAATCGATTCAAAATCAAGTTCGCTTCGAATGGGTCACGTGATTACGTATAGCTACGAAGGGATGTTATTGAGGTGAATATTAGGTTGAAAAACAGAGGAAGCGGTGTGTACCTACACATCACAACCAGCTGACACTAGGCCTCTTTCCATTACACATTTTTTCACACTAGAAAATTCCAGTTGTGTTTACTCAAATGAAAATAGAGACCTATTATTAGTACCCACCACCATCTAGCAAGAGTTTTCAACTCATGGCTAGATGGGGAGCAGCAGATTCCGGATTGGTTTGTCGAGGGGCGAACCGTGCTAATCCCCAAAAACGGAGATTTGTCTGATCCGAAGAACTACAGACCGATAACATGCTTGAACACATATAAGATGTTTACACGCATCTTGTACATGCGAAAACTCTCCGCAGTTGAGCCGGTGTATGAACGGATATATGAGCAAAGAGGGTCAAAAAAGGGGGTCGCTGGCTGCAAGGAGAACCTGCTGATCGACAGATGCATCACGCAGGACTCCGTGCAGTATAAGCGTAACCTTTCAATGGCCTGGATCGATTATCGCAAGCATTTGATACAACATCGCATGAACTTATCATGCATTTGCTCAGATGCCTTGCGGTACCCGATCACATAGTGAGATGCATTGAACAGCTGATGCCGCTCTGGAGGACTCGATTTACCATAACATCTGGTCAAGTCAGAGTTCAAACAGAGCAGGTTATCTTTACTTTACTTTATGCCTCCGGAGAAAAGGACCTTCACCAGTCCTTAAGGGTGGTGCAAGAGTACACGCATGCTATTGGAATGGAGTTTGGGATAGACAAATGTGCCACGGTTCATCTCAAAAGAGGACGATGCGAGGAATACGGAGAGGACGTTCAGCTCGTAGACGGAAGCATCCTACATCAACTGGATGCCGGAGAGGTATACGTCTCTCCTAGGGGTGGAACAACGCCACACCCAAGAGGTAGCTACTGTCAAAAGCTCTCTCCGCGGCAAGTATCAGCACAAACTCTGACAGATCTGGTCTTCAGAACTGTCGGGGAAGAACAAAGTTGCTGCAACTAATTTGCTTGCCGTTCCGATTCTACTTTACTCCTTTGGAGTAATGAAATGGACTCAGGAAGAGCTGCGACAACTCGACGTAAAAACTCGCAAAATGATGCATCTTCATAGAATTTTGCATCCTAAATCGTCTGTTCCACGGTTATACTTCCCCAGACTACGGGGAGGCCGTGGACTTTTGAGTTTGGAGTGTCTACATAACAGAATGGTACTGGATGAAGCCTGTAAAGTCATCAGGAGTTCAGATCCCCTTCTCTGCTTGGAATGTGATCATGAAAAAGCAGGGATTGGAGCATTTCTTTTCAAGGCAGCAACCCGTGCAGCCGATGAACTCGGTCTCGTATTCGACACTGAACGGACACACCCAAACTCTATCACCGAGTTGGAACCCGTTCAGCAAAAAGCCCACGTGAAAGCTGCGGAGTGTGAGAGGCTCCTGCAGCTACATAAGGATAAGCCGATGCATGGGGTCTTCTTCAAGAACATTGAAGACCTAGGCTTATCCAGAGACCTGACCTTCTCGTTTCTCAGGTCAAGTGGGCTGAAGTCGGAGACCGAGGGATTCATAATGGCCTGCCAGGATGGTATCTTTAACACTCTCGTCTACCGCAGTCGCGTGATGGGTATAGAGGTCCCTGACACTAGATGCAGAGCGTGTCGTGGGGCAGCTGAGACCATAATGCATTTGCTGTCAGCTTGTCCAGCTTATGCGGTCTCAGCCTATATCCACAGACATAACGCGGCCCTACGAGTGTTGTACTACCATCTACGACACTCGTACGGTGTAGACGAGACACCAGTGTTGCCTTATGCTCCGGGGGATATTGAGTCCGTGGTGGAGAATGAGAAGTGCCGAATCTATTGGAACTATTCATTCCCCACCCTCAGGCAAATACAAGCCAATAAGCCTGATGTAGTACTCCTCGACCATCAAAGTAGGACGATTTTCGTCATTGAGTTTTCAGCTCCTGGCGAAACGAACATCGTCCGAAAAGATGAGGAAAAACGGACTAAATATCGAGATCTTCTCTTTGAACTCCGCAGGCTTTACCCAAACCATTCTGTCAAGATGGTGGTTCTGATAATTGGGGTCCTTGGTGGAATGATGGACACACTGCTCTCAAACTTAAAAATCATACCGGGTTGCCGTGACATGGCAGAAATCCTAGCCGGGCGAATGCAGAAGGCCGTAATTCTTGGTTCACTCCGCCTACTCAGGGCACATAATTCTCGGACCAAGTAATCACTTACCCGATGGACGTGGGGAGTGTTTACTGGGGTTAATGACACACCAGCGCGCCCTCTGGAAGTGTCGGGGCTCCGGAGACAGGGCCTGACTGGGTAATTCCTAACAGAAAAAAATAAAAAAAATTAAAATAATAATAATACTCCCTTGAGTGTACCCAAAGGCATAGCCTGTGCGAGTAGAGGACGGCTATTATTATTATTTGCCGTGGCGCTCCGGGACGACTTACTGATGTTTCAGGTGATGTATTCACTTTTCAGCTGTAGGAAAACCCGGAAAACTTACAGCAACATAGTACCACACTCAGCAGAGCCACATTCGACAACTATTGGAGATCAACGAAGAAATATCCTTGGACCACTGCTGTATTATATTCAGCAATGATACTGTCGATCACATAAAATATGTATTGTTTTCTATAGTCATGTTTGCAAATGACTTTTCCATTGCAGTAAAATCAAAAAATTATGTTGAGATCACTGCTCTATCGAATTCAGAAAGTTGATTCCTAACAATTTTGTTCCAACATGATGGCATCATGCCAAACTCCAAACCAAATGCAACTTATATTTTCCAATAGAAAAAAACAATGTCAATGGGCTAAACAACTTTTGCAACTATTTGCGAAATCTACCATGGAAATTCTTACAGTTCGGTCTTTATTTTCTCAAACAGAAGCCAGAATTTCGTTATTACTTATTTCTTCTTACAATACTTTGATAATAATTCTCTAATAATTCCTCTATTTTATTCGACTTCAAAAACACGTCGATCAACCAAAGATCCAATCCTAGGCACCCACAAAATATATACCTATTGAGTTGTTTGAAACAACATGTAATGAAAATGCAATTTCATAATAATTCCTCTCTAACGCTAGCCAGATGTCATATACAACTCTAAAACTGTACCTCGTCAATTATTAATACAACTTACCACAAAATGTGTATCAGGTCACATTCTCCAACGATGAAAATAAAAATTTCACGTGATGTTCTTTGTAACAAGGTTTCAGAAATATATAGTGGGTTAGCATTTCGTGCTGTCATTCAAGTTTAAAATTAATGAATGTGTGTAATGAGTTTTTCATTTGCTAAGCCAAAATACACCGGAGTATTTTTCAGACAACGTGGTAGATGTTATTTCCTAATTGAGGTATGGATATTTCACATACAATGACAGGAGGAAGTTACTCGTTTGCAGATCCGTAACTAAGAGGATGGCGCCCGTAGTGAACATGGGAAACATTCATTATTCATTATTCAAAGGTCACGAGTCCTTAAAATTTTATCGATATTTTTCATGGAAACTTTGTTTGGAAGAATATAAATTGATGAAATC
Organism: Chrysolina americana; assembly: GCA_958502065.1. NCBI lineage: Eukaryota > Metazoa > Arthropoda > Insecta > Coleoptera > Chrysomelidae > Chrysolina > Chrysolina americana. The sequence continues at coordinate 48,519,286 of OY293420.1, forward strand.
ACAACATGTATATTTCAATTCATATTTTCATCTAAATATGTGCCCAAAAATTCAATTGAATCCGAAAAAAATATGTGTTTGTTATCAACGTAAACAAAATATGATTCAAAATCTTTGTAAGGGAGAAAAACTGTAGACATACCGTTTTGTCATGATTGACGATAATTAAGGAATTGTTACAACACCAATCAGTAAATTCTGTCGGCACAAGTTTTTCTGGCGTTTTGTGAATCATTGACGTAGGGAACTGAAAATGGAGACTTATTGAGTTGGTTCTTTGAAGTAAGCTGATAAAATTATGAGAGAATGTTTAATGTTTTCTGTTTACACACATGGACAACCACAATATTGAATTTAAACAAAACCATAATTGTTCACATTCATGAAAAATCTTGATGTGCCTTATTTTAGTCTCCATTATCAAAGCTCTAAGGGAACAAAAAATTAACGAAACGGTACTGAAGAAAATACCCTGCTATTCGTTCAGAGATATTTCTCATGAAAAAATGAAAATCGATAAATTCTGAGAAAGAATTTCAATAAAGATATCGCTCAATCATTCACTCTTTGAGACTTCCAGTGACCTCGATCACGTGCATCAGTAAACGAGCAATCATCACTGACGATCGAAATGTCGAAATTGTCGGATATGTCGTGTATCATGCCTCTTGTCTTGTTCCACGGTTGCCTGAAACGTGAAAACGCACCAAATGGGCTACTCTTCGCCCTTTTCCGACATTACTACGATTCCTTTACGCTGACCAGTCTGAAAAATAACCGAGCCTAGCATTTTTTAACGTCCAATAAGGTATCCATGTGTTTATTGCTTTCTTTAGTAGGGTGAATGTGTTCTGCTTTTTTCTTTTGTCTCAATTGAAAACAATGGAGCAGCAACATATGTGCGGATGAAATGCCGAAAAAAGCAGCTGGATCTTTTCCTACAAATATACATGACTTTCAGTTATGTGCGATTTTCAAAATCAGATTCGCGAGTTCATACAAATATTATGGTCTGCTACTTAATGTTGATTCCAAATGTCGCCCATCTCTGGATAGTGATCGTGATCAAGGATTGTTCATATTGAAAACGAAAAAAGCTAGCAGAATTGTTATTCTGCATAAATCAACATGCTCTGATGAAATTGAAAATCTTATTAAGGGTCTTATATTAATCGTATTACTAAGTCATCGTTGCCTGAAAATGAAACATAATTGTTTACTGGTTATCAATTATTCCTTGAAATGCAGATTGAATATCCTACAGCTAACAGTTTCAGAGGTTTATGGCCTACCAAAATTACACGAACTCGGTAATAGTATAAGACCTGTCGTTTTCGCTATAAATTCTCCAACGTACAAATTGTCGAAGTGGCTTTCGAATAAAAATAACCGCTTGCCTATCCAGCTGGAGATTTTTTCTTGAAACAATTCGTACAAGTTTGTTTATATAATAAGAAAATTCTTCAATATCTGAGAGATACGTTAGGTTTGATATGAACTCGAGTTTGTTCAGCATGGAGCAAAATAATTTCCATGGCAAGGGTACATTTTTTCAGTAGTAAACTTCACTTTACAGGCCTCTTATTAGGTTTCAAACCAATTATAAAACAAATTAAAGGTACGGAAAAGAACTGCAATAGTCCATTGACAACCGAAAATGAACTGGCTCATCAATTATTCAATTGACCATGGAAATTGCAAATGAGAGGAAACAAGCTTTCAAAGACGTTCTCATTTCAGGAAAATGAGGACGTCTGGTTCATACGGTATATAGAAAACACACACTGATTGATACCTCTTACATCAAACCATCATTCATGCCAAAACAAGGTATCATTGAGACATCTGTGGATCAAGCCATAATAATCCCCAAAATAAACCCGAACACCTGGAAGCAGAATTAAGACACCAAAAAACACTATTCTTTCTAATGGGTAAAAAGAAATGGACGATGACCATGTGCATGCATGCAGCACATATTTTCGAACTTTTATCGAATTAATACAGTTAACTCTTTCTGGAGTTTGTGTTTTTTGAGGAGTGTGTTTCTTGATTTTCCATGCAGATGACGCTGCGACCAACTTAGTTTTGCGTCGTAGCTTCATCCGTAGAGACTGGACAATTATAGTGTTGTTCGACCAACTGATGAGAGGCAAAACATTGAAACATGCATATCTGCAGGTGGTCATTTCCAGCCAAATGAAGGATAATCTACTGTTCAATTACAAGATACGCACTTGCAATTGGGTCTTCTTGGATGAACGTTGCACAAATATTTGTTAGATGTATTTCAATATCCGTCGTAGTATATGCCAGAGAAGTAGTTGTTTTCTGACATATTTTTGCCTCATTTTTTCCACTTGATGGAAACGTGTGGAGAGAAAGAGTACCTCGACTTCATCGATTTTATTCGTTTCACTATCGTGATAATCTCCGGCACATATTTTCGAACTTTGTTCGAATTATTTCAGAGACAATGGATGTCATATGTCAAGCAATAGACAGTGAACTGAGTAGCTTATCAGGCGTTTTCATTTATGCAGGAAATGCCACTTTTTGCATAACTCTTTATTTTCGATACAAAAATAATTTAAATAAACTTTGTCTGTGGTAGGTACTATTGATGAGGCATTCAGTATTGGGGAGCTGAACAAATACGTTTGATGTAATGTTACTTTTGAGGACTGCCGCCATTTCAAGTTCTCATTCTGAAACTATGAACTCTAGAGAATTTCACTAAACTCAATTTGTTTTCCAAATGTCAGTCTATAATGCAAAAATAGATACAATACCGCTTATGACAAGAAATATCTGATATACTTTACATTATTTCCTCAAAAATATAACAGATGGCGTACCGCAGACTGCGAATATTTTTTCGTCTGCCACTAACTAGACTTTTCTCATCGAGACTAGCCTGAAACCCAAGGATGCTGAACACCTATTTGTCGGTAGCAGTGATATGTATTCCTTTTTTTCAATCCATGAGTGGGATTTGCCTTTCTGTAAAAATATACCGGCAATTTTTCTAGGTACATTGCCATACCACTGCTGTATCGATTAGAGTAGTGTAAAATGGCTTATATTCAAATTCCCACTCGCAACGGAAAAATTAGTCATGGATAGTGTGATAATAGTACTGGCTAGAATCGGTTGAGTTTCATTTCGTTTGCCGCGCTCTTCATTTAAAACGAATTCGTCGATATATTCACTTCATATTCCCCAGTGAACTGTTGGCCTCAATCAACTATTTATGAGGATCGAAGTCAGTATGGGTTGAAAGAGGAAATTTCAAAGTTTTTATATTTCTATCATATTGCAGAGTTCTTTATTGAAACCTTAAATGAAGCTGATAGAAGATATTCTATTCAATTCGAGAGAAACTCCACCTATACCAACGTGATCTGAAATGCTTGATATTGTAGAGTTCGTCACTTTTGAATAACTGAACTCGAACTCATATCTCTGAGTTTTTCAGATTCAGTCAAATTGTTTTTCTTTGGATGGAACAAGTACAGAAGCCCTCCGCCAAATAGTAGAGGAAAATGAGTCATGAGTAACATAAGGGATAATGGAGGGGCAACAGAGCTTCAGATGTTTTGCATTAACATTTCCATACCCTCCAACATTAGCTGACATTCTTTTGATGATATCCATTTAGAATTCAATGGCAATCGGCAATCTAGATTTCTCAAAGTTTTCGGAAGAGATAAGTTTTACTCTGAGGAGGCATACGTATCTTTTTCAAATTTTCATTCATTCTTGGATTCATTTTTGAAATAAACTTTATTTCGTTTTCATCATCAACAATGACCGTTCCCACTTCTTCATCGTCAGCCTGTAGACCTGCAGAACTAGTACTTTAGACGAAGAACAAAATCCGGTAAAAACCACTGGGAAACTAAGCTTATATGATATTATGCAACAACTAACTGAAAAGAATGCAGGAAAATAATGAGAAAACAAACATAACCCCGCACATGTGTGAAAGTGAAATAGGGAGACTCAGAGATTGATCAAAAACATACAACTTGCTAGGGATAAAACAACCAGGAGGAAAGAAGGGAGGGAGGACAGGAATCTCCTTCCAGACCAAATACTCTATTTTCTTAATCTAAACCACAAGGAAAGAAAGAAGTGGCAGAACACATGAAATATAGTACACAATGGAAACACGATAAGCTTAGGTCAGGAAATAAACTCCTTGAATGAAAAGCATGGAGATGTTATCTGGAGAAAAAAACTTGAAAGTCCCAAAAAGTCTTCGGAGAAAATATAAGAATATACCGACTGTAGGGGACGGTCAATACAAGTTATGACCAATCCAGATGAATCAAAAATGTTTGGGGAGTATTGTCAGAGAGTATTCCAGACGGGTGATGATTCTACGCGAGATCAAGTCACTTTCTGGGCAGGCTAGCGATCTTAGGGATCCACCCATGACTGCGATAGATAACAGGACCTTTTCGAGGTTAATGACTAGCCTCGAAGAAGTCGTGGAAGGTATCAAAAGGCCTCCCAGAAACAAGGCACTCGGTGTAGACAAGATTGATACAGTGATACTCAAAAAAGTCTGTTGCCCAACTGATAAACATTTTCAACGGTATAATCAGATAGCAGTACCTACTACCCACAATACCTAAAAAAGGCAGAAATAGTCCCAATCCTCAAGCCGAAGAAGTCAAACGCAAGGATCGAAAGCTGCCGCCTCATCTTGTTGCTCAGTGCGGTAGCCAAATTGGTGGATGAAATCCTACTGAAAATGTTCAGAGACTAAAAGGAACGCAAACTCATTCCTATGGAACACTTCGACTTCCGAAGAGGCCAGAACTGTCCACGGGTGTTGAATTGGGCAGCTGACTGATATTTAGACAATTAAACAGTATATTAAATGAATTTCAGATGAATTCTACCGCTACTCTATCCATGGACAGCAAAAAGACCATAACAGGCTAATTTAGTATGGTCGGCTTATCTGCCAAACATTGGATCTTCGCCAGGAAACATCAGTGGTGGTATCCTCAACTCTACCTACTGAGCAAGCGATCCCCCGAGATGGCGTTTTGATTGTCGGCGATATGCAAATTCCTGATTCTCAACTAGCGCAACCCTCGCTCATTCCCAATATGAGTGTGAAGTTACGGCAACAGCACTAGTTGAGAATCGAAAATTTGCATCAAATCTCTACCTTGAGGAATCGCTCGCGTAGTAGGGTAGCGATTTGAGGATACCACCCCAGAGGAAGAATTATTAACCACTAATAAACTACTGCAGCTCTAAACCTGGTTTTTACGTTGTTTTTTCGGGATCTGTACTAAAAACTGGACAATGAAAACTCCAAACTGCCGGATATCTAATTTGGAATCAGAATTATCCTGCATAATTCGGAGGAGGCAGGGAAGCCTATGATCTGCGTCTTGGCATTCGCCGCATAGAGACACCTGCAAAAAAATAGTGGGGTCGACCCCAAGACCAGGAGCAGATGGTAGCATGGTTTATTCGCCCCCGGAGAACCCGGTCAGGCAGGATTCAAGACGGCTGTTGGAGCATAACCCTCTCCTACCTCCATACTCTGTATTACGAGGATGGTTTTATCAGATTTAATTCATTTAAATGTTGTTCTATGCTATACACTTTCATAAACCTCAATAGAAAAATACATGCTGAAACGAGAGAAATTCACAATTGATGATGGAAATATTCATTCGCTGTTTATATCCATGAATCACATCTTAAAAATCTGGTAGTGTGAAGAGGTTATTTTCCCGCTCTTTCGCTTCTTGTTGAGCTAATGATGTTTTCATAATTTCACTATGACTTCAAAGTTTTTACCGATGTGGAACCTTATTTTTGGAACGAGCACGTTTTCGAGAGCCGGTGATATGATCATCATTAGGGTCTGTTACTTCTTTTAAAAACTCTCAAGTCATTATATCGTTATCCAATCAAAGTGTGAAGTGGTATACTCAACTTCTTACTTCGACAGCAATGTCTTGAGAAGAAACAACATTTTTTATCGTTCATTTTATCACCATACTTCCTAGTTACACCCTATGTAGTAAGTTATCGGCTGTAAGGCCATATCAAGCTTCAGTTTCTCGGTAATTCGATAAGAGGAACAAACAGCGACGATCTTCTGAGAGGATACACTCAATTGAGCGAGCCGATAAAAAGCAAATTCGAAAAGATCGGACCACTATTTGTACTCGAATCCTAGAGTGGAACCAATGATTCCATGTCTGCTCGAATTGTCGAAAAAGCCCTCATTCATTGGAATCAATTATTCGATACAGACATCTGAGCCAGAGATACGGAGAAGGCATTCATTGTCAGATAAGTGAGGGTTTCCTTTTGAGTTAGCCCTGTTCCGAAATTAACAGCGTTTTTTCTTTCTGATAACAATTATCCGGATTTATGGCGTACATCCTTCAAATGGAATTAACGCGAGCTCGGCTATAAAACAACGATTTGTCTGAAACTGCAAAAGCTGCCGGCCTTTCCGACTTAGCAGTTTGCAGAGTGGCGCAGATCTATCAGCTCACTTCCGCCTCCTGCCTACTTGCTACGCCGCTTTGATGATATACCGCCTTTCCTAGACTGCTACTCAAGACCAACGAACCAAATAAAAATTGATGCGCGAGTGTAGCCAACTTTGAGGGTGGCCGATATTTATCTTCCGCGTCAGATTGTATCGCTTATTTCAGATTGTGTTGGGACAGTAACACGAAAGCAGCCTAATCCTTCAAATCTGCTTATAACTCTTGATTATTCCACTTCATTCCTCCAGCGATATGGCTAAATACAGGGTGTATCTCTTCATCATTCTCGAAGTTTTGAAATAACATTTGGAAACATGATTCAATAATAATATCGGAGTGGACGTTCAGCTTGTAGACGGAAGCATCCTATACTTCATTTCGATTCCGGAGAGACGTATACTTACCCAGAACAGGGATCGAAGCATTTTTTTTGCAGCAGCCTGTGCAGCCGATGAACTTGGTTCCGTATTAGACACTGAACGAGGTTACCCAATCTTTATCACCGAGTTGGCACCCGTTCAGCAATAAGCATGAGGTCTTCTTCAAGAACACTGAAGACCTTGACTTATCCAAGAACTTGATCTTCCCATTCCTCAGGTCGAGTAGGCTGAATTCGGAGACCAAGAGATTCATAATGGCCTGTCAGGATGGTGCCTTCTACACCCTGGTCTACCGAAGTCGCGTGATGGATATAGAGGTTTCAGACAATAGATGCAGAGCAAGCCTGAGATCCTGATGTTTATTCTGTCAGTCTGTCGAACTTATGTAGTCTCAGCCTATATCCACAGGCATAATGGCGCTGCGAGTGTTGTACTACCACTTACGACACTCGTACGGCATAGACGGGACACCGGTATTACTATTAATCCACTGGTGTAAGCAAGAACTGTTATGAATTGGGAATCATGTCAAATCATTGCGAAAAAACAGTTCTGTTGAATTTGTACCATGAAACTGTTGGCTATCACTCGGTTTTTGGAATATTCAGATCTTGTGGGTACTCCGGATCTACTGTCGAACTCCTGGATATTTCTTACGAGGTTTTTCTGTGATATGATGTTTACTGCAGTGTCTGAAAATATCCATGCGGGTAAGAGCTCCGCATTCAAATAGTATGAGGAAGACTTCCGTTTTTCATCTTTTATGATGATGGTGCATGTTTCATCAAATGAGAAGATTGTAGTCATTCCGTCCGATGGTATCTCAAATGTGTCGATTCTTATGACCCCCATTATGTTGGAGTAGCTCAGGTTGTTGCTTCTTCATTTGCAGAGGTACTTCAGTCAGAAGCTACAATATGCAGATGCAGGAACAGGGGATTTAGTATAACGTCTAGGCTAATCGTCTGGACATGGCCTAAGTCTGCCTCTGGTTGTCACTTATTCCACCATTGGCCACCGCATATGGGTTCCATACGTTGTGTGGGTCTAAGCGCCATGTTTTGCAAAAGCAACATCCGGCCATTATAACTGATCCTTACATTATCAGCACTGTGCACGCTGTGAGTGCAATCTCTTTATTCGAGAGATATCTTCCACTCCTGCCGAATAATCTATGGAGTGCCGACTGAGAGGATTTCCAAATTGATAGGCATGTTTCAGTCACCAAGTGAAGAAAATAGTCATTTGGTGACTGGCACAAGTGCCGAGGTTTATTCAGTATTCTGAAGCTGAAGTCCGATTAACAAGACAAAAGAATAACTACCCTAGTTACTCTTTTGTGAAAATAATGAATGATAACGCTCAAAAGTGACAACATTTCTTTAGTTTAGAAATCTAATTAAATATGAAATTTTGCGTTTTTTTAATGGCGTTTGAAATTTTCTTCAGGCAAAATGAAATTGGTATATTTTAAACGCTGATATGTGTGCCTCACTTCTCATGGAAAATAATACCACCATAAATTCCGTAATTCTTTATGAAAATTTGTGAATTTTGCAGAATCGATAGATACACTAGAAATGTACAAATTGATCCAAAAGTTATATACACTGCACGCTATCAGCAATTGAACCACCAACGTTTCTTTAGAATCGTGATCAGAATAAACATTACACTACTGATCCACTTTCTCCTTGAAAAGATTATTGTTAAAAAATTTGTTGAAATTGTTATTTCCGTCTACCAGCTGCACACCCTTAAGAGTACAAACCTTAAAAGTCTTCGAAAGACTTGTCCGAGCTAGGGAAGACGCAGCCATTGCCTCTTAACGTGTGATACCATGCACGAGACCGATGACCATGCTGGGAATCGAACCCATGACTCTTAGGTTTAGAGACAAACGCTCTACCATCATGACCATCAGCCCCGTGACTTCCATAATTTTTTACATCGAACAGTACATTTATGCTGTATCCATCGATTCTGCGATCTTCACAGTTCTACGTCCAATACTACGAAAGTTAGGGGGGTGTTTCCATGAGAAGTGTGACAAATTAGGATTTTTTTAGAACTGAATTTTTTTTTAATGAAATCGATTAACCGTAAAATAGTTGTAGCTACTTACTAATATTCTCGATCTTTTGGCCTCTCTGTTTTTTCGGAATTGCCAGTGGTTCAATTGCTGTTGGCGTGCAGTGTATATCACTTGAAATGACGCATTCTAGGTTCTTTTGTATATTTTAGATATACCCATCAATTCCGCAAATTTCGCAATTGTATATAAAGAATTACGAAAGTTATACGATGTTTCCTATAGTGAGACGCTGTATATTTTTGAAAATATTCGGTCTGTTACATTTTGAATTGAACAACCAGTAAATTGAATATTCGGATTTGTCATTTTTATCCTCACATCAATCAACAGCGTATAATATAATTCTTCATTTTACTTCGAGTCATTACTTCCACATGTAAGTTCTTGACAAAACCTGCCAGCCCACCCTTTTTCATCAAGTTCAATACTTGCCGAACGTAAATCTAGTATAAGTCATCAATCCATCCAACCTTGACATCCCTGTAGTAGTATAGTAGTAGTAGTTATGGAAAGGCTGTTTTCACAGCCAAGCACGTAGGCCCCCATGGACCCTTTATGCCATCCCCTGCTCTCTTCATGCATGGTGTTCTGCCTACCTTTGGATTCCACCTACTTTCCTCGAAGTCCATAGGTATGTAGTGTGTAGGTGTTCATCAAGGAAGCGAGTTCCTTCAATCGAGACCCCTCTTCGACTTCTACCGAAGTCCAGGGTTTCTCCAGTTCCGGTAGCGAGTTCCTTCGATCCGTTTCCTCGTGAAAGCTCTGGTAGGGCTGGTTATCAACCGGGCAGAGCAGCAGCCGCAGGTGATTCATCAGCGGCTACCAGTCCCGCAGCACCCAATCCGAAGCCCCTGCTTGGCTCCTACTGAAGGCAAATTTCCAAGTTCTCGCATCCCTTAGTAATGTGTGAATGGTTATATGTTAGGTGTTGGGGAAATATGTGTGTTTTTGACGTCGGTGTACGGTAAGCTAGGGCCCACGGGTCGCTACTCCAGTTGGCTGCGGTGCCTCAGTAAACCTTGGGGGAAATCCCTGTAACCACTGCTGCTGCCTTTCCTCCATGATAGTAATGTTATGCCCGAAAAAAAATGCATACAAATATTTGTGCGATAATCTGCAGACATAGACTTCTTCTTTAAAAACCCTTCATTTCCGCATTCATATCTCTCATATATTCACCGGAAAAAAATTAATTGAATTCTCACTCGATGAAAAAGAATTTGCGTGATATATGAATAAAATAAAACGAGTATTTCATGTGGAGCTTCGGCGAATCATAGAATCATTTTAATTCACTCGCAAATCCTTCGCGTACAAAAACATAGTACGAATGCAAATTTATTTGATTTTGAAATATTATCGCGGCTTAAGTTGGAGAATAAAGGCCAACGAGGGTGAAAATTTATAACGCATTTCTGGAATTGGTTCATACTGCTGTCAACCGTGCTAAAAGCCTGGGATTATTACCCGTCCAATAGTTTTCTTCTCCATTCGCTATCACTCCACTCTATTCATTACCGGTCGTTATTCGGTATTACTACGTGGCCACGATTAATTATACGCACCCTTTATATCTTTAGATGGCTTTGAACACGCCGTTAGACAGATCTGAATTCCAGAAATTTTGCCTCGTTTGAATATTCCACTCAATCAACGTACATTTCGACAATTGACCTCTGATGAGTTGGACTCTTCAAATTGCAGACGAGCAATTTGAACAACAACCCAAGAACATTGGGCACAGGATGGCATAATATTTTACACTAAAATATTTGATGGCGCATGATGCATGCCCCTTTTAGTAGGCATATTCCAGGAACTTATGTAATTTTGAAAGGAATATACCGCTTCACATATTGAGTGAAAATGGCTTCGCTTGCAAGCAATATCCAGTGTTATATGCTACTCATGTCCTTCATATCTCCCTCACTTCTACTATATAGTGCACATTACAGAGTGTCCCATCAAAAAAGAAACAAGCTATTATTTGATTGTTTGTTTAAATCGGCACTTCAATTCTGTTGGTAAGAGAGAAACATGTATTTCATCATTCTACACACTGTCACTTCAACCCCTATATGTAATAAACTTCACCACTGAAATTTAAAATCATGTGAAGGTTAATGCGCCTCCGTATACTCCATTGAATAACCAGCATATTTTTTTCTCCAACGATTTATTTCGAAACACGCTTCACTTGTAAATTCTCTTTTTACTGATGGTTCACACCCTGTATACTACATTGCATTGCCGTCATGTTTTTTTTCGAATAGCAGTTACCATGTTTTTTTCTATAATTAGATTTTTTCATCCATCATTATTATTATCTCTCTTTCATGCTGTGCATATTTAATCTACAATCATTATTCTTTTCATAATTCAACCGAGCGCTCGACTGACGAATCCTTATCATCGAAATGGATCTCGACTACGTCACGATGAATGCCAAGCAGCAAGAGTGACCTTGAAGTGGACTGAAAATTGCAGATTGGACCTGCGAATCATGGAAATTTGCATGTGAAGATGGTCAAAATGGTCCGTGAAATGTCACAGCTCATATACTGAGGATCCCCCAAATCCCAGGAGTTTGTCCACAGCGAAAGTATATCCAAACACGAGACCGCAGACACTCAGAGAATCCCTCAGAAAATCCAGGGGAACGTCTACAGAAGAAGTACATCCACACACCAAGCTGCAGACTCTCAATTCGTGAGTGAATCCCTCAAAAAATCCAGGAGTACATCCATACACGAGACCGCAGACTCTCAGTCCATGAGTGACTTCCTGAAAGAACCCAGGAGTACATCGATACATGGGGCTGTACTTTCCGACGACCATACCTATTGTATAGGTTTTTTAGCGTGACATTGTGTTACGTAATCCACCATTTTTTATAATTTGTTTAATGGGCCACCGTCAAATAATGTCGCCCCTCTTCATGATCAAGTGGATCCTTTACCAATGAAGAAAGTGGTACACCGTTTTTTCCCTCGGGAACTGTTTCGGGCAGGAATTGCATACGCCTCTACTCAACTCGGTCACCAACAAATGAATGAATAAATGGCTGGATGTGTTCGGTTACATCGCGGCATGCCACTGTAATCTCAATATTCGGGGACAGCTTATGCATATGCATCAAATCATTTCGACCAGAACTTCTATCTAACATTGTAATTACTTGCTGAAGCACCTGTCCATTTTGAAACATACTCTATAGGGTATTTCTATCTATCTCGCTGTGTCCAGTCGCATGTAAGCAAACAATAGTCATATGTTGACAGCGCTGTGATCCAGGAAAATAGTGTCAACTTACGTAATCAGAATTTCCACAGATTGTATCACACTCGCGACATGTTTCGCTGTTCATCATGAAGTGATATACAATTATATTAATCATAAATTGAAAGAGAAAAAAAAATGAAATAACGCTTTAACTTCGCAATTTGCACTCCTGCTCGTAGAAGAAAACATGCATCTCCACTCACAAGATATTAAGAATAAACTGTTGTCACCAGAGAATAATTGAATTCGTTCCATCGTTCGTTTGTGCATGGCATCACACGTTAAAAGGTAAAGGCTACGGCTTCCCTAGCTCGCACAAGTCTCTGACTACTGAGGGTCGCTCATTAGAGTGCCGGTTTTCAACAAAATGTGCCAGAGTAATAAGTCTGCAGTGAGCTATGAGAGGAACCTCTGTGATTTGATGATGCATATAAAATAAAGTCGCAAGGTGTAACCTTGTCCGAAGCATAGCAACTCAAATCCTAACCTTCCAATGGAAAATCAACGAAGACATCTCCACATCTTCTTGTCAACGAAAGTCATGTTGCATAGACCCCTGCACAGCAAACATATTGCTCTAAAGTCACCATCCAAAATGTCTTTCTCAATGAAAAGATCTAAACATTGTGATAGACTTAGTTAACCTGTTTCTTGAGGAATTGCTAGAGAAATATCTCAAAATGGATCAAAGGTGACTGAACAATGACCACAGTACGTACATTTTAACGTAGATTTTAGTTGACCAACAAATATACCTACATTCTTGTAGTTGTTCACGCTCAGCAATCTAGACCATGACTACGACTTTTCACAGCAGGATATTGAGTTTGTTGGATTGTTGGTAAAATTGTTGGACATTGTATGAGCTGATGAATGCTGTGTGAGATTATGTGATACTTGAATTTGGGAATATCTTTATCAATAATCTCAGAATCATAAGATGCAGAGTTAATCACACCCAAATTGAAACGAAAATAAATAATTCTTCAATTGAAAAAGAGACGTCAGATAGTAATATGTCTGAACGTGGAAAAAATAGGCGACGGTGAAATGTGCCTATAGCTATTTCATGGACGAATTCCTCCAATTTTTTTTTTTAGTGCACATAGGGTAGCTCCATTAGTACAGAACAAATGACTGGATTTCAAGACAAAATCACACAATTCAGTGAGAGTACTTTATCTCTGAAAGCACCCAAGTTGTAAGTAAGAAGAGCATCCAAATGTCAGGGACAAAATGATTCTTAACCACCAGCTGAACCAGTTTGAACAGATTCCACAGCAAAGAGTACATCGTCTTCAGAAATTTGTTAACTTTGGTAACGCAGAGTATCTAAAATTATGTCTTCGGTTGATGTAGGATTCGGATGTTTGGATTTCAAAATCTTGACAGTGGAAAAATCAAAATCTGATAAACCATAATTATAACTCAGAATTTTATCACCATCAGCAATTTTGCTATGCACTACTTTCACAATATCAGAATAATGTTCAGGACCATGTACATCATGGGGTTGAGAAATACTTCCCGACTTAGTATATAGTTTTCTGATATTATCATTCTCAACTGAAGTTAGAGATATCTTGCGTTTCTCTCCAGAACTCGGGATGGATGAGACGTGATATGGAAAAGCGAGAAGATTTTGCCAGCTGGATTTTGAATTAGTTTTCACACTACCTGGTAGCTTTCTCAAGTATACACTTGAATATATTTCAGTAGAAATTAACTTGAATACATTTTCGACCAATCAAGGCAATGAGAACCTACCATTTCGCAGCTCTAATTCCTACAACCCATGCAACCTACATCAGGAAATAACAATGTAAGTACCTGGAAATCTCATTAATTCCTTTTTGAGAAAATAAATTCTACAATCAATACAATGTACCTGGAAAAACTAATTGATTACTCATTCAGAAAATAAATTCAAGAGAGGATATATATTAAGATCCAATTGGTCGTTTAGTTTGAACTCAATACCTTTGATTTCGACGTGAAGTTGATCAAAGTTATGATCTTGTTCTGGAATAACACTAACTTCGCAAGAATTACGAAAAAAAAACGAATTCAACATACGCTAGAATTCGTTTTTTTTTCAAAATTCTTACGATACATGCGTATCTGAGAGGGTTTTGACTTCATTTCCTTCCATCTGAAAAAAGATGCTGTAAATACGACCTAAGCTCTTTCCAAAACCCTAATCATTCTTCTAGTAATTAGAATGGTTTCACACAATGTTCCAGTTTCACTCATACCGAGCTAATGGTGACTCCAGAACTTTGCTAAACAGCATTCTGGTTAAAATCCTACATGTCCTCGTTCAGTGAACATAGTAGTGGTTCGTAACTGTTCACGAACGTTTACCCATCACGTAGGCTAGAGGAATCTGGTCTGATATTGGTATGCACTACTGTATGGAAATTACTGCAGACGGAGACTCATCAAATGGACTCGGATGGATCTGACTGAGACATGGGCCTGTCTACATGAGTTTGATCACAAAGGAGTAGTGCTTTGCTGTGTAGCAAAAAGTAGAGGTCCATACCCTATTTGCTGAGGGTTAAAAGGTATTGGTTTCTTCGGCGGGTGAGCAGCGCCAAATCTGCTCGGGTAATGGCACTGCACAGAACCATAAGTAAGTATGTGAAATCTTTGGATAATAAAATGCTAGCTGGGCGCACGCTGTCCACAGACAGATTTGGCTTCAGCGCGCTTATTTGGCGTAATCAAATCCGCACCGAGTCTATTCCGAAGTCGTCGACATCTGTCGCAAGACAGGTGGCTGGTAGCCGTGGAGAAAGAAGTGGAGAACGTGGATGGTCACCCAAAAATTGCTGCTATGTTTGTTATTGTTGGCAGGTAAAATAATCACCCGCGGCCGTTGCACCGCCCGGCTGATAACTGGACATACCAGGACGTTAACGAGGAGGCAGATTGAAGTAATTTGCCACGGAAACTGAAAGTCATGGTCCAAATGAGAGCCAAGCAGGATCCTCATATCAGTTGCTGTACAGGTTGTCGATGAAGAAGCTTCCTGCGGCCATAGCAGCGCCCTGCTGAGATTCAGCCCTACCAGCGTTTCAACAAGGATGAAAATTAAAAGAATCTTGACAACCACACATACACCTGACATTCACAAAAATATATGTAGTGAATAGAAATCCTGAACTAGGCAGTCCCGTTCTAAATGCAATAGCATAACAAGAACGAGGTGAGCAGGAAAAGGCATAAAGGGCCCTGCTGCAGTAGCGGCTTCCCCACAACTACTACTAGTACTACTGATCCCGAAATCTACCAACAGAATGCATGTACTCTTTCACCATCCCTGCAATTTGTTTCTATATTGATCATACACATTTGGTGAGTCTGTATATCTCCTTCTTATTTTTTTTTTTCGCAAAAAATTTAGGAGAGTACCAAGTCTTGTCACCTTTCTCCTAGTTTCCTCTTGGTTTTCGTCGTTGTAGGTAACTTAAATTGAAAATGTTGACATTTTCGAAATCAAAAATTAATCTTCTGAACATTAAAGACACTGAAATATTAATGAAAACTTTGGGGAGTGAAGAATTAGAATCGTGCGGTTCATCTATTTCTTTCCACTCAAACTCCAATATTGGAATATATGGTATTCGACTGTGATCAACTTTTTTATACTTGTGCATTTGCATCCGTAATTTCTAATTCCATTTATCGACTGAAAAAGTGGTATGTTCATGTATTCCACTTACCCATCTCTATTCGTAAAAATTTCGCAAGGGAAATCAATTATTCGAATTTACGTTGGCCTTTCGTATTCGCCGCTGCAAATGTCTACTATGAAGAGAAGTTCCAATAAGTACATATCGTGAACAAAGTATACTTTCGAAAAGCATTAGCAAGCCACAAAAGCATATAGTCCTGGAAATATGAAACTTGAAACAATTCTAGTGTCTGCATCAAAATATGAAATATATTGCCCATATACCTTCTTTCGATTTTTTCAACCATTTATTCTCAATGAAGACATGTATGAGAGTCATCAAATAAAATCTTGAAATAGACCTTGACGTTGTATCACAAGTTTATGAAATAAACTGACAGTCACATAAATTCTTTCGGGGAATAAGGAACTTTGACGGTCAAGCAATTCCTTCAAACAATTTTTGAAATGTGCTACCGAGTAACTGTAATTTAATACTTCATTCAGGAAAGTGAACGAAAAAGATGATATAGCAAGTTTAAATAAAGTTTGCTGATGTAAGATATTTGTCAAAATTCATTTTCCGCAAAAGATAAAATATTTTTGTTGAGCAAAACGATGTTGTGAATATATGAATATTTTGGGGAGGGAGCGATAATGATTCAGTTTACACATTTCAACAAGTTTTTATAAATACAGAAGTTTGTAATTTTAATTTATTCCATTAATTGAGGAAAGAACTACTTGATCAAAAACTGAATAGAGAAAATAGGAATCAGAGCTAATTGGCAGCAGTTCTTTCATTTCTAAAGAAATATTTTTCTTCAGATACCGCTTTTTTATTTACTTTCAATAAAAACTCTACTAATAATACCAAATTTCCAACTATATACTCCCAGGAAGAATAAATTACTTCCAACTGAATAAAGCATTGCATCAAGGATGTTTTAAATGAACTATCAAATCAGCTCTGTATAAGTGAAACTGGTACATTTTGTGAAACCAATCAAATTAGTAGAAGAATCTTTAGGGTTTCGGAAGGAGCTTAGGTCGTATTTACAGCACCTTTTTTCAGATGGAAGGAAATAAAGTCAAAACCTCTTGAATAGCTACGTCCTTTCAGAATATTTCTGCTACTATTTATTTATTTACGGTTCGACTTAAGCCTCGACAAAATACATCTGAAGCGAAAATATACAACGAGATTCTGCTTTATAGTAATGGGAGGGGTTTAGTTGGAATCGAATCTATTGAAAACACCGTTTTGAATCTTCTTGAACCGCCCATTCTAATAGAATGACCCGCAGGCTTCCTTTTACTTATTTTCCACATGCAAGAAAAAATGCGGGTATTATTCGCCTCGCATATAATACCTACATCGTGTGATTCACCACCCAATTCACTTCACCAGGAAGATTTATTGTTTCTGCTAATTTGGGTTTTGTAGAAAATATATATTTAGAATGGTTTTTCATTATCATTAGTATTATGCAAAAATATGTCAGTCGCTACGAAAATCTTGTACTCTTTATGAAGATCTTGAAGTTATATAAGCGTCATGTTGTTTAGTGACAAAGGAACTTTGACATCACCCTACACTTACATTGAAAACATGATGCATTTATTAATCTATTTTATGAACAGATGGACTTGTTCAGGTGGGTATATTTTATATCCGATAATTCTCAATGGCAACGATATGGGGAGGGGGAAGTAACACCTCCCTCCCCCAAGAATAATTATAGAATTTTTAGAATTTTTGAAATAAATTCAATAATTAACATGTGCAAGTCCAATATACCTGAAAGATTTATTAGGATATCGATGTTTTCATATGTGACTTTATTGTTAAAAAAATTCTAATAAATGCTCTGTTAGTTATTCACAGTGACAGCACGAATGCGCATTATCCATCGATGAATTTAAAAACTCGTCCTATACTACATCGCACCTTCGGGAAACTATCCTGTTAAAATTATATCAACAATATTGTATATGGTCCATCAAATAGAATCTGACAAGTTGAACAAGTTCCTAATAAGGCCGATTCAAATACACGCGTGCCCACCCTGCATTTTTATGACGTTCTTACCTGTGCCTGCCGGCGTGCGTAAAATACGCAGAGTCAGCACGTGTGATTTTTTTTTTAAATAATAAAATATACAGTGGAAACTAGGTCGGGGTTATTTGAATAATTCAAATGGCATTACTTCAGCATTGACAAACTTATTACAGAACCAAATAGAATATGACCTTACATATGTGATGTCGAATCAAGTAGATTGATTGAATAGTTTCTAGAACAGTAAGGGTAGAAACTCTGTAAGGAAAGAAGTGGAAGATATAAAGAATGATCTGGTGGCAGAGGACAATCGGAGATAATCCTTGATTATAACGTGAAGAAAGAAAAAGCCAGACGAAGAAACAGAACTCTCCCTGCACCATTTATATTACTTATAGAAGGAGCAAATGTGCTTTCTATACCAAAAACTGACAATTCTATAATATATATTAAAATATATGATCTGACCAGTTAGCATCCTCTCCCTTACAGGACAGGATGTTTTCAGTCACATAATATGATATGAAAAACATTACACAATTATGTACCGCTCCACTGAAACCTATATATTATACCTAATATATCTTGACCATGAGAACAAACTTCAACAACACAAAGAGAATAAGCTAGCCGCAAATAAGGTCTCGTGGTCGATTCCTAGTTGTTGAACAGTTTCAATTCTGTTTTCAGTTCAAGTTTTTCTGTGTCCTCTTCCCTGTGGATTTTAATTTTGTTCTTTTCATCAACCGGTTGCACCCTCACGAACAACCCTCCAAGGTCTTCGAAAAAGCTAGGAAGCACGAGGCCCTTACCTTCTCACATGTGATGCTTTCCACGGACGAGATTGGTGGCTGCAGTCAGAGTTACTCGACTTCAACTACCGACAGTACCCGACTTACCCGCTACAGTTGTCTCCACAACATCAATAATCTCTTTATATTAGCTTTAATGTAGATACTGGACCAAGACAATTGGAACAATGGCCTATGACATATATTTGACATTAGTTTGGCCTAGATTGCCTCTATTATTTGTAAAGGTGCTGGAAATGCATCAGGTTACGAAAGTAAGTATCAGCTTCATTTTTCAATTCCATCCTTCTAGAGTTTTCCTCTATGAAGTTATCGAAACAAAATTAACTTTTGAATAACTAATTGGTAAGTGTGTTGACATAATTTTCAACCAAACTGGATCATAACAAAACAATTTGTCCAACAAAGTTCTAAGAATAAATTTTCGAGTCAGGCAGAGATTTCCAAAGGATTTTGCAGCACCGTAAAAATTGGCCAAGAATCGAACAACAATAGTCTGCAAATCCAGCAAAAAAGTATGGATGACCTAGGTGAAACAATAGAATGAAATGGCGTTTGATATCTGTGAATCAATTAGAAGGCAAGAGTTCGGAGTACGACATGAACAGATAAATGGGAAAACATGTAACTACATAATGAATACCATTTCATTATTACAATAATAATCCCATAATATCATGTAACGAAAATGTTATGGACGTATCTTACTTAGGTTAGGTTTCAAATGAGCGGGTCTGCTCGGCCCTCCACTACGACCCGTAAGGGTCTATTGTGGCTCATGCCAATTCACATTTCACTAAATAAACCCAGCTTCTTGACGAAGACGATTAGTTTATTTGTAGTCTTTCATCTTTCAGGTCCGAGGGAGAGAGTGAAACTCTGCCAAACATCGAAAACCTGATTCGATCCGCGGCGGGGCAGGCACAAAGTACGTGCTCTGCTGTTCAAGACAGAGACGACATGTCGGGTCCTCCGAAAGTTTTAGTCTTGTCATGTGATGATTCAAATGACAGTGGTCTGTGAGTAAGCCTATCAGATATCGCAGGTCATCCCTGCTAGATTCTTACAGTGTTTTAGTCGAATCCTTCGATGAATGTATGAATGCCTTGAAATGAGCCAATCCTGGTAGGTTTTGCCAGAAGTTCAATACTTTCCTTGCTGTCCAGATTCAATGTATGTTTGGCAAAACTTGATGAGATGGCAATGGCAGGTTCTGGTCCAATTAATCTATTTGCGGCACCTTCTCTTGCAAGAAGGTCCGCGGTTTCATTGCCCTCCATACCGGTGTGGCCAGGAATCCACACCACAGACAGACTGTTGAGTCTTCCTATCAGGGAGAGTCTTCTCTGGCAGTTTGACACAGCTTAGACTTTTATCGATACGAGCCAAGTGCTTTCAAAGCCGCTTGACTGTTCGAGAAAATTTTGATTCATCTTTGTGTGAGGTTGGTTTCATCCAGTCTCTCTACACATAGATCGATGGCATGATCGATGGCATGATCATCTGTCACTTCTCACCTATCATCTGTCATCCGTCAACGATTATCTGTCACCTGTCACCGATTATCTATCTCCTGTCACCAAATCTGTCTCTTGTCACCGATCATCTGTCACCGATCATCTGTCACCAATCGTCTATCAACTATTTCTTACCACTCGTCACATAGCATCCGTAACCTATAGTTCAGTCAATTCCATGGTAAGAGACATCGTTTTATCGTACCATTCAGTTTTCGCTGTGGTTAGCACTCAAAACTGTATTACAAAACTGCCTGAGTGGTTGGGAAGACAGGAGTATGCCATTATCAGTAATCATATTGATAGGAACCGAAGTGGAACGAGTTAAAACTTACGCAATAATAATTGCGAAGTTACTGTGTTTGTGAAGTAATCAAGTGAAGCGAATTAGAAATTACGTGACTGGTTTCCAATGTTGAGAGGATGGGCGTGGACGGTTTGAAAGACAATCAACACACAGTAGCCTGATAATGCCAAATTGCGTTAGAGACAATTTCACTGTCTAAGTGGGGACTTTTTCACGATAGAACGGGAGATAAAACGCCAGATGAAATCCACGAATTCCCCTGCAAATAGACGTTTCCAAGGGCACTTATCGACACTATGTCGTTTGGACCAGAGTTAGCTGCCAAATGCGCCCTTTCTCTCAAAAAGAACCGTGATTGATAGCCCTTCAAGCTTGATTGTTATGAACTTTATGGACTACGTATGCACAATTCAGGCATTCCCAATGCTTAAATCTTTTACATGGAATTTCAGAAAACTAGTATCATTCATGGTGTGAATCACAATATTCAAATCGTTCAAATATATATATATAATTATTATCAGATTTGGTATAATTTTGGACCATCATTTGAAGTAATATCGTTTTCATTTCATCAGAATGAGTACCCGAATTTGTTACCCCATAATCAACCATCATTAAGTCAAATATTTCAGAAATGTACAATATACCGGGTGGCTACGGAAGTATTGCCTACGGAATATCTCAGTTATTGTATGAAGTAGGTTTGTGAAATTTGGAGCGTCGATATAATGACATAAGAGCTAGAATTTGAGCATATTGACATGTCGAAGTTAACTTCCGGTCTGACCGGAAGTAACATCAACTTTCTTATTTTAAATGGAAACCCTATTTTTTTTCTTTTCGCTTTATTCAGCATTCAATTCCCTTTCTAATGACATATCACAAGTTGGTATCTAACCAGAAACTAGATCAGAAAAAAATTATTATTGAAATTCACCGAGTAGGCCGTGGAAGCAAAATGAAAGCCAAAAATTGAAAAGTTGGCTATGGAAACCATACGTCACTTGATAACAGTTGATACTACTGTGATATTTTATTTTCATTCGTCGACGTTATAGAAAGCTGACAAAAAAAATATTGGAAAAATTGGGAAAAAAACAATACTCCATAACTTAAATAGGAACATACAACTTTTTCTTGCCTGTACTATTCAGCATAACCATTCCTTTCTAATGATATAATAGAAAGTAATTTTTTGAAATGAAATACCAAAAAATCCAATTATTATTATTCAAATAACAAAAGAACAGATTTATCGAAAATAAAATCAAATTGATAGGATTAAAGATAAAATAAATTCAAAACAAATGTTCGAAATGCATTCCCTCAGCGTCAATACATTTATTGACTCTGGTGATATTTTCATGTAAAACGTTCCTCAACATTTGGGGCGTGATATCTTGGAAAGCTCTACGAATTTTTACTTCTAGCTCATGTAGAGTTGTAGGCTGTGTGGAATATACCCTATTTTTGAGATGCCCCTATAGAAAAAAGTCGCACGGAGTAAGATCAGGTGACCTTGGTGGCCACCTGACTGGACCATGGGTTGTTATAAGTCTCTCTTGAAAGCGATTTTGAAGATAATTTCTCGCTATTCTTGAATTATGCGGAGGGGCGCCATCTTGCTGGAAGTAAGTTCTCTCAGTTATTTCCGCTGGTAGGTTGTTAATGAATTCCGAAATTTCATTCGTTAAAAAATTAAAGTATCTCTCTCCGGTTAGTTGGCCTTGAAAAAGAATGGGGCCAACAATATGAGTTCCAACTATTCCTGCCCAAACATTCACACCAAATCTCTCCTGGAAGCCACCTTGTCGAAACCGGTGCTCGTTTTCTATCGCCCAGTACCTGAAACAAATATAGCACTTTACACTTCGACTATCGACAATAATCCAAATAAAGAACAGTACCTACCTAGCAGCGTTCGTGAGAGCTCTCGTTTCTTTTTTGTTTCATTCCAAAATACATCTTAATCAGCCTACTTGTTAATATTTTGGTTCGAATGATTATTGCAATGGAATGATTATTCTGAATAGCATAGGTAGATATTAGAATATCTATGGACGATGGCACAGACCAAGTACGTTTATGTTCCTATTTAACCTAGAACCTACAGGATATAATTTATCATTCCACATTATTTTTAATGTTATTTTTGCGTATGGCGATAATCTGTTTTGTTATTTGAAGAATAATAATTGGATTTTTTGGTATTTCATTTCAAAAAATTACTTTCTATTATATCATTAGAAAGGAATGGTTATGCTGAATAGTACAGGCAAGAAAAAGTTGTATGTTCCTATTTAAGTTATGGACCTACAGAGTATTGTTTTTTTCCCAATTTTTCCAATATTTTTTTTGGCGGCTTTTTATAACGCCGACGAATGAAAATAAAATATCACAGTAGTATCAACTGTTATCAAGTGACGTATGGTTTCCATAGCCAACTTTTCAATTTTTGGCTTTCATTTTGCTTCCACGGCCTACTCGGTGAATTTCAATAATAATTTTTTTCTGATCTAGTTTCTGGTTAGATATCAACTTGTGATATGTCATTAAAAAGGGAATCGAATGCTGAATAAAGCGAAAAGAAAACAAAATAGGGTTTCCATTTAAAATAAGAAAGTTGATGTTACTTCCGGTCAGACCGGAAGTTAACTTCGACATGTCAATATGCTCAAATTCTAGCTCTTATGTCATTATATCGACGCTCCAAATTTCACAAACCTACTTCATACAATAACTGAGATATTCCGTAGGCAATACTTCCGTAGCCACCCGGTATAGTATGAGTATCAGAAATACACTGTAAGGAAATAAACAAGAGAGTACGGAATTCATAGTTGAGATCCTTCTTGCATGTTTTCTCAAGACAGGCATATTCTATTTCGTTGTGTTACTTATGGAATTCTCTATATTGCAGCATAATGTATTTTCATCTGTCCGCTTGAATTATGAGAGAAAGATGATGAATTGCTTAATCAGTCCATATCAAAACTTTGCTTTCACAATCAGAAGTTACTTTGTATGTTTGATAACACAATTAAAACTTTGGTGAAATACAAATAATGGAACGAGCTCTTTTTAAACACGACCGGTTATTTACAGTTCCCATTCACCATTAACATGTACTGTCATTCGCAACGTCGACTCGATTCAGTTTTATTAAGAGTCGATTTTAGGAACGTTGTTTTACACCACATCGGTATTTCCTTTTTGTTCGGCGTGCATAAAAAAAGGAGATTCGATCACTCATGGATTTCGTCCTCAGACTTTATTTATACCATTTCGAAACAAATATGAACGTTGAAAAGGTACCGAAAACGAAGATTTATGAAGGGGTGTTATTCAAAAAACTACTACCGTAGAACGTAGAGTGGTTGTCGAATTTTCTCAACTCTCACATCTCCGTGAAGAAATCAAGTGATTTTGATAATTTCAATAAATTTTGCTATATCCACATAAACGCTACAGCTGATATTCTTCATTATTAGTCTTGCAAGAATGTTGCGGATATATTAAAGTCAAAAATGTTGAACGAGGAAACTTCTATCGAGTGAACAAAGTTTGCAGTGATAGTATATCGTATTCTAAGCATACTAACACAATTAAATGAAAACGCAAGGAATGCCACAAATTGATTCAGAATTCGATATAACAGCACCATCAGACGAGTTGCAAAGACGGCTTTCGATACCGTACAACATGAAATCTTCATCATCATCGTTTAATTTTCTAGGTCTGATTGGCTTAAAGAAAAATGGAAACACGTGTTCCATGAACAGCATTCACCAGTGCCTGTCACACACAAAATTTCTGTTGGATTATCTGAGGACATACGCATATATCAAAGACATCAATACCAGTATATCAAGGATGAAAGGTGATTTGATCATAACTCTTGCCGAAGTGATCAAACAGTTATAGTCTGAGAACGTGTTGGACCGCGAAGTCGACACTGCATTGCTGAAGAGTCAAATCCAGCGGTTCTCACCACAATTCGATTGCTCACAACAGGACGCCTAGGAATGTTTACGCTTTCTGCTCGAAGGCTTGCACGAGGACCTCAATAAGGCTGTGTTTAAGCCGAAGCCACTTATCTCAGAAATCAACGATATGCTGATTGATAACAAGAGGGCGTCTCAGTTGTGGTCTCAGTATTTGCAATTGGAAAACTCGATGATCGTTGACACTTCGTAGGGCAGCTGAATTTGACACTGCGTGGTATGTATTGCGGTCACCGCTCGGTAACATTCGATTCCTGTTGGAACCTGTCGCTGCCCATCACGCAACAGACTGGACCGCTAAGCCAAGTTTCTCCCAGTGCAGAGAAAGATCCACAAATTTCCTAAAAATTTAGTGATTCATTTATAGCGATTCCAATCGATTAAAAATGTTAAGGTTGAGCTGGTCAACTTGGTAGATTTTCCACTGAAGGGGCTGGATATGGGACAGTACGTAGACGAGGAGGGTGTCCGTTCACGCTGTCCTCTACGCCGTCTCCAACCACACTGGCACCACAACCAGCGGCCACTACACGGCATACTGCCGCTATCGTTTCTCCAACCAATGATTCTCAAGTGTCACCGATATTTATGAACTCCATCGTGACTGAAAAAGCATACGTCCTCTTCTACCAACAGGAGGGATCAAATGAACTCGTGTTGACATGATTTTTTATACTGTTTTCAATATGTAATAATAATAATAGTAATAATTGGCAGAGGCGCTAATTACTACCCAAGGCCTTGGTGAGTTGCGACACCACTTTCCTAAACAACAGGTGCAAAACCGGACCGGCAGCCATTATGTACCCTTGAAGGAATGATCATCCCCTGTAATATTGGCCATGGGTATACTAAGCTAACCCCCGGTATACCCAATTACTCGTTTTTATTTCAAGAAAGAGGCCTCCACAACCGACACTCTCGAAATAGAGGTCAAAGGCAAGGTGGTGGGGCTCGAAACGATGGATTGCCATATAATAACGACCGCGACGACAAAGAACTCTTTGAGGGGACGGATGAATTGAGGGGCGGTCTTCTGCATTGCTACAAGAGCAGTGAGTAAGCTCGGAGAGGATACATGATAATAATTCATACTCTGTGGTGTCAGATACACCCAGACTATGCTGCTTCTTTTCGCACAAAATCTTAGGGACTATATATCCTATCTGCGGAGTCAAAGCTATATCAGAGCCCCTCCCAAACCGGTTTGGGTGACAGATATGCCATACGTTGATCTGGCTGTAGAGGAAGTTCGCAACATACCGCCAACGTATGGCATCAGAACCCGCAGGGCGCTTTTTAACACCAAATCCCTGAAGCCACAACAAGATATAAACATACATCTCGACGTTTAAACTCGCAAAATGATGCATATTCATAGGAGTGTGCATCCTAAATCATTGGTTCCACGATTATACTTCCCCAAACAACGGGAAGGCCGTAGTCTTTTGATTTTAAAGTGTCTACATATGAGAATGATAATGATCTCTAGATGTATTACCGATTTTGTATAACGCTGGCTAGGTGAGGGATACCTTTTTGAATAGTTTACTCGTTCTTTAGATATGTAGTTTCACGTTAGATGTGAGTTTCACTTTTGTGTACCTGAACGAAGGATACGATTGTTGAGTTGCCGACTGCTCAAAGTTTAGTTCATAGAACAGCAAAGCGTTAGCTGATGACAAGTGGTTAATAATGGGATGTTAGTATCGACCAAAATGACCATAAGAAAGCAAGTTCCTACAAATAATGAGGTTAAATTTTTATATTTCATATGCTGGAAAAGTTCAATCTATACGAGCGATCCAGCAATTACCCCTCACAGAACCTTGAAAGGTGGGTTGTAAACATTTTTTATTGAAGCATTATGCGAATCAATTTGGCCCCAGAAGAATACAAAGAATACTAGTGTTTCTTTTTTTAGTTGAAATGGTTTGAATACAATGTATATGAATTGAATGTAGAAATTAAAGAAGCAGATATTATTGATTTCTTTGAGCTTACTTTTCCCGAAGTCATAGCAGGAAAAATAGAAGCCAAATGAATATCCACCTAGTAATGCACATTATTTGAAGTGCTAATAGATGAGTAAAATTTTGAATTATCTTGATATCAATATCCAGTGTGTAATGGATGAGGTGAATACGCTGCAACTATTATTGAAAGAAAATACGATTGACGTACTTCTTTTGATAGAAATTTGTATTTTCAGGCTATATGCTGAATTCGACAGATCCATAAACACAGTGATATACGTATTCACAACAAATAAGTAACATCACTTGATGGTGATAGTAATAGTTTTCATAATAATTTGGACAAAATGTGATCAGGAAAAATTGATTCCAATAATAAAGTAGTTGAAATAAATAAAAACTTTAAAATAGACAAAAATGAAATAGCTGAGTGTACATTTTTTTGTCTTCACCGGTATAGAGGAAAAAGTTTTTATTGATACTAGGGTGCCATACACGGGAAGAATTAGAAATGATGATCTATTTACTGATTTGAATGACGAAGGGATATGCTTCACGATACATTTTCCTTAGTGGAATTTGGATATTTGGAAAATCGATATAAAGACAAATTTGAGGCACATGAAAGTTTTTTGCAATGATACATAACTTCTCCACTACATTACAGATTTCTTAAGGCGATCAAATGCCTTGTTGTAAAACAAATGAGTTGCCTAGATGCGAATCCTGACGTCTGGTGCTTGCTTGGAGTGCGCACGGACCACCTGGGGTGCTGCAAGTTTTCCGGGTTCTACTACAGCTGAAAGTGAATAAACCACCAAAAATCAATAAGTCACCCAGAGTGCCACGGCAAATAATAACAGCTGTCTTCTACTCGCACAGGTAATGCCTTTGGGTGAACTCTACGTGTGTTTATGGTGGAGTACTATCATTATTTTTATTTTTTTCCCTTGGGAATGTCAATATCCCCCGGAGCATAAGATAACACCGGTGTCTCGTCTATACTGTACGAGTGTCGTTGGTGGTAGTACAACACTTTCAACGTCGCGTTATACCTGTTGATATAGGCTGAGACCACATGAGCTTGACAGGCTGACAGTCTAATATCTGGGACCTCTCTCTATACTCATCACGCAACTACGGTGGGCCAAGGTTTGAAGTCACTATCTTGCCAGGCCATTATGAATACCCCGATCTCCGACTCCAGCCTACTAAACCTGAGGAAAGCAATGGTCAAACTTTCAGAAAAGCCCTGGGCTGCGATGTTCTTTAAGAAGACTTTATGCACTGGCTCATCCTCATGCAGTTGCAGGGGTAACTTTTGTCTCCACAGCTTTGACGTGAGCTTTTTGCTGAACGGGAATCAACTCCGTGACAGTGTTTGGGTCATCCCGTACAGTATCTTATACGATATAAAGTTCGTCGGTTGCACTGGCTGCTGCCTTGAGAAGAATTGCTCCGATCCCTGCTTTCTCATGGTCGAAGACCATGCAAAGAAGGGGATCTGAACTCCTGATGACTTTAATGCTCCATTCATTATGAAATATGAAAAATAGAATGTCTTATGTTTTTGTACGATACTGCAGTTGCATTCGTGTTACAAATACAAGTGGTACAAAGACATAAGAAATTTCATTTCTCATATTCCATATTAAAAATATGAACACACAAAGAAAGCTTTGCTTCTTGAGAGATACGAAAATATTTTTCTTTTTTCTTATATGTTTGGATATCCGAATTCAATTATTGGTATTAAGGAAATTGAAAGATGGAACAAATATTGAGTCAGATTCATCATCCAAGCAAATACAACCGTGAATGACATAATGAAAAGAAAGTTGAAGAAAAAACTCGAAACTTTTCTTGCATTGGTCAGACGCTTTTTATATTTCAAACAGTGAGCTGGAATAACAAATTCTTGAAATCTTCGTAAAAGCCCCAAGTTTTCTTTCAAAAGTTTCAGATGATTTATGGCAGGAATATATTGTTTTCGACAGTGAAAGGGTGTCATCATTCGTAAATCTATTTATCACACACGCTTTTTCAGCAGCCAAGTATTCAACTAAAATTAACTTTATCTACCAAGCTTTGGAATGAGATGTTCATCCATCATGTTTCCGTTTCAAACAAGAGAATCAACTCCGGTAAAAATAATTTGACCCGTCAAATTAATTCTGTTTTACAGGGTGGTCCGCGGCTGAACTTTTTGATAAATTTGATCTCAAATGACTATTTGTTAAAGCACAAGATTTTTCGTAGCTGCAATCGTTCTCAAGTGAGTTCAACGCAAATGACGTGGTAACCATGACTCAAAACCAATCGGTGAATCTACTCAAAGAATCAATACAATAGTGTCCAAAATAGGGACTCTTCCAGGAAATCCACGTCTCAGGAAAGTGTCTTCTGTAAAATTGTTAACAAAATATCTAGTAATCATAATATGATGAACGCCAAGCTGACTGAGAATAAGGAAGTCGCATCGCACCAAAAATGCCACATGCTCGTACTGGACATGTAAAATCTATGGAATAACGTGAAGTCTGATTTCCAAGATCCTACATCGGATATCGATATATTGCAGATATTCGACCAACCAAATATACGGAACCATTGTATAGTACAGGTATGTTGAAGAGCAAGGCCTAAAATGAATGGAAATGGCAAAGTTCAGAGGCTGGCCTGCTTGGAACTGACAGGTGCCATGTGAACGGTACCTACTGAAGATTTCGAACTTCTAGGACTGCCAACTCTGCACCAGATTGTGAGGTGCATCGTTGGCTTTGATCTCCCGGAAAAGTTGAAGCAAAATTCGGGCCCGCCGTGTTTGCGGGGCTCATTATCGTGTCCCCTAATGCTAGGTCTCGTAAGCGGGCTTCCGAGAAGAAAGTATTCAAACAACAATAAACTAAATTCATTAATAAAAACAACTAAAAATAATTACTATAAAGATAAATGAAATAACAGGTGGCAAAACCAAAATCCAAGTTTCAAATACGGATATCAAGAACGAACAAGGAAATATAGTGCAGGACAATACAGAAAAATCTAATTTATTTAACACTTTTTTTACAAACCTAGGGGATAACATGGCTAACGAAATTGAATACACGCAATTATCTGAGGATTTTCTAGAAGAAAAGTTAGTAAAAACATCACTATTCCTGGACCCAGTGGGGACAAATGAAATAACTGTGTTGATATCAAACTTAAAAAACAAATGCTCTTCTGGTCCAGATGGATTAAACACTAAACTAATTAAACATATGGAAGGAGACAGTAGTTACTCCTGTTTTCAAAGCTGGGGATCGCTCTCAACTAACAAATTACCGACCTATTTCAACTATGAATAATTTCGGCAAATTATTTGAACAAGCATTAAAGCACAGGCTATAAAGTTTTCTGATTGAACACGAAATACTCAATGCAGAGCAATATGGTTTTATTAAAAATTCAAGCACTGAAGATGCAGCAATGAGTTTGCTGAGGGAGGTGTCGGGGGCCCTTGACGGGTCGAGGAAGTGCCTCGCAGTATTCCTCGACCTTGCAAAGGCGTTCGACACAGTATCCCACAGCAAACTCATTGAAAAAATGAGTAATTATGGCATAAGAGGCATAACACTTGATTTATTTAAAGATTATTTGAATAACAGAGAGCAGATAACGAAAGTAGGAAACATGTTTAGTTCTAGACGAACTGTACAAACAGGCGTTCCCCAAGGAACAGTACTAGGGCCCATTCTATTCCTAATATATATTAATAGTATTGCAAAAATTTAAAAATTCAAGGGAAAATTAATTAGTTATGCCGACGATACAGCAATTATTTTTACAGGTGAAACATGGAGGGAGATCCACAGAAAAACCGAAACAAACATAAAATATATTAAAACATAGTTGAATCACAACCTATTGAGCCTAAACATTAATAAAACTAAATATATCACATTTTCCCCTACAAAAACTGATCAGCCAATTTTAAATATTAAAATTCATAGTCCCAAATGTGAAGCTACCGAATGTAATTGTCCGTCATTAGAGAACGTAAAAACAATCAAATATTTAGGTATCATGTTTGATCAGCACATTAGATGGACAGATCAAATAGTGTTTCTTATTAAAAGGATACGATATATAATGCATAAATTTTACAATATGAGAGATATTTTATATAGTAGAATCTATATTAAGCTACTGCATAACAATATGGGGAGGAACGTTCACAACTACATTGCAAAACCTGCAAACTGTTCAAAATACCTTGATTAAAATAATATTTTACAAAGATAGAAAGTTTTCAACCACATTACTATATGAGGAAACTAAATTGCTTAAAATGAGACAAATATATGTCCGTCAGTGCCTGTACAAATTCTTTTCTGAGCAAGATAAATATCCAAAAATAACGTCAAACACAAGATCTGCTACTGAACAGAATATACACACAAATGTATTCAGAAAAACTCTCACACACAAAACCTATTTTTACCATGGCCCAAAGCTTTTCAACTCACTGCCTGTTGACGTAAAACAAATTTCAAAAAAATTTAAATTCAAAAATGAAACAAAAAATTTACTCGTAGAGTGCCCAAATAAATTTGAAATATTTCATTGATACCAACTTTATTGTTCATCTTAATTACTATTACAATTACTATTGAAATTCGTATAAAATAGCAACAACAAACACAATAATTTCCAGTCTTTCTCCCCTCGCCACTCTCTCACTCTCTCATCACTCATCACAAATAAATACTCTCAAATAAAAACCCCACTCGTAAATGGTTCTTCTGATGGATTTTGACAGTACAGGTACTTGTACCTAGGTTAAATCCACACGGAGAAATCATCATGTGAATTATTATACTGTACAAAAGTGTAAAAATGTTACCGAGTAAATTATTTTTTCATGTAGATGACAGAAAAGGGTGT
This sequence comes from Chrysolina americana, assembly GCA_958502065.1. Classification (NCBI taxonomy): domain Eukaryota; kingdom Metazoa; phylum Arthropoda; class Insecta; order Coleoptera; family Chrysomelidae; genus Chrysolina; species Chrysolina americana. The sequence continues at coordinate 48,550,871 of OY293420.1, forward strand.
AGAAATAAATTTGATTTGATTTGATTAAATTTGATTTGAATCTGTAAGAAAGTTGCCTGATGGCGGGAGGGAGTCGACTTCTAGTATCTCTCGTAAGACATCCAATCGAATATATCTGTCACTTTTCATGACGATACAGAGTACCTTGTTCTGCATTCTGTACAGGCTTGTGAGTTGGGTTTTTTCAGTCCACCGAACACTGGGCATGCGTACAAAATTCCTTTATGGGCTCGCCCTTGACCACCTTATTCCTTGGGATCTCCACATCCGCTTTGCTGTATTTTTTACGGGAGCTGATGACATCGGTTTTGCTCGAATCAATCACTATGTCATTGCTCTCTAGCTACGACACCACGTCTCTTCCTAAGTGAACCTAGAAAGTAGTAGTAGCACATATATAGCCGTATTCGTTCCGTCGAACGGATGGAAGTCGTGTGTTGGTAGAGAGTAGAGATGTGGGTATATGCTTGATTCATGTGGAGCGACTGATTCAATTGCATACCTTGTGAACATTCTGTTGTTTAGTATCACTTTGGAAGTCCCAGCCATGAGGTACAAGTCGATCAACTTTGCCATATTTAAAGGCAAGCCTGCCCATCAACATTCTGGTGATCAAACCTTCAACCTCAACGGTGTCAATCGCTTCATTCACATCCAACAGTAGAAACCATGACTATATTCTCTTTTCGTCGAAATGCTTCTCCACTCCGTGTACCACCTGGGATGTCGTATAGTATGACCTGACCGGAAGCCGAACTTCACTTCGGGGATAATTTTGAGCCTTTCCTCAAGTAAGAGAACCCGATAGAAGAGAATTTGGTCTGCAAATTTGGCCATTATGGGAGTCAGATTAGCCGATACCTCTTCAGCTTATGACTTTTTTTACTAGGTTATGATCGGGATTACTACAGCTTTCTTCAGGCAATCTGGTTAGTGTTGCTATTAAACAGGTAAATCACCTGAACCAGTGACTTTGCGAAGGAGCTTCTTGATAGAATTGCAGTAGTTTGATGACTTCCATGAGCTTCCCATTGTATGTCATTACCCTGATTTATGAGGGCCTATGAGGGCCGAGGGGGAGTGATGGCGTTTCTCCCAGGGTGTTTGCATACCTGGTGTGCTCCTACTGCCGCTTTTCCGTGTCCGGCGCCTTTGTATGTACTTTGGCGAAGTACTGCCCAACCAGGTTCGACTTCTGGGGGTATGTCACCCTGCACCTGTACATTAAACACGGAGCCATGCGCATTGCCTACATACTCAAAGGCGCATTCCAATAAACTGAAGGAGAAACGAAACAAGGGTACTTCCTCATCTGAAAATGTGTTACATTGTACAATGTTCACATTCATCACATACTGGTCCAGAGATCCCGAAAATATATGTCGAAGACATATTGCAATCTATGCATCCATAGCAGCTATCCTGGGGTAACATATATTATGAAAATTCAAGATTTCACGGGGATATTCGTACTCAAAACTGAATACATTGTAAAATGATTGAAGTATAATATTCATTCCTCACGTAATTCAATCAAATATGAACTGATGTCTAGTATAATTAATAAATTCAATGCACAATTTCAAATTGAATCAACCTTTACCAGGACGACAATTTGAATCAATTATGAAACTTTTCCTGGTAAATAAGCTATTCCCCAAAGAATGCTGTGAAAATAACCAGAATATATGTGTGCAATAATTCATATAAATTATACGACCAGAAATTCTGTTTCAGTAAATTTGTACCTAACAGGAAAATCAATCATTCTGGTGCATTATTATATGAATATCAGCTACTGATGCAACGAATGATATGTGTTATGTAATTCGTTATAGATTGTTTCTTGCTAGTGATTACCGAATAAACGTTCAGGACTGATTATACCGCAAGATGAATTAAATTTTTTCTCTTCTACGGTTGTGAACTCAATGAAAAAATAACTCACTATAGTTCGTTTAATTATGAGGTATTGACAAAATGGTTGATGGAGAATGGACTGACAAGGGATAAGGGGCAGTGTATAAAAGACAGCGGACAATAGTCAGCGGACAATAGTCAGCGGACAATGGACAATGGACAATGGACAATGGACAATGGACAATGGACAATGGACAATGGACAATGGACAATGGACAATGGACAATGGACAATGGACAATGGACAATGGACAATGGACAATGGACAATGGACAATGGACAATGGACAATGGACGTTAAACACAGTACCCGCACAGCCGGAGTACCTACTCTATTTTTCATTATACGAAACGCAAGTGTATGTCACACTGTTTCATGTATCTATTAATATGAGTGATATATTTGTGAGAGATGATTAAGGTTGTTATATGACGATGTGATATTCAAATAACTCTCCAAAGCTATTGGGAAAAATTAAACCATTAAATTTATCGTTCAGGGTAGGGCTATACATATGACATCACGGGGATTTCCACTCTCATGAGAACATTTATCTCCATATGTCTTCAGAAACAATAATATGCTCAGTACCAACATCAGGCTCTCTTCTGAACTGCTCTTCAAGACGCTTGAAATAATTTTCGAGCCGGAAATTGTCGTTTGGGTTATCTTTCCGAGTACAGCTGTTGAGCAACAACTGGATTTTGCCGACATTTCCCATACACTAACAGCATATCCACTTTTTCGTTTCTGTTGTAAACTTGTGGCATTCTCAACTTATTTGTATTATCAATCCAATCAATTCAATTATGTATTCAGTGACTAACTGACAATTACAGATTATCGTAACTTCAAATTGTTATTTGTGTTCCATAGCCACCTTGATAAATTATTGTTATTGAACCGAGAAGATACTCATACTTGTCTAAACTCCATTACCGTGTTCGTGTTGGTTATACAGAAAGTTGATATGGATTGATACTCCATCGATAGTACTTTCGAATGACGTCAGAGTACCATTATGGTACCATTTGAAAAAATTGAGAGTTCTGACGAATGAAATATCAACTATGAGGTATCATTAGATTCAGAAAATTATGCAGATCTCAAAAATGTAATAATATACAGGGTGTCCTATTTGAAAATCGAAAGTTGATGTTATTTCCGGAAAAACCAGGAGTTGGATTTTTTTCCAAATATGTTAAAAACTGCCCTATAGTGAGCATATTCGATGATTCAAATTTCAGAAATATAGCTACAGAAACAAAGGAGAAAAGGGCGTGTACCACGAATCTGATGTGTCACACGGTATATGTACTGTAGTTACGACATAATAAATAAAGAACGACGTATTGCAGATAAATCAAGTAATGATTCGATATGTCCTGATATATGCAATTTGAAGGAAAATTATGACAACCAGATTACTTTTTTTCCCAATTTTTCCTAATTTTCCTTCAAATTGCATATATCAGGACATATCGAATCATTACTTGATTTATCTGCAATACGTCGTTCTCAAGTACAAAAAATATCCTCTCGCATCTGTTAAATTTTATTACCAGTTCGATAGAATGGCGGACTCGCCGATTAAAATCTAAGTTTCGCCTCTGCCCTGGAAGAAAAATGCCTGGAGAGAAGTAGACAGTTTTATTTTTTCGTTGAATCATTCTATATGGCCCAGTTCCGAGAGTTTATGTATTCTGCGAACTCAATAAAACTTTACAGTTATCGATATAGATTATGCAAAAATGCGAATCGTCGGATGAATGGGAAAAGAAAATAAAATTGAAATTTTCTGCTGTGCCGCATGATTCTTCAAGTTGGATATAATTCGCAGACATGTATTGCTGAAAGTAAAAATATTATTTTAGGCGTTTCAGTCGCACAGATCCATCGACGACAGAATCAACGTCAGCTGGTAAATTCTACGTTTCACCCTTCACACATCCCCTATACGGATAATATATTATAGGGGGGAGTATGAATGCAACAACGAATACAACCAAATATGTTGTGATCGGAGGAGATGTTGAGGCTCAAAATTAGAGAAACGTTATAGCAGAACAGATTTTCTTGTGTTTAGAGGATTCGACGTGTATATAATGCTGAATTATTAATAATACGCGCTGATAAACACCCGAACAGTGGACCCAAGCCCAAGGCCAGGACGCCTGTTATTATTATTCGTCGTAGCGCTCCGAGACTACTTACTAATGTTTGATGGCATATCAACTTGTCAGCTGTCAGCTGTGGGAAAAGCCGGGACACTTACCACCACCCCGGGTAGTCGGTGCGCATTCCAAGCAAGCATTAGACGTCGTAATTAGCACCTAGGAAATTCACATCATACTTGCTTTTCTACAAGGCATCAAATACAGATACATTTGGGAGGAATGTTTTTCCTGTCTGGTCACGAATAAACTTCCAATACTAGCTGAAATTTCAGCGGCCGACACCTAGATCGCTGGTAATCAGTTGAGTCATGGGAAATTGCATGATGTTCCAATATGGAAACAAATTATTATTTTTTCCGCAAATCTTCTCTACATGACCTCATTTATATACATATAGCATAGCTCGCCATTCAGTTTTCTGCATCATCTCCCAAACGACATTCGACTACGTTAATCATGACATACTGCTGCAAAAACTTGAATTATATGGTTTTAGAGGATATAACTTACTGTGGTTCAAATCTTACTTAGCAGGCAGAAAGCAAAAGGTAACTTTCAATGGCATAACATCTAATGGAATGGATATAACATGCGGAGTGCCACAAGGGTCTGTTCTCGGCCCATTGGTCTTTTTACTCTATGTCAACGATTTGGCATACATTTCAATTGGTGAAAATTTCACTATTTTTGCAGATGACACGTCCGCCCTTTGACATAACGGAAATCTAATAGGGTAATATTATAAATGATATGAAAGGAGTTGAAAAATGGTGACCAAGAAGGGAAACAAGAAGAAGAACTACTTCCATTCAACACCACCGTATCGAAAGATAGTACGGCGGACCCGAACTTCAACTGCCCCCAAAATTCGTCATGAATTGATCGATACTAATGGAATTCAGGTTTCAAGTCAAACAATCTGACGCCGGATCCACAATCTTGGATTACAAGCAAAGAGACGAGCAGCCTGCCCCTTACTGAAACCTGTTCATCGAGCAACAAGGCGATTATGGGGGAAAGGGCATCAAAACTGGAGAATAGCAGAGTGGAATAGGTGTATGTTTACTGATGAGAGTATAGGTTCAACTTGTTTCGAAAAGATGGGCTTGTATTGGTATGGAGTAGGAAGAATGAAAGGTTTTTGGAAGGGAATAAGGAGGCATGGGTGGCTTTTGGATGTGGAGGAGTGACTGTGTGCGGTGGAATATCAATAAATGGGAGGAGTGAATAAGTGATTCTGAGTGGAGAGAGTATGAACGGCGAGAGATATAGAGATTTGTGTGTGAGAGATGTCGTAGTCTCGTACGACGCAAATATCGGCGACAACTTTCTTCTCGTTGATGACAATGCGAGACCGCATAAGGCTCATATTGTCAACGAGTTTTTGAGGGATGAAGGTATTGAGCGAATGGACTGGCCGCCTATCTCTCCGGATTTGAATCCGATAGAGCATGTCTGGAGTCATATTAAATTGAAATTAAACGAAAATGGAAAATTTTGATGACTTGGTGAATACGGTACAGCAAGAATGGGCAGCTATACCCCAGGAATTCATAGTCTGATAGACAGCTTGCCAAAAAGGGTCAATGAAGTGAGTGCCAATAGGGAAAGACCCACTAAATACTGAATTTTAAAATATTTTTCATTTTTAATGTTAATCCAGTTAACCTTTCTCTTTGTTGTTCAATAAAAGTTCAATGAAACTTGTTTTCTCGTTTTTGCTTACTTACACGATTGAGAAAAAAACTGCTATTGTGGAATGAGCTACGGCTTGTCGGGCTTGGCAGTCACTTATTGTGATTCTTGTTACGTTGTTACGGGCCATGCATTTCAGACGAACTAGTTTATTTTCATTTAATTCTTCTCCCAACCGGAATTTCGAGGGTGTTTCAGATTTGTGTCACTTTTGGGGAAACCCTTGATCTCTAATCTACATCTTGAGTCAATTCTGATCTTCGTATTTCTTCATATGAAGTTTCAGCTTCAGAATGAGGCTGAGATTTTGAAAATCGGTTGACAAGGAAAAAAGTTATGACTGCTAAACCAAACAGTAAATTTTTTGAGATCACTCTGTAAATAAAAGAGTAAGAAGACAATTCGGGAAATGTCTCGAGGTAATGAGATCATCTTGATGCCTCTGCTGTCAAATAAAAAAAAAAATTCTTTAACTAGGATCCTCGAAAATTCCGAAATTTTTCAGGTAACACCCTGTAACGACTTTATTTGAACAACTTCGAGTTTTGAAGAAGTACGAGATTATAGCTGATGGACTGGGCTAGCGAACAGTTTGAACAGAATCCAAATTGTTCAAAGTAGAAAAAAGTTATTCAGATTTTAACTAGGGCAAAATTTTGTTCAATTTAGTAGAACGATTTGGAGAGACGGGTAATCTCATACAACTAAAATGTTGCTAGTGTTATCCCTTCTCTAGTATGTGATGAATTTTTTGATCGTAGTGAATCTTTGATACATCGAGTGACTAAACTGAAGGCATTCTAGTCTGGCTTATGTAAAATGAGAAAATATTAAACCGATAGTAAAGCATTAGGATGATGAAAGAAAACAACTTCATTTATGCAGAAAAATTCGAAACTACGCCAATAGAGCCGCTGACAGGAAAATAATCTACTTTATACTCATTCTCTCAATTACATGCTCTCAACATATTTAAATAATTCCGAAACCCAACAAATCCGAACCTAGGAAACAAAGTGGGATTCCTCTTCATCTAATAAATGCCAATGAAATTGACGAATACTTCACATCCGATCATCCGACTCCGACGGATAGATATATCTAGTTTCATTGAAAGTTACTAACGGTTAAAAATATATAAAATTTTCAATAATTAAAAAAATTATGAAATTCTTCTCAATTGGGTTCAAAACAATAGATATATATTTGTTGAATACTACTATGGAATCGCCCTTATGATGGTGATGGTGGTAAAATACAGTATTCATTTTCGATCGTAATCACATGAAATACGCACTTCCTGCATGAATTACTCTTGCTCATCCACTACTGTCCTTATGGTATTCAAAACGGATTCACTCAATCGTGGCGATTGATTACATTTCCGTATGTTGCTTTCAATAGCAGCCCAGACCATCTCCAGGGGGTTGAAAACGCAGTAATATATGAGGGCAAACGTAAAATATTATGGCCGTGTGCTTCTAAAAGTTCATTAATTACATATTCCTTTTGAAAATTCAGATTTGTGATCAGTTCCAATAACTCTTTAAATTTTTCATGGCATATTTTCGTTCACTTCTCTTCCATTAATTGAATAATATCAGCTTTTTGTGTTGGTGTTCAGTATTTGTTGACGCAAATGGTATGACACATTGTCTACAAAGATTACAGAATTTGCTGAACTATTTCGTAAGAGCTCCTGCTTTGTCCATTTCTCAAATCTTTTTGCAGTCATATTCTCGTGAGAGTTGGCAGAGAAGTGCCTAATATATTTTTTTATTGAACACAAACCACTCGAATTACAATGTCTATTCGTGTCCCGGTATTCCTTAATTTTAAGTAAATCATCTTTCAATACACACTATAAAAATCTACCAAAAACTCAAAAATTTACGAATAAAACTCAACTCCAATGATAAAAGAGATCACAGCTGTCTAAAGATCCCCTAATTAAAAAAACACGGCTCATAGATTCTTCTGTTTACAGCAAGATATTGGTAGACAGATAACCTATAGCCCAATAATTCATTTTCAGGTCTGTAGGAATAGAAAAAAAATTGCTAGTAGAAAAAAAGAAAGATACTACATTTTAAATATGTCTTATGTATCTAATTCCCTCATTCTTACTCCAGTAGAGTCATTAGAAATGCGAAACAAGTGAGTTGACGAATTACCAAGAAATTACAAGAAAGTATCCATCGGTATTCAAACAGACAGTGGTCATTCCTCTCTACAAAATGAAATAATAAGTAAACCTCTCGAAAATATTTTAGAGAAATATATAATTTTTGCTCTGAACAAATTCAAAATCATTTCTAAGAATCAATTTAGATTCCTAGTAAACAAATAGCCAGAAAGCAACTTCTAAAATAACAGATGCTCTGAATCAGTTTATTTCTGTGCATATTCGTATATTTGTGAAAAGCCTTCGACACTGTTAGCCTTGACCCACTCAATAATAAAAGATACAGGGGAAAAAAAGTTGTGGTTATTTGAAAAACTCATATGGCATTACTCTAACATTAACAAAATCTACAGAACAAAAAAAATATGACCTTGTCATAAACACACAAGTGAACGGCACATACGGGAATTGTCATGCAATTTTCAGGCACAAGGGTCAAAAATATATATACGTGTAAATCTCACGTGCTTCGAAAACCCTGTATGGGCACACATGTATCTTAATCGACCTTTACAGCCATTGGAAGAAGTTGAGGTCACAGGTAATTGCTTGAAACTCTCCAAAAGTTATTGAGTAAGAAATCTCAGGCTGTGAGTGTTGATGGTGTGGTCAGTGATACTAAAGCAATTGCCTATGGTGTACTACAAGGTACAGTCCTAGGACCCATTTCACTTAACATCTATAATAATGGACTATTCTCACTCAACAGTAGTAGGGATATAATCGGGTCTGCTGACGACACGAAATTTTTTAGAGGTCTGACAACTTGCAACACCTGAACTAGAAAGCCAAGTCTAAATTTCATGCAATGGAATTATGTTTCGAATATAAATTACTCACGATCACCACAGGAAAAACAAATTTTCTACCATTCAGTCTCAGCAAGCTACATATAAAAATGAACAAGTTCTAACCTGAACTCAGTTTTTTAGGCCTCTGGCCGTTAGAACTTCTGCTCGCATCATATCAAGGTTCGAAACCACAGTGCACGAGATTTTTTTTTGAATGCATCGGTTTCGTTAGGTGGCCACATTCATTGTTGGGAGCAAGTGGATTTAAGTTGATTAGATATCAATACCGACGTCTGGTGCTTGCTTGGAGTGAACACCAACCTTCCTATACAGCTGAAAAGTGAATACGCCACAAAAATATCAGTAAGTGCGACGACAAATGATAATAGTAGCCGTCTTCTACCCGCGCATGCTATATAAAGTTGACCGAACTTCTTTTTTTGAATTTAAGTTCAATAAATGCCATTGAAATAGCAGCATTGTCGATTAACAATCGGTCCTTAGCGAAAACAGGCCTCTTTTGATCGTGACAACTGGGCTATTCGATAAAACAGCGAATTGCGTCTTGGGAAAGAGAATAAAACGTGCTGTAACGAATGATTCTCTAGTGACTAATGTTGCTTGCGATCAAAAACTCGTCCCAAGCTCAATTTTCTCGTCACTTTCAAACAACTTCCTTTCAATTTCCAAGTTTGAAAAGATTCTGTACCGTCAACAGTTTTCAACATACGGCGTTCTGATGATTTTTTCCATATTATATCCAGTCACCTGGCCTGGGAGAAGGATGATTAAAATTGGATTTTATTGGTTGTTGTGTTCGAAACTGCCTACGCCCAATAAACGCAAAGAAGTGATTTATCCGTCACCCTTCAATAATTCATCTTACTTCATTTTGTGGTTGATTTTATCTGCAAGTCTGAATGAATAGTTTTGAGGTACAACTTTTCCGGAAAATAATTCCAAGTGACTTTTTTGTTCAATTCTCATAGAGTTGGCAGATGTTAATGAATATTTCAGCAATGCGACGCCCCTAATTGTTGTGGAATCTTTGGTTTTCAAAGTCAGAAACATGATCAATAGTACAGATCATTTGTAAAATTCAATACAATTGAATGCAGAATGCAGAGTTTCATGATGGTTTCCAAAATTCATCAAAAAACTATTGTTATATTTATATATGATAACTTCCTTTTCTTATTCGTTTTAGCAACGATCAGGAAGATCGTCAACAGAGTTTTTCCAATGCCAACGATTTTCCAAATTCCAGAACTGAAGCAATGAATTAATTTGCATTTGGCTAGCACTAAAATAATTGGTGATATCTTCAATTCCAATGACATTTTATAAATATTCAAAAATTGTTCATGTTTCTTCCATCTCAATTTTTAGCGTGCGAGTCCTAGCACTAATTTGATATTTATTATATTCAATATCATTTTATTTATTTCATGTTAGGCAAATAAAATACAAAACACTATAACACAATGGAATATTTGTTTATAATGATTATTTACGAGTTAATTTGATAGAGATATTGAAACTGCTTAATGATATACCAAATAACGAGAGCTCACTAAGGAAGTTGAAAATTTTCTGCAATGCAGAACTTTGCACAAGTATCTGCTTGATGTAATTCAATATCCAGCGTGTTAATAACCAGGAAATTACTTGTTTTCCCGACAAGTTCATACCATAAAAGCCTACACTGTGGGTGTGAGGAAATAAAAGCGGTAAACATCAGTCGACAGTGTATATCGATACATAACGATCCCCCAAGAGAACTGACCTCAGTGCTCAGATGTCTGATTAATGATATTACAAATAAAAATTAAATATATGTTGAATGTGGACCTCAAAAGTAGAAATATACTTACCTTTTCTATCAGCCTTTAATATAAATAATGAATACTTTGGACGTTCAGCTCGTATAGGAGCTTGCATCCTAAATCGTCTGTTCCACGGTTGTACTTCCCCAGACAACGGGGAGGCCGTGGACTTTTGAGTTTGGAGTGTCTGCATAATAGAATGGTACTGAATGGAGCCTGTAAAGTCATCAGGAGTTCAGATCCTCTTCTCTGCTTAGTATGCGACCATGAAAAAGCAGGGATTGGGGCAATTCTTTTCAAGGCAGCAACCCGTGCAGCCGATGAACTAGGTCTTGTATTCGACTCTGAACGGACGAATCCAAACTCTGTCACCGAGTTGGAACCCGTTCGGCAAAAAGCCCACGTCGAAGCTGCGGAGTGTGAGAGGCTCCTACAGCTACATAAGGATAAGCCAATGCATGGGGTCTTCTTCAAGAACAGAAGCCTGACATTTGCTTTCCTCAAGTCAAGTGGGTTGAAGTCGTCGTCGTCGTCTACCGTAGTAGCGTGATGGGCATAGATGTCCCTGACACCAGATGCAAACCGTATCGTGGGACAGTTGAGACCATAAGGCATTTGGTGTCATCCTTTCCAGTTTATGTGGTCTCAGCCAATATCCACAAACATAACGCGGCGCTACGAGTGCCCAACAACCACCTACGACACTCGTACGGTATTGACGAGACACCGGTGTTGCCTTATGCCCCGGGGGATATTGAGTCCGTTGTGGAAAATGAGAAGTGCCAAATCTATTGGAACTTCTCATTCCGCACCCTCAGGCCAATACAAGCCAATAAGCCTGATGTAGTCCTCCTCCATCATCAAAGTAGGACGATTATCGTCATAGAGTTTTCAGCTCCTGGCAAAACGAACATCGTCCGAAAAGAGGAGGAAAAACGGACTAAATATCAAGATCTAATCTTTGAACTCCGCATGCTTTACTCAAACCATTCTGTCAAGATAGTGGTTCTGATAATAGGGGTCTTTGGTGGAATGATAAACACACTGCTCCTACACTTGAAAATCATACCGGCTTGCCATGATCCGGCAGAAAACTTAGCCAGAAGAATGCAGAAGGCCGTAATTCTTGGTTCACTCCGCCTTCTCAGGGCACATGACTCTCGGACCCAGTAATCACTCACCCCACGGACGTGGGGAGTGTTTACTGGGTTTAATAACACCAGCGCGCTTTCTGGTTGTATCGGAGCTCCGTAGACAGGGCTTGACTGGTACATTCCTTATGGAGAAAAAAAAATTCCTTGGCTAATCCAGAAACCTGACCTTCGCATTCCTCACATAAATAGCTGGCACATAATATGTGGGATAAATGAGAAGGTTACCAGTATATCTGATAATGAACATCATATTGACAATCGGTCAGAATTCCTGGGCGTTCCAACTATTTTATGAATTCGATGTTGACTAATTTCTACATGACATGCGAAGTGACATATCGATACCCCTAACGAACAAAGCCGTTACTAAAATCACAGCTATTTTTTTATGGGTGTATGGGTATTCAGCTTTAAAAACTGATGCTGACGATAAAAAAGCCGTATCTCTAGACCAAGTAGTTACGAAGAAATCTAATTGAAAAAAAGTATTTCTACTTAAATATTGAAAAAAAAATCAGTATTTTGGCTCTCCTGAAATATGACCTAAGTTGCAAACATCATCATCTGAGTCACATGATATTAATTGCTACAGTAACATTTGAGACTCGTTTGTACGAAAATCATCTACAGATTCTGCAATAATGAACTTTTCTCTTTCATAACAAACGATAACAAATTTCATCTTAGGGATCCTTAATTATCTTGCCATTGTGACCAATAAGAAGCCAAAACTCTCAAAAGAAACAATTCTTAATATACCGTCTGATTTGCCAGTACATTAAGGTAAAGTTTCATTAAGAACTAATTTCTACAATTTATATCGTTCACAACTGTTCCCGAAGTCTGTTCCCCTCTGATTCCAGAACAGAATTTCAATTTAAGCCGTTTCAAGTCATTTCAAATGCCTTTAATTATATTTGCAATTAAATATAATGACGATGAGGAAATCAAAGCTGCAAAAGCAGTCGCACAACTGCTGTACGAGGATCTCGTAATATTTATTGTTGCCACGATGAGCAAAAGCACGAGAGATTTAGGATTTCCAATAATTTTTCGACACTTGATACTTACTTTCAAACTAGTCACATTTCTTGATTCTATCGCTGACGTCTTCTGAAGACTGATTAGGTATATGAATCAGGATTTTTTTTTGTTTTTACGAATCACCCACGTTTTCGGAGAAAACCCCTCAAAAGCAGAGCTTGTGCGAGCAAGGGAGATCCGGGTCCTACAGTTTAAATAAAAGTGGAATCCGAACCACTTTAGCTCAGTGGCAGGCTGTCCCGGGAATCGAAGGGCCGTATGGGTGGGAGCAAATACTCTAGCACCACGACCAACTTCACCAGGAAAAATCTAACAAAGTCAAATTAATGATCATACAATGCAAATATCTGATGAAAACACTTCCTTGGTTTATACTGCGAAGGGCATCAGTATAATAATAATGAATATGCTTTCCACGTCAAAGTTGCGGAGAGAGAGAGAGGCTTCTACAGCTACATAAGGATAAGCCAATGCATGAAGTATTCTTCTAAAACATTGAAGACCTTGGCTCATCCAGAAACCTGACCATCGCTTTTCTCAGGGCAAGTGGGCGGAAGTCGGAAATCGAGAGATTCATAACGGCCTGCCAACATGATGTCTTCAATACCCTCGTCTACCGTAGTCGCGTGATGGGTATATAAGTTCCTGACACTATATGCAGAGCGTGTCGTGGGGCACCTGAGACCGTAATGCATTTGCTGTCAGCCTGTCTGGCTTATGCGGTCTCAGCCTACATCCACAGGCATAACACGGCGCTACGAGTGCTGAACTACCACCTACGACACTCGTACGGTATTGACGAGACACCGGTGTTGCCTAATGCTCCGGGGGATATTGAGTTCGTTGTTGAGAATGAGAAGTGCCGAATCTATTGGAACTACTCATTCCCCACCCTCAGGCAAATACAAGCCGCTAAGCATGATGTAGTCCTCCTCGACCGTCAAAGTAGGACGATTTTCGTCATAGAGTTTTGGGCTCTTGCCGAAAAGAGGAGGGAAAACGGTCTGAATATCGAGATTCACTCTTAGAACCCCGCAGGCTTTACCCAAACCATTCTATTAAAATGGTGGTTCTGATATCATGGGTTCTTCACACTGCTCTGAATCTTAAAAAACATACCGGCTTGTCGTAATAAGGCAGAAATCTTAGCCGGGCGAATGCAGGAGGCTGTAATTCTCGGATCCAGTAATCACTCACCCCAATGAATAAAAAATAAATAATAAATGTGATTTTATTGTTTATCTCATTGACAAAGTCAATCTAAATAAATGTATAAAGAACATTAAAACATGAAGTCATTTATGAATTGAGCTCAAACATATTGGATAAAATTTTAAAATCACTGTTTAATTTTAGAATCCAACTCATCATTCAAAAATACAACATCAAAATTTGAGAATAGATACTAGGTATTTCTGAAAGACGTCTTCATGAAAATCCTGCAAACTATAATAGGGTCTTTTGCTTGAAAGGTCTCCTGAAATGAGTGGCATCATTTATATCCTTCACGTGATTTGGTAGGTGATTATACATGTTGAGACCGTTGTAAACAATAGAATCTTCGATAAGAGTTGACATGGGTATGTTTGAGATCAGCGGTCTGTCGGGTGGCATATTTAGATGAAACCAAAGAAAATGTGGTTATCCGTCAAGCAAACCGTTTCCAAGATAAAAATGGCATATATTGTTGTTTAACCTTGTAGATATATCTAATTGCTCATTTTCAAAAACCTCCTACCAAATGAGTTTTTACACATACCTCCGAAAATGGTATTCCATATCTTGAGTACGATTCTCTCAAGGAAAAATAAACAGTTTTTGACGCTGAGGATCCAAGTTCAGTGGAGGTTACTATTACCGCGTAACAGCCTGAAGATTGCTTTTTATTCGTCAACACTGAATCTGAAGGATATTAAGTTGGTTTTTGAGGTGTTGAATAATCAGAGATTTAAGTCACACCAATCTTTGAGTTTATTGACATCAGAAGTGATTATTTTATAAAGATCTTTCGTACTTTGTTCATGCCATTAAATAGTTGTATCGTCCGAGAATAAGGTAAATTTTCCTACGATATCTATAGATGCCAAATCATTTATATAAATCAGAAAAAGTGTTCGTCCCAGTATTGATCTCTGTGGAACACCGCTGTTTATATTGGCTTCCTCCGAAGGTGTGGTGGTTTTCACAATCTGACTCTTACTTGTTAGGTAAGATTCGAACCATTTATGAGGGATGCCATTGACGCCAGCGAGGCAACAAAAGAAATATGGGCAAGCATATTGAGAAAAACACGGAAAAAATTTACGAAAATAAAAACTATTAGGACTGGCATCTTGCTGCTGAAAATGTTTTGAGGGGAAATATGTGAAAAAGACCAAGAAGAAAAGGACCAGTTGCAGAAAAGAGACAGAAAGGAAGACTGATATGAAATATTCTCTCAAGAACAGGCGTCATAGTCATCAGAATTCAAAACATTTTGGTAGTGGGGGTTAGACTACTGAAATAAAGAGTGGTGGATTGGACATGAAATAATAGACCTAGGTGAGGAAATTAAAACTCGCAGTATATCTAGAGGGAGTGTGAATCATCACAAGTCATAATATGATGGCACAGGTCACTTCAAAGCTGGGATGGTAAGAAAAACAATGCCTGGGGAGGTCATCCGGTTGCACCAGCAAGAAGTCTTCGTCGAACTTGTTCGAGCTAAAGATCCTAAACACCGAGGCATAGGTTAAAATACCTTCAGAAAGGCCTCTTCTTTCGTGGGGTTCAATATATTTATTGCCATTTTCACAACTACAATATTGATATAGAATTCTTTATAGTTTACGATTCAAACTATCAAATGCGTTGTGGTGATCTGTGGTCGATTTATTGCGAAAATACTGTGACAATGATATATTATAATAATGATTTATAATCTCAATATTACAATTTCTTAAAATCACAAATCGATGGAATGATAAAAAGTAGTAACCTTTATCTGATTGTCAATCTTGCAAAAGATAAATATGTTTTCTTTCCCACTGTATAGTCTCAAGGGTGATATCTAGTTTCGCGACATGGGAAATAAGAGAACAATTGGAGAAAGTCTAGATAATCCCCTGTCACAATCGGCATAATAATTTTGAAACAAGGTGTAATAAAAAATATAGAATTGCATATTCTACAATGGAGAATGCAGTAATAATCCTTAGCGCTGTGGAAAGGGAGATGTGGATTAATTATTTATTTTATGTTTTTTATTTCGCGTTTCGCGAACTTGACGCCATTCGGTTTGTTTTATCTCTGAATGTGGGAAGCATGGGCGGACTATTATATTATTTTCTTCAAGCTTTTCTCTGAATGCAATTCCGCTCAATGGAGGGCCATTGAAAAAAATTTAATTCATAATATCACGTGGGAATATGTTTTTTGAAGAACTGTATCTTGATACCTTCACGCGGAAGGTCATGTTTATACAACTAACTCATGTTGGTAACTCTTTATATTATTATTATCATCACATACACATGATCTCCTTTTATCGGACCATTATCAGTACATACTGGCTGGAAAACTCTTCTGGTTCCGTAGCCTCAAACAAGCAGCCACTCACACCAAAATTGATGCTTTTTTTTCCTACATGAAATCGTTTTCTTTCATACTTTTATAAATAGGTATATGGTGAACCATTTCCACTTACTGAAAATTAAATAATAATGATAATAATAGACTTTATTTGCATATTATTGATAATAACAATAGTATTATATATTATTCAGGCTGGGGGTAAGATGGTGGGGTCGAACGATGATTTGCCAAACGACGACAACACTCTCTGAAGTTGAGCGGGTGTGTGAACGGATACATGCGCAACGAGGATCCAAGAAGGGGGTCGCTGGCTGCAACGAATCTGCTTCTCCTCCGTGCAGTATAAGCGTAACCTTTTAATGATGGCCTGTAAGGCATTTGATACAACATCGCAAGAGCTCATGGATAAGCCGAGTTCTTTAATGTTTTTGAAGAAGATCCCATGCATTGGCTTATCCTTATGTAGCTGCAGAAGTCTGTCACTCTCCGCAGCTTTGACGTGGGCTTTCTACTGAACGGCTTCAACGAATTCAAGACCGAGTTCATCGGCTGCACAGAAATGTTTCAATTCCTACTTTTTCGTGATCGCATACTAAGCCGAGGAGGGAATCTGAACTCCTGATGACTTTACAGGCTCCATCCAGTACCATTCTGTTATGAAGACACTCCAAACTCGAAAGTCCACGGCCTCCCTGTTGTCTGGGTGAGTATAACCGTGGAACAGACGATTTTGAAGATGCATCATTTTGCGAGTTTTCACGTCCATTTCATTACTCCAAATGAGTAAAGTAGAATCGGAACGGCAAGCATATTAGTTGCAGCAACTTTGTTCCTCCCCGAGAGTTCTGATGAACAGATCAGTCGGAGTTTATGCTGATACTTGCCGCGGAGACAGTTTTTACCAGAAGTTACCTCTTGGTTGTGGTGTGACGGGGTAACTAGCTTTCGTGCATATCTGCTTTCTATCTCTTATATTTGATTTCAAAGCTGAACTGAACTGCAAAGCTTACACAGGCGGGACATATCCATGATACTGAGGTGCTCAGAATAACAAAAAGTAATCGGTGTTCAATGCATGTACCCGATACGTTGGAAAAGATGTTATTATTGTGTTGGTCGGACCTGAAATGTACGTAGCAATGACCTTTTTCAATTCAAGAGTCATCAATTTATCAATCCCAATATATCCGCAACAATAAAACACTTTTTTTGGATTTCATCCAAGACATAATGGTTGCATTTGATGGCAAAACATGTATTATCCGGAATATATGTTTTATAGCGTACTCTAATATATATGTATATATATATATATATATATATATATATATATATATATATATATATATATATATATATATATATATATATATATATATATATATATATATATATATATATATATATATATATGTTCAGATAGGTTTCCGCGGTCAGATATTTGAAAACTAGAAGTTCGGGT
The DNA here is from genome assembly GCA_958502065.1 of Chrysolina americana. Classification (NCBI taxonomy): domain Eukaryota; kingdom Metazoa; phylum Arthropoda; class Insecta; order Coleoptera; family Chrysomelidae; genus Chrysolina; species Chrysolina americana. The sequence continues at coordinate 48,568,697 of OY293420.1, forward strand.
TGAACCGCGTCTAGAATTTGTTGAAATTCGACGTTTCGGCTCCGATTTTGGAGCCATTTTCAAGAACTGAAAAAGAAAGAAAATTAATAAATGGTTGAAAAGTAATTCTACGCTGAGGTCTCAATCTGCCTACTCCTCAGGTATAATTACGTTAGGTTTTTGTGACTTGACGTCGGGGTCTCAATCTGCCTACTCCCCATGTCTCGTCACTGGTTCTCTCTAAGGTCTCAATCTGCCTACTCCTTCGAGAGAACTGAGGAATTGTGGGTTGAGGAACTGTATTTATAGTGGACGTGGCTGTAATGGCCGTGTGCAATGTATTGGCGCGAGGTGAACTATGGGCGGGAACAGAGTTGACGCTAGATGAGCTGTGTGCGGGAACTTGGTTGGCGCTAAGTGAGCTGTGTGCGGGAACTGGAACCATTTATTAATTTTCTTTCTTTTTCAGTTCTTGAAAATGGCTCCAAAATCGGAGCCGAAACGTCGAATTTCAACAAATTCTAGACGCGGTTCAACCCGAACTTCTAGTTTTCAAATATATATATATATATATATATATATATATATCTATATATATATATATATATATATATATATATATATATATATATATCCGATTCGAAATGGTGAATTGTTCCTAACGAATAAGTACGCAAAATTGTCTCACTAGCCCATGGATTCAATTGGTGATTTTTGTATTACTATAGAAATCATACATAAATTGATTCATCAGATAAATATTGATGGTGAAAACAGGTTTCAACAGAGGTGTTCCCAAGGGTTGTGAATCATCAACAAAGATGTTCTTCTATACATCACATTTTTTACGCGCGATTCATATTTGATACATTGAAGTTGGCTTATCCATTGTGACCGTCAATGGCTCATTTCCTGTGAACCATCAATAATCACGTCACGTCGGCACAATGAATACAAGTGCTACAGCTTGTTTTGTTCCGGAGCTTATTTCCATACACAGTTAGGACTCGTGGTCACTTAGGTAACACTGAGACTTGGTATGCCTGATGTCTTATTGTCTCCTAGGAGGATCATTCAAAAAGTTGAGGCAAAATTTCATATGCTGTAGTTCTCCATATTTCCTATTGGACTCCCCATTCTTGTTCATTACGGAAGAATAACAAAGCACAGGACGGATCTGTGTCTTTCAGATTATAATCAGCTGACGGGATGTCAGCACGAAACACTTTTGGTAATGGATCTCGCCCCATTTTCCCAGGAAAGGGCATTGCCTTTTGTAACATCGAGCATCGGAATGGATTACTCCATTGGAATGGTAAAATGAATTGATTGTTTCAGAAACTGTCCAAAAAAGTTTATAATTCACAGGGAACGTTGCAAAGTTATTAAAAGAGCCTGTGAAACATTCCGTTCGCGATACCCAGATAGACCAACACCCACACTTATGACACCCTGTCGCGGCTCATTCACAATTGCAAAACACACGGGCAGTTTTGTGAAAAAGCAAAAAAAGTGAACCTGTCGTAAATAATGGAGAAAAAGAAGTTACTGTCTTGGCGTATCCAGAAAATTCCTTGGTAGGTGTTGAAAGAGATGTGAGAATACCCGTAAAGAGATTTCAGAGAATTCTAGAAAAACTTCCGTATTTATTGTCGTTAGTTCAGAATTCAGTAGCAAGTGACGATCAAAGAAGGAAAATTCTTGCAAATTCATAATATTCAAAATTCACAAAAATTTATTTGGACGGATGAGGTAAAATTTAGGAAAAAGGGGGTGTTCAATTACTAATCCACACGTATTTGGTGTTTAATTGTTTTTGCTGTATTGAGAAATTACGGTGTGCTTCTGGTGGATTTTTTCAATGGTAAGCTTATTGAAGATCGAAGGGTGATAAAAAAAATATATTTTCCATTTATCTCAGGTTAGAGATATTTCTAAATTTTAGAGAATTATTTGCATCCATTAGATTTTAATCGGAATCAGCTATGGTATCAAAACAACGGAGCTCCGCCTCATAATATTGCACCTGTGAATAACTTTTTAGACTTCTTTTTAGATCGTTCGATAGCGCACAATGGACCTCATCGATGGCATCCTCGTTTGCCAGATATCCCTCTATCAGACTTTTTTTAAAGAGGCCGTATAAAAAATAAAGTCTATGCTGCCCGATTGACAACAAAAGAAGATTGCCAGGAGAGAGTTAAACATGCATTTTGATATATGAATTCCCCGCATAACAGACATACCAGATACCATTTACTACATCTTGTTCAATTCATTGTTTGTTCCTGTGTGTGTTTTACCAATTGTGGATGACCCTCGTCTGTTTTCTACGACAGGTTTGATTTTGTTTTGCTTTTTAACAAATTGCCTTTGTGTCTTCCATTTGTGAATAATCTGCGTCATGGTATCAATAAATGAAGATTGAAACCTTCGGTGTGAATGAAATTCAAGAAATGGAAATAACCCAAAACACCAAAACAACGTCAATATCACTCGACGCGCGTTTCGCCAACAAAGTTGGCATCCTCAGGAGTTCAAAAAAGCGTACTAACTACTAATACTATCTTAATGTCGTATTCTTATTCATACCATGCATCTAAAGGCTAAATTACTCTTATTACCTAACACTATACTAAATATTTTCCCTATCGTTTACCTGATATAACCTATTTCTGCCTTTTGTTTTGGATTCAATGACAACATTCTTGGAATTAATTACTGATGAAGGAAATCATTTTTGAAACATTCTTCATATGAATAATTATTTCTTAACTCTTCTGTGAACTTGAACTTGTATGGTATTGGGCCCTTATCCGCATTCATACTATTTTTACATTTTGAAATGTCTAGACTCTCGAATGCATCGAGCATACCAAACAATCATCAAACCCATTGGTCACCTATACCTCACTAGTATGGTAGCCAAAAATTCAAAAAATTTTGGCACAAGTCAAGCTGTAGAAAGTGCAGCGGCTAGCCTGTCTGGGAATCACAGGGGCAATATTTACGTGCCCTACTGCAGCCTCAGAGGCAATGCTAAACCTTCCGCCATTGCACCTATGTGTAACGAAAGAAGCAGCAAACAGTGCCTTCAGACTGAGCCAGACAAAAAACTTAAAAGCAGGAGATCTAATCGGACACTTGAAGATTTTGGAACACCTTTCCTTAGAAGCCTTGTGTGAATCGACAGATTTCATGCCTGTTAGGTACGACTTTGAAATGCAGTTTGAAGTGGTCATAAACAGCCACCAAACTTACACAGAGAACGGACCTCACTGGGGAAGGGATGCATTAGTGCGGTACACAGATGGATCTAAGATGGACGAAAGGGTTGTGATGGGCGTTACAGGACCAAATTTCAGGCTCTCAAAACCCCTAAACCCCTTGGTAACACCCCAACCATCTTCCAAGCAGAAGTATATGCTATAGAATCATGTGTCCAGGAATGCTTCGAAAGAGACACTCGAAGGGCAGAAATCTATATACTGTCAGATAGCCAAGCAGCACTAAAAGCTCTGAGATCATACACCTGTGAGTCTAAGTTGACGTGGGACTTAAAACAATCTCTAAGACAACTGGCAGTAAACAATCAGGTCACCCTGATATGGGTGCCAGGTCACAGAGGAATTGAAGGCAACGAAGAAGCAGATTGCCTTGCCAAAGAAGGGGCAAACACACAATTTCCCAGCCCAGAATCCTTCTGTGTACTCACCAGAGCCCACTTAAGAGAAGAATTCCTACGCTGAGAAACCGTTTGAATGAAATCTCACTGGAATAAAGTGTTACGACAAAGACAAGTGAAAAGACCGCCCAAGAAAGCTAAACAGCTTCTCGAATTGGACAAGAAAGACTTGAAGATGGTAATGGGAATTCTCATTGGACACTGCCCTCTGGGGTACCCCTCGAAAATATGGGTAAATCAGAGAGAGATAGTTACCGCTACTGCGAGAACTTCGCTGGAACTGCAAAACATTTCTGTGCGAATGCCCAGCGCTTTTCTGCAGGAAGCTTAAGTTTTTGGAAGGGGCCTTCTTAACGTCCTCCGACATCAGGAACTTAGCTCCCAGGAAACTGATAAACTTCGCGGAATCCCGGACCTCGAATAGATCAAAGGTCACGCACAAAAAAACTTATAGGTCGAAGCGCTTGTGAGGCTGCACAGCCTGTACGACCGACCCCCTCACAATGTACAATGCATCGAGCAGTCTAATAATTGTCATGTACCTGTCTAATTAATTTCAAGCATGTCTCTTGAAATCGGTGGTCGTGATCCAAAGCATTTTGGGCCACACTCAATTTTTCTGGTCTCTGGAAACGGATATGAGCAATGTGCTCCTTGAACCTTACCTTGAAGGCCCTTCTAGTTTGACCCACATACTTTTCAAATGGTATCATGAGTAAACTTTGATCTATCCGGATATCGTGAAGGGAAGGTTTCAGACTTTTTCAATAACCGTGTAAAATTCTACATAAATGATTAACACATTAAATTAATGTTCATTTTTAAATTGTAAATGGGACGTGATGAAAAAGCTCACTATGCTTAAATGCAAATTATTAGCACATATTGTTTGTTGATACTTCAGTATTTGTTTCTTTTCGATTCTTCCAAAAAAGCCTAATGACAATTCAGATATCTCTTATAACCACACGAAAATGTTTGTTCATCAAGTTTCTATAAAAACCGTTTAATTTAGTTATAGGGTTGACGTAAACTTCCCGCTATTCATTGGCATAGAATCCAATGGAGTTGAGAAAAAATCTAATTGCCAATTGAAAAAAATTAAAAATTTCTGAGCAGCCCGTATAATTTTTTTGAAAAGTGTCCAAAGATTTAGGAAACTTCAGGTCTCATCCAAGCAAATAAGTTTGTTTCCAAAAATTTGTTTCTGAAGATCTGTCGAAATTTACAAAAAAAATCGAATACTTGAAAACTGGAGTCCTTTAGACATATGATGTTTCGAATAAAGTTATATTGAATTCCATCGTATATTCCAAAAATGAAATAAATCAAAGGGTGTTTCATTTAAGTAAACAAAGCTGGGATCTACTTCCGGTATAACCGGAAGTCGTAGACAACTGAAAATGTTTTAACTAAAACGAGCTCCTCGGAACAATTATTTCGTTTACAAATTTTCACAAAAATACTCCCAGTAGTTTCCCATATAACTCCAAATCAATACATATAGCTATCAACTCTCAAATACCATACCCGAGTTTCCCACTCAAGCTTACGATAATTTTCAATAAATTCTCAAAAGACGAAAGTATCACAAGAAAATAAAGTGGAAATTCCAATTTCATCTGCTTGCGGGATTCAAATACAACAAAAGATGATCACTCTCTTCTACAATTCTTTCCATTGTGATTGATGATTTCCTTTCTGGCCCTGTTATCTCGGCGCCCATGGGGGATAGAGTAATACCAGACTCATAACTCATTTTTTCAGCGAGTGCTAGTTTATCTCGGGCAGATGAAACTGACGAATGGATGAGAGGGATGGAGGCGATGAACCCACTCCCGATTAAGCTATATATTTTACTTAGCACGTAAGAACTCGAAATCGACATTTCGATCATATGAAATGTTTATACGGCATTACTTACACTTTACGAGAGATCGCTCCATCTTTTTATTGGGTTATTATTCTTCGAATGGAACAGATGAATAATTGATCCAACTTTTTAGAAATTATGGAACCATGGATATTTATTTATGCAGTTCAATGTTATCAAGAAGGTATATAAGTTTGTTGAGATGTAGGTACTTGAGGAATGCACACAAATCTTCCACGACTTTTTACAAACTCTGACGAATAAATCGAAATGAGAATCCTCATAACTTATTCATCTATTCATTTATTCACCTGATGGAGGTAGCTCAACGAACAGGCAAATCAATACCCAATAACAGGGTTACAAAATGGATTATACAATTATTGTTCTCGAAGCTATATAATGCTTAAAAATAACAGGGGATGAATGATAATAATTCATATAGTCGAAATTATAGGTCTTAATGAAAGTATGCTTTTAGGGCGACCATATAATTTCTCTATCCCTGACTAATTTTAAATATGGTGAATCGCACTAAATAGCGTCATTTCCTACTTATATACTCCGAAAACCTTCTATTTTTAAATTACCACAACTCCTTCGGAGTTAGGGTAGACATACCTGACTCCTTGGAGTTATGACGGAAAATTCACCTTCTTTCAAATCGCATCCTTTGAGCTTTTTCGTTATTGTACCTACGTGTAGTTCAAGTCGCTGCATGTAAGAATTTTTTGATGATCCGCTCACAACAAGTCCAAGAATTGAAATTGTGGATCATTTCAGTGAAACAAGGTGTTAGAAGAGTCACCATTCGTTTTATTAATTGTTGAAGAATGAAATCAACTACCATTCAACCTCCAATGGAAAACATCCCGTTATCATATCTCTAGTAAAACAGCAGTCTAGTAGAGTAACGGTTTTACCTCCTAGGAACCAATCAGTTTCCTCTGGCCCCAATAGAAGTGCTTTTTTCCGCGACGTTTATATTGATGGGAACTTGTTTTTGATAATGAAAGTTCCAGGGTAAAATTAAAAATAGCGACTAGCATACAGTCTTCGGAATCAGTCCAAAATGAGAAATGAAATTGTTAATGTGTGAAAAAAAAGAACAATATTACTTTAACTAGTAACTGATGTTAAAAACAATATTACTTTAACAAGTTAAAAACTCTCAAAAAGCTAGTAGTCTTAGTATGAAGTATAAAAATGATGTTCAGACGTCAACCTGTGTTGCTTCAAACCAGTAGTGTCAAAACTATTACGCATTTTGCATGGGGGCATATCACACCCGCTCTTCTTTATATATCAACAATCCTGGAGCCAGACCTGACCGCTTGTTGAGATAATCGAGCTCGACTCATCAACAGTGAATGACAGCATCACTCGAGATGCTCTAATAGTCTCAACAACAAGTGCTTTTTAGGTCGTAATTTTTTCGCCTTCACCGAAAATTATGATTGAGGTGTCATTCGATTCGGAATGGCATGTAGATAGTTTTTGAGAAAAGAAGGGGTGTGATTTTTCGTCAATATCTCAAAAATTATTCAGGATAATTCGAATTTGAAAAAAGATTAAAAAAGAGGAGGAAATTTCCTAATATAAGTCCCATCTCGCGGAACTCTAGGACCAACATTTATAATTTTCCCAGAGGGTTGAAAATACGCCCGAAAACGGGTACTCTTGCTTGCGCAAGCCACCTCCTCTTCGGACCTTTAATGAATAAATATTATTTAAATTTATTAATTATGAAAATTAAAAATTGAAAAAATTCAGGCGCCTGCAGGATAGATCAATGAACAATAATCCGTGGTCAAAAAATTTTTATCGCGATTTTTCAATATATTATCCATTAATGAATTAACAATTTTTTGTAGCACGAACATTAACATTGCAAGTGCGATAATTGTTAAACTATTAATCTGAGAATTTTTTTCTTTCGTGGAGCTATTTTTCAACGATAGTTTACTGTTAGAAAAATTGAAAAATTGTTAATTTTCGTTTTGTTATCAACAATTTACTAAGGTGAAAAATTATAAAGCATTATTAAAATTTGAAAAAAAAATTTGTTCTATTATTATTATTGATCCATTCCCGTATTATCGAAAGCTACTTAAAACTGATTTTTAATAATTTTTATCTCCTATTGTTTAAAAAATTGTTATAAACAAATGCGTTTTCTATGAGATAATTAATTTTTTTTTATAACACAATCTTTGATGATAATTATAATTTAAAAAAAAAGTTTAAAAAAAAAAAAAATATTGCTTGAAAATGAATTTGTTCAAAAACAATTTTTTTTACTACTTATTAGGAAAATTAAGGAACATTTTTTTCCAAATCATCATTTATCTTGGTAATTGTTATTGAAAAAAAACAATTCGATTACTATTTAAATTGTCATTGTTTATATAATAAATAATTTGTTATAAACAAATGAATTATCTCTTTGTTTTTTTTTCCACTCAAAAAAAAAACAACCATGTATTGTTTTACAACAACAAAAATTTATTTATAGTTGTTATTGAATTTTCAATTTTCCGTTATCTTTAATTTCACCACTCTGACCAGGTTGATATTATTATAACTTTTTAATTAATGGAGATACAAAGAAAAAATCTAAGAATTATTCATTCTTATTTCTTAAACAACAAATCAAGCCAAATTTTAAGCTCTGACTCAATTATTTATTTAATTTATACCATTTGTTATAACAATAATTTCTGTTGTAAAATAAAACATGGTTGTTTTTGTTTTTTAAGTAGAAAAAGATAAAAAAAAACAAAGAGTTAATTCATTTGTTAATAACAAATTGTTTATTAAATAAACAATGACAATTCAAATAATTATCGATTTTTTTTTAATATCAAATGCCAAGATAAATGATGATTAAAAATTAAAAATGGTTCCTTAATTTTCCTAATAAGTGGTAAAAAAATTGTTATTTAACAAATTCATTTTCAGCACTAACATTTAAAAAAAAAACGGTTTTTTCTAAAAAATCATAATTATCATCAAATATTATGTTATCAAAAAAAATCTTAAATTATCTCATAAACAACGAATTTGTTTATAACAATTTTTTAATCAATAAAAGAAAAAAATTATTTACAATCATTTTTAAGTAGCTTCTGATCATACGAAAACGGATCAATAATGATATTGAAATTTTTTTTTTTAATGTTTAATAAAGCTTTATAATTTTTCACCTTAGTAAATTGTTAATAACAAAACGAAAATTAAAAATTTTTTTATTTTTCCAACAGTAAACTATTCTAAGGCCTTTGAAAAATTGCTCCACGAAAGGAAAAAATTCTCAGATTAATAGTTCAACAATTACCGCACTTGAAATGTTAATGTTCGTGCTACAAAAAATTGTTAATTCATTAATGGATAATTTATTGAAAAATCACGAAAAAATTTTTTGATCACGAATTATTGTTCATTGATCTATCCTGCAGGCGTCTGAATTTTTTTAATTTTTAGTTTTAATAATTAATAAATTTAAATAATATTTATTCATTAAAGGTCCGAAGAGGAGGTGGCTTGCGCAAGCCGTAGTACCCGTTTTCGGGCGTATTTTCAACCCTCTGGGAAAATTATAAATATTGGTCCTAGAGTTCCGCAAGTTGGAAGTATTTTTTAGTAAATTTCCTCCTCTTTTTGAATATTTTTTCAAATTTCAATTACCTAGAATAGTTTTTGAAATATTGACGAAAAATCAAACTCCCTTTTTTTTCACTTAATTGTTTATAACTATTGCAATTTTTGCGAGCGGCCTTAGCATTTTCTCAAAAACTATCTACATGCCATTCCGAATCGAATGACACGTCAATCATAATTTTCGGAGAAGGCGAAAAAATGTTGACCTAAAAAGCACTTGTTGCTTAGACTATAATCACTCGGAAGAATAAACGAGAGCCATCTATGAATCATCTAGACGTGTTACCGAGAATTCCGAACTCTTTTAAGTAACGGTGACCCCCTTTGCCATCTCCCGAAAGATCTGAATAGGATCAAAATAATATTACTGCGAGTATAAATACAGGACTCTCGACCAGAGAAGGCCAGTTTATGACTGATTCGAGGAAACGGAAGAACTAGTATCCAGAAGCAAATGATCCCCAAATGAAGCAGAAAAAATGAGGTAGGGTTTTTGGGATGTTATTTTGACTGGGAATGTATATATAATGCGAAATTTTCATCGTCTCATTATGATAAAAAAGTAGACTCATCGCTAAAAGAAGTTTTTTCAGTAAAATACTGCGTTGAAGGTACCTACTTGGTAAATAATCTATTTTAACAGAATTTCCTATCGACGGTGCATGAGAACCATCTCCTTTGATTACTGGCTGACATTTGAATAGATTTCGAGGGATGAGGGATTCATCGTAACGTTTCTCAGAACCTCTAATTGGTCACCGACACTTTAACCACTTCACCAATCAAGAATGTTTTTGCATTGGTTGTACCGATGAATTGAAGTGACATGAGTGGAATTTCAAACAGCGTTTCATTTTGGCATGTACTAAAGGCTAATACCGTGTGATTGAAAAAAGATTTTTGTGCTAAGACGCATCATTTCCCTGATAGGCGATTGATTATCCTAAAAACGGGACACGTTTTGCTACATCACGGATTTAGCATAGACCGTAGGTCTGTGGAATTTTAGTATAATCACCTACAAACAAATTCCAAGAATAATACAAAATGTATTAGAATTCATTTACAATTCTTACTTGAGCATTCGTAGAATATATTATTCGGTTGTTTCCTCAGTCATCCATGTTGAACAAAATTCCCTCCAACAAGCAGCTGTTTTTTATAGAATTTTCTTCTACCTAGTTGGAAATCACGCTTCCTAGAGGCCAACACCAATACGGAGTATAATTTTCCTTGAAGGGACCATCCCCATCCCCCTAGGTCAGATCGACTTCGTTTGATGGGTAAACCATCTGCCACAATAGGCCATTAGCCGCAGTGGACTTTGAGCTTGTTGCAATACCCCCTTACTTAAAACTGAATTTAAAAAATGTGAATCGAATTTGGGATCTTTTGGATTCCGGCAAAATGCGTCAGACCACTAAGCCATTGATGAGGGTTAATTTTGATGATATTATCATTCTCGCATGTACACCTAGGAAATTTTATTGGTATAACAGCTGATGTCAATCACATATAGGATAATCGACTGACTTCACATCCAAAATTTCAAGTGTACATGACGTCTGTAATTGAATTTAAATCGAAAATAAGTTTTTGGTTTGACAGACGGGAATAAAATGTACTTATACATCCTGGCGCTGGCTGTTCACGGCTGTCGTAAGTCCAAAGATCCAATACAGGTCAGCCGTGTAGTGGCCAGGCGCACAAAACGTCACAATGAGCCGAAGACTTGGCATGGTCCAGAGGTTGCCTGTTTGGTAATAACGGGCGCAATGAGAACGATTTCAACCGCAGCAGGCTGCCACCGCTTCCGGTCTAGATTAAGAAGGAGGCAATGACAGTTTACCTGAGGATGCGGGATTCAGGAGTCTGTGTAAGCGAAGGAGCGGCGATAGGCCATTCGGAAATCGCGAAGTGGGCGGAGCAGAAGATTCCTATTTCTGCGCTCAGAGTGAAAGCACACATGATAGACTGCGATAGAACAGAGAGTTTGCTCTCACTATTCCGAGTAGAGAAGGAAACAGAGTGATGATCGAATTGTGATATATTTCAATCCATCCAGAAATTTTGCCTGACTCAAAAAACCTTGTTTTTTGTCACTAAGAGAAGAGATCAATTCATATACACGGACTGAGAAAATAAGTACAAAGAAAAATTATGTTCTAATGGAAGGGAACAGCACAGCATGAAACTATCAAATAGAATTACCAAGATTGGAACACACACTACATATACTCTGAAGAAATTAAGAAATTGAAACGCTCAAACTCATAAACGCCTAAACTGAAAGAAGCGGCGATGCCTTCATGCCATCAAATCCCTATCAAGTATGCACCATCTCCTCTTTTTTGTAAAGTCATTTGTCTTAATTCTTGTGACCGGGATGGATAAGGGCGGAGAGACATTAGACGTTTCTAGGCAACGGCATTAAAGTGAACCGAACAACGTGTACTTGCCCGTTGATAATGACAATGTGCTTCTTAGTACAAGTTTAATGGTCTTTGGGTACCTCAATTGACGTTTCGCCGAGAAATAATACACGTTGTCTCATTTTGAGCGGTTTGTAATAATAGTTTGTCTATCCAGTATTAAGGATTGAGAGAATGTCTATTTTATTTCAACTTTTCGAAATAAAGAGTATAAAATCTCCTCTTTGGAAAAATAATATATGTAAACCATGTTTGAGATTTTTTAACACAAATAAAGGTGAAATAGTGTATCTCAACGAGAACTTCGTTTGTTGTTTGGCGTATAACTGTTATTTACCGTTTACATCTATTACCTTTCGTGGAAAGAGTATTGTAGCGATCCTGGAGCCCGACCTGACCGATTATTGGGATAATCGAGGTCGGCTTGTAAACAGTGCATGCCATCCATAGGCATGTTTTTTCATTCACCGGTGGCTTCACCAATCCCCCAACTGTTTTCTCATATCATAAAAATATAATAGCGAATATCGTAGACTGGTGGATCCACCAGTGAATAAAAAAACATGCCTCATCACTCATGCTTTAATCGCATCAAAGAACAAATGAGAGCCATCTAACAAATATCTGGATAAGTCACCGAGTATTCCGAACGATCCAAATGACGACGACCTCACTCGGCGTTTCTGGAACAGAATCAAAAATATGCACGGATCGAAGCGAAATGAAAATAATTCCATAAAATATTCTTATGAAACATGAAAACAATATCTTCTCTGACCACTCGGAAATATCTGAAATATTTTTTCATGTTACAATTGAAACTATTGAAACCATATGAAAGAGGATGATGTGAGGAATACGGAGAGGACGATCAGCTCGTAAACGCCGGAAGCATCCTAATCATCTGGATGCCGGAGAGAAGTATACTTACCTAGGGGTGGAGCAACGCCACACCCACAAGGTAACCACTGTTAAAAACTCTCTCCTGTCAATCTTAGGGCAAGGCGGGATATCGACGGAAAAGCGCCGGGTAGCTGTGGTTTCCATCCCGTCGGCCCAAAGTTGCCAAAATTTGTATTTGTTTCGGGACTATTTTGGATAATCTTTATTTTATTTATTTTTCGAATTCTAGGTACTGATTGAGTCTTGAAAAAGACTCTCAGTATTGCATCCTTCTTTGTGGTAATACGAATTCTTTCTTTAGTGGGTTGTGTTTCCCACCGAAATCTCACTGAGCACAGTAAAGCCAGGCCGTAGATTTTCAGACTGAACACCAGAAACACTGATATAAAATAAAAATCGATCGAAGACTCATTGTTTCCGGACCCCCGTGGGCCATCGGAAAGTGTCCAGCTAGGTGGCTGGAAACTGGCGAAGAATCGATCATCATGCACCCCCTAAGGTTGAGGCCCGGAAGGAAGACCTCCCCTGCTTTTTATATTCTTTCGGACGGTCTCCTCCCCTTCCACCACCCCCGCTCCCAGAGCGGATCCTCATCCTGTTGATTGGCGATCAGCAGAATAAAATCTGATCGTGTGATATGGAGTGCTCAGCCTTTTTGTGCCTGAAGCTCCCTTATATCGTGACATGAGTTTAATATTAACAATGACTTTACTGTGCATGATGCCCCCCTAAAGTTGGCTGAGGGCCTGAGTCACCCGGCTGAGGGCCGGGTGGTATTGCTACTTGCTGAATTTGTGTTCCGGTCCTGTGCTCCTCTTGGTTTTCTGAAACATAAAGATATGTATTAGTCTTGTCCTTGTGCCACTTGGCGTCTCCGTAGGATCTGCTTCCGTCGAACTTCATCTGGGTTGTCATTGTCTGCCTGGTTTACAGGTCGTCTGTATTTGTCTCTGTCTCTGTCGTCTTGTTCACGTCTATTGTCGTGTAGTTCGGTCAGAAGTGGGTTTGTGTGGTTTTCGGCTCTTTCGAGCGTACTCCCTGCGCGTTGTCTTAGTGTTTTGTCGATGTAGTCCGGGTGTATGTCTAGGTCCCTGAATATAAACCTGTTGGGCATATATCTTGGGGCGTCTACTGCCATCCTCAGGCAAGCGTTGAAGAAGGTCTGTATTCTGTGTCTATAGGAGTGCGCGCACTGGCCCCATGCGGTTGATGCGTACAATACTACAGGCAGCAGAATTGTCTTGATGAGACGTAGTTTCAACTCGAGTGCCATGTTGCTCTTACGTCCGATGATAGGCCATAGTTTTTGCCTTGCGGCTTTTGCTATTGCTAGTCTGTGGGTGACGTGTCTCTGAAACGTGAGTTTCTTGTCTAGAGTTACCCCTAGGTAGACAGCTTCGTCTACCCACGGAATTCTGTCATCATTCATAGTTACATGGCCCTCGGGTGTCCTACGTCTCCTCGTGAACAGGATGGCCTTGCTCTTGTCTGGGTTGATTCCAATCTTCCAACGGTTGAACCACGGTTCTAGTATGTTAATCTGTTGTTGCAGCTTTGCTGTGACTCCTCTCTCGTGTGATGACTCCGCGAAGATTGCCGTGTCGTCTGCGTAGAGTGCGAGTTTGGTCATGGGGTTGTCGGCCAATGGCATGTCTGCTGTGAAGGTAGAGAACAGGTGTGGCGATAGTACCGCTCCCTGCGGGACTCCTGCTTCTAACCTCCTGCGGGATGAGAGTACGTTCCCAACCCTACATCTGTACTTTCGTCCTCGTATGAAGGATTGTATCAGCTTGACCATTGGTGTGGTGTATCCTGCGTCCACCAGCTTGGTGATCAGTCCGTCATGCCATACTCTGTCAAAGGCCTTGGATACGTCTAGGAAGACTGCTCCTGTAAGGTGTCCTTTTGACGTGCGGTTCCAGCTTTGGATCGTTGCATCCACTATGCGGGTCACCTGGAGTTCTGTAGAGTGCCCATGCCTGAAACCGAACTGTTCGTCTGGGAGGACGTTCAGTTCTTCAGTCATTGCCTCTAGTCGTGTCTGGATAACCCTCTCCGCTACCTTGCTCATCGCTGGTGTTAGGCTGATGGGGCGGTGGTTCTGTGGAAAACCGTGGTTCTTGTTGGGTTTTGGAATCATGATGACCGTCACTTCTTTCCAGCTAGTGGGAAAGTGTCTAAGTCTTAGTACTGCATTTATAATGCTTGTCAGTGCTGTAATCCCCTTCCTTGGCAGGTGCCCGGATTGGGATGCCGTCTGGACCCGGTGCTTTCCTGGTCTTTGCCTGTCTGATAATGTTCTTGACTTCTTCTGGAGACGTAGGCTCCAGAAGGATGTCTCTGTCGTTTGTCCGTCTTAGTCGCCTAATTGTCTGTTCGGCGTGTGCTTTTGTGTCTTCGACTTCGTCGGTGTAATCGACCTCGTTTTCACGGCATTGGCGTTCAAAGGAGTCAGCAAAAGCCTCTGCCTTATCCGCGTCCGTAAAAACCAGGCCCATCTCACCGTGGAGTGGGGGGCATGGTTTCCTCTTCCCTTGTCTAAGGGTTCTCTGCATTCTCCACAGAGAGTTGTCTTCGGCGTTGAGTTCGTCCAAGCGGTCAGCCCACTGTCGCTCTCTGAGTAGCTTCAGTTCCTCTCTCAGCTGTCGGGCTGCGAGATTGAACTGTCGCTTGTCTTCGGGCGTCAGTGTTCTTTGGTACCGCTTTTTCAGTCGTCTTCTTTGCCTGACCATCTCTCTCAGGTCTGGCGGCAGTACTCCTTGGAAGTCGAAGTTGGTCGTCTGTATGTCTTTAGAGCACCGGTCCATGGTTGTCAGTATAGCTTGTCTTAGTCCGTCGGCGGCCTCCTCCAGTTGGTGGGCCGTGTCTATTCGTGGTATGTCTATGTGGTCGTGTGCCGCCCTTGCAAAGCGCGTCCAGTCCACAATACGCTTGGTCGTTGTAGCGACCTCGGCGTCTTCCTCCCCTATTGTTAGTAGGATTGGATTGTGGTCTGACGATCCCTCGTCTAGTACTGTGATATCTACTAGTGTCGGGATGCTCTGTATAAGGGCCATGTCCGTAATGTCTGGTTGTTGGCCGTCCCTGCTCGGGTAGTGCGTGGGTTCGTAAGTTGAGGTTACTGTAATGTCTTCGAAGTCGGGTAGTAAGTTTACTGCCAAATCCCTGCCGCGTGCGTTTTCGTTACGGCAGTTCCAGTCTCTGGATTTTGCGTTGAAGTCTCCTATTGCCACCGTGGGGTGGTGGTCTGGAAATAGTTTCTCCAGGTCCGTTTTCCTCAGGTTTGGGCCTGGTGGGATGTAGACTGTGGATATCCTAATTGTCTCAACGCTTTCCATCTTCACTCCGATCGCTACCGATTCACCGAGTGAGAGACCTGGGGGGATGTACTCGTTGTACTCTAGGTCCGATTTCACTAGGAGGATTGCGCCTCCGCCCCTGGCTCGGGGGCCTGCTCTATCGTTCCTGAAGCATACGTATCCTGGCATGTTGAAGTCCGTGTTGGGGTTTAGTTTCGTCTCTTGTAGTGCCACTACGTCCGCCTTGATTCTGGAGATAAGCTCGAATAGCTCATGTTTCCGCATCGATGCGCCGTTTATGTTCCATGAACATATCTGCAGGATCTTCGGGGTTCGTACTGGCATTACTGTCCGGTAGTGTTGGCCATGGCGTGGATAACAGCCAAGATTTTGTCGAGAACCTCGGGGGTTACGTTCGACAGCGTCTGGAGTATATTCGCCTGTGTTGTATTATGTGTCTGTTTTTTGGGGCCCCACTGTGGTGGCGCCGTCTGTGGTTGCGGTTGCGGTCCTTGTCGTGGTGCTTGTCCCTGCCTTGGGGCTGTATGCGCCTGTCTTGGTGTTGTCGTATTTCCCTTGTTTTTGGGTTGCTGTGGTGCAACCCTCGGCCTTGGAAATTTCGGGCATCCCCTGTAATTTGCGGGATGAGCCCCCCCGCAGTTCGCGCACTTGGCCGGTTCCTCTCTGGCCTTCTTGCAATCGTGTGTGGCGTGGTCGCTGCCGCATTTGACGCATCTTGCCAACGAGTGGCAGCATTTCTGTGCGTGTCCAAACCACTGACACTTATAGCATTGGGACACCCTACCCCTTTGCTGCCGTTGAGCTTCTACCTTCACTTTAAGGTCTACGCACTCCGTGAGTTCAAAAATGCCACGGTAAGTCCTCGGTACTTTGACCAGGAACAGTGGCAGTGCCACTCTGGTCCTTCTCGAGGTCATTCTATGACATTCCAGAACCTCGATGTTTCGGCCTTCAAGGTCTGCTTTCACGTCCTCCGCCGCGATTGTCTCGGGGATTCCACGTATTACTACGTGAAGTGGGATCTCCTTTTTCAACTGATATGTGAAAAACTCCACACCCGTTGATTCGAAGAGCTTCGTCGCAGCTCTCCAGTCCTCCTCTGTATTGGTGAACAGGTATGTCCCGTCCTGTCTTGATTGGGCTTTGGTAAAGCCTACTCGCCTGTCTCTAAGGCTTGACGATATTTTCAGCCACTTGCTTTTGTCGCGAATGATGATCGCGGGTGGCTTTTTCGGGTCTTGTGGGTTCGTCAGATTCACCTCGTTCGCGGTGTCTTCTTCCGCCTGGGTGTGGAGGGGGGGGGTGTTGTGCTTGCCTCCGGGCATTGACTGGTGCTGGGCTGGGCTTTCACCGGCTCGCTTACCGCGACGATGCGCACAGCACGCCTTTTCGGTCGACTAACGGTTTTAAAACCGTTCGTCTCGTCGGCTTCAGAGGAGTCCGTAAGCTGCCTCTTCTTGTTTGGATCTGCCGCTTGGGAGACTTCCATCTCCTCTACCTCTGGGGGGGGGCTTGCGGTCCTGGGGGGGTTTGTGCTGGGGTCTTCGGTGTCTCCACCTGGCTGGCGTCTTGTTTTTCTGCGGGGAGGGGTTTCTTACCCCTCTTTTTCTCTTCAGAGAGGGCCGCTATCTGGTCTAGGGCACCTTGGAGTCTTGCAAGCACCTCTAATATCTGCTTGCCTTGCGCCTCGATTGTTTTGTTCTGTGTGGCAATCTGTTCCTCCTGCTGTTTTAGCTGCTGCCTGAGCAGCTTCCTCGAGTCGTCTTTCCTCTCATCTCCTTCCCTTTCCAGGGATCTTGGGGTTTTTCCCATCCTATCTTTGGACCTTCCTCGTTCTTGGAACTCGGAGGCTCTCATAAGAGCCCTGGCCGTAGCCAGCTAGTCAAAAACTAGACGTGGAATTGTCTCTTTTGGTTATCGCACTTACGTACACTATCACACACGCTGTACTTCACTACGTACTTACGTACGCACTGTCGCACTTTGCTGTTGTCACTACTGCCTATGGAGCTTCTGTATACCTGTATATACGTCTGTTCTCATCGGCTGTTGATCGAACTAGCGAAGAATCGAGCCAAAACGCTTATATTTATATGTTGGCCCGATCGGCCGAACAACGCGCCTGACCAATCAGGACGCGTGGTCGACGATGGGCGGAGCTTATTGCAGAATAGCAGAATACGAATTCTTTTATGAGATTTCTCTCGAGAAATCCGATTTTTCGAGAGAATTCTATTTAAAATCTTTACGAAACTTTCACTAAAATCAAATTTAGATATTAGTGTTTCTGGGGGACCATGACACTCCACGGCAAGTATCGACAAAGTTGCTGCAACTAATTTGCTTGTCGTTCAGATTCTACTTTACTCCTTTGGAGTGTTGAAATGGAATCAGGAAAAGCTGCGACAACTCGACGTAAAAACTCGGAAAATGATGCATCTTTATAGGAGCTTGCATCTTAGAGCTTCTGTTCCACGGTCATACTTCCCCAGACAACGGGGAGGCCGTGGACTTTTGAGCTTGGAGTGTCTAAATAACATAATGGTACTGGATAGAGCCTGTGAAGTCATTGGGAATTCAGATCCCCTTATCTGCTTCGTATGATCATGAGAAAAGAGCGATTGGAGCATTATTTGTTTTCAAGGCAGCAACCAGTGCAGCTGATGAACTCGGTCTAGTATTCGAAATTGAACAGACGAACCTAAACTCTGTCACCAAGTTGGGATACATTCAGCAGCTACACAAGGATAAGCCAATGCATGGGGTCTTCTTCAAGAACATTGAGGACCTTGGCTTATCCAGAAACCTGACCTTCGCATTTCTCAAGTCTAGTGGGCTGAAGTCGGAAACCGACAGATTCATAATAGCCCGCCTTCAACACCCTTGTCTACAGTAGTCGCGTGATGGGTATAGTGGTCCCTGACACTAGATGCAGAGCGTGTCGTGGGGTAGCTGAGACCATTATGCATTTAATGTCCTTTCAATTTCCTCTCAAACTTAAAAATCATTCAGGCTTGTCATAAAATGGCAGAAAGCTTAACCGGACGAATGCAGAAGGCCGTCATCCTTGGTTCACTCCGCTTGCTCAGGGCACATGATTCTTGGATCCAATACTTACCACTTGGTGTGGGGAGTGGATATTGGAGAAATGATCCAGCGCACCCTCCGCAAGTGTCAGAGCTTCTGAGACAGGGCTGAATGTAAAATTCCTAACGGATATAAAAAATTATTTTATTGCAAGATTATTGATAGAAGATAAGTGATAGTTATATACATACACGAAAAATAAATGGAATGTAATAACTGTGAAGTCACGAAGCGGCGCTCTTACACTCGACCTTTTTATCATAAAGCATACACTGAAAATGAACACACCCATGTTCCACATAATATTTCAGGCTTCCTGATGAAGATTTGTTCGTGGTATCACTGCGGCATTGAACAAAATTTTTTTGACTTACTTTCAAAGCTCTATGCTATCTGCATCAAATCAAAAAAATCGAACAAAATATAGAACGACAAAGAAATAATCAACAATTCATTAACACTAGATCTTAGAATGTTTATTTTCCCGGAGTTCAACGTATACATTTAAAAAATGTAGATGTCGCCCACTCCGTGGCGACTCCGAATTACTCCTGAATCCATTTACATCATTTCATCACAGTTGTTTCTTAACATTGTAATAGTGAAAGTTTTTATTGCCCAACAGTTTGTTACCCATTTACAGATCAAGTTTTTCTTTGTTACAATAAATAACGCAAATAGTAGGGGACCTAAGTTTGAACCCTGTGGAACTTTGGAGGTTGTAGATTTATTTGAGTTAAAACCATTATAAAAAACAAACTGAGATTCTCGAGTGGAATGAGATTTGAGGAATTAAAGAGCTGAAGAATTAAAACCAAAAAAATGGAGTATCAGTTATAGCAAAAACGAGCAAATAAGACTTGAACAAAACCAGGAACCCATTCGTTTGCTTCAATACAGACATACACTAAGGAATAGCAGTCAACAGAATCTCTAGTACGTGTAATTGTGAACATTTACCTCAACATCACTGATTCTGATCAATTTGTAACACCGCATATAAAGAGGTAATCTGTTTTAGTCGAACCACGTTCCCTAATCAACAGCGTATACTATTACTTGATTATATATGCATGTATATGATAGATACGCCTAGATGATATTGTGTTCTCCACATTTTCCTATTGAGGATACGTAAAACTTCCACTGTGTGCTTTAAGTTCCAAGTTGATAAGCCTGAAAAGGTTCACTGGAGGCCAAATTGTATCAACATTATAATTGAAACTGTTTGAAAGTAATACAGTTTATGCGATAATGAAGTCAGATAGGTGCCTAGTAGCAGTATTCAGACTTCATCACATCTTAACTCCAAGATTATAACACCTCATATATCAATTTGTTCTAAAGTGTCTCACTAGAGTTTCTGAAATTGAATTTTCCACTTCTAGCACGTTTTTTAATGTACTATGAACTTAGAGTTCAGTCATGCATGCTTATGACTCATCATTTTGCATATAGGTCACAGTGGAAACTCTTTTGAAAATGGAAATATATTATAACTCGAATGCTCTTTCCTTGAATAAAAACAAGACAAAAATATAACTTTGCCAAATAATCGTACATATGTTGATGATGAAACGGTGGTGAAAGCTCTTGGTTTCTACATAGATGCAGAACTTAACTTAAAAAAAACGTAATCTAGAAGCTAGTTGTTCTGTGGTATCTCAGGAAAATATCATCACTCGAGGGGTGATCAAGACGGTATAACAGATTAGGGGTGCTACTATGGGCAAATAGAGTGGCCTGCCCAGAACTATTGTTTACCAAAAAAAAATCCTAAGAACCAAGAAAATATGCCAACTCATTATTCACGGATATGAAAATTTTGACACTGCCTTATTTTTATATAATGGAGGCAATCCTTTGGGTGCACACTCACGGAAATGAAAATACTACTAGAACACAATTCTTTTTCGATTTTATTCGTTTCATCAACAAATTTCATGACAACAACACCAGAAATAAAAATTTGAACACATTACTTCTTGAAAACTATTATAAAACTATGAATCCGACTGAATTTATAATAATAACACTCCTGCATAAACACTCATGGAATGTACCCAAAGGCATAGCCTGTGCGGGTATAGGACACCTATTATTATAATTATTATTTGCCGTGGCGCTCCGAGGCGACTGACTGATGTTTTTGGTGGTGTATTTACTTTTCAGCTGTAGGAAACCCCGAAAAACCTACAGCACCACCCTGGGTGGTCGGTGCGCACTTCAAGCTAAGTCACATCACATCAATTTTGATCTCTTAGAGACTCATTTGCTTGACATATACCACAGTAATCAAACCACTGCTAAATAATTGCTGAAATCACCAAGCCTTAGCTGTAGCTTTGTGATCCACAGAAGCTCTGTATTTTCTAAAGCCCTTACTACTGCCATCAGAATTATTTTCAAGATGCTCAAAATGTGATTCGATCTTTACTGGTCTTCAGCAGTTTATTATTCTGTGGAAGACAATTTTACAATTTTGGAAACAAGGCTGACTCATCATTACTGAGTTGAAACGAATGAATGGGGTTACTTGTTGGCTGTAATTTCGGTGATGTCTGTCACATATAAAGTTATTCATACTCAATTTATATATTAGCTGTATGTACGCCTATGCTAATGTTGTTTTACTGCATTCGTGTATTTGTAATCATGATTATGAATAGGACAATGTAGTATTCTACTCCAAATATTTCATATTTGTATTTATATTTATTTATTGGTTTACTTCCATATTTATATAGTATAGTCAACAATAGCCTGTTTGGTCAACTAAATTCAGCGGTCTTGGAAAAATATTAACCAGGTGTCATTCGATTCGGAATAGCATTTAGATGATATTTGAGAAATGGAATGTTGCGATTGCAAACATTGCAAAAGTTATAAACAATTAACTGAAATGAATAAAAAGGTTTGTTTTGTGCAAAAATCAAGAAAAAATATTCAAAAAGAGGAAAAAAAAAATTTCGACTCCCGGAACTGTAGTGCCAATATTAATAATTTTCGAAAATACGGCCGATAACGGGTGCTCTGGCTTGCGCAAGTCACGCGTACGTAAGGCACTTCAATAAAAATTATTTGTACACATTAAATATAAAATTTGCGAAATAAAAAAATTCAGAGGCATACTCGATAGATAAGTGAATGAATAATTATCCATCAGAAAAAAAGAATCCCATTTTTTTCTTAGTTATGCAATAGTAAAGTAATCATTCTTTGCTGCTCGGACATCAATAGTGCAAGTGTGATATAATTGTTGAACTATAAATTTGAGATTTTTTCATCTCTTGGAGCTTATTTTGGAAGGCTTCAGAATAGATACCCATTGGAAAAAAAATGTATTGTTCTGTCTTTTATTAACAATTCACATAGTTGCAAAATAAAAAACGTATTAATCATCGAAAAAAATTTGTCTGTTTTTTTGTTATGAGAAGCTGCATGGAATGATTTTTTTTTATCTCCTAGTGTTTGAAAAAGTTTTATAAGATAATTGAAAATAATTTTTTAGAATCTTAATTTTACTATCGTTCTATATAGTTTTTTTATCTTACATAGTATTTCATCATTCTTACCTGGTTTTTTATCCTTAAAATTATCATAATTCATGAACTAATGAAGATACGATCAAAATACTTAGGGCTTATTTGATTTTCATTAGCTAAAGAACGAATGAAAAGTAAAGGTTGTTACCGATTTATTAATTGAATTTATTGCAATTGTTTATAAAAACTACTTTGAGAATTTTTCAAGAAAAAACATGGCCGGTTTTTGTTACGGTAGGTAGAATGAGAAAAAATATAAGGTAAAAATTCATTTGCTCACAACAAATTTTTCATTCAATAAATAATGAGAAATTGAATAAAATGATTTTTTTATATCGAAAAGAAAAACAAATATTGATTTTTAAAAAATGGTTCCTTATTATTAATTATAAGTGGTGAAGAATGATTGGTTATTAACAAATGTGTTTTTAAGCAATAAATATTTTTTCAGGTAACGATTTTTCAAAAAAAATATATTTTAATAACGTTATAAACAACGCATTTGTTTATAACAATTTTTAAACAACAAGAGATAAAAATTTTGAAAAATCATTTCCATGCAGCTTATGATAAACAAGAAAATGGATCACCAATAATATTTACTATTTGAAAAAAATTATTTTCCTTGATCAATTCAAGTTTGGAATTCCGCAACTACGTAAATTGTTAACAAAAAATTGAAAAATTAATTTTTTAAAATTTTTTCAACAGGGATCTATTCTGAAGCCTTTCAAGAATAGCTTCAAGGAAGGATAAAAAATCTCAAATTGATAGTTTCACTATTATCAATCACACTTCCAATTTTTATGTTCAAGCAGCAAAAAATCATTAATTAAAAAATTGCGATAATTATTTTTGTTTCCAGAAAATTATTTTTTATCGATCCCGTACCCTTCTAAATTTCTTAATTTCTTAATTGTTTTATTCAATATGTTTCAATATTTTTTATTGATGAAGTGTCCAAAGTATAAGCATAAGCCAAAGCACCCGTTTTCAGTTGTACTTCCATCCCTCTGGAAAAACAATAAATATTGGTCCTACAGTGTTTTTTGACATCTAATGTGATTATTTTTTTTCTAGTGTAATGATTTGATGTACTTTTACTGATGATGAACATATATATGTTCGAAACATGTCTAGATTAGATTGGGACCTCTAACCAGGTCTTAGTCAAATTAAATTGTTGTGGAGACGACTTCGTGTTGAATTTTTTTCAAAAAAACTTGGTCTCCCACTTTGAGTATGGATCTTACTTTCATATTTCCACAAGTAGTTAGCTTTTTACGGATCACTGCACTGGCGTAGCTAAAGGGCTTTGGGGTACAGCCCCCTCCCCAAGCTACCAGTTACTACCGTTATTTATACCATACATAACATTCCGTTGAAAAAATAGATCTGATATACTCTATGTTCAGCCCCCCTCCCAGCCCCCAAATTGAAATCGTAGCTACGCCACTAGGTCACTGCATATTTTCTAGTTATAGTTTCGAAATCGCTGCACAAGACCAAACTTCAAATCAAAAAAACGTGAACATTCACAAGAAAGTAATTCTCGTTTTTTGTTTCAGGTGTCATAACGATGCGGCGTTTTTGCCATGGACGATGATAAAATCCAATTCATGTGTTGGCGAGCAATACTGACGTTGTTGGTGTTGGCTATGGCTGGGTCCATTAGCGATGGAGCGATCTGTCCAGCTGCTTGTAAATGTCAAAATGACGTCCTGAAAACATCGTGTTCATCTGCAATGCTGGACATCGTCCCGATTCAACTCAACCCCGAGTTGCACGAACTGGATCTTTCCAATAACAGAATCGTCCAAATCCATTTTTCGTTTCCATTTTATGAAAAACTTGTCGTACTCAACTTGTCGAGTAACAAAATTAAAACGCTAGGAAACTCTAATTTCAACTTGCAGAAGAATCTAACACATCTGGATTTGAGTAGCAATCAAATTGAAAATATAACCAAGGATTCCCTGAAAGGTCTCAAAGCGCTCACACACTTAGATCTCAGAAATAACAGTTTGGAAGAATTACAGTCGGTTGCATTTCGAGAGCTGCATTCCCTATCCGTGCTCAGACTCTGTGGAAACCGTTTGGTTCATCTTGAAGGAGGTTTATTTCGGGCTGCTAAAAATTTGAAGAAACTCTATCTTGAAGATAACCAGTTTTTAGAAGTGCCAACTGCTGCTCTAGCGGATACTATGCATCTCCGATATCTATCCTTATCACGAAACTACATATTATATGTAGAGGAAGGAGACATGCCAAATTTACCAGAACTTCATACACTGCTTCTCGATAGCAATGTTATAACGGAAATTCATCCAGCTGGATTATCAAGCCTTGTCACTCTCGATCATCTGGACTTGAGTGACAACAACTTGACCTCAATGCCTACTACATCTCTCTCAAAGCTCTCCAGTCTCAGTGTGTTGAAACTAAGTGGAAATTTCATCGATGTCATACCACCTGTAGCGTTCAGAGGCTTGTTCCACCTGAAGATACTCAGAATAGATCGGTTAGATACTCTGGAACAAATTGACGCAAGAGCATTTGTAGACAATATCAATCTCGAGAAAGTGAATATGGACTACAATATAGGTATCAAGAAGCTACCAACTAGATTATTCCACGGTAACTCCAAGGTACGATATATTTCAGTTCGATACAACAGCCTCCAAACTTTCGAAGCGATCCACTTTCCTTTAGATCAGTTGCATGAGTTGAAAGTTGGCGGAAATCCTTTGAACTGCAATTGCTCGCTTGGTTGGCTTTGGCAGTTACTCCAAGAGTACAAATCAAATTCTTTGAAGCTGAATGACACCGCAGTGGATCATAAAAAGAAAAAGTCCATCTCTTTTGATCTAGTCCTCGACGAAAGCGACGTTTCCTGTGATGGACCAGAAAATTTGAGTGGAGAACTTTTATCAAGTGCTTCTAGACATCAAATGGATTGTTCTGTGGGCTGGATAGCGGCTGTTTCAGTATCTACAACTGTCATATTTATTCTCCTCGTCATAGGTGGAGTTGTCTATTGGGCCCCCAAGCGTAGATCGAAGAAAGACAAGAAAGATCTGTCACTAGAAGAAAATTTGAGAAGGGGCTTGCCCCCTCCAAACATGCATAGAAAACCGGACGCTTACGAATCAGCTCCAGTAGAAAAGTATATTTTGCCACCACCTATGATGATACATAATGAGTACCGTTCTCTGCCCTCCTGGGATCCCTATGGTGCCCCTCCAGTGAATATTTATGAGCAATTGAATGAGAACAGGGATAGACCTCACATCGTCTACGTTTAAGACATTACTCTTGGTGTAAAATAGAGTATTTTCTAGGGTTCTTCCTAAAATGTCGGGTACCAGAATAAAATGAGGAGTACAACCCGTTATGAATATGTTTATATTTTGTAAAATATATTTATAAGAACATAACATTTTAACAATTACGTTAAGTAAAGTACAGAATTATACGTTCTCTTCTAGCTCAAGTTCTGTAATAAGACACAATACAGATAAGAAGACTGATTCGTTTTAATGCATCTGTTTTGCTACTTAAAATGTGTCAAATAGCTTAATATTTATCAAAATTGCAAAATTAATGAGGCGGGCTTGTTCACAAACCTGATTACCACAATTTTGGCTCAGTTTCGTAAATAAGGAATGGTAGAGATTAATAATATCAATTCAATATGATCGAGAACTGGATTCAAAATGATGAAGAAATTAACACTTCAGAAGCAAAACCAGACTGAGATAATTTTCGCAATGGCTTATTATGAGCAAAATTCAAACTGAAATAAGTAGGTATTGAATATTTTTTTTTTGGAAATTTAAAAAGGTCTTTGAAATAATATCAACCCCTATAAGTTCCACTGAAAATTTGCCGGAAGGTTCAGAATGATCCCATGTACAGGATGTTCAGTCAAAACTGGAAAATGCGACTCTTTGGATGACACTGTAAACTGAATGAAGTGAAATTACAGAAATTATGTAAAATTTTTCTATCAGCTCATTGTTTGAATTTGTTCTTTCCGTTCATAAAATTTCAGTAACCTAGACCTAGGAAGAATACTCTGGAAGAGACCAAGAGTGTATTTTCTTAACAAAAACAAGAATGGTTATTGTTTCCTTCCTCCAAAATTTTTACAAAGTTGTATAATTATTTGTCAAGAATATGTTTCAAACCTATTCAGAAATAGATTCACAATCATCATGTTTCCTACATGATCAAATCTGAGGATATTTTGTACCCATTTTACCAGCAAAATGATTTTATGTAACGTACCCATTTCTATAGGATGTCCGGTGTCACTCGTTTCCTCTCGGGAATGTATAGATAGGGTCGATAATCTTCGAAGCCCTGGAAGGGACACCTAAAATAAAATATATATTTTTCTTCAAAATTCTAACTCGGAATTTTGTTTAAAGTTTAAAATAAAGAAAAATATTTTTTCTATACTAGGTGTCCCTTCCAGGGCTTCGTGATAATCCCCAGTATACCTCAACTTTTTTCCCTGAAGTCCTTCGTTACTAAATATGTTCTAATTTTTAGAGTAGTGAGAGAGTTCTATTTTCCTTACAGTAGTCTATTTCTATTTTTACAGTAGTCGATGAGAAAAATATATCATATGTAGTACTTTTATAACACAATACATTGAAAAATATTTGAGTCCCGTCCAATCTACAGATAAATGCAGAGTTTTGTCCACTCAAATGGACACATACTGTAGATCAACACCATCGGAATGAATTCAACAGTTATTGAACAAAAACAAGATGATATCAATAAAAGTGAATTATTTTACTTTGTAACGCAATTCCAAAGTTGT
Organism: Chrysolina americana; assembly: GCA_958502065.1. NCBI lineage: Eukaryota > Metazoa > Arthropoda > Insecta > Coleoptera > Chrysomelidae > Chrysolina > Chrysolina americana. Next base: position 48,596,015 of record OY293420.1, read on the forward strand.
AATTCGTAAAAGAGTAAGAAAACAGCTGATTCACGATCAAATTGATGGATATGTCAAAAATCTGTAGCATTCCTGAACTCGGAAAAACAGGCCTGCAACATATTTTAATCTCCTTGGATATTCTCGAATGTCGCTTAAATTTATGGACGTTATGGAGTTTTTTGCTAAAAATATGTTTTCCAGAATAACTCCATAACGGCTCAACATTGCTCCATGAAATTCAATATATCATTTGACAAAATTCAGTAGGTATACAATTTCAGTGCAATTCACAAGTTCTTAATTTGGAACAAGAGCGTACAACAAATGGGTAACCCTAATCGCCCCTACCTAACTTTCACGCTACTGAAATAATATAGATTTCGTCTTCCTTCACTAAATTCTCAATATTTTGAGATATTTTCATATTTTAGAATTGGCATAGATCAATATCAACGGTTTGAAAATATTTGGATTCGAGTAAGTGCGTGCGTATATAATAATATAGATACTCTTCTGTCGTGGCCACACATAGCGCTTTATACGCTATGTTTGCGATGCTATCCAAATATAGCTAGCAGTATTTCAAATGTATCCGCGGCCACACAGCCATTCGTAAGCTATATTCGCGGTGGAAGCCACGTCGCCTCGTGTTTGAATGTCGGCTATATTTTAGAAATGTTGCTAGCGTCCGCACTTCTAGTATTGCCCAAAATTATATATGTTATAGGTACATATGTTGAAAAATTTGTTTTATTTTAAAATACGGAAACACTCTTCAAATTTGTATTCATCCTCCAGAAACTTGTCTGTGAAATGAAGGAATTGGTCGAAATCATGTATCATCCTGTTTGGATCGTGAACACATTGATTACATTAAAAGTAATTCGTCTTCAATATCACTTCCATCCGTGTAAGTAGCAAATCTAACATAGCACATGGTGTGGCCTCGGCATTCGTTGATTATGTTATTCAAAGTTGCTGTGTTATTTGTTTCAAACATCAGTGAATTTCCGTAAAAAATCTCCGCAATAATAGATTTCAACAGTTTATCAGTTATTTCAATTTGTATAGGAATACAGGGTGTATATTAATTACTTGTTCAAACTTCGAAGGGCAAATCTTTGACTAATTTCAAGATAAAAAAAGTTCATATGAATATGTGTCCGCAAATGTTTCGTTTCAGAGATGCAGGGTGTTGAAGTTGAAATTTTATTTGCTATTATTTTGAATTACTTTTGCAAAAAATATTTTTTTCCAAACTTGGGAAACGGTTTTATGTGAGGTAAAAAAAAAAAAATTGGTATTCATTTTCACGTAGCACTGCGTACGCTATCATCATTCATTTTAATTTGCCTAACTTTTTTGATAGTACACTTTCGGGAATTTTAATATTTAAATCTCTTTCCTACACCTTTCCTGAGCAAAAAAGGACTACATGCTCAACAACGCTATGGACATCCGTTTTTGGGAAATTTGCAAGATAAAGTTGCTCCGAAGTTGACAAAAACTGAGTATGTGATAGATATCACTGAAATTACTTTTTTTTCATCAAGATGCTTCGAAAAATTATCATGCAGAAATTTGCAAATTTCTTAAAAACGGTTTCTCTCAGCACAGTTGATTAGGTATAATAAGAAAAAGTGTAGGAATAAGATTTAAATATAAACATTCCCAAAAGTTGACTGTCAAAAAGTTAGGGCAAACTAAAATAAATAATGATAGCGTACTCAGCTCCCTCTAAGTTTTACACACAAAAAATTACTAAATTTTTATTTTCCACCTCAAAAAACCCATCTCACCAAATTTCGTTCCAAACATGGATTTTTCGTTCAAAACATGGATTTTCTGCAAGAATTATTCAAAGTATGAACTTTTTATTTTGAAATTGGTCAAAGATTAACCCTTCGAAATTTGTATATGTACAATAAACACCCTGTTTTGCATGATAAAGAAACTCTTTGATGATTTTTATGTTATAATTGAAGACCTAAGTGGATGTAGGTGATAAGTCACAAAAATGATATTCAGAGAAAAACGGCATTGGAGAGTGATAAAGTAATGCCAGCTAGTCACATAACACCTTCATCCATTTTTAAAGTTGAAGAATTTCCTTGGATGTTCATGAATGATGACGCCTCAAATACATATGGACTTAACACCTTCATCCACGCAAATATCTCAATTTTCAGCAAAATGTTGCTTAACACTTTCATCCACTTATGTCTTCAATTTTTTTTTCGGGAATCGGAGGATTTTGATATTTTGAAAGTATTTCGCTCAGTTATACTACACTTTTGCTCATTTCATCATATTGATAATTTGGTGGACATCGTGTTTCAGAAAATCACAGGATGGTAAAATACCATTCCTAATCTTTTTTTTTTTAATTCAACATTCAAGTAAATACAATACATTTGAAATTTTACTCAAACTTACTTTTATCTAAAAAAAATATTGAGAATTGAGAAAAAGAGGAAATAATCGATATCTTTCCAGTGGCGTGAAAGTTGGGGAGGAGCGACTAGGAGTACCTGCCGTACGCTCCTGTGTTAAGACCTGCGATTTGCATTGATATTTTAAACTGACTGCAATAAAATGACATACGCAGTTATTACAGAAAAAAAAACACTTTCAACACCCCAGCAACTTGATTAATACTTGTCTTGGAGATGTTCATTGAAATATGTATCTAATACTAAAATGAAGTTAAGATTCTGTCAACGGAGTTTGTCCCTCTTTCTCAAGAATACATAAAACATGTTGAGAATGTTGAACATCCCGAAGTGATTGAAATCAGTTGATGTCAATGTGAATCTGATGTTCGAGGCAACAGCAGTTTTCAAACAGATGAAATCATCAATTGGATAACTAAGAATTCTCTATCCTTATCGCTATCCTTTCCCAGGTGGATTTCTTGTTAGCCACATGAAAAGGCATTAGAAATTTGAATCCTCACTTTGTAGTTTGTAACCATTAGAAAGAGGTGTTGGAAAAGTTTTTCCCTCAAGCTCACATAAGAACTGCAGCTATTAAATGAACAAGGAAGACCTTGGCATATATGAGAAACTGATTTATGTTTTCCATGAGACAGGTGAACAGAAATGAGTTCATAAAAAAATACCTATATTGCCATAGATATTAAATCTATTCTTATTGAACAATGAGAAGTACCAAATTTATTGAAACTTCCCAGACATAATAATAGTCCTGATGTACTCATCTTTGACCACCAAAGAAAGATAATTTCAGTCCTAAGAAAGAAGAAAAAACAAACCAAATTCCGCTAGGCTCTCCCCAAACTTCGAAGTTTTTGAGCTTATGTCAGCTTGCTGTTACCTAATTCTAAAAGATTTCGACCATTGGTTGTGGGAACTAATAATTGAATTGATATAACCAGCAAGCTTTTCAGCCGTTTCATGGGCATATTCAAGCAGTTCAAGGGAAAGGGCTCGAATTCGAGTGGTTGAACTTATGCAAGATACAATCTTATGAGAAGCAGGAGAATTGGATCTCGAATACAGATGTTGAAGTGTTTTCTATAATTATTTCATACCCGCAGTAGACGATTTCTGTCAGTCGTTATGTTGGGTTATTTTTTCGAAACATCCATTTGAAAATATCAAAAATATGCTGAAATACTGAAATCATCCACTGATAGAGCCACAACAACATAATCTAAATGATTATCTCATCTGGGATCACTTGATATCAATGGAAACTGCATAGAGAGTTGCAATATCTTTTATGGGAGAAATGAGGCGGAACTACTACTGAGACGAGAGATATAGTTGTTGATGCAAAGAATAATGTCACGATTGGTAACGAAATAATGATTACTTTGAAAAAATCATTTTGATAGGAACAAACCCATTGTTCGAGAAGTAATGAGGATTCGGGATGGGGACTTATCCTCACAAATTGAGAATGGAATGCATTAATCATTTCAGACACTCCCGCATCCTTCATTACCTAGATGTTCGTTGAAACACTTGCTTAGCAACAGAAGTAATAAGTTTCAACCGCTGTCATTTAATTTTGGGTAGAAATGTCTGAGAGCCCAATGATGACACAGTTCTGAACATAATTCCCAGTATCAATTATCAGAGAATAAAAAATTTCGTATCGGAGCCCAGTAGTATTTACAAGATCAGTAGCAGACTTTGTGCATGTCAGTCGTATTTCACTCCTCAGGCTCTGATACGAAGTAGGACAGTCTATATTTTAGAGTCGGGCCTTTCTCAGAAGTTCCTACAGTTTTAGAGAGCGGATGAAATTATTGGCCCTCTGTTAATCTCATTCTCATACCATTTTCCATAATATACATCTCAAAGCACAAGAAATCTTTTGAAACCTTTTGCCAACTCCAACCAAAATAGGGCGACTTCTAACACTAAACAGAGGAATATGTTCTCTATGTGAAATATCTTCAATTACGCTGGCAGAATAAAATCATTCAATTGACATTGAGATAGTATTCATTATTTTTCCCATGGGTGTTTGATTTATTTCGAAAATGAATGGAGTACGTAGGAGATTAAGATTTGTTCAGTTAACGCTGAGCCCATTTTAAGAGACAAAATGCTATCAAAATGAACAGAGAAGTGATGGACAAAAATATATATTTAGCAGATACATTCCTTCACTCTCATCTTTATGAGTGTCGGAATGCCGTGAATCTATTTTGGTAAGATTTTGCGTGATTATATTTATTCTTGTTTCTTCGGTCTATCTGTTCTGTTGAAGGCGTGAATTACGGTAGAGTGTATGTTTATTTTTTAAGTTATGTGTATATTTCAGTCTTTTGTAGGAAATTGAAAATAGTAGAAAATTTAATAGAATCCAATTGACAAAAACTTAAGCAATAAAATCTGTCCATCTGACGGTAATGCAAAATTTTTAAAAGTGAGAGAATGAATTTTATTTTCTGTTTTCTTATATATCATACCTACTTACAAGGAGTTGTCAATGTGCTGAAAGATACAGGACCATATTTATTAAAATGTAATTATTCCAATAAGGAGAAAAGAAATTTTACACTCACATGCATTGTATTTTGTTATAGATTTCAATCAAAATACCTACCCATCATTGAGTTAAAAATATATTATAACTAACTACAACTCGTCCTTTATTACACCTGTATTCATTCTATAAATAATACTGAGTATTATTTCTTCATGTTAAATACTGTTTATTGAATTATAACAAATAAAGATATATAAATGTAACGATTCTTTTATTAATCATAGTATTTTCAGCAAGTACATGGAATCACCTATTTTCTGCAGAAAAAACACCTATAGTAAGTATAAGTTAATTTTGAAAGGATGGATTACTGATGATCCACTTCCTCACCATTCAAGGTTGGGTATGAGTAGCGAGGTTTTCTCATTTGCTGTTTAACATTTTTGAGTTGTCTGATACCTGTTTTTGTTTTGAGTTTTGATTATCATTGCTTTTACCTGGGAAAGGTTTTGTTTTGATCTCTCTGATTACTTGCCTCCATGTTCTGCTCAGATTGAGGCCTTCTTCCTTTCCATTAAAATTTTTCTGGTGTTTTTGAATTTCAATAGCCGCTCTGAAAATTTGCGGGTATTACCCTCAGGTACTGGTTAGGCCTTTGAGTATAATCTACGAGTATTTATGGATTTTCAATTCAATACGTCTCAAATGATCAACCTTTAGAAATATTTGATAAGCAGCTGGAATGATAATTATTCAAAACAGAGTTATTATTCAGGCTGTGACTATTAATTGGGAGGACCCTTCAACCGCCGTATCAGTATTACGTCGCTTCTCGAGAAGACAAAATCCACACTGAAGATGCTCACCGCCATTGTGAGCGAAACGTCCATAGAAACCGCCTCCACGGAGGTGAACCGACCACGGCCCCAAAGCTCGAAAACCATAGTTCTTGATTAAGAATTTCTTTATTTCAATAAGAGTGAACTTGACGAAAAAATAATGTATTCAACTCGTATATTAAAATGCGATTATAAATCTCGAACATTAACGTGCTCGCTTCGCTCTCGCGTTTAAATATCTCGATCATTGATCGCAAACATTAATATACTAGTTGATTGAATAACTATCACAAATTGATCCAACCTAAATACAGAAGTAAACATTCCGTTTCTTAGGAATCCTGATGGTTCCTTTGGCTTTAGACTCAGTTGAAATTTTGGCGGACTCCTTCACTAGCTCCTTCACCATTGAGTCCCGAAATGACCAATTAACCTATATTCTTGCAGAATGATTGGGAGACAGACTGAACCATATAAAATTTAGTCAAGAGAAGGTAACAAACTCTAGGTGTTGGCCGTTGAAACTTCTGCTTGTATTGGATCAGGTTTGAGACCAGAGGCAGAAAATGTTATCCCTACAAGCTAGAATACAGGTAATAAGATAATTGAAGTTACGAAAAGTGTGTCTGAATTGAAATTACAGTACAGAAATCCATCTCTCTAATCATCTCTTTCACATCATTTCAAGAGGCAATTATAGTTTCGGGTGTTTTTGTCCCTACATTAATTCAAAATATAGTAGAATAGGGGCTGAAAATAGTAGAATTTGTCACTAAATATGCCCCATAAGGGTAAGAACTAAAAGCGTAGCAATAAGTAAATTAAATAATTGCATGAAGCTCTAGAGGCAAAGGTGTTCAACACTGGAACATAATATAATAATAATAATACTCCCTTATATACACTTATAGAGTGTACCCAAAGGCTTAGCCTTGCGGATAGAGGACGGCTATTATTATTTATCGTGTGTCTACGGGACGACTTATGAAGCCGTAAGAGCATAGATGTCGAACAAAATGCATGACTGTGTAAAGCAGTAATAATCCGGAAAGCAAAGAGAAATAATTTTGGATGAGAAATTACAAGCATATTTTAGAATACAAGGAAAGTATTGCGACTACAGTAGGGCTCCTCAAGAAAGAGGGCAAAACCCACAAAGAAGAGTGTGAGGCTAGAGGTCCCTGAGAGGAGGTCCAAAAGGTCTAAGCCGTCGTAGATACACCAAAATCACTGGAGCCGAAATAATCATATGGGCAATAGGCTGATTCTGCTCTACTCAGAAAATACTAGATGTGCTAATACTACATCTGTATAAAATCTTCAGGACCTACCTATAGCCTGAGAATACAAACCAACAATATTCCAGGGAGTAAAAGTAGTCTTCTTGCCAAAAATAGGCAAATTACTAGACCTCACACACGTACTTTACAGACCTAGTAACCCATCTTATTTCCAAATAAAAATCCTCGAAAGGCAACAGGGTACGTTCACAAACACAAAGAGGGCTAAACAGAATAGAATGATGCCAGCAAAAGCAACTCTCAGTTAATGCCCAGAAAACTACTGTCACAAGTTCCACTGGGAAAAGGGTACTCAGGGGTCTGAATCCACCAGTACTGGGGTGGAGATTCCATTCACAATGGAAGTCGCTTATATGGAATCCCAACATCGACAAGACGGCACCTAAGGCTAAATTGGCCTCAAGGACTTGTAGAATGTACGGTAAGAATTTGGGTTAAAAAATACCCTAGGAAACGAGGGTGTAGGAGTATGATGGCATATGGGTGGTGGATCAAGATACAACAGTCAGGAACGATTAGAGTGGCAGCCTTAGGCTCGCGTGCCTGAGTGTTACCGGTGCCATGCAAGCAACCCAGAAGGCAGCTTAGTGGTTTATACTGGATCTTCCAACATTGTTGACTGGGTGAAATCTTATATGGAAAATCAAAAAATAATAGTAAAATGCAACGGTGTGAGATCCAATGCATATACTGTGCATTTGGCACATTATACTATATTCACAATTCAATGATCAAATGAATGAATATTGGGAACTTTTGGTGTGAATAAAATTCAAGAAATGGAAACTACCCAAGACGCCAAAACAACTCACATGACTTTATTCTCGATAAAGTGTTGCCTACAAGATTCTCTATAATCTATTTCATAGATTAGGCGCAACACCCATTTTTGGCAAACAAGAATTTTGTTGAGTTTTGTGGAGCAACCCCAAACAGCAATATTGTAAGAGATATGGGAACAACCGCAAAGTAAACATTTTAAAGTTGGGCTTTGGTAAAATTGGACCTCAACTGTCTGATTGCATAATACCCACTGTCAACTTTCTTACGTACATGGTTTATACCTGACTCCCAGGTCGTGTTACCATTATTTTTGATAAAAAGAGTATTGCATATCCTTATAAAACCGATAACTTTTTTAGTTGATCTTTCATTTTCAAAAGGCAGATTCCCGATATCCCTCATAGTGGGAAAAGTACCTCCCTTGCCTTAGAATTAAAGTTATCAACTATTGAAAATTTTAGACCAATTACTGTACCTCACAGCTTCCCCAAATTTTTTTAATATGCTCTCCTTGACCGCCTGAATGACTTTCTTGTATCTCACAAAATTTTGATATCCATGCAGCATGGCTTTCGCTCTGGAAAACCAACACAAACTGCTTTACTTACCTTCTATGAAAACCTGATGGCATTTATAGAGACAGGCGAGTGTCCTGCTGCAATTATGTGCGATCTGAGTAGGGCTTTTGTATGCGTCAATCATCCAAAATTAGTGTATATGCTAGAATGTTATAGCCTGAGAGGAAATTCACATGCCTGGGTATTCTCATTTTTCAACAATAGAAACGAATGTATATCAATGACATTCCATCAGGGGGATGTCAGATCAGAAATGAAACTGGTCAGGACGGGTGTGCCTCAGGGATCCATCTTGGGGCCTGTTTTGTTTCTCTAATACATCAACAACATCGATAAAGAACTATCTTACTTATTCGTTATTTACCGCCTTTGCAGAAGATAGTATTTTGATATCAGATAAGCGAACAGACAAATGTACGGATATCTTGAACCCAACTTCTGGATACTTCAACAGGCAGGATCTATTTTTCAACGCTAAGAAAACTCAGGTCATTCGTTTTAATAATTATCAGAATAAAACCGAAGCACTCCAATTGAATGTCAATGATACCACCTAACAAAGCCATAATGCAGTTAAATTCTTGGGTATGCAAATGGATGAATTTTTGAATTGGATTCCACACTGTTACCAGCTGGTTTCCAAATTGTGCTGTCTAACATATCTTTTTATAGGAATCTGAGAGTAGTTATGAATAAAAAAACAACTCATCAGTGAATTTTATGCTCAAGTTGAGTCTAAGTTGCTCTATGGTGTATGCTTGTGGGGCAACTCAACAATGAGTAGAAACGTCATTATTGAACGGAAGGCTATTTTACGATATAGGTAGGTATATCCAATACTACGGGACGAAGTTCCCCTATCTACGCCGCTGAGAGATCCATAAAAAAACAAATCGCATACAAATGTGTTGACGCCGCGCCACAGGTATTTAGGTAATCAAGCAGTTCTAAGAAGTGATTATTTGGACGGCTTTCTGTACCGAGTTGGCATAAATGGACTATATAAAGAGATTTCACTGGGATTAAGAGGAAGAAGATTATGAAGAAGTGAAAAGCAGTTTTTGAAGAAGTATAGAAGTGTTTGGAATATTTAGTTAGTTGTATTGTTGTATAGATCTAAGTGTTTAATTAGTCAGTGAAGTAGTTGTATGTTTTTTTATTATTTTATTTTATTAGCAAAAACTTAACAACCAACTTTTCATTCTGAATAGCGACATTCATGTCAGAAACGAATGATACATGTCAAAGCTGCAGAATACAAAACTACTGAAAACTCCCCTAAATGCATTGGGCCTAAAATGTCTAAGCATCTGCCAAAAATTATCAATAGAGCAGAAAATATCAGGATATTAGAAAAACACTCCGATCAAATAACACATCCCAGATGAGTAACTCGCCGCACACGCGTTAAAATTTGTGTGTAAGGAACATCTTTCCCCAACGGCAGTGTCGTGCGTTGTTAACAGAAATATTGAGGTTCAATAAAATAGAAATAATGGAAACCCAATATGGAATGGAAACGTGAAATTATGATGGAATAATCTCCACAGGATTTTGAAAACAGCCTACATGTTTTTTCATAATTCATTCATTTTACTCTTTTCCAATTCGGTTTCTCTTTCTCGATAGTTACGACACTGGTAGCTTACCTATGAACTGACATATTTTGATTTCCAGCTTCAAATGGTCTTTTACACATTTCACAATGCTTTACCATTGCTTAATAATAAAAACTAACGATAGTTTAACACAAATTAACTCAGAATTTGCTCTTACAGTATTTTTGGGTTTTGGTTGCCATGAATATACCCGAAACTTCCGAATTCAAATCTAGCTGACGTGCTTATTGTATCCTTAAAAAATTTCGACATGGCAATAATGTCATGATTTGAGGGATGAAAAGATGTTACCTTCAGTTCTATTTGAGTAATACTCATCTAGGTTGTGTTACTTGATCGGAGGAAAAACAGCTCTGAAGTCGCCTTTGTTGATCAATTGTTTTTATACATTCAATGAGTTTTTATCTGATCCACTCAGCTGAGTTTGTGTCATACTGTTTTATTTAGCATTAGTTTTAAGTTAGATATAAGTGTTGACTATTTCTACACAAAATGAAAATATTTATCATTTTGAGGAGAATAAAGAATTGATTGATTGATTGAGGTACTGAGTGACTGAGACTAAGAAGCATACGTCCAGAGTGGGACAAAATATAAATTGTGAAATCGCTCCAGCTGTTTCCAATGATGCGCTTACAAACATACAAACATCTTATTTATATTGTAGTAAAACTGCACTAACTAATTTTCCTAGTTTATTTAAAACACTATTTACAACAATTATTCACTAAAACATTACTTCACTATTTTATTTCTACGGTGTCAGTCTCTATCTGCGAACGTCCTTGACGTCAGCTTGACAATTGGCCCAGTAGAACCGTTGCCTAACTTTCTGGAGGGTCTTCGTAACTGTAACTGTAACTAACTCTGAACTCTGACTGTCCCCCAGCGGTTATATAGTCGCAAGCAGGTTCCATCAACGGCTCTCTCGATTATTCTGGAGTATAGAACATTTCATCTAGATGGCTCTTCGAACAGTATCGAATTGATCGATTTTATTCCAGCTTTTTCTCGGCGATAGGCCAGCAGATATGATGTTGTAGTTGAACGAGGGTGCATAATTAATTAGATCACGGACGGTCTCGGGGTCGATCTCGGGGTCGATCTCGAAATCGTTACAATATTCATGCAGATTTTCAACGATTTGAAAACGGTGGCGATTTTTCTCAAAACGGCACGCGCTAAGATAAAGTTGATATACAGGGTATTCCACATTCGATGGCCTATCAGACGTTTCTGGAGAACGGAACGACAGATCATTTTAAACATTTGTCGACATGGATAATCAAACATGCTCCACCCGTCTAAAATATTGTCATCAGTACAGTATTACCAGTTGTATCAGAAAGTAATAGCTTCTTTGTCATTTCAAACGGAACTCCCCATATATTATATAATATTTGAAATTCTTGTAGAATTCTTCACAACATTCCCAGATAATTTCCTATACCTATTTGTAACGGTTTTCGACATAAAAATTATTTCGTCAAATTTTTGTGTAAAACCTGATCATTGAAGAATTACATTTATTTCATTATGCAAATGTACAAAATATTGAAATTTGAGTCATAGCTGCAAAAGGCCATTAGGTATTCTGTCGATGAACTGGATCTCAGTTTCATCATACAGGGAAGCTCTGAAGTAACTTCCATTTGGGTAATTATGAAAATGAGTGAAACTCGTTTTTTTAAATGGAACACCCTGTATAGTATCTTATTTTCAAATTCAACTAACCAGTTTGAATGAGTTTTATCGACTATGACCTATACCTATCTCTTATCGTTTATGAAATATAATTAATTTTAATCCAGAAATAAAAATCTAGGGGACTGGGATCTGAACAGTGAGTTCTCTGCTCACTTCACGTGTTCAATATCCAGGAGCCCCATTCAACTGATACAGTTATAATATAAGTTCAGAGGTGAATGGTCCCAGACGTCACTCACCGTTGTTCTCAGAATATCCAAATATTTTTTGTAATTAATTTTTTCATATGAATGCAAATTGAAAGTTCATCAACACACACATTGAAACACATTGAAACTAAATTTTTGTTGAAATCCCCTTCCTCTAATGAAATGAGGGTTTTCTGATGCCCAGAAATGGTTAATCCGGCAATTCAATATTCCCTCAAGTGAGAATTTTGATTCATCTGTCCATATAATTTATTTCAAGATGTTGAAATCTTCATATGTTCTTGCTAGTAGCATTTCGCAAAATTCTACAGGTTTTACTTGATCATCTCTCTGTAAAGCTTTGCATGCTGACAACTGTGAGTGAATTCCTTGACAATTTACCTCTAAATATATATTATAATTGCAAAGAGTGATAAGTGTGAGCTACTGAGTTTTTGTTTTTTCAGTATCAACTGTGTTACGATTGTGGAGTAAATTTTGTAATATTATCTCTTGTGTAGAATGAATTTAACCAATTTAATTTTTCATTATTCAACATAATCATAGTTATCATACACCTAATATGAAGGAAGGTTCATGCATTTCGTCACACCTTTCTCAAAAAAGATGAAGCACTTATTTGTTATTTGATAGATTTTTCACCAGATTTTATGCTTGAATTTTTATACTTGCACATACCTCAAAAATTATGAAATTATTTATATATCTTATAAACGGTAAAAAAGATATGACATCGTCGATAAAACTTATCCAAACTGGTTAGTTGAGTTCAAGAATAATATAATATACAGGGTGTTTCATTTGAAAAAACTGAGTTTTAGTCATTTTCATAAGTCCCCGAAAGGAAGTTACTTCTGAGCCTCCCTGTAAGATGAAACTGTTATGCAGTTCAACGACAGAATGGCCTTATGCAGCTATGGCCCAAATTTCAATATTTTGTAAATTTGCATTGTGAAAAAATTGTAATTTTTCAATGGTCAGGTTTCGTACAAAAAATGGACAAAATAATTTTTATCTCGAAATCCGTCACAGATAGGTATAGGGTATTATCTGGGAAAGTTGTAAGGAATTCTACAAGAAAATAACAAACTACCTACCTAGCTACTACTTTCTGATACAAGTGGTAACACTGTATTGATAGAAACATTTCCAACGGGTAGAGCAAGTTTGATTATCCATGCCCACACATTTTTAAAAGTATCTGTCATTCCGTACAGAAACGTCTAATAGTCCATCGAATGTGGAACACCCTGTATAATCTGCATCCTCAAAGCAGCGATCTACTTTATTTCCCTCTGTCTCATCTCAACGCTGAAATTCCCTTTTTCTATGAAGTTAGTTCTGAGTTTTGTAAAGCCGGGAACAGACATGCGGTATTCGACATATCGCGATTATTCGCTATTCGCCGAACAACTAGGTAAACAAAATTTGTATTAGGCAAGCAGGGCAGACACACATGCGGCGTATTTGCCAAATATCGTATCGACAGCAATTGCAAATATTTGTCTCCTTTGACTCGGCCTAAAATACCGACAGACGATGGGAAAACACCGAATAACAGCGAATGGCGAATATTCGCCACGAGCAACCCTTTAATACGTTGATTTGAAAGTTTGGGATTATAAAGCAGCGTCGAACTATTTACCACGTTTTGTGAATAGTATAAATCGCCCTGTACTCTGTACCTCGTCGGAACAAGCAGGCTCGCTGCATTCCGAATCACTCCGAATGTTGTCGAACATCATTCGATCGATAATCTTGAATAGGTCAGTACGTACAGTTCATACAGGACAGACGACGTAATATTTGGTTAGTGCTGTGTAATATTTACAAAATATGCACTTGAATTTGGTTGTGATTCGTTGATTGGAAGAAAAGGTAAGGACTTTGTATTCAAGTGAACACAGTGTAGCAGAGTGTCGTGAGTGTTAACTCTCACCGACAGCGTTTGTTATTTGTTTCCAACCAAACAGTAGAAGTACTGACAAAACAATATGCGCACGCATTACTGTAGAAAGGCGGCCTTTTCAAATAGACACAGTAACCTATATTTTTAAATGTGCTATGCCTACCTACCATGGGCAAGAAATATCTGAACTGTGTGATATCGTGCATTTAATGAATTTACACTGAAAAATTTGTTGTTATAATAACAGGATATTATTATGATATTTTCACCCTTCACCCTGCAGCTAGTATCTAGCTGCAGGCTGTGCATGTGTTTATTGCTCTTGTTATATACCTACATAGGTGGGTACCTACTTTATTCCATATCATATTTTGTAGTTGGGTAGGTACATAAGACACATACAGTGCGGTCCATAGGTGTGGAATAAAACCATTTTAGTGTTATGTATTTTTTAAACCTAAAACAGATCGATTTTTAGGTATTCTCAATTTGACAATATTTTAATGTATGAAAATAATACCCTCTTGCACCTCCTCTGAATTGAGAGCACCGACCAAAAAATTTTTAATGAGAGGGGTCGAAAGGGATTTTGTTCAGCAATGAGTTTTTAAAATTTGGTGCAATCATAACAGAAAATTCATTTCGAAAATGTACAATTTGATACTGTAGAATGAAGAAAATTTATTTTTAGCGTTATTATTATAGGTAAGTTGTTTTGAAAAACCTGAAACAGGTGGATTTCAATTCTCAGTCTGACAATTTACAGTATGATCATATTAAACCTCTTCTTCCACCGCTTCTGAATTATGAGCACTCCCTCAAACATTTTAAATGAGAAATGGGTCGTGTGGCACCATTCACTTCTTAACTCATAAGGCGATCTTGTAATTTTCGTACAACATTTTGTTGTACCTCAGGTGTTAATTTGTTAATTTCTTCCGTTATCTTAACTTAACTTAAATGTCTGGTCTATTGAAATATATTTTTGTTTTTGAGTAACCCCATGAGAAGCATACAGGTATTTTCTTTACTGCTTCGTTGAAAACACCAAAAAATTATTCATTGTCAAATGTCAATCTCGTAACCGGTGTGAAGTTAGCAGCCACTTTGCGGTTGTTTTTATCTAGCAGCCAATTTGCCAGTGGCGTCGGGTGTAGAATTAAGTTATGCTTTCGATCCGAATAAAATTCAATTTCTGTGTATAAACTATTGAAAAGCCGATAATGATATACCGAGAGATGGTTGATTTGCATGTCGTCCAAGCGGCAGTTTATATTTGAAAAATCGTCCTAAAATATCCCTCGGAAATTTATATTTTCTGTATATAGACTAGCAAAAAGCCCGAGAATGATTTACCGAGAGATGGTTGATTTGCAGGCTGTCTAAGGGGCAGCTTACACTTGTTGATTTTTGGAAAATCATTATGAAACATCCCTCAGACATCTATAGCCAAGTTCATTTTCTGTATATAGACTACTGAAAAGCCCAAAAATGATATACCAAGAGATGATTAATTTGCAAGCCGTCCGAGGAGCAGTTTATACTTGTCTATTTTTGAAAAATCAACCTGAAACTTCCCTCACAAATCTTTAGCCAAGTTCATTTTCTGTATATAGACTACTGAAAAGCCCGAGAATGATATACCGGAGACATGGTTGATTTGCAGGTCGTCCAAGGGGCAGTATATACTTGTCGATTTTTCAAAAATCATCCTAAAACATCACTCAGAAATTTTCAGCCAAGTTCATTTTCTGTATATAGACTAATAAAAAGCTCAGGAATGATTTACCGAGAGATGGTTGATTTGCAGGCTGTCTAAGGGGCAGTTTACACTTGTTGATTTTTAGAAAATAATTCTGAAACATCCCTCAGAGATCTTAAGCCAAGTTCATTTTCTGTTTATAGACTTCTGAAAAGCCCGAGAATGATATACCAAGAGATGATTGATTTGCAGGCCGTCCAAGGGGCAGTTTATACTTATCGATTTTTGGAAAATCATTCTGAAACAAGTTCATTTTCTAAGGAGCCGTTTATGTTTGTCGATATTCGAAAAAAAAAAATCTGAAACCTTGCCTTAAAAATGTTTAGCCAAGTTCATTTTCCGAAGGCTTTTTCCTGATGTTTATGATCCAAATGCAATAGATAGATCAATTTAGTGCCAACAAGACGGAGCTCCACCGCATTACAAACGTATTGTTAGAGAAATTATGGAAAATGGTGGATTACGTAATCCAATCTTTCGCAAAAAAAACATATGGAATAGGTACTGTCGGCAAATATTTAACAGAAAGCAACTGCTGCCCCCTACGACCGTTGAATTATATCTGTTTAATACTCGGCAAAGTAACTGCTCTCCAAATATTAAAGCTGCCATACTTTTCTGACCTACTTGGGGAAACTCCTTCGTACCGGTTTCATGGTCCTTGTCAATCATCAGCAAAGGCTAGTCCAACCCAATTGAATCGAAAAATCCTTCCAATTTAATTGGGAATCCCTAAGACAAATACTGAAGTGTGTATTCAGCGCCATCTCTGGGTTCCAGAAAAACATTCCGAATGAGTGTTGACTTCAATATAAAGATGGGACGGCACTACTTGGCGGAAGACCATAAAACGAATTTTGGAAAATGACGGATTACGTAATCCAATCTTCCGCAAAAATCCTATACAATAGGTGAATGTGAAGAAAAAAATTGAATCGAAAGACTCGCTCAATTTTCAAGTTTACCATTAAAATAAAATAAAAAAACCACTATTTGAAAATGTATCGCAAACAGAAACTTAACTTCTACTTAGCCCGAATAAAAAAAAATAAGAAAATCTATAAAAACCGAGATCGCAGAGGCTTATCAATCTTTTATTGAAAAATCAGAAATGACTATAAAAAGCAAAAATCTCGCATACCAGGCAAAATGAATTATAAAGGAATAGATATCGCTGATCCACAACAAATTATTGATTCCTTTGCAAAGAGGATGCTGAGTTAGTTCGCAATACCCCAACAAATAGTGGATATATCACGACTAACAACAATTACCTACATATACCAATAATAACTCGAGATCAAATTATTAATGCATGCAAAAAGCTCAAGAGCAAGTGGACATCTGGACCTGACAACATTCCGTCCAAAGTAATAAAAAAATGTATTCACAAAATATGTGACCCCCTCATTATAATCTTCAATCTGATTGTCAAAACTGGAACTTTCCCTAATATTTGGAAATTCTCACGCATATGTCCTATTTTCAAATCAGGGATACCAACAGAGGTCACAAACTATAGACCTATTGCACTTATTTCTGCTCTATCAAAATTATTCGAGATCCTTGTGGCCGACTTGATGTATGCACACACTCGCCATCTCATTTCCCAATATCAACATGGTTTCATGAAAGGTCGGAGCACGTCGACAAATCTATGTATATTTACGGAATTTGCATCGAAAGCACTTGATTCAAGATCTCAAGTAGATCTAATCTACACAGATTTCAGTAAAGCGTTCGATCGTGTATCGCATAACCGGCTTCTAGAGAAACTAATTTCTTTTGGTTTCTCCGAGAACCTTATAAATATTTTGAAAACGTATTTGAAAGATCGCAAACTCTATGTTGACTATGAAGGAGTAAAATCCTCGGAGTTTACTGCAACATCAGGTGTGCCACAGGGTTCAAACTTGGGACCCCTACTTTTTTACTGTTCGCGAATGATATTTGTACTGATATTGAATCAAATACACTTGTATTTGCTGATGACATGAAACTATTCAGACGGATTAATGACATAACAGACTGTGTGTCACTAAATAATGATTTGAAGTCGTTGGAAGATTGGTGTACTGTAAATAAACTATCACTTAAAATTGGATAATGTAAAGTTATGACTTATTCACGAAAAAATATTCCTTTGATGTTCAATTACACCATTAACGAGGACATAAGGATCTGGGAGTCATATTCGACTGTAAACTAACCTTTACAGGTCATTGTTAAACAATAATTTCCAAAGCCATGAAATCATTAGGTTTTTTGATTCGTGCTTGTAGCGAATTTAAATCTCTTGATGCACTTTGTCAATTGTATTATACCTTAGTAAGAGGTAAACTGGAATATTGCAGTCAAGTGTGGAGTCCACATCACCAACAAAAAATTTCAGCAATTGAGATGGTTCAAAGAAAGTTTTTGAAATACTTATTTTACAAAAAATATAAACGCTATCCTGAAAGGAATTACAATTACGAACTTCTGTTAAACGATTTCAAAACACAGTCATTAAAAAAAAGGAGAGAAATCAGTGATCTACTATTTATATATAAAATTATACACAACACCATAGATTCTTCAACATTACTCTCATTAATCAACTTCAGTATACCCCGACAATCCTCCCGGCATCACAATACATTTCACTTCAATGTACCGAATACACAACATCACTTTCATTCATTCTCCAATAAATTCAATGTGCAGAAGTTACAATAAGCTTGTCTCAGTTGACATTTTTTCCTCACTCAGAATCAATTCAGACAAACCATTTCCAGTTTAATTCCTGACTAACTTATAACCTGTAGGTTCAACCAAAAATACTAATTGTTTATTACTGCTTCTCAACCACATGTAATATTCATTAAGCACTCCTCTAATTGGGCTTCGGCCTGCTGGATGTATATATTCAATAAATAAATAAATAAATTATAAGAACGCCTCTGAACGATTTGTTCAATAAAAAATGATCCACATATTACTCATTGTATAACAAACAATATATATAACATATTTCGACAGAACAAATTACTAATAGGTGTACCTTTTACATCGGCAAATTTACATATTTGTCCTATGGAATGAAAACAAACAAATACGATCAATATCACATTATTTGGGATGTTTGCTTTCAATTGCATTTTTTAAACAACAGAGATAGGAAGATTGTGTTGTTTGAAGTAATACATTCCTTGTTTGTGAAGCTGTCATGCAGTTTGATGTATTGGAAAAGGTATTTTTACTTCGAGTCAATTTCATAGAATGACATTTTTTTGTAGTCTCAACAACCATGGTGTTTGTGGTACTAACCAACCTATAATCCTGCACGATGAAATATTCACCTCACCTAATTCCACAGATCAGACGGGCGCAACAATTTTGTAATAAGTAATTGAATTTGTCAACCATGACGCAGTGCAGAGCCATATACAAAATCTGCATAGTTTAACGTTAAGAAAACGAGTGACTTGGCTAGGGAGGTTTTCGCTTTGGTAGAAATTCGTTTTGAATAAATTTCAAACACAAAACATTTTTCTTAGAGAAAAGAGCTCAAAGACCACAAATTCATTATACTCTGCTTCAACATGACAAATTATCATTTTGAAATTTACTTCAATTGAGTCCATCCAATAATTAATAGCGTTCTAGGTACTTATTGGATTTTCAGAGTAAGGAGAAAAAAGTATGATTACAGTTCATATTTTCCACATCTTACCTATTTGGTCTATCTATTTTCTGGTCAAAAAACATTCCTACACTTTCCTTGAGTTCTATTACCGAAGTATTTTTTATTAGGTACTTCCCCCTCATCACACACTTTGTGATACATTTTCCTACTAATGGAAATAACTCTATGGAATAACTCTTTGGAGACTGCATAACAATGATTCTGGTTGGAGCATGTGAAGTCACCAGGAGTTCAGATCCTCTCCTCTGCACGGTCTGCTACTATGGAAAAGCAGGGATTGGAGCATTCGTATTCGACACTGAACGGATAAACCCAAACTCTGTCACCGAGTTGGAACCCGTTTAGCAAAAAGCCCACGTCAAAGCTACGGAGAGTGAGAGTCTCCTACAGCTACATGAAGATAAGCCAATGCATTGGGTTTTCTACGAAAACATTGAAGACCTTGGCTCATCGAGATATCTGATATTTGCATTCCTCAGGTAAGCAGTAAGCACTCACCTTACGGGCACTTGGTACACCACTTGAATGAAGATGATTTTGAATGGAGACAAGAGTTTTGTGGAATTATGACTGCAAGAAAAGATGCTGATGGAAGTTCCTTTTCAAAATCTGCTTTTCTGATGAGTTTCCATTCTCTTTAAATTCAACTACGAACCATCATGATTGTCGGTATTGGTGAGATGCCAATCCACTTGTCTACCATGAAGTCCTTATTCAAACTCCCCAAAAACTGAATGTCTGGGCTGGTATTTTGGGACTCAATTTTTCCCGAAGTTAATCGAACAGGTTGACAGAAGACACTCATTTGGAATCAGTAGGTGAGTGTGTTTATCCATAATTAGTAGACATCATTGAGAATGACAATCGTTACCAAGTGGACCACTTGGTTTTTCAACGAAACGGAGCACCTCCACAATATGCACAGCCTGTTTTAGTTAGGATATGTCGGGAAAATTGAATTGGAAGAAGAGGTCCCATAGAGTGGCCAGCTAGATCTCCAGATTTTACTCCCACTCGATATTTTTTTTGTGGAATCACTTGAACAAGATCTATGCAATGGAACCTGAATCTCTGCAAGATCTGCGACATCTAATTGTTGAAGAATGCCGTTGGATAACGCCAGAGGAACAAATATACAAGCTTCCAAGACATGTTTCAATGAGTGTTATATAATTAGTTTTTTGAAAGAATCCACACTCGAATCGCTGCACCACAGTTTTTCAATGAACCCGACAGCATATTTCATAAGGATAAAAACTCTTTCAATGGAGAGCATTACCTTCTCGCTAAAAAGACATATCTTATGGCTTGACATGTCAACTGTGATGAAAATTTCCAGAAATATCATTTCGCGAATTATTGCTATTGCAGGGCATACTGAGGATGAAACGATAAACAAATCAGGGCTGCAGAGTTTTGACCCCTGTGGAAAAATCAACATGTTTTTGCCGCAGTACCTCCGGAATCAGGATGAAAGGCAGAATCAAAACCTAAAGAATCCAACCTATTTCGATTCTTGACTCTACCAGGCTTTGAATAATGAAGAACTACACGCTCAGTTACTATACATCAACTGTTCTTGATTATGAACACATTTTTGACAATTTCTAAGAAAAATATCTCATTTCTCCCATAATCTCCGATCTCATTATTTAAAATCCCGCACGATGCACAGATTTCCAGAGTCATCTCCTAGTTCATTCTCAGTAAAAAACGCAATGTAAAACAGCGAAGTGGAAAATGGATGTAGAAGAAGAAATGAAAATCTTAAATTTCAATTTTCATTATGCCGAGCACTTCATATTGAACTTTGGATTGGCTGTTAAGTAAAAACTGAAATCGATATCCGTATTGCCACTTAAATTTATAATTAAGAATTCGAATATTAATCCTAGCACTATTTACACATAATTGAGTTAAAAACGTTATTACCTCCTAGACCAGATTGCCTCCATAAATCTAAGTACAAAATTACCTTGTTTGCACACCGAGCTTTATTGCTTTAGGTAGGTATTTCAGTTAGTAAAGGAAATCAGTAAATTTCAAGCTCAAATGTAGTGGATAAGCTCCCACTCGAAAAACTCTTCAAAATGAAATTGTTCACATGTTTACAAAAGTCATAAAGGTAAACCATTTGAGAAATATGTACCTATACAAGATTCACTTGAAAATTGAATTCTGTGCATGCTTCTTGTTTACTGTACTGTATTATATCACTATTTCCAATATTTCATGTGTACATTCTTTCAGCAGAATCCAGGATATGGACGGATAAGGGTTTATCAATATAATTTTATATGATATTACATTTCGGGTATACAGTGTGCCCACAATCCGATCCACAATCCTATAATAACTAAAATATTTTATTACGTACAAGTAAATTTTAAGGTGGCTATTTGAAAAGCATGCATTCTTACTTCCAGTACTACAAATCAGTGACACTTCAAACTAAAATTTGGCAAATGCATTTGGAATATAGTGGTGTACTAAATATTTGGAAATGAGAATTTGGCGGCAATGTACCAAAACCGGCAAATTCATGAGAGATTGCCGCTGTTTGCCGATCGAGTCAGTTCAGCAATTTGCAATAAATTGCACCGCAGTAAAATTATTTCATTATAATAGAAATTCTACGTCAGGATAATCTATCAAAAAGAAATGAGGGAAATGATGACAATAAACAAGCTTAGCACTAGAGCACAGAATGCAATGGAACTTGTCCACTGATTTCTAACAAAATGGGGTTTCCGAGTATCCACCTACAAAAAAAATTGGAGGCACTGCAAATTTCACCGAATACACAGACAGTACCTGGCAGTGACCACTAATCACGAATTCCGTGGTCCCTGCTGCCTTCACCTAATAAAAAACTATGGAGGCACTGCAGATTCCATCAAATTCACAGACAATACTCAGCAAGAAGCCATCTATCTCGAATAACAAGGTCCTCGTGCTCTCCTCTAATAAAAAAACTGGAGGCACTGCAAATTCTACCAAATTTACATAGAATACTCAGCAAAGGCCAGTAATCTCGAATAACATGGTCCTTACGTTCTCCATCAAACAAAAAACTTGAGGCTCTGCAAAGTCCATAAAATACACAGACCGAACTCATCCTAGCACACTGAATACTAATAACGAGGTCCCAGAGGTTTCCATTAACCAGAAACCGGTGACGCTGCAAATATGAATAATGATATAACCAACTGACTAGCCAGTATAAAGATGGGCCAGTAATAATCCCCGAAGGCACTGCAAACCTTGAAACTGCACCTGTAAAGGACAACAACAATTCTACACCGGGAAATAAAGAACAAAACCGAAAAGTAATAATCAGCATAGATACAAATGAGACTAGCCCCTTCATATAGAAGGACCGATTGAAAAGCACAAGCCTGATCAAAAGGCAACCTTAACATGAAGACCACATTCAAATTGGTCTTGGTGAATAGCCAAGTTATCTTCATCAATAGGATCACTACGATAATTTTCAAGTGATACAGATATAAGTACACCAAAAAAAGTTAGGACAAGATATTTTTACTTTTTATGAAAGAGATATCCTACAAACAATCATATTAATCAAACTTTAAAATGATCTCCCACTTCATTAGACCCCTCTTACCAATTATTGTCAGTGCTTCAGATGGTGGCAAAGGGGGTAGTTTCTATAAAATAATTCAATGACATTCCCAAATGAAACTACGGCATTCTGCTTTTGGTATGTGTTTTATGAAAGAAAAATTAATATGATGTCATCCCCTATTAAGTTTGTCAGGCCTCAAGAGGGTGGCAGAGGGGGTATTTTCTAAGATATAATGAATAACTAAAAATTCTGCAAATAAAATAGTACCACATTATGCTCTCAGGATGTGCTTCCTGAAAGGAAAATGAATCGAGTGGCATCCCTTATATAGTTTGTCAAGCCTCCAGAGTGTGATAGAGGGGGTAGTTTCTAGGAAAAAATTCAATTACTTTCCCAAATGAAACAGTACCGCATTCTGCTTCTAGTATGTGTTCATGAACAAAAAAAATTCTGTGGAGATGTATAATATCAATATGGCGAACAATTTTTCGCCGAACCCTTTGAAAATTGATATGTGAGGGTTTTGATTCTATGATAGAATAACATTGTCAACAACATTAAGAACTGAAAAATTTCAAATAAAATCAGTTAATGTTGAAATTAATCATTTATTGGAATTCACTAAAAACTAAAATATTATTGCTTTAGATGTGTGACGTAGGTTATTCTGTAACAGATTCAGAAGCTTCCTTTCGAGAAACACATACTAACAGCAGAATTCCGTACTGTTTCATTTGGAGAAGTTACTGAATTATTTCCTAGAAATTACTTCTTCACCACCCTCTTAGGGATTGATAAACTAAATATGTTTTTGGCTTCATATTGAATTCGACACGCAGTCGGGGTGGGGTGCCTTTCAATTCTGGAACCCAGAGATGGCGCTGAATTCTTACTTCAGTATTTGTCTTAGGGATTTCCAATTAGGCTGAATGGATTTTTCGATTCAATTGGGTCGAACTAGCCTTCGCTGATGATTGGCAAGGACCATGAAACCGGTACGGAGGTGTTCCCCTAATTAAATCGAAAAATAATTTCAGCTTTGATATTTAAAATGCATTGCAGAGTATGTTTTTGAAGAAAACTTTGCCAAGAATTAAACAGATATAATTCAACGATCGTAGTGGGCTAGTTTTTTTCTGTTGAATACTTGCCGACGACAATGCCTATTGTATAAGACCTTTAGTGGAAGATTCGGATTATGTAATCCACCATTTTTTCTTGATTAGTATATGAGGGATGTCTAACTTCACCCTGGTGGTTTTTCTAGTTTTCTCTTTAGCTGCAAAAGCGAATGCACCATCAAATCCATTCAAATCGCACCAATTAATAATTTTTTATATTGTCATTTTCTAATTGTAGGTATCATTTAATATTTAAATAAATCTTGACAATACATAGCACTGAAAAGGTTTTCTCATTTTCTCACAAAAAAACGTGTTTTATTCGACATTCAGTAATCATTACTTAGTGGCATGATAAAGCTAGTGGTCGAAGATACCTGAAGACATCACAAATTTTGTAGAAACTGAAAAAACGACAGAAACTAAAGGTTGCAAAAAGAGTTCAAATTTGGGACAATTATTGTGTAAAATCGGAATAGATACAACTTTTTTTTTTACATTTTTTGAAACTTGAGCAAGCTTTTCTCGAAGGATTATATTGAAAACAAAAATAATCTGACTTTTTAAGATTTTCGTTTTTACGTTTTTTTCACAATGAATACTTTAATAATAATATTTTAAGATGGTTGAAAAGAGAATTGTATTATCTTTTCAACGATGTGACACATGACTCCACCATGCCGTTTAATTTTTTTTAGTTGATGTGCCCCCCCGCTCCGTCTATCGAGCAATCACAATGTGTTTTATTTCAAAAAGTAGTATCGGTAAAACCCTCCAAATTCTTTTTCAAATCGTTCAAAAGTTAACAGGGGGGGACTATTGAAAGCCGCACTGTATATATACCTAAAAGCGACGTTCATTCCTTAACTACTACCTTCCATTCAATGCAAAACTTCGGAGTTCGGTAGCATCGAAGCTGTAAGGTTGTATTATAATCCAACATACAAAGCTGACTGGGATCCTGAGGAGGTTGTTACATTGAATCAAGATCGTTATATTCGACAGGCGATGACGTTTCATTATGATTAGAGAAGCTTCGAGCCTCCGAACTTCTTGCAGAAATCTAATCAAACATACTTCAACCATATAGATCGCAACGAAAAGCTCGAACCTAGCGTTTGGCTTACTGCGATGTGCTAAGTCAGTTGGACAATCAGAATTTATCACATGTGAAACCGAATGAGAACGGTCACAGAAAAGATCATTTCTTTGATAATTAAAAAACGTCAAGACGTACACAATGTGCATTTGCAGTAGATTTCACGACCACATAGGAAAGTAAGGTACAGTGCCCGCCATGTAACACATGGGAAAAAACTGTATTATCAGACTATTAAAATCAATTTCGTCACATTTCACGTGATCACTAAAAAGGCGGCAAATTGAAAAAAAATATATATAAAGAGGCAGAAAGTGGGGTTTGATGGCAAGATATCGAAAAACGTAACTTGCCAAATTTTCTTAAAAATAAATTATATACTCATGTACAGAGTTTCAAAGGAGGGGAAAACATCTAGCAGAAATGTGTACAAGACTCAAAATATTTAAAAGACTCGAATTAAAATCAAATCCAAGGGACTCTATAAGATTGAATATTACAAATGAAATGACTGAAAGTCAAATCTGATTGACTGAAAGATTCAAGATTGTTACTGGAGACTCAAATCTTATTGACTCAAAGACTTAAGATTGGAAATGAAAGGACTCAATTGCAATTCCAATGACTCAAAGGTTCAACGTATTCACAAATCAATCGACGTAACTTGAACATACATTGAGCATTTGATGTTGAAAAGCAACCAAAAAGACGTTTGCAATAGTAAATGTGTGGCATCATTGTTGGGGGATGGGATTCGAAAATTTTCGCCATCTCTATAAAATAGTACGACACGAAGCGAAGTGCCCTGACAAATATTTCTACCAAGGAACTGAATGAATTCAATAGATCATTACAATATAATCAAGTCTTATCCTATTCGTTTTGAAATTTTGTATTATGCATCTTGTGATAAGGTATTTTTCTACGCCCATGTCTGTAAACGTCAAAAATCGCACTCTCAACATTCAACAATAACATGCACGTAATGAGATCTCATAACATACACGTGCGTTTTGAGAAGAAAACTTAAACTTCTTGGTTTAATTAAATTACAATCAAATTTTTATTTACGTAAGACTTTATTTGGTCTATTTACACAAATTTGGTCAATTAAAAAACATAAAAACTTTTAGCATAAGCGAGATATATTTAGGATTGAAAGAGTGATTCCCCTAAAAGTAGGCAGCACGTTATGCAATTTCTTAAAAAATAGGACACGTTTTCTTAAGTAGCATGCTATGAAAATAAATCATGTTATTTATATTGTCAATTTCTTGAACAAAATTTAATTGTATCCGAACATTTTCCCGATTCAATTAACAACTATTATGATAAAGTTTAAATTATTGCAATGTTTTTATTTAATGGAAGAAAATGAATGGGCGTAGAAAAAGTATAGTACATTACACGAGTTGTAAGCCCATTACGCACTCATGAAATTTATGCACTCGCCGCTGCGCGGCTTCGTGCATAAACTTTTTCATGTCGTGCGTAATGGGTTACTTACAACTCTTGTTACGTAATATACTATTACATGACTACACCAATCAATAGAGCATAAAATGAGTAATTTTTTCAACAAAAATACTAGTAGGAAACTGAATGTGCCATCACATGAAAGACAGTCCGTAGTTATATTCTGTTATGCTTTGGACTCGCAACTATCATTTACTAATTTGTTGTAAACATTTTAAATAAAAAAAACGTGTATTTTTTTAGTTTTTAGCTTATAAAATGAATACTCTTACAGCAATTTGGTGGCTCTAATGAGAAAAATTGTAGAGTATTGAAATACGAAGAAAATGCGATTTTTTACGACCCAATCGGATCATTAGAAACGAAAAAAATCTGGAAAAATCGGAAAATTTTGCAATTTTTTTAAAAAATAACTTCGTCATTTTGTTAATTGTAGGGTTGGACCATTTCATAGAAGTATTGAATCATACTCTATGTGTGCACAAAACAGTCGCTGTCGGATTATTAGTTTTCGCACAGGTGCTATTTGAATTTTTTCTTGCAGCTTACCTGAATGCTCTAGTGATACTTATTTAGTACGATTTCAATTCCTTAAACAGATATTGAAGGTAGAAAGAAGTATAGCACCACAAGATGTTTATTCTAATTTTGCGCTACAATGATGCGAAATGGGTGAAAAATGCTTGCAACTGAAAACGGCCGAGCGAGTGGGGGAGATGAGGGGAATTCTTTTAACGAAAGCGTTACGTGATAATATGCTTCCCCTGATCTCCCATCATAAATTTATATTGAAAACGGAGTGTTCCGTTTAAAGAAACTAAGTTGAGGTCCACTTCCGGTATAACCGGAAGTCGTGGACAACTGAAAATATTTTAACTGAAAGGAGCTCCTCGGAAAACTCTCGTTAGTATACAAATTTTCAGGAAAATAGTCCCAGTAATTTCTCATTTACAATATCGATTCAGCTCATCGTGGTATACCCTGTACACTTCGTTTCGGTTTGAACAAGTTTTGAATAAAATGTTCTTTTGTTTTGCAAAGTTATTTTGGCTGTTTTTTTAGCTGGGCGTTCTTTTGCGTGAACATTTGCTTACCACCAAATATATTTGTTTACAATTCTTCAGCGATTCCACCAATACTGAAGCTGGACTCACCTGAAAATTCAAAAAGTCTTTTCTACCAACTGAGCTAATTGGTCATAATATGCAGTGTCACCGTTAAAGACCACATCAATTGGATTTTTTATAATTCAGTTATTGTCAATTTAGAGCGCATAATCGGTGTGTGCTTTGAAAATGACGTTTACGATTTTTTCTTTCGATCGGCTACACCTGTCAAATTTGACAAAAATACAAAATGTTACGTTATTCCTCCATATTTAGAAGAATGTTATGAGAAAAAGTTCATTATTTGGTTTCCTACTCACTTACCAAATTTGATCCAGCTTGAACAACTTTGATTGTTTTTGCGTTTTCTTAACCTTACAATTTTTCGGATACCTAATTCAATTTTGGTAAAATCTGAAAAGACCAGCTGAGATATGTTTCTAATTGGATATTTTCTAAACAGATCCAAATATGCTAAAAACTGTCATACTTAAGTATTCGATGCAAAGTGAGCAGTTCTGAAATTTCTCGTCCTTTTTCAAATCAATAAGTACTGAAGTTTCTGCTGATTTACTTTTGTATTGTGATAAAATCATTAAAGCAAATTTTGCTATGGAAAATTGAAAATAGAGCCACTTTGCATCAAATATTATGTAATTTTTTCAGCATAATTATTTGTATTTTTTTGAAAATAACCAATTAAAATTATTCTTAAACAGAAATGGTCCAGCAGATGAATGTATCATATCTCAACTGGTTTATTCATATTTTACTTAATTGGAACTGGTTCACATCTGGTTAGAGGGTAGGAAACCGAAAACAATTTCTTCATGCATTATTTTTCAAAACATTGAAAATAACCTAACATTCGT
Organism: Chrysolina americana; assembly: GCA_958502065.1. Lineage (NCBI taxonomy): Eukaryota > Metazoa > Arthropoda > Insecta > Coleoptera > Chrysomelidae > Chrysolina > Chrysolina americana. Next base: position 48,624,620 of record OY293420.1, read on the forward strand.
AATTTTTTTGAATAAATTTCGAATATGACAGGTGTAGCCGATCGATAGGAAACAAACATGAAATATACTTTGCATTATTTTCAAATCACAAACTGTTCATGGACATGAAATTTGCAATAACAGAATGAAAAAATCCATAGAAGCGAACTTTAACAGAGACATTGTATATTTCTTTCTGATATACATTTTATACTTTGTGTTTATAATAATTGTTGAAATTCAATTGAGTCCAAGTAAGTTATTCTGTTCTCGTAGGTATTATAAGGATGAAAATATTTTTCATTCGAAAATAATTATTCAAAATAGAAAATGTTAGTTGAAAAAGTTCTAAGTCAGCCTTTTCGTTCGATTTTCTTGCACACATGTCAATAACGTCGATATTAGTTGATAAAATTATATGTGGTCGTAGGAAAAATAGTGTAAATTTTTTGTGCCAAAGTGATTTTTCATATTCGTGGTATTTTCACACTCGGCATGCACATCATGCTGCAATAGGAAACTCGGGTTATTTTATTTTTTTGGGTTTTCTGCATCGATTCTAAAATTAAGACCCATCTAATTTTTTTTCGAAATTTTAAGGATTGAAATTGCTCTTCGATTTAAACACAAGTTAACCTTGATGTTGAATGATGGGAGGATAAAAACAGCATGTTCAATTTAAGAATTTTGAAACCAGAATAAAATCTCAAAGGATGACCCTGTACTTTCAATTTTTCAAAAAACTTTGCTGGTGGTGGTTTCCAGTGAAGATATTTCATTGAAACAGTAAGTAAGTAGACTATGATGGCCTGAGATATACTTTTCATGCCACCATAGAAAAAAAATCTTCACTGGAAATCGAAAGTACTAACTACGCTTTAGAAAGCAAATTTTTTTTATGTAAGCATGAAAAGTTTATTTTTAATAATCCTTGTCTACTGTTTCAATGAAATATCTTCACTAGAAATTCCCCAGTTAGCGTTTTTTTAAAAATCGCAAGTACAAAATATCAAATTTGTATTAAAATTTTCTTTATGGTGACCTAAAAATTATATTTTGGACAATCATCGTCTACTGTTACAATAAAATATCTCCACTAGAAACCCCCGGTCAGCAGTTTTCCAAAAAATCGCAATCACAAACTACACTTTAGAAGGGGTTGATTGAATTTTTTTTATGTTATCATTAAAAGTATGATATGAACAATCCTTCTCTACTGCTCCAATGAAATATCTTCTCAATATATATACCCCAGTCAGCGTTTCTCGAAAAATCGCATATACCTACAAACTACCCTTAGGAGGGGGTTGATTCAAATTTTCTCTATGGTGGCATAAAAACTATATTTTTGACAATCATTGTCTACTTTTCCCATGAAATATCTCTACTAGAAACACCCGATCAGCAAAGTGTTTCAAAAAATCGTACAAACTACCCTTTAGAGGGGGTTGATGTTAATGATCTGTATGGTGGGATGAAAAGTTGGTATATTTTGGGCAATCCTAGTCTACTGTTTCAATGAAATATCTTCACTAGAAACCCCCAGTCAAAAGAGTTTTTCGAAAAAGTACCAACTCCGCCTTAGAGGTAGTTCAGCAGAATTATTTTTTGGTCCACAAATTATCCGCACTCTTTCCTACTTCCTTGTTTTTTTTAACGGTGTTCTTTCTCAACTACCTATAAATTCACAATATTTTCATCAAACTTACTAAGTACGGCACTATTATGTAAGTATGTGAATTTAGGAATCAAAATCAAAGAACGTACTTAGTTTTTTCTGAATGTGCACAACATTATTACCGGAATTTCAAAAAACTGAAAAACAATACACTTCCAAACTGATTTCATAATGAAACTAGGTTCCCGCTGGGAATTTGTCGGACACGCACCTGTAGGCTCATCGATTCTGTGAGCTTCAACTTGAACCCTCATCCATTCATCTTTGTAGATATTCTCATCACACAACACAACCTCTATAACCAGCAAAGCCTTGACGATTTGTCCGTAAAAGGCCGTTTATTTGAATTGAGGTTATGTATTGTACACGAAAAAGCTGATTTTTGTTTAAAAGGAATTTCTGGATACTTTACAATTGAAAGGTCGATTAGCACAACTTACTTGAATAGTACCTCCAGCAGAGACTTTTCAATGGTTATTGAATATTAAAAAATACAAAAGATGGCCAAGTTTTGAAAATATATAGGTACGTAATAAATCCTAACATTCACTGAAATAGTTTCAACTCTTTGCATATTCTAGGAAATAAGGAATAATTCGTAGATACACCTGCCTTACCTAGGTTTACACTACTCCTATGTTAGGTATCCATCTACTATTGTCATGTTTCTTGCACATTAGAACTCACCACATCACATTATTTAACACTACACAAACTGAATTCACCTACTAGTCAAATATTATTATTCGATTATTGCAGGAAGTTTCAATTCCTTTCAAATATTCTTTACTGTTTCCACATCTTTACAAAACCCGGCCCAACTGTCAACTGTACAACAATCGACACTACGAAATGTGAAGTCACACAGTGCTACGATTCGAAAAATGGCAAAAACTGGATGAGATCCGTTACTTTGCCTTTGAGTTTGAATACCTACCCAATAATAATGAATATGAAGTAAAGGGTTTGATGTCTGTAAATGTCTGAATTGCCGCAACATAATTTTGATAATAAATATTTTGATAACATTTCAAATTGGAAAACGGGAAGTAGATAGGTAGTTACTCACCTATCGATACATAATTTAGAGAAGACACTATTAATAAAAGTTCATGATTTAGACATCTGCCATAAGTTGATTATTCAAACTTTATTTAGGTAGCTATTGTTAGTGACTTACAACGAGAGATGAAGAACATCAAATTTCAAAGATGTCTGTATTTATGTATGTATGTATACCTTCTGAAAGCTCTTTAAGTTTCTAAAACCAAGAATAATTGCTTCCTGAATTTACGCGTAGGCATATGACAAGGAACCAGTTAATAAATGACAAACGGTCATGTCTACATACGAGGGTTGGTTGAAAAGTTATTGGTCTAGACAAGAAAACTAGACTTTTCTCGGTAAAACTCCAACAGAGTCGTCCCCTTTATGATTGATACCCTTCATCCAACGGTTCCTCAACTTTTCAGAACCCCTAATAAATATACTAGAAACCGTCACAATATATCTCTGTTTCAGCAATGATATCTTAATACAAATTTCTTCAGGTTTGGAAATAGATAATAGTCGCAGGAGACTAAATCTGGAGAATATGGTGGATGATAAAACAATTAAGCGCATAAACATGTTGTGGGATCTAAATGAGTTATCGAACTAATTAAATTATTCGAAATAATTTAATTTTGCTGTAGCGAGTACAGACTTTTAACAAGTTTTGCATAATAATCGCCGGTCGGTGATGGTTTTGTCCTTTTGAAGAGAATGAATGATACCGTGCGCCGAAGACTAAATAAACTAAACAAAAAAAGAGTGATAAAGAAATTAAACTAAATATTCCGAAGAAAAAATCTTATCTGCAATTCAGAATCAACAAAAGCAGCCTGCCATTCTGGAGGGAGTTCAAATATCTTCTCATTTACTCCAAAAAACTTCTCAACCTGAACAATGTTTCCAGTATCAACCCATATTCCTTAAATTCTTCCAGGAGCGATCTGCTTCTTGACTTGGATATTTAAAATGGAGAAATTTAAATGGAGGTATTTAAATAGTATATAAAAAAATATTTTTATCTATCAAATTAAAAGCAACTGGTTATGATCAAATCAACATAATTATATTATTGCATTGCTGTCCGATAATTTTTCCTGTAATTTGCCACATTTTCAACTTTTCATCGACAAACAAGTATTTTCATTAAAAGATGTTTCTTTTTTTGGCACTGCCTAATGTACCTGATCCTAAAGAATTCAAAGATATGAAGTCGCTACGCCTATTCGGTCTAATCAGCATCATGTGCACGTTTGCTATGGCATTTAATTTTTTTCTTGAGTACAAATGCACTTGGCAGAGTACCATGCCATTCCCTAGCGACATTCTTACTTCAGACCACAGCACATCTGCTTGACCGCTGTAAAGGTCACAGATGATATTAATGCAGAAGACCAAAATCGATTTTCGTTCAGGATATTTTATTGGATTTTCTGCTGGTACAGTTCTTGACTGTGGAGAATGGAGTTCCACTGGGCTCGATTCTGGGGCACTTCTCGTTATGTATACATATGAATTCCATTAGCACGTACAGCTTGACTAGAAAACATAGATATTCATTTGTCCTTTCCATACAACTCGGATTTAGAGTTTGTCTCTCCTGTAGCAATATTAGTAGGCAGGAAAGTATCGAGATAACATAGTGGATAAGTTGTGGAGGTGTTGAGCGGAAAGCCAAGCAACCGTGGGAGTGAGTCCTGTTAGAATGGAAGACTAGTATAAGTACTTCCTTTAGGAATTCTGATCCGTGCTTGGGATCGCACGTTAAAAGATGAGACCCTCGTCATTCTCAGCTCGCACAAGTCTTCTGAATACTTCTGACGGTTACTCGTAGGGGTGCAGCCGGATGACAGTTTTTTTTTAGGATACTGAAAGTGCTATATAAACCTAGAGGTTCATCTTGGACTCTTCCCTAACTTTCTCCAGACACGTGAACTTAGTCCCGAGACGAGCTTTATGCAACGCAAACAGAAAGTACTAAACAAACTTTATAGAACTACTTTAAATGAATTCCGTCGCTCCTAAATCATGGTAACCATGTATAGGTCGTGATGATAGAACGCTTGCCTTGCAATCATAAAGGTCGTGGGTTCAAAGCCCAGCACGGACACTGGTCCCGGATCTCTTCCTTGCTCGCAGAAGCTTCTGCAATTTCAAAAAGCGTACTGGTAGTAAGCTTTTTGAACTCCTGAAGATGCCAACCTTGTTGACGAAACGCGCATCGAGTGATATTGACGTTGTTCTAGTGTTTTTGGGTTATTTCCATTTCTTGAACTGGAATATATACTTAACTCAAGTTAGCAATCAATCACCATTCGACAATACAATAACCAATGTCGGAAGCGATTACCATGTTCTCAAATTCCATCACCATGGCTCGGCAAATTGCGACGGCTGTGGTGATGGACGTAATTGGACGTTCTTGAATTGTTTGATTTCTAGTCCGTGCATGGCATTACACGTTAAAAGATGAGCTCCTCGTCTCCTCTAGCTCGCGAAGACTTCTGAGTGTTGCTCATAATGGCCCAGCTGGTTGACGAAAAGATCAAGAACAAGTTCAGGATCTTGAAAATGAGCATAAAGCTCTGAGTTCTCTTGGGAGGTCGTCTGTAATGAAAATGCTTAAACCCTTTTTCCCCAAGAGAACGCTGAGCTTTATGCTCATTTTCAAAGTAATTCTCTCAACCCGGAGACTTGGAGTGTTTCTTGTTCTGTTCGCAAGGTGGATTGATTGAATAGCCAGATTGGTGTGATGATTCGGTCGGGGAACAGATGGCTTCAGAGCTGTCTGTATTGAACTACCCTCGCACTGATGAGAGGCAAAACCTCGAAACTAGTCTGCAGGTGGTCCCCCTATCCGAATCTAAACAAAATTCTGCTAGTTAGTTACAAGGAGCACTTTTAGATGATTGCCGCAATGAGCCTACGATGTAGGTATATATGGGAGAGAAAAAGGGTTTGAGCTTTTTGAAGTTCAGTATCCTTATTGATAAGGATAACTTAGCTTCTAGGAGTTTTAGTACTTGTGTGCTGAAGGGGAAAAATATGTTTTTTTTTTGTTCGTATTCAGTGACACCACAGTCGTCCAGTATCCCATTTTCCATGGCATGTTACGATCCTTAACTGAGAGAAACAATTTTGCGGGAGCTTCCTTGACACAGATGTATTTTAATACCTATGAGGGTTTTTTTGCCCGGTAGGACCTTTGCACATATTTTAAGCAGATTAAATTCAATATCCATCGAGGTTTCAACCCAGAAAGTAGCTGTTTTCTGTTATACATTGTATGCTATGCCATAAAAAGTATACAAAAAAAAACATTAATAATTTCTCCTTATTCACACATTTTTTAATTAAAAACTACCTCAATTATTGGTAGGATATAGGATACCCTTAAAGTTTCTAAATCCATCCCTGTTTTTTGGTTCAACCTCTTATGGTTGGGAGATTAATCAAAGGATTTTGATTATTTGAATTCTCCAAACAGGTTCAGAAATAAAGAGAGGATAGTTCTCTTTGTTTGCTAGCAAACGTTTGATTATGGAAAGCAATAAATAGGGAACGTGCTGGCACTGCTGGCAAAATTAGAAAGAGCAATTGCATAATCCCAAGCGTTGTTTTATTTCTAGTTATTGTCTATATTTCATTAAAAGACATGAGTAGGTACACGCTTATGAAACTGGAGAGCTCATTTAATTGGAACTTTCAACTTCGATGCCAGCACCGAAGCTTGTATCAAAAAAATATTTTATCCTCCACTCTTTAAAGGCCCATTTTTCAGATTTAATTGTTTCATTTATTTTCGTTCTTAAGGCTTAACCCGGAAGCCGATAGCGAGAAGCTCATATATTATGTGTTCATTACTCCAACGCCGTTTTTATTTAGGGAAGCAGAATAAATCATTCGAACATGCAACATTTAAAAGGTAATTTGAAATGTTCCAAGTGGAAAATGTCGATACCGGAAAGAGAATACGGACTCTGGTGATTTCAAGAGATCACAGAAGTATTAGAATTAGGTTACAATCGGATATTCCATAATACGTCGGAAAAAATGTTAAAAAAAACTAATATATAATCGATACAGGAATCGATCCAAAGATGCAAAACTTTGCATCACTGTCGCTTTCAATACGTGTCTAGAATTGATCGGCAATTCAAAAATAATATCGTTTAACCTTTCCCAGAGGTAAAAGTCCATAGGTGTTAGGTCCGGTGACCTGGCCCGCCTACGATTGGGTCCTTGATTCGCTATCCAATTACTGCCAAAATTTGCTCCCAAAAAATTGTTAATAATTGCAGTATTGTGCGGAGTACAGTCTTGCTGAAAATATATTTCACTGAACTCCATTAGCTGCCCCGTTAGCCGCAAGTCATCAACAAATGGTTCAATTTGTTGCCTTGAAATTTCTAAATACCTCTGATATATGAGAGTCCATTATGAATGAAAGGGCCGATAATTCTACCCCGAAAAACACCTGCCCACACACACTAAATTCAAAAATCTTCCTTGACTTCTCTGCTCCACAATTGAATGAGGAATTATTTGTGCCCAAGAATAAGGAGTTTAGTGGTTGCAAATACTGTCTGCCCAAATATGATTCAACAAAAAAATCAAACCTTGGTTACAATTTTCCAGGAACCACTGGCAAAATCCATGCGGCGTTCTAAATCTCCTAGCCTGACTTCATGAACTCTTCTGATCCCGTATGGCTTGAATTTGTCCTTTTTCAAAATCCGCCTATTTATTTATTTCTTGGTAAGCCTGTTGATATTTTAAAATTTCGCGTTGACTTTTTGGGATTATTTTCAACAGCTCCTAAAACGACTGTTTCTTCCATTTCCTTATCCCTATTTGATGCATATAATTTTGGCATTTTCTTTTCAAATAGTCCTTCAATTGGGTTGTGTCGCAGTCGTGCAAAAATGTACCTGAACAGTTGTCTTCTCTCTGGATACCTGTCGTGGTACAAATTGCTTGCTGCCTCTGCATTTTCCCCGGTTTGTTTAAAACAGACTATTATATCCCATTTTTCATAATTCTTATACTTTATTGCAAATGTGTTTGAAAATTGAAGAAAAACCACTGATGGAGGAGCGTCTTTACTGCTTCAATCAAAATTTGACAGTTACCAGTAAACATTTGCGTTCTCTTTCATCGCCATGTCGTCCAAAGCCTACTTTTTCAAACCTATACATGAAAAAACCCAAAAGCTCTGCATATCAAAGATGTTTCTAGCAAAACATCAAGTGTGCTACATTTTTAGGAAGGTTATTTCAAGCTCTATTGAAATATGCAGGTATATACAGGTTGTCTCATTTGAAAAATTATTTTTCCATTAATAAGTATTGATATATGATTTAGAAAAATTAATTACTTTCACCATTGAATTCTTCGTGAAAAAGTGCTTTAGAAATGTTTTCATAGGAATGAATATTTTTTGACAGGTGTTACATAATTTCTAATGAAGTAACTGAATGAGATTTGCCGACTGGCAAGTAAAAAATGGTAAATGTAACCAAATTGAGAAGTAATAAGACTACCTATTTTACGATATTTCTATACAAGATAATGTCAAGCAGTAATAAACTCTCTCATGTCTCTAGGAAGGCTCAAATAAAACAAAAGTCCATGAATACTGTTTTCCATTAACAATCTCTTGTTCCGATAGTAAATTGAAAAACCACTATGCGGTACTTAGCCTCGAATTCCTGGAAGCTCCGTAAATATTAACATTGTAGAATTTTTCCATTATTGAGAACACTTGTTGCATCCATTAACAGCGTAGAACTTCCTATAATATCAGATTTCTTGGGTATCAATATTGCAATCAAAGTTTTGAAAAACGTCTACAAAAAAATATTGACGAAATGAATTGGTATATAAGCCTACAAGGTCCTTAGATTTCGTTCTGATATTCTCAGAACTCACCTTCAAAGCAGAAAGAACTCCCTATGCATTCAAAGACGTTCCAGAATGTTCATTGAATTGCCAATTTATAAAAATGTTGGAAATTCCGTCAAAACGATATTAAATAATCAAAATTCTATTCCCACATTTAATTCCTATGAAGAAGGCATCCATAACTCAACAAATCTCTGGTTCAAAATGTCATGCAAGAAAACGAAAACCCAATTGTAGTTTTCAAATGATTTTGAAATATAAATTTAAAATGATGGAAAATTTGTTACACGGATCGATATCCGGTTCTCACCATCAAGTTTGTCATCATTATTAACCATCAGACCCATCAGTTTTCATCTATCTTGTTTGTAAACAGGACTTTTCTTTTAAAAGTGTCCAGTTTGGCCCACCCTGTACATATGTTTATTCAAAAAACAACCCTTTTCGTAATGTTGTAAATAACGTGTTCATTATAGCAAATAGAACTTTTTTTCAAACTGAAGCATTTTATTGGTCCTGCTATTTGTCACAAAGGAAAGTAAATAATTCTGAAAACTTTCGAATGTATTCGTTACTGTTCTATATGAATTTGAATTTTCTGCATAATATTCTGAATAAGGGTGTTGGGTCAGAAAGTTCTACGATGAAAGCATATTCTTTTTATTGAGATATTTCAAGATATTCTAAAGTTTGTTGAAATGGGTATAGAGAAATTAAATTGTGAAAGACAAAATAAAGAACTAACCTGATCCGACAAAAGCCAATACTGTTGAAAATTTTTCCCGTACACTACTTCAAATCCCCTGTATTTTGCATTGACCGAAAGGCAATCTGCTTCGTAGCTTTTATCGTGGCGTTTTTGGCTGAGGATTGTTAATTTTAATTTGTCACAACATCCCCTATCTGTAGTGCCATTTGTCAGATTAGAGAGATAATGCACTCCATTAGTCCATTTGTAAACCGACCGATAGCGATTCTACTCTTTTCTGCTATAAGTTATGCACTTCCGACAGAAAGTTCACATATTTTCCCCACACAATCATAATGGTGATTTATTTTGTAAGAACATTATTTCTGATTGCGTTTTTTTTGAAAAGTAGCTCCATCATTTTTATCACGGCAATTAAAGAGAGTACGCAGAGTCTGGAGCAAATTTATCTTCTGTTTCTATACAATTAACTTTTGTAGGATACAAGTTGTATAATGATGATAATCTTTATGTAAAGTAGGAAAATCCTATCCCTAACAAACAAATTCTAATATGTATCACATAATTATTCAATTTCGTCTATACCAGTTGGTTTTTTATTTTTCAGTTTTTTCAAAGCATCATATATTTCGACTTCGATTATAGGTTTATTGGGAAAGGGCGGAATGATTTTGAAATTTCTACTGTTAGTATAAGGTAATGATAGATTTTGCCCAAAGTTACTTATTAAATCTGTAGTCAGCAAATACTTCTGCTGCCTCCTGTACATCAGCCACTTTGATTTTGAGAGTTGCAAGGCAGTCTCACAAGAATAATTTGGTTTAAAACCTGATTGGTAATCCATTAGTAAATTGTTATCATCAATGTATTTCCTAAATTGTTCGTAAATAACTACTTCTTATGTTTTTTTCAAACGGTGGATCATGATTAACATTATTTTTTTGGTACTGGGAATAATACTATTTTTCAACTGAAGCGTTATTTTACCAATTGTTAATGATGTATTTATGAAATTCAGTTTGACATGTCCTATGATCTTAAAAATACTTTTCAAATTTTAATTGTTGATAACATCAGAGTTGCTTTTCTTATCCAAACCATTGATAATCATTTCAATTCTTCAACACTTAGTTTTGCAATGCTAGAAAATGTGCAATTTATGATAGTCAAATCGGTGTTTTTCCGTGCTTAAGATGGTGGGATGTTCCATTTTATTTTCAAAATACTTTCAATTAAATATATGAGTTGAATCTTTCAGCCTTTTCAATTTTCAGTGTCGTTACGTGCATCTATTGTAATATCGTCAACCGCAAACTTGATTTTATTTCTTATCTTACCGATTTAAGGTTTCAAAAGAAGCTTAAGTGTTTGTCGCATTATTTTGGGATTGTTGATATTATGTCAATTTTTCTGGTGTAGTGTTCTTTCTTTTTTATTTTCAAACTATTAACAATTTGATTCCTGAAACTTATTTTATGTGGAATTGGATGTACTTACTATAAAGTATATTCCATCATAATAATAATAATAATAATAATAATACTCCCTATATACGTCGCAGTTCCTGATAACTGGACTACAATTCACACATTCGTTGTGTTCAGATGTTCAAAATTCATCCCCATAAAAAACTCCTTCAAAAAAATTCCGTCTATACCGAGGTGGGATTCCCATTATTGTTTTCTATACTGTGAACAAACGTTACAACAATGAAAGCAATCATACCAGCACCTTCTTCAATTTTTCTGAATCGGTGGCATATAATAATAACGGAAGACACAACTAAATAAAACTCATCGTTACATTCTTACACCGAATAGGGGCCTTAGCTCAGCAATTCCAATAACAGGGGTAGTAACTGTGTCACCATCTTTTGCTGATCGTTAAATCCGTCATTTCGTTCCGTTGAATTGTACAGAGATAGCGGGATAACACTTCTTTACCGATGAACCAAATTCGCCTCGTGAGTTATCTGGGGTTTCTATTTAGAAGCAGATAAAGTTTTATATTCTGAATACGAGTTCTCTCTCAAAATCCGGGGATGTTAAGGTATTGAGTAGGTGTTTTCATGGTTGCGAATGTTTTGGAATAGGGTTGGGGCATGCTAGGGATAAAGAATACTACAAATTTTTTTTAATTTTTCTTTTTGTACTTCAACTGCGGAGGCGCAGCAGTCAAAAAAGCTTATTATTTGATGATTGTTTACGACCTGTATATAGTTGTATCCAGTACATTTCAATTTACGATCTGGTTAAGGGCCTTTGGACCCTACGTCCCTAAATATGACATGTCATCTACGACCCAGTGCCTCGCATTAACATATTGCACAATTTGATATAAGTATTGGTTCAGTGGGTATAGAAATAGAGCGGCAAGTTCGTCAGTCTTTTCATTCCTTCTTATATTGTGTTATATTCTGTCAATCATAAAGGTTTCACTTTGATCTGTCCTGCCGAAATACATCAGCGTGGACGTCACTTTTTCGTCTATAAAGAATTCAGTGCCTCTTGACTAGTGGAAACGATGTGGATTTGCTTTTCAACGTTATTTGATTCAGAATTTAAATCATATCTGCTAAGTGCTAGGAATCGCACGTTAAAAGGTAATACCTCATTAATCCTTGGCTCGCACAAGTTTCGACTTCTGAGGGCTGCCGTTCGTAGGGGGAAGACAGCTGGTTAACGGAAAACACAATTACAACAAAATTTCAACAAAACAATATAGATTTTGCTATTATTTTTGCTTTCTGCAGATATTATTTGAGAACTGACAAGACTCAATTACATACTTAAGGTACCCATTCACATACAGTTTGTCGGCAGATCTAGACTGTACGATCTGAACTGAAGATTTGAACTTTCTCAGGTCACAGACTATTCAGTTTTCTGAAACGATGCAACCTCAGTTTTAAGACTGTCAGTTTTAGAACTGAAGGAAAACTGAGTTGCCGCCACACACACAAATATTTTGTCAGTGCTGACGGAACAGTCTTGCTGTAGTGAAAAATGTTTTGTACTAACAGAAAAAAAAAAACTAGCCGCATTTCTTGTGCTGTTGTTGGCTACAACAAAGGCAAAAAAACGTTTTTGGGTAAAAGATTGGCTACTACAACGTGATACTTTATCTCATATGAGACTGGTGCAAAAATTAAGAACTAGTGCAACAGACGACCTTAAAAATTACCTCAGAATGGATGACACATGTTTCAAAGAACTGTTAAGCATGGTGAAGCCGTTAATATCAAAGAAAAATACTAAAATGAGAAAAGCAATTACAGCCGAAGAACGATTGAAGTGACACTTCGATATCTAGCAACGGGGCGAAGTTTGGAAGATTTGAAATTTTCGGCAATTATTTCTCCCCAAGCCCTCGGAAACATTATTCCGTAAACATCAACAAGTTGAAATACCACGACGTAGGTACATAAACGTTATCAGAGCCTTCACCTGATCGCTTTGATTTCCTCAATTTTTTCAGTTCTTTTCGAAAACTGCACCGTAAATTATTAATTTTCTTCTTAACAGAATCAATTGTTGCATTTGGATCTGTTTGTTTATAAAACAATAATAATTTTTCATACGCTTTATTCTTTTCGTGCCTATTTGAGTATGACTTGCTCTTTACTTTCCAAAGGCAAGGCAATTGCCTATAAATATCAATAAATTCGGTTACAAACGCTGTATTTTTGCTTGACTCGGCCATTTCACAAATAACGCAATCACGAAAACTTCCAACTAGTTTAAAGATGGGATCGTACGATTTCAACTGACGATTTTTCTCCATACACTTCAGTCCGTCGTTAGATTCCAGTGATCTGCAGGTTCAGACCTGCCGACGGCCTGTATGTGTATGTACAAATTTTAACTGACAATATGCAAATCGGCAGTTCTGGACTGAAGGCAGACTGTATGTGAATGAGTACCTTTAGGTCTATCAGTTCTTGACCAGTCTATGAATCCGATCAGTCCCCTGAGAATATATTCTGGAATAAAGTCCATGCTCTAATGCCGTGACCACACAGAGCTTACGCTATGTTTGCTATGCATTCTATGTAGCCAAAATCTCGCTACTGACTGCACCTCCAGTAATTAGTAGAGAAGATAAAATTAATATTGCCTTACAATTATATCTGTTCTAAGTTTGAAATAAAATAACGAAAACATGGTATATTTTCAGTTTTGAAAGAATACCAATTCTGAGTCCAAGTCTTGGATAGGATCTCTCAAATCGTCCTTGTATCATCGTTAGACGCCAAAAAATGTTTACAATTGAAAAATTAAAGGGACTCCTAAATTTTCTTGAATAATTTCAATTGAATTCATACAGAAAAACATATATTTATATATAAACTGTGTATTTGCTTTGAAAAACTATAATGCACAGGACCGAAAAGTTTTTGGTATCTCAGAAAATTGTTGCTCCTCAATGCTTTATAAACTGTGGTGGCGTGCGGGTTAATAATTTTAATTTTACTAATTTTCAACATCAAACTCAACCTTCACAATAGAAAGATGTACTTTTGTCTTTTGCTATTAAATAGTGTTTTGTAATTATTTGAAATCCATGCGTTGTTTAGGAAACTTCCAATCCCTTGATTAATGAAATACTATTTTGGAATTATTTTGAATCCATATAATATTTGAGAATCCTCGTAAAAACATATTTTTCAAACAACTACTATTGTTATAAGGCTGTCTCATACCATTTCACAGGTTGTCAGTTAGTTGGTTTTCTTGAATTCTGTGGAAAACCAGCAAACAAATGTCAGAAACAATTTTTGGTTTGACTGATATACAGTGCGGCACTGAAAGACAATTGACGGTGTTTTCTTCAATTGTCTTTATTTTATATTTCATCATTAAATATTTTTTCATGGTAGCCAACTTTTTATTGATCACTGTATATACAGTAAAACTGAAATTTGCATCCCTTCAATCCGACACTACCCTGTTCAAACTACTCTCTATTTACATTGTGGTTCCTCTGTATTTAATCTCCCACTAAATAATTGATGGACCTTAAATGAATTTCTATTTTGTTCCAGTAATATGAGGCTGTCTTCAATCATTGTAATTACTCTGGTTTCCTGCGTTGGCCTATCTATCTGTTTCAACGGAGAACTTGCAGAACTGGAATGTCCTGACGATTGCCATTGCCACTACTTTCGAGTAAACTGGGTGACTGATTGTTCTGACAGTAACCTAACCCATATCCCTTATAATGAACTTAGCCCGAATGTGTACATTTTGGACCTTAACGACAATTTGATTAGTGAAGTTGGACCCTTTCCCGTGGACTTCAAAGTGCGTAGATTACAACTCTCACACAATTCAATGACTGAGTTGAAAAAGGAATCGTATGCTGGCCTGCATTACTTGATTGATGCCGATTTTTCATACAACAGAATTGGGAAAGTGGAGACCGATGCTTTCGAGTAAGTGCTTTTTTTATTCCGTTCATCAATCTGAGTAAACAGGTATTCGGAGAATCGTATACTTCTATGAATTGTCACCAGAAAAATTATGGTTATCACGATGGATATATAAAAAAACTAGCAGTATTGGAATACGGCAAAAATCCACAATCCGTACTTAATACAAATACCCACGCTATATATATTCTATACGGCAGAAAGGTGGGCCCACTTTGTTCAAATCAATGAAAGAAAGTGTTATACATTTCTCAGAAAACGGTATTTGTAAATAGCCTCAACTATTTTCGAAATGCACGAAATATTACTCGGGATGTTTATTTATTGAAAGAGCGTGTAAAAGAAGTCACTGCTACCTACAATTTTTTCGGGTTTTCTCCGCACTTCATGGTGCAAAATGGTGTTGTATCGAACTCCAGTTTTGTTAACTAGCATGTAGAAAAATACGTGTATCGAAATGAATGCTGAAAATTCTGCTCGTTTTATTCAACCTGGTGAAATTATGCATCTACAATGAATTTAATATTGAAAAACGAGACATTTCAGATCATAATATCAATATAATACTAATAATAACACTATCTCAACTGGATCCTACATCATCTGGATGCTGGAGAGACGTATACTTACCTACTGGTAGAACAACGCTACACCCAAGAGGTTATCACTATTAAAAACTCTCTCCACAACAAGTATCGGCAAAAACTCCGACAGATCTCGTCATCAGAACTGTCAGGGAAGAACAAAGTTGTTGCAACCAATACGCTTACCGTTCTGATTCTACTTTGATCCTTTGGAGTGATGAAATGGACTCAAGAAGAGATGCGACAACTCGACGTAAAACTTGCAAAATGATACATCTTCATAGAAGCTTGCATCCTAAATTGCCTGTTCCACGTGGACTTCTGAGCGTGGAATTCCTACATAACAGAATGGTACTAGATGGAGCCTGTAAAGTAGTTAGGAGTTCAGATACCCTTCTCTGCTCAATAATAATAATAATTCTCCCTCACTTCAAGAACATTGAAGACCTTGGCTTATCCAGAAACCTGACATTTGCTTTTCTCAGGTCGAGTGGGCTGAAGTCGGAAACCGAGGGATTCATAATGGCCTGTCAGGATGGTGTCTTCAACACCCTCGTCTACCGCATTCGCGTGATGGGTATAGAGGTCCCTGACACCTGATGCAGAGTGTGTCGTGGGGCAGCTGAGACCATAATGCATTTGCTGTCAGCTTGTCCAGCTTATGCGGTCTCAGCCTATATCCACAGGCATAACGCGGCGCTACGAGTGTTGTACTACCAAATAAGACACTCGTACGGTATAGACGAGACACCGGTGTTGCCTTACGCTCCGGGGGATATTGAGTCCGTTGTGGAGAATGATATGATATGATATTGATTTGAACATCGTCAAAACTCCATTTTCAAATGTTTTGAGTCAAATATCAGTTACCTTAACAACATAATTTCAAATCTGTCAAGTCATAGTCACCTGTCGCTTGGGTTGATGTCAATTCTTTTTGTCACCTCTCCCAAACTTCTGCTTCATGTTGCATGATATTATAACCATGCGTGCTTCACAGCCGTGTTTACTTCTGATGTGATCTCTAAACTGCAACGTGCATTGGCAGCTACAAGGGAGGGCGCTCCCCTGGGACATCGAACCCAATCTTATATATTTTAGAATGAATAAACCAGGACAAAATTTGTTTTGATACCTTACCAGAATATGCAATAACAGTGAATTGTTATTTTCATATATCCGTATTAATTTTAGCATACATGAACCAAAACATTTGCTTTGATTTCTTAGCTGTACAGGTATAATACGTATATTTTTATCATTATACGGCGGAGCTGGCCATCGGTCGTAAAGCAGGTAGTTCTGTGTAGAACTTTTCTGCTCCCCACTATCAGGTCTATCTCGTGAGTACTCAGGATCTTTTGATGAACTTCTGGAAATTCCTCACGAGGTTTTCCTGTGGAATGTTATCTTCTGCACTACAGTGTCCAAATTTATTTTTCCACATGCTAGCTAAGGCTTCGCATTTGAACAGTATGTGTGAGGCTGGTTCATCCTCCTCATCACATAACCTCCATAGTGTGGAGTTTTGGTGTAACCCCAACATAGGCAAGTGTTTTCTCAGCAGTGTCATGTTAATTAGTTCTACTAGCTTCATGAGGGAATTCCGACTCAGTTTAAGGAGATGCCCTAATAACCGGTCAGCTCCATCACCATCATTTTCCCGTGAGTATTGCCTGAGCCAGGAGGATTAATGATGGTTCTTGACCCATTTCTTCGTGTCCTGCTCAATGTCCCCAAATGGGGTTCCACAAGTTGGTTCTGGCTCTTATTCCCCTAGATGTTCTTGTAACTTGGTACCCAGACAAGTCTTCTGGGTCATCGAGGTTTTTGTGAGCCTTCCAAAATAATTTAGAAGTGAACCTGCATGATCGCAGAGCCTTCAATGCCTTCTGGCTATCGGAGAGAATGACTATGGGTTGGCTTTTAGGACCCATCCTTGGAATTTCTTTTGTGCAGACGGAAATAGTGTTACCTTGCTTTGGAATAAAGCAGCTTGAGTACCGAAACTTAGATTGATGTCATGCCTCGGTCTCTCCCCGTATATGCTAGCCCCTATATCATTGCTTGTCTTAGAGCCGTCCGTATGCCAGATTTGCTCCCAAGACAGCATTGGTAGGGCCCTTGATGTGACTTTCCCAACTTTAATGATGGTAGTGAGTGTTCCATCAAAGGTGTAGGTTGAGGTTATTTTGTCCGACGGCATCTCAGATGCGTTGATTCTTATTATATTCCATTATGTTGGTGTCGCTCTATTGGCCCATGCGTTTTAGTATTGATGCTTTTATCCTCCCTTTCGCTATGATATGCAAATGCAGAGGAGGGATGTTCAGGATCACCTGGTCGATGTGCTGTCTTAGACCACCACAGCGGGGCTGCATATGTTATCGAGGGCCTCACTATCGCTGTATATATATATATATCCAAAGCGATTGTTTTGGTCCTAGTCCCCATGTTTGGCCGAAGGACCGCCTGACCATCATTAATGATGTCCTTGCCCTTGTCAGCACTTTCCCCAAATGTTTGTTTCAGGTGAGCGTAGAGTCCAAGTTCAGCCTCAAGTATTTCGACTCTCTTGGCATCTGTAGGCTTTCACCAAAGATTCGAAGACCTCTGGGTTTCTTTTTCTGGTGAAAAGGGCAATCGTGGTTGTTTTGGAGTTGACCTTGAGGTTCTCCCTCATGCACTACGTCTGTGAGTGCTGATTGTCTCAGATCCACACAGACTCCCATATTCACCATTATTGCGATAGTCAACGTGGCCCTTGGCGACGTTGACTTTATCGTATCAGACAGAAAAGTTAATGGTTTAGCAGGCTAAACGTTATGCTACAAAACACTCAGTTACCCGTTATATTCTTTGTCATCACATTAATGAATGTTATCAGGAATAGGACGGCGAATTGAAATCGAACTGAAAGTACAACTTGCGCAATTTCAATCATTGTTAGCAATATTCTATTCATAGCTTCATTGCATTCAGTATATTAATTTCATGATATGAGATTAAGGCCTAGCTAGGAATAGTCACCAAATAATATATGCACCTAACATCATGTCATAGGCAGAAATTTCGGAAAATATTATATTCGGTCAACTGATAGCTTCAACTGTACGCTTTCTGGATAATTATTTGAATGGTTATTTTGTAATGTTCAGTATCTTAATGGTATGAGATATGTCCGTCGTGGTATTAGCCAGGGAAGTAGTTGTTTTCTGACAGATGTTTGCCTTTATTTTTCAGCTTGGTGGAAACGCTTGGAGAGAAGGGTACTCCGTTTTCATTTCACTTTATTGATACCTCTCTGGTACAATATTTTCGAACTTGTTCGAAATATTACAGTTTACTCTTCCCGGAGTCTGTGCTGCCTAGGATTGTTTGTCTTGTTTTTGATTGCCCTTGCGCATGGCTCTGCGATCAACTTTGTTGTGGGTCGTAGTGTCATCCGTGGGAAAATATTAGTTCAACGGTTGATTGTTATTCATTTGGCAGGGACAGGACAATTATAATGTCCGACCTACCCTGTCACTGATGAGAGGCAATAAATCTCGAAGCATGCATGTCTGCAGGTGTTCATGCGCAGCCAAATGAAGGATAATCTTCTGTTCAATCACAAGACAAGCACTTGCAATTGGTTCTTCTTGGAAGAACATTGCACAAATATCTGTCAGATGTAGTTCAATGCCCGTCGTGGTATCAGCCAAGGAAGTAGTTGTTTTCTGACAGATGTTTCCCTTGCCCTATCTACTTGTTCGAAATATTATTGATGTGAGACTTCTTCAATTTCGAAACTAAAATATCCAAAAGCTCAAATACTCACTCACATTACTTTTATTTCAAAAGTTGTTTACTTAACCTATAATTTTCAAGTTGTTGTTGGATCATAATAAAGCCATTAAGGAAATGTCAAATTTAAAGTTCACTAATAGTGATAAATTTGTTCTTTCCGTCTAAATAAATTATGAAATCGAAGAAAGTCTGTTCTGACTTCAATCACGATTCGAGGAATAGTATTTCATTAAACATCACAATTGGTTCATTAAAGTTGGATCTACGCTCTTCCAACACTTGAATGAGTCATATCAAAGTTGTCCTAAACTAATTAAATTTTTATAATACAGTATTCCGGGTTCAAGATTTTTGCCGCATTCCAAATCAGTAAAGTTTCCAGCAGTAATTGGAAGCATGAAAAACTTTACGACAAAAAGTGCTATTGATGAAATATCCTCCCTGAAAATATGAGAAATCATCATTAGCAAATTATATAACAAAAAGATTTTTGAAAACAATAACTTATTGCTCAATCTTAACTTTCAGCGATTCAGCCGGGCTCATACATCTGGAACTTCAAGGAAATCCTTTGCATGAAGTTGAGGGGCCATTTATATCAATCAAGTCGTTGTTGTATTTGGATATAAGTAACTGTAGCCTAAGCAAATTAAACGGCGACTTTTTTGCAAATTTACCGCATCTCAGCACTCTGGATTTGTCAGATAATCCTTTCTTTGAAATACAAAGCAACGTATTCAAACCATTGAGTGGCCTGGAAACTCTGAAGATGAATAGGTGTAATTTGACTTACATATCAAACACTGCATTCAGTTCCCTGGGTCTATTGAAGAGTTTGGAGTTATCAGAGAATAATTTTCATAGTATCAATTGGGATATTGTTTTGAGTGGGTTGAATCTGTTGGAGAGCATTGATTTTAAAAAATCCGGACTGACTCGTTTACCTGTAACAATGTTTGACAGCAATCAATATTTGCGGACATTAATCTTGGCCGAGAATAATCTGCCAGGGCTGAATGTTCAGGAAACTATCGGGAAACTTCAAAATCTTGATACCTTGGATTTATCAGATTGCAATTTAACTCTGCCCTTATCAGAGGATGCATTTGCCAACGTAACAAAAATAAGAAACCTTTATTTATCTGGAAATACGTTGTTCGCATCTGATTTACTGTTGGCCCTATCACCTTTAACAAACTTACACAAACTCTCTTTAAGCAATTGTGGTTTGAGCCGTTTACCAGATACGTTCGATAAATTCAAAAGTTTGCAAGAGTTGGACATATCTCACAATCCTCTGAACGACGCGTTCGTTAAGCTATTAGCACCGCTCGAAACTTTGGAATATCTAAACATGGGCTACAGCAACTTATCCCACATTCACCCCACATCATTTTCGAAGATGACATCTATGCGCCGACTGATTTTGTCAGGTAATGATCTAAGTAATCTCGGAGCGGGATTGTTCGAAAACTTGACCCGATTGGAAAGTTTGGAGTTGAACTTCTGCGGTCTGCGACGCCCTCTCAATGCCACATTGTTCTTCAATAATTTTACCTATACAGACTTGACGGAACTCCAGCTTGCTGGCAACCCGCTTCGTGTGTCAAAAACAGGGCCACTGCTTCCGAAACAACTTTCTCGACTGCAAAGTTTGGATTTGAGCAATTGTAATTTGAGTTTCCTCTCGCCTGAAGCTTTCCACTGGACCAGAAACAT
This sequence comes from Chrysolina americana, assembly GCA_958502065.1. Lineage (NCBI taxonomy): Eukaryota > Metazoa > Arthropoda > Insecta > Coleoptera > Chrysomelidae > Chrysolina > Chrysolina americana. The sequence goes on from OY293420.1 coordinate 48,645,463, forward strand.
CACAAATCTGATCCTAGCTGGAAACCATTTTTCCTCTCCCAATGATTTACGTTTTCTCGAATTACTTCCGAAACTTGAAGTTCTTGATCTGAGATTCAACAATCTAACAACGTTTTCGCCTAAAGATCTCACTCTCAATCCCAACGTCGAGAATCTGAAGCTTATTGGAAACCCGTGGCGCTGCGACTGCTCAGTGGCAGATCTCTGGGATTGGGCCAGTATAGAGAAAGGAAACCTCGAACTTCTGGAGGGATCGACTCTGACTCAAGAGGACGTGTCCGTGGGAAAAGTCAAGCGTAAAAAGCTCCTCGTCTGCCACTACCATACAGATGGGACTCAACCTGTTAAAATTGTCATGAATAAAACAGTCCCTGGACGAAGACCTTTCCTCAACCCCACTCGTACTATTACTGCTAACCGTACATGGGCCAAATACGTTCGAGAGTCTGGTTGCGAACAATCTCCAACCCTCCAGAGATCCCCCAGAGCTGCTGAAGAGTTTGAAAGCTTTGTGGATGCAGACGGAGTCGAACTGAGGTATGCTAAACATGTTCCTAATACCTGGGCTTCTGCAGCAATCAACACCGTTTGTGTGTATATGGCTTTGATGCTAATCCTCGGCATAATCTATTTGCTCACTAGGTCTAGTCGAATGGCCAGGAGAGCAATCATTCGGGCGAATAAAGATAATTAGTAAGGAACTGAGCGTTTTTTCACAGTATTATTCCGAAACAGCTGAAACTCACAGGCAGCGTCTCTGATCAAGATGTTTATAGTGATATACATCTTTGTGCAAATATTTTCCTTTGCCATTCAGCCTACCCTCAGGCACGTAAAAGTTATCAAGGAGTATTTGGTAGTCTTGAGGATGATATGAGGGAAGTAGCATGTAGATGATATATTTATCCATGTGTATCAACCACACATATACTGTAAGTTGTGCATAATAGACATTTTTTGTTCTAGTCATCCTATTGATAAGATCAGTATCTAGTTGCTTCTGGTGAATTTCCTGAAGTTATTGGATGTGGTGAAGTTTCAAATTGACAAAAAATGCCAAATAATAATTCATCTGATTTTTCGGAACAATAAAACTGTTGTTTCAAACATTTTACAGGTGATGCAGTGATCGATGTACAGATGACATTATACAAAAAAATTCCTATGATTTAACATGAACCGATTTTTTGTCGTATATAGAAAATCATTATGAAGCTTACGGGAAAACTCTTCGTTCGAAGTCTGTTTCCAATTGGTAATAAAAATTTATTTTATTCTCCAGTAGACCTTATATTTATTTTCGAACCTGAGTATCTCATAAAATAGTCTCAGGTATAACTATGAGTAGGAACATGTACAGTAAAATTACTTTGGTTCATGTTTTGTTTTTGTATGGTCGGATAATATTCAGCAATTTCCAAAGCGAATCTTGTCTTTAAGATTCAATTAAGACTGTAGGATAATTATGTTTTAGTTTTATAACGTTTATACACCTTTCTACCAGAAAAACGGTTTCGGTAGATTTGATGTATATAATAGACCGCCTTCGAAATAAACACAGAAAGTTGTTCTGTCGATTTCAAGAAATGGTCCTAAAAGTATATGAAAATTGTATTACACCAAAGGTTATCGAAGTCAGACTTCAATAATGTACGCGATGCATCAAAAATAACTCTCAGATTCAAAATGCGTTGATGAGTATGGTCATTTATTTTATTTCAAAGTATCCAGTACAAGATGTACTGTTTGGTCTGCCTGTATTGTTCAAGGGAATCATACTAGCAATATTAATAATTGCATTCACTGATAAGTATGCAGTATTCACATAGTCCTTACTAGAACATAATAGGCATTATAACTATCAATTTCTCACAATTGTAAATTCAAATCTTGCTATTCTTGATTTAAATAATAAAACATATGAAGCTAAGAGTCGTTATTATGTAAATGAGCCACGTTATATACACTGTCACCATTAAAGTTTGCATGATGTGGAATATGTTTTTGTTTATCAAGTTTATGCAAAGTTTGATTTGAGTCACTTTCCAGTTCGGAAATAATGCAAAATTCCGCTGTTGGAGGTTTTCAAACAGGCCGTGGCATCTCTCGAATTAGATACTTTTTCTTAAAAGTTGGGTAAAATCTAGTGATTTTTTAAAATTTCAAAAAAGCGTCAGGTGGAACAGTTGTTTCATTTATATGTCTTTATATCAATTTTGATTAAATTTGTAAAATCTTAGTTTTACATGAATTATCTGAATATCTCCATTTTTGGTCATTTAAATTCCACTGAATTGTAATCAATTTGTTCATTTACCAAAAGTCAAAGTTGCAAACACATTGTGTCAAAATTTAACGACCTTTCTCTTGAGAATTTAAAAAATCACCACAAACATCAGTCATCCAAAGTTTATCTAATTTCAACAATCGGAAAGCCTTTGTAGTAGATTTAAAAATATTTTGTGAAGTATAGTTCCAAAATGAAAAACGTACACATTCAATCATTTTGATTCACTGTGTGTATTCAACATCATGCGTGTTTGCATTCTGAAGCATAAAGCATACATTTTTGATTCAGAGAAGTCCCCTACCAAAACACTCTACGAGCAGTCCAGTAAGTAATCCACGACAATAACCAAACTGAAAACCGCAAACCAAACAAACAAACCGCACTCCGTACCCTTGTGATGTTGACCAAATATATTTCTCGAGCACTGTATGTACATAAACTTGAAACTTTATAATTTTGCCACAGCCCTTCGCACAAGTTACGTACATTAAGGAAAGGAATGCGGAGGTGTAAATAATACCTGGTGGGTATCTCGTGGTCCACTAATAATAATAGCCACTTTTCCCTCGAAAATAATGGACCATATTCTTCTAGGCATTTGATACCGCTGAATACTTGTATATTGAATAATTTCTTGATTCATCTTGTACTTTATTGACTTCCACTTGTAGAGTAGGCATAGAAGATCGAAAGAATGTGTTTTAGTAAATATGAATTGTCACCTCATAGATAACTGTGTTATTTCTCAAGAACTTAGAGTTAGTATCTATATATAACATTGCAACTTTGAAATTGTTTTTATATGAACCTTGCGGGAACCTTTTACTACAATTGTATTATAGAACTGAATATTTTTAATTTTTCGATAATACCGTCAGGTAACGATCAATGCTTGTTTATGTGTTTGCTTATATAATTTAGTAATAATTCAGTAGAATAAGTGTACTACTATTTTGTATCAATTCCTATTTCCGAAAGTAATTATAAAATAAATTATACGAGAAGAATTTTATTTTATTCTCTATCCGATTTTTCCGACTCCCACCAATATGTATATTCGAGTGAGAAGAGAGATGACATAAAATTCTAATAAAATGTGCGACAAACCTACATTTTCCGAAATTGCTCTCTTCCTTATTTTCCCCACAATGTGACACTTAATCCAGAATATCAGAGTTATTTATATTTATTTCCTAACCACCAGTCAGTAGAGACATAAACCTGTATTAATATACTCATTTTTTGAGTTATCGGACCGTAATGTCACGCATGCCATATATTTCATGAGTAAAGAAATAATAAATTTACATATTAATAATGGAACTCCACCTTTCTTATCGAGGGGTAAGTAAATGAGTCAATTAGGTAATCAAGTCGTGGTTCACATGGAAAAGGTTACATTCGAAAATGGCTTGTATATCATTGTTGGTAATTTGTCGCGAGTTTTATAATTTTGATTAAGAAATAACTCACAAGTTCTTACAAACGTGTAAATTACTGTATTTTCTTTAAATCGTGATTATGTAAATATGTACTTTCAGCCCCTCCAGTAATAAAATCAGTCCATTTTATGGTCCTTAGATGTAATACTAGATCTGAAACTTTCGTTGTTAATACGAGGATGTATTGAAAAATTCGTAACCTACTATGAAAAGCCCAGAATAAAAATTGATTATGAAAATTCAGAACCGTAAAACTAGTCAACTGTTTTGATTAATATTTGCTCGTTGTTATCGGAGGCATTGCGAGATGTTGGGCAGAAGTGATTCGGTAGTCGTATATGACTGTTGGATTGTTATCTGTTCGATGTTTGCCGACAAAAATCCTATGGTATAGGAAATTTGCAAATGGTTTGATTATTATGAATCTATTTTCATTTTATGAATATATATGGCATCTCGCCAGCTGCTCGCAATCCCACACTTGAATCCCAAACATGAGAAGGTATATTGCGGAACTGTATAATTTCTGGCAATGCTTTTCGTCCGTCTCACTAGTGACTTTCTATGCAGTCACCAGCATTCGTATCCTATCAAGACAGTGCTGCTTTATGGTAAACAGCACGCCTTGAATTCGTGTGTGGTTAACTCCCCGTCCTAATTTAAAGGTAATTTGCCGCACTGCGAACGAGAAGAGCCTATTGACAACCACGTAGTCCACCACACACTGGATACGAGTGTAGTCACCGACTTGTTCTTAGTATCTTGTGTATGCGTCGCTTATGCGTGCTTGGGACAGAGTCTGAGCGGCGTCATACACAGCAGAGTTGATTTACCAGATGTCAGCCTCTTATGAAAGAATATCGCGAAATTCCTCATCAGCCCGTGCCAGTTGTTGTGGCTTCAGGGGCTTGGTATTATTAAGCGCAATAGTAATTACTTCATTAGTATCCAAGTAAGCTATAACGTTATATCTGCAAGCAGCTAAGCAGCAGGTACCTAGGTTCGGGTCCAGTGAAGGCAAGTAAAGTCTGCTTTTCTGGCAACAGTGTTTCTGTCCCCTGACCCCTGGAGTATTTTTGTCTTCACTGTCGATGTCCGGAGCGCGTGGAGTGAACCACACAGTAAGCTGGCGCTCGAGATATTCTGTTACCTGTACTCGGCGACAAAGTGACCAGTGAAAACGAAAGAGCAAAAAAACGAAATAGGTCAAGACTCCACCCTGCGAGCAGCCCCTTATGAGTACGGCCCCACTGGAGCTACTTAATTGTAAGAGTTCTTCCAGCTAGTCTTTGGGAGAGCATGACATGACTCCATGTTATAATAGTTTGGTTCATGCCCCTTCTTCTTGTTTCTTGACATTTAGGATCAAATACCGTGTTGTCAAATTCTACCACATCGATGAAAAAACCACGGTCTAATCCACCCTCGATCCTATGGATGACTCGATGGAGAGAGTCTTCGTGCCCTTGCCATTCTGGTATGCTTGCTGGAGGCCGCTGGGCAGATTTAGCTTCGGTACGTTCTCTCTGTGGTATTCGTTCACCAGCCTCGCCGTTGGCTTCACTAAAAAAGATGTGAGGCTGGTGTCTCCGAAATATTCTTGTATTCAGTGTTGCCTGACCAGTTGAAACTACTTATGATTACAAATTATGAACATAAACGTGAATGCCTCAAACATACGCCCGCACGGCGTGTTAATTTGGCGACATGTGGGACATCGAGACGGGGCATTGGTGTCTTCCCCCATTGGGGTTGACGGGTGGTCCTATATCACAAAATACTATGTAGATAAGTGGATAATCGAACGAATTCATGTCTCCTACATTACTTCTGCGTGATTCTATGTAGATACTGAGTGAACTTGGTTTATGTAAGCAGTTTATATGTCTCACATCCCGAAAAGGTTTATTATATACGCTCTGATGCTGGTAACGTTCCCGATCAGAGGACTTTTAAGGTGACTTCTATATGTCGAGATGGATTTGATGCTTGCAAGCTCTCGCAACGCATCCACATGGATGTTTTGGTCACATCCGGTGACGATACGAAGTACTTTGTTTTGCCTAATATCAAGCATTGGCAGTTGAGTCTTGTTTGTGTTGCAAAACCGTTTATTCTTCTCGTTCGTACTGCTCTGTGTGCATCACTATTTTAACAGAGTTATCTGAGCAGTGCCCTTCGTCCGAAAAGTGAATTATTATTATCATACTATTTATTTAGGTTGACGAAAGAATTCTTGGATCGAAGTAAAAATTCGTTTAATTTCAAATCTACTGTCCCATTGAATTGTTTTGAAATTTTCAAACAATTATCCGCTTTGGAATCTGCTATTTTCGATTATCTCAGTCCCGATCAATTGATGCCAACATGTACTGGGATGCATTGTACACGACTGAACAAATTGCCTCAATCGAATTTTGTGGAGAGGTAAATGCAAATTCCACAACAATGCGGTTGTTAATTGACATAATTTCTGCTACAAGTCTGGAGAAAATTCCCATTACGTTCGACAAACTGATTCGCAAACAATGCCTGTGTGATGCTCATTAGGTTACAGATTCATGATGTCCCCATAATCTACACATTCAACATGGAACTGCTTTATTTTTGGTGCATTATTTCCTCTTGAAAATAGTAGGAATATTTTAATACATTTTTATTTATGTTCTATATTGAACACAATTCAACCGTTATGAAAATAAATCGTCATGAAGGTATTTATTGCCTCATTATCTTTTATTGTTGTGTCTACAATATTCAACACAACAAAGCCTAAACAAATGTTTCGGTGTATTGTGATGTTTAAATTCACTTTTGTTCATAGAATCTACACTATACCCTTCTAGAACAGAATTCCCAAGTTTTCCATATACCCCGCAGTAAACCCAACTCCGGTTACTTTTGTGTTGGGAAACTACGGGAAACACGTAGCCAAGCATTGTGGAACAAAGAAACCATGCTGAACGTTATCATACTTCACCATCCCGCAGGAATACATCTTATTGCTCCTCCTTGGCCGCGGCGATACTGCAGAATGGTTCGAGACCCCTTCAGACCATTCCAAGGGAACACGCCTAGGCGAACCTCTGTTGTTTCTTCTTACCACAAATGAGACAATGTTGAGTTTCTGTATATCATCAAAAAAAACTTCCAACTCTTCAACCTTGTGCGGTGATGCCAAAGTCTCAGCCCGAGAAGCGTAGTCTCATTCCAAAATCTAGATTGGAACATTAGGTTTGAATCATGTGATATCGGGAGTAATAATGAGCAGAATGTGGCGGCGTGGTGATTTTTGTGCATCCGACTCATGACCGAAGGTCCATGAATCGATTCCTGGTAGAGGCAAGAATTTTTCATAGCAGATTAAATTTGATATTATGTGAACTAACCAGAAAGAGTCGTCCACCATGCAAATTACCACTGCTGATGCTTCCAAGATGTACGAGTTAGTAATAAGCCTACAAGAACACTTTCAGTTGAAGAACCTAGGTCGATGACTACTTATTTGACACTGGTCGATGACCATTCGACTCATGTCGATAAACACAGTACTACTACTATAATCAAATCATGCATGACAGAGTTCATACTACTCACACAAGAACGGCATTATGAAGTCCCTGTCAATCTGATGATGAACAGGGAGGAACTGTGATGCCTACAGGTCCTGGCTTTGCACGAACGGAATACCCTGTATATTTTCAAGAGCGACCGACGTGTGCAGGGCTCTTACGGCCAACAGCAAGCCGATACTTGGTCGAACACGACAGTTTTCAAAGATTCCTCAACGCAGACATGAAGATTTTCATGCTTAGACCGGAGGATATCGAGATGGGCTCACCGTGGGAGGTGAGGAAGAATCGTATTTGCCAGCGCTATCTACGTGGAACCAGGATAAATCATAGTGTGACAGCCAAAGGCATTTTGCTAAAGGGTCCAACTCGCGACCTATTTTATTACACTATCATCTGTTTGAATTTTGACAGGCATACCTAAGATGAAACACCTAAATACCGTATCCATGTCAATTGCATTATGGAACGAAATCCAACCTTTATAGTGCCTAGGACACGCCACTGCTCCCAACTGATAAATGCCGGCGGCTATCAGAATTTTCACATAAGGCGTTTCACGATTTTATATTCTCTTTGGTAAAGTGCGACGCAGGGGGTTGCATACTGCATTTAATTTAAAGCAAGCCTTTGGCGATCTTTCAATTTTATATAGGAGCTTTTTTAGATTACTCTCACAAGAAAAATGGTGTTCTCAGATACGGGCGGATTTTTCCTTCTATTTTTATGCCAAACCCCGAAAATTATCGGCTGCTGAAAAATACATTTCATGCAGAATGCAAATTCATTTTCTCCGTCAAGGGAATCGTTCATCTGGGGATCAAAACTGAAATATATATTTTTCAAGTGGGATGCAATGGCTGCGTACCATTCGTTTTCCAGAAGTGAAGTTCTGAAGCAAATGTATCGTTTTCGAATTCTTGAACATGCCTTTGTTGGAATCGAAATGCAATAAGTTCATAATTGAGAAATATTTAAGAAAATTATTCAATTTGTATTAGGTATAGGCCTAATGCTGAAAAAGTTAGTGAAAATTCAATGCTGCTCCAGCAAAATTCGTTCTTTGGTCAGTAATAGTACTACTCCCTTTTATAAACACTCGTAGAGTGTACCCAAAGGCACAGCCTGTGCAGGTAGAGGATGGCCATATTATTATTTGCAGAACAGACCCTACGGCAAACCAAGTACCTACTCACTTATAAAGTGAGCACCAGAGTCATCTATTGGACCACAGAAGTACTCCGACTTGTATACAGACTTCGTTTGAAGCCAAAGAAACATCATTTCATCATAAAAAATATTCAAATATTATTCATGTGGAACTGTGTGTACTTGACGAAAGGCAATACGTTTACAAAATTAAAATAGATTAAAAATAATAGAGCCTTTCAACAGGAGGTCGGCAAACGTCGAACAGAAAATAATTCAACAGCCCCATACGACTGCCGCAAAGTTTTTCTACAGAAACATACTTTGCAATACTTCTTGAAAAAAAAATCAAAATAAATTGGAGGCAACGTCAAAATCAAAGTCAAGATTCAGGTCATGTTGAAGTCAATTTTTGAATATCTCGGTCTTCCAAAATATCTCATTTTATAGAAGTGAAAAAGAAAAAAAAAATTAATCACAATTTGAGAAATAAAAAATTATTTACACAAAAAATACTCCTTTCCACAAAAAAATTTCCTCTCCACAAATTCGAAAAAAAAAACACAAGACAAGATCAAGTCAAGGTCAATTTTCGAATATCCCGGTCCATCTCACTAATATTTTTCATTTCATATGAAAAGTGGGAAAGATATTTTTCGTAAATTTTTTATTTCAATTCATAAAATTTAAAAAAAAACACGAAAAACGTTCAAGTCGAAGTCAATTTTCGAACATCTCGGTCTCGGTCTTTTTACGTCATCGATAGTGAAAAAAAACAAGAATTTTTTTTAATAAAATTTCATTGAATGAAAATAACATTTTCACAAAAAACAAAAAAATTGAGTCAAAGACAAGGTCAATTTTCCAATATCTCGGCCCATCTCACCAAAATATTTCGTTTCACATGAAAAGTGAAAACAATTTTTTTCATAAAATTTTTGTTTCAATTCATAATATCGAAAAAAAAATTTCACTGAAATTGTTCAGATCAAGGTTGATTTTGGAACAACTCGGTCTCGGTCATATTACATTATGAGTGAAAAAAATCAACATTCTCAAAATAAGAATAAAAACACTATCAAAAAATGGTTCTTTTCACAAAAAACAAGACCAAAAAAACTGAGTAAAAGTCAAGGTCAATTTTTTAATATTTCGGACTCGTCCAATCTCACCAAAATTTTCTATTTCACATGAAAAGCGAAAAACAAGTTTCATATAATTTTTAACTCACAATTCGTTGATGGAAAAAACTATTTTTACGAAAAATGTTCCTTTTCACGAAAAATATAAAGAAAATTTCAAGTCAAGGTCATGTCATGGTCAAGTTGAGGTCAAATTCCGAATTATTGTTCAGAAAGATTTTTAACATAAAAATATCACAAATAGCTCCTTTTCAAAGAAATAAGGAAAATATGAAAAAAATCGGTCAAATTCATAGTAAAGACAAGAGAGAAAATGTCGAATTTCTCGGTCTCGGCCAATCTCACCAAATTTTTAGTCACTTATGAAGAGTGAAAATAAAATTCATACATTTTTTACTCGAAATTTGTTGATAGAAAAAAACTATTTTTACGAAAAATTTTCCTTTTTACAAGAAAAAGTCTAGGTCAAATACAAGGTAAAAAACAAAGTCGAGTCAAGGTCAACTTCCGAATATATCGGTCTAGGCCAATATAACAAAAATTTTTGTTTCACAAGTAAAGTGAAAAAAATATTTGCATAAAATAAATATTTCACTTAAAATTCGTTCATGGAAAAAAACTCTTTTTAGAAAAAATGTTCCTTTTCACATAGAAAATTAAAGAAAATTTAATGCCAAGGTCAGTAAATATCAAAGTCAAAAGTCTAGGACAAATATAAGCTCAAAAACAAGGTCGAGTCAAGGCCAACTTTCAAATATATCGGTCTCGGCCCATCTCACAAATTTTTTTTGTTTTACATGAAAAGTATAAAAAAAATTTCTTCATACAAGTTTTGACTCAAAATTCGTAAGGTTGAAAAAATGTTTTCAAGGTCAAGTCAAGGCCAATTTTCGACTATCTCGGTCTCGACCAATTTCACCATAATTCTATTTGAGGTGGTGATCAATAATGATTTCAAGGTATTTGATGCTGTTTTCTGGAATTTTTGTGTTGTCGTTAATATTGATAAAGTGGTTCTACCCTCACGTTTACTTCCATCTATGTAGACATATAGAGTTCTATCGTTCATAAAGCGTTCCGGTAGTGTACGAACTTGTCCGCGAAAACCATAATATCTCAATTGATTCAACAATTTTTCAGGATTAACATTATCGGTATCGAAGGCTTTATAAGACGCTTGCAGTAGGGACTTTTTCATGCAATGAATCCTAAATATATTTAATGAGTGTATTAATTGCATCATCTGTGGATTTCCCTTCTCTCAATCCATACTGAGTCGTAGAAAATACCTTGTTTCGTTGAAGAAGGATGTTAATCGCTGTTTTAAGATTTATTCAAACACTTTGCTTATAAGTACTTGATTAACGAGTTATTGGTCGATAGTTTCCGGTTTTATTTTGGTCATCATTTTTTGAATACAGAATCAAGCCTATTTTTGTTGTTTGAAAAATACCGCTATTGAAACATTAATTAATGATATGTAATATGAGAGTGGGGCAGATATTCCTTTACTTATTTCTTCCATAAAGTTCCAGCCCTGATTCCATCTACACCCGGCAAAGTTTTTTTTTCAAAGGTCTTATGGCTGTTTCAACTTCTTCACGATTTGTAATACATAATTTCAGTGAAATTCAGTGGTAGTGATTTCTTCAGCATATTCTTTTCCAAAGTCGCTGGAGTATTTATTGAACACATTCGCTTTTTCCTTTTTATCAAAAATGTTTTCATTATGTTCATTTGTTATCTTCTCCATTATGTTTTTGGTTTTGGACTTATATGATTCACAACTCCAATGGGAAAGATATAAATATGGATTCGGTGAAGGTTCTAGAATCCAGATCTTACAGTGCCCAGCGTAATGTTAGGAGTAACCAACCAATGAAGTCATCCATTTTGGTGCTCAGTATAACCATCAACAGTACCCTCTATTGGGTAAACTACCAAATGGTCCATACCATTCCTCTCAAAAGCTTTCTGGAATAATGTTTCTGTATATAGAGTGCAGTTCCTAAGCATAAACTAAATCTCCTTGATTCTGTCAAATATGAGCATTCAGTATCGGCATTTGGCCTTGGCATCATGGAACTTGGTGGTCGTGATGGTAGAGCGCTCGCCTCTCAGCCACAGGGGCGTTGGTTCGATTCCCAGCATGGTCACTGGTTTCGTGTATGCCATCACCCGTTAATAGGTAAGAGCTACGTCTTCCCTAGCTCGTAACAGTCTTTCGAATACTTCTGAGGGTTTTTCTCTTAAGAATGCAGCCGGTTGACGGAAATAACACTTTTAAAAATTGATGCCCCACATACAAACTTGCTTATTGTCCTGGAAGAAGAGTAGTTTATAATTTGTTCTTTCTCATCGTCAATACTTAGTAGTTCAATTAAATTCAGTCTTCCAATATTTTTATCATCAACGTGAGACTTGCCCAACATATCTTTCTCAGGACACGTTCTTTCAACAAGTAAAAGAACGAACCCATTATCAAAATGAATTTTTCCAGAAGGCGTATACTATCGATCTTCTTCCTTAGTTTACTATAAAAACGCTAATTCAAAAGTAATTGGAAGTTTTATCTATATATACCAACTATCAATATTTTTGAAGGAACAAGAAACGCCATTCACCATCTTTTCTCCCTGGTATTTGAGTTTCAATCACATAATTGCCCTGCAACGGAGACTATCAGTTAATAGATCAAAATATTAACAAATATCTCCTTAATGTACAAGGAAATGAGTACTTGCGAAAAAGTGCTTGGTCACCTTTTTCATTTGCTACGAAGTTTCCTTAGTTAATCATAATTTCCGACATCCAAACCGAACTCTCCTCTACTTAGCTCTCTCCCAAATCGATTACCCCATTGTACTGTGGCAGGAATAGAATAGTCAAAGCGAATGTGATGATTCATCTATCTCAATTCATCTATTCGTTATTTAAGAACCAAATTACTCACCTCAGTTGATCGAAATGTAGCTATCCATAATTTGGAAATAAAACAGGGAGTTCGAATATTTTCCTATTTGAAATGAAAGTTTGGAGTTTGATCAGAAACCAGGGCCATTTCTAACATACAGACATTCATATAGGAATCCATCAACCACCATCTCAAATCATATATCTTCGGTATAATAATTCGAAAAGAATATGACACTAATGTGAACACCAACCAATAGAACATCAGATTAGTAATTTTTCAACAAAAATCCTAAAAAATACTAGAATAGCAAACCGACTGTGTCATCACATGAATGACAGTCAGTTGTTACATTCTGTTATGTTTTGGATTCGCAACAGATATATATTAATTTGTTGTAAACAATATTTACATACAATAAACATGTTTTTTCAGGAGTTTGCTAATAAAATGAAAAATAATACAGTAATTTGGTTTATTTGAAAAAAATGTTGTGAATTTAATTAGTAACGGAAAAAAACTGAAAAAACGGGAAAATTTTCAAAAAATCATAACTCCGCCATTCTTCAAGTTGTGGGGTTGGCCCTTCTCATGGAAGTATTGAATCACGTGTACTTTATTTGTGCACAAAACAGGCGCTGTCGAATGATTAGTTTAGACACAATTGCTATTTGAGTTTTATTGGAATATCTTACAGCATACCTGGATGCTCCAGTGATTTCAATTTCTCAAAGGATTTTGAAGGTAGAAGTATAGTACCACATAACGAAAATTCTCATTTTGCGCTACAATGATACGAAGTGAGTGAAAAATGCTTGCAAACGGCCGAGCCCGCTTAAGGGGTCGAGTATTGGGAGAGACCGGAAGACGTATTATCACGTAACGCGTTTACTTGAAGAATTCGAAGTTTCAATTGGAATAAAATTCTGAGAATTTGTAACTTTGGCGTAGCACTTCCGGTTGAACCGGAAGTGGACACAAATTTCCTTATTTCAAAAGGAACGCCCTGTATTTTATTGAATTTCTGTAATATACCTACTACGTTTTTACAAATTGTACGAAATGTTCCTGTATAAATTCTTAGCCGTTTTCGAGTTATTACAAGTTTTGTGAAACATTTTGAGTTTGTACTAGTATCTTTAAAAATGCATATCTCAAACCGTTTCAACACTGAATCTTTCAAACTTCCACCACAGCTTATATATATGACCGTCGAAGTGAGAATTTTTACTGTGCATTCAAAAATGTTTTTGAAAACCCTGAAAACATTTATTTTCAAATGGGACTCCCGACTGAAACAATTCAATATACGAGTGTCATTAAAAATATTTCTTTCAGGGCTTTTAAGATCCTCCGAGTGAAAAGAGATTTTTACCGCACTGTATAATTCCTAATGAAATGTATAATTGTACTTCGATAGTCAACATGTACATATAATAACTCTGGTAGAAATTTGAAAGATTTAGTGTTGAAATTCTTTTTTAGACATGCATTTTTAAAGATAGGTACTAATATAAGGAAGTTTGTGTCCACTTCCGGTTCAACCGGAAGTTCTATGACACTGACAATTCATATCGATTGTTTATGTTAACCTATATCAAGTTCGAAATTTTCAGAATTTTATTCTAGTATAAACATCAAATTCTTTCAATGAACGCGTTACATCTTTTACTACTCGACCGCTTACGATTAAGATAAGTTTGACTGCTTTTTTCAATTTATTCAAGGGAGGATATTTGCAGCAATTTGATAAATGATTGAACAAGGTTATCGCCATGTAGTTTGGACAACGTTCTGGAGACGATGACTCGAAATTTCCCCGTATTGCTGAATTTCTTGCTTGGCATCTGCTGTTTTCCAGTGCTTTAAATGACGCGAGCTCTGTTTCAGCATATACCAAGGTATGCTTTATATACAATGAAAGGAGAGTCAAGATTTCCAACTTTAAAAAGATATTCTCACAACTTACTCTCCTGCCAACTCCAATAATATTTCAGACGGCTGTTTTCTGAAGTTTAAGTACACTATCGGCCTCTTGGTCCCCATACTATGATCCCATATGCCTAACTGACTGAAAGTGTGCAAAATGCATTTTCATCAATACTACATTTATATGGGTAGACCATGTACATTTTTCACTCACATGGAGCTCAAGGAACTCCATAGAAGGTTTTTGAGTGATAGACCTGTCATTAGATCTTAGCAATAGGCTGTGATGTGATAGAATTTATTCACTAACATTGTCTTGAGATGAATACAGTTCTTCCCAGGAATATTTCTTCAGCAACAATACAAAATTTGCAACATTTTTCTCACTTTGTCAATCACTTCAGTAAATCTCATTACAATGTCTGACTGCATATTGTAACAATTGCATTGAAACTGGGAACAGTCAGACTCTCCAACACTTTCGGCCACCGACCACCTAAGAGAAACTTGTTTTCACTATCGAATGATCCAATTTGACAAACCCCATACACAGTGTTTGTTTGATGCCCAATGATTTACTTCGTACACCACGAATACTTGTACAACAACAGCCTTGGTAGCTTTGTTAAACTCACGATTCGTTCGCATTCAAGTGATGCTCGTAGTGCTCTCAAATTTCAGCACAGTAAACCCAATATCTGGGTAAAACTTCCTATTAGAAAGAAGCTGGCTGATCACTCAACCCTTTTATTTCCTTTTAGCTTCTTTCAATCTGTCAAAAATTATTCCTCACGCCCTCGTATATCATTAAGTGTGTCGTGCTTTAGACAGGAGTGGTCGCTCTCCTCTAATTAGTAGAAGCAGAAGGGCATGAAGAGCAGAGGGCTTTTCACATTCGCACTTGCAATTACAGAGCACGAAGGCGAAAATTGGAACTTCCTTCGCGGTCAGTAGCGTTATTTAGAGGTGTCAAGGGGACAATTGTTACTCGAATCCATTACATACCACCAATTGAAAAGAAGTAATAATATTTTCCTGCGAACTTATAGCGTTAAATGAACTTTCAAATGCGAAATTTTGTTTTGAGAATCTGCTTAGAGGTGAGATCACACGGAAGAGCACTTCAAATATTCAGTGATTATGGGCACCTCAACAGTTAACGCAAAGAATTCAATAAATTAGCAGGCAATGGGTTGTGGTAGAAGGCCTTGTACAGGTCAATATTTTCAGTCAGCATTGACTGTTAGCACACTGATTGCTGTATATAGAGCGTTCATAAAATAAGCTCTTATATACCGGGTGACCACGAGGTGAGGTACGCCCCCCAATTTTTCTATAGTTTTGAAGATACAGGTTTCAAATTTGGCACGTCGATATATTACTCAAATACGCATATTTTGACTCCATAACCGAAAATTCACCACTTCCGGTTTAACCGGAAGTGACCCCAAACTTTTTTTTTCAAATGACACCCTGTACAATTTTTTTCATTATCAGGAAGAACACGCAATTTGTGATAAGACTGTTCTCCAAAATTGAAAATCGGTTGAAAAATGGCGGAGATACAGTTGATTGTTCAATCGAACAAAGTTGGCCGTGAACATCAAACTCAAATCATCACAACTGACGAACGGCGTCAGCATTTACGAGAGGAAGGTTCGAGGTAAGATACAGCTGAAAATTGAGCTTCCCATGTAATTGCAGCAACCATATTTCCCATCAATTATCAAACATTTCCTCAAAACGGATTAGTACCCATAAAGAAAGGCTCACAACTGCCATTTCTCAAATAGCAACATACTCTTTTCACATTGTCATGTTGAAAGATGATGAATTATCAGATTACTCGAATGAAAAGATTTGAAGAATTCCGAAAGGAATCGAAGATACGGGATGTTTCATTATGAGTGTTCTCAAAATTGACTATTCTTAAACATAGGCGGCTTGAACCTACGAAAGCTAAACAAAAATTCATATTAAAAAAAAAATAGTGAAAATTTGCGGTACATTCTGAATAATGGAACATTGTGAGTTGTCGAAAAACATTCTACGGCGATGGAGCGAACTTTTTTCTCATTACTCGTATGCTAATCGTAATTGATGGTGGATTCATACAGCAGTTTTAAGATCGTTGTTGGAATAAATATTCCATTAACGAACATTCTTATGACTTCTTACTAGTGACTAAAAACTCATGAATTGGAACTGCTGTATAAATCCACCATAAGAATATACTTGCAGAGTAAAAAAAATGTATTAGATATTTATTCCAATTTCTAACATTTGATACAACTAATTTCTGAACGAAAAAAAAGGTATGAAGTAAATTGTTTATTGGTTCTGGTCACTTACTACACTAACAGAAATCAAAGTAATGAAAAAATGATTTACAAGTACTGTTCAAAATGTTCTCCATTATGTTCTCTGCACAAAATTGCACGTCTCACTATTGCTTCCATAACTCCATTTAACTGAGCTTGAGTAATACTTGCAATTGCTTCTCTAAGGCGATGTTCCAAATCCTCCCTTGATGTAGGACTAGAAGAGTAAACCTTGTTCTTCAGGTAACCCCATATGAAAAAATCCAGTGGCGTGAGGTCCAGTGACCTCGGAGGCCATCTTGTAGGACCATTCGTGCCAATCCATCGATTTGGGAATGTTTCATCTAGGTAACTGGTTACTATTCGGGAATTATGGGAAGGTGCACCATCCTGCTGGAAATACATATTTTGTTAGACGTCGAGAGGTAAATTCTCTATGAATCCTTCTATTTCGTTTCGTAGAAATCCCAAATAGCGTTGCCCATTCAACATACCATCAAATATTATGGGCCCAATGATTCGAGTTCCTATCAGACCTATCCACACGTTGAATCCAAAGCGTTCCTGAAAATTCCCTTGTCTTATGAGCCTGGGGTTTTCAGTTGCCCAGTATCTGGTGTTGTTTCTATTGAACATACCAAGATTCGAAAATCTTGATTCGTCGGAAAATATAATGTTTCTCGTCATATTCGGGTTCCTTATGTGGTTCTCAAGTAGCCAATTGCAATATTGGACCCTTCTTTGATGATCATTTTCGTAAAGGCGCTGATGTATCTGATATTTATACGGCTTAAACCCATGTTTTTTTAGAATTTTTCGAGCTGATTCTCGTCCAACTGGTAATTCATGTTCGATTTGTCGAAGTGATATGGTGGGATCTACATAAACAACAGCCAAAACATTAGTTTCCGTCTCTGCATCAATAATAAAACTATCCTGATCATGTACATTGTCATCTGGTTCTATCCTGAATTGCCTTTCCAAACGTGCGAAATAGTTTCTACTTGGTTGGCGTTGTCTGAGAGGGAATCGTTCACTGTAAAGAATGCAAGCCGCAGTTGCATTTTTTCTACACTCGCCATAAATTAGCAGTAAATCTACTTTTTCATTTCTAGTAAATTTTCGCTCCATCGGAATGTTTTTCAACAAGTTACAATTCTCTTGTATTGAATGAGTAGAACAAATTGTCACTTTGTTGACAAAATATGCTTTTTTGTTTAGCTTTCTTATGTTCAAAGCCGCCTTCGTTGAAGAACATTCAATTTTGGGAACACTTATATTGTATTTCTGGTTCCTTTCGGAATTCTTCAAATCTTTTCATTCGAGTAATCTGATAATTCATCATCTTTCAACATAACAATGTGAAAAGAGTATGTTGCTATTTGAGAAATGGCAGTTGTGAGCCTTTCTTTATGGGTACTAATCCGTTTTGAGGAAATGTTTGATAATTGATGGGAAATATGGTTGCTGCAATTACATGGGAAGCTCAATTTTCAGCTGTATCTTACCTCGAACCTTCCTCTCGTAAATGCTGACGCCGTTCGTCAGTTGTGATGATTTGAGTTTGATGTTCACGGCCAACTTTGTTCGATTGAACAATCAACTGTATCTCCGCCATTTTTCAACCGATTTTCAATTTTGGAGAACAGTGTTATCACAAATTGCGTGTTCTTCCTGATAATGAAAAAAAATGTACAGGGTGTCATTTGAAAAAAAAAGTTTGGGGTCACTTCCGGTTAAACCGGAAGTGGTGAATTTTCGGTTATGGAGTCAAAATATGCGTATTTGAGTAATATATCGACGTGCCAAATTTGAAACCTGTATCTTCAAAACTATAGAAAAATTGGGGGGCGTACCTCACCTCGTGGTCACCCGGTATACGTATATATTGGCAAGTGGACATTTTTTTACTGTGAGTTAATATTTATTTTTAATGGAAGATAGCTATTTTGACATTATATTAGAAACGCAATCAAAAATACTTCTCGACAATTCCACAATACTATTTTCTTTTCTAGTGGCTTTTCAGTACTTGATCTAATAGTTTTATAAACGTTAACTCAGTTACTTCACTAGAATTTTCACTGGGAACTTGTTAAGTTATGATAATGGGGACCTTGCTTGCCAAAGAACTATTAAACGCACTTTCATGAGTCTTAGTACCATTCAAGATAGTGAATCTGACCTAGCAACTACAGCCCTATCACACTGTTATCTCGAAGATCATGGAAAATGCCATTGACATCGAGCTCTTAAAATATTCAGAACGCTTAGAAATTGTGAATGATCGATAATATGGGTTCCGTCAACTGAAAGAAACTGGTGGCCTGCTAGAATATATGTCTCACATAATATATATCAGCAATCTATTGACAAATTTAATGAAACTCTGCCTATTACGTTTGAAACTATCAGCTCTTCGCATGCTTCCATCTTATGGCTTGCTCCTCCCTTCCCCTTTGTGTTTCTTGATATCTAGCTTTCTCTCAGACAGAGCATTCCAAGTGGTGATTGATGGATTTTCGTCCGACATTCAAGCAATAAATTCTGGTATTCCACAGGGATCCATTTTAGCACGAACATTGTTTTTTGTTCACGTTAATGATTTGTTGGAAGCTACATCATGCCCAGTGCACAGCTTTGTGAATGGTACCAAAGAAAAACGGGAGAGGAACGTGAACGATTTGAATATGGACTCAAAAAAAATTCTAGAATGGAGATCCAACAACTTGATGCGAACAATACACACAAGCATGTCTTTTCTCTAGAAAGACCGATTACTGGCCAGTGTTATTATGTCAGGAGTATCCATTTCAATGAAGTCCTTCGTTTCGATGCACGGACATCACTGTACTCTTTCATGAAAATACTAATAATAACTTCTTCATTGTAAAATTTTCCAAATATGTTCCGCATAATCATCTAATTCAAAACATGGCATTCTTCTTCTTTCTTCGACCCACGGGGAATGATACGGGCGCACGGAAAGCCGCTTCCCTCTGCCCATTTCTGAGCAGGGGGCAAGCGTTTGTGCCAAGGGGTGCCTAGGCTCCCGGTCAGGGGGCGCTGATGTTGACGGAAGGTCGGAATATATGCTTGTGCATGTGGTTCTTTTCGATTCATTGTAGATACTGTCATTGTCTAAGATTGTCTGAGGCTGATTATTGCGAGCTCTTCCCGGAAAAGGTTGAGGCCAAAAACCAGGTCAAGGTACTGGGCATTTCCTATTTCATACGGCTAGGTTCCCTACGGAACTCGTTCCTCCCATCTTTCCTGAAGATATCCAACGCTTGATAGATGAGCCTACCATGTTTGCTGGGCTCATTATCATGTATTTGGAGCCTGGTCAGGTCTCTCGTTAACGAACTCTCAGGGGTAAAATTTTTATGACAAGTTTTGTACGTGTGTCGGGATCGAGTCGACACCAGTAAGGTCGCGCAGCGCATCCAAACAAATGTACCTATCACTATTATTAGTGATGATAGGAAGTACTTTGTTCTGCATCCTGTCCAACCTCATGGAAGGAGTCTTGGGCAGGCTGCAAAACGCTGGGCAGCCATATAACATCGCCGACCATATGACTTGCTTGTAAATTAAATTGTCATTTTGGCCTCAAGCTTCATGCGAGATCCCTATAGCTATTAGAGGGTATGTGCCTTTCACCGCAGCCGCAGCCCTCTGAATAGCGAAGTTCAGGTGCATCGTCATATATAATATTCGTTTTTGTCACGACTTTCTGTATTTCTGTAATGAATTTTGCAAAATAATGAAATAGTGAATGAGGTTTGGACTTATTTCGCCTAGTCACAATCGAATGAGTATCTAAAAATAAAAGATTGCTTTTGTCAACTAGCCCTACGACAAATCCAACTCCCAGTAAGAAAGTGAGCATCATATAGAAACCACAAGAGGTACTTCGACTGGTACACCAAATTCGTTTGAAGCCCCAGATTTGAAATCGACTGCATGTTGTGACCGGGTATGCACTGATGATCGGGTGAACCGTGAAACTAGTATGTAGATAGTCACACCTGCTTTAAATAATTAACATTATTTGATGGTTGTTACAGGAAGTATTGCATGGTATTTTTCATTGAATAACTTTGTCAAGCGTTTTACAGAAGTGATTCGGCTGTCGTGTGGGGCAGTTAAATTATTTTCCGTTCGAAGTTTTCTGACAATTAAGCGAAAGGCTGGATTATTGTTGATCAATTTTCATTTTATAGCAAAGTTATTTTTTATCAGGATATTCTATAGAGTGCGCAAAGTGTTCAATATGCCCTATCTATACGAATTCTGAGAACTCGTGTGAGTTATGAAAAAACTGAATAAAATATGGACTGCACTTTTTGGAACTATTGGTGTATTAATGCATTTATCCCAACCACAACTCCAATTATATTTTATTATAAAAACCACTTTGCAAAAACTGAGCACGTGTTTCAGTCACCAAGTGACCATCATCTAGAAGGAGATTACACATAGTTTAATATATACTGAATGAAACATGTTGGTATCCATATTTATTTCACTAGTTTTTCATCACAATCGTATTGAAAGAGGAAACTTTAATTAAACGATAAACTTAAAATAAATATATTTTCAAAATTCAAATTAACGAACATTAATGTTATGCATATTTTTCATGAGCTCTAGCTAAGCTAGCCAAAATTGGTCCAGCCGACATGGACCGTGCATTCTTGAGTCTGATATCTCTGGCAGTACTCAACTGGGATGATATGAGCTCATCTCTTCTGATCCTGTTTTCTTTGGTCTGGCATCCTCCAAGCAAATAGCAAATTCTGTAGAGCATGGCTGGTAAGTATAAAATAAGAAGGGTTACCACACCTAAACCTAGAACCAAAACTCCGGTTCTGAAGGGAGTGAGATCGTAATACGGTACAGTGTAGGTGAGTTCTGTTTCAGATTCTTTCTCAGGAACGTCCGTAGTGGTCTCACTGGATGTTGCTAGTGTGAGGGCTATGAGAGAGACGAGAAGGCTGGTACATGCTGTAATGGACATCTGTAACAAATTTCATTTTTGAGTATTTTATTCTCATTCCTGAACGAAGCTTAATAGGGTATATATTCATCTATATAAAGAGAACTAAAAGTAATACTATTCTGAAAATTTTTGGAGACGGTGAACGAAACATTGAGACTTCAACTGAAATATTTTCGTTTTTGTGACACTTTCGATTATTTCCAATATCATTTTTGGTTTCATTCTTCTCATGGTCAATTCAAATGCATGTATCATACCCCATACCCAAAATTGAACCATTTTTTATTTATTCGAGTTTTGCTAGAGAAAGTGACTATATCTCAATATTCTCAATCAATCAATCTCAATATTCCTTTCAGCATCTCTACAAATTTTCAGAATCATGCTACTTTTAGTCCTCTATACAGGGTGTTCCACAATTGAATGCTGATCCTAAAAGGAGACAATCCTTGGAAGATTTCAAGAAAAAATCTCCATATGAACATACGAGTCCAAAACCGCTTTATTTCTGAAATACAGAGTGTTGAAATTTAACAAAAATAATAATGATACGCCACTGTGTTCTTCTTTAAAATTGATATTATTTCTATAATTGCACTTTATCTTCTCTTAAAAGTGAAGAATAAACGCATAGGTACAAGCTAATAAACGCATTTTATTTTTCAAATCGGAAACCGTCTGTTGGACGACAAGAAGTCAAGAGACCATATTTATGACAAAATAGAGAACAATTATAAAAATACTATTGATTTGACAATAAAACAGTAGCGTATAAATATTTTGATTAAAAACATTGCGGGCATGGTAAACATGATGCCAGTGATGAAAATCAAAGAGACATTCATCCTCGAAAAAGTTAATTTTTATGCGTACTTTGCATGTACCAAGATGAAAAATTAATACGGAGCGGTTATAGAGATAATGAGGTAAACTGATATTTTTGATGGAAAATTTCAACACCCTGTATCAAAGAAATGAAGCAGTTGCGGACCTACATTCATATTTTTTTAATTTTTTTTTCATCCGAAGATTAGAACCTGTTCAATATTTGCACTCAATTATGAAACACCCTCTACTATTTGAAGATTTACCCGGTAAGATATTTTTTTAATACAATTGAAAACACTTTATACCGGGATCAGCTCTTCGTTGATTTTTCGAGTTAGTAGAAAAAATGTAATTTCAAAATAAAAGAAAACTAAATAAGTAAAAGAAATGCTGGTGTTCTGCGGGGCTACACTTCCAACACTATTTCTATAGATTCAAGTGTGGCTATCAAATAAGTCGAGTTGTTCATTAAGGACACTGGAATTGGGGTTTTTCTCTGAATTGTTTATTTCGAAAGGTTCCAACAGATTCATCATTTTCCCATTTGTTGCATGTGCGGAGGGTTTTCAAGTGATCATTATGTATTTTATGTTTTTTTATTTTGTAGGTGTTTATTCATATCTAATTATTTTATTTTAAAATATATGTTTTATACCTTATATCAAAATGTATTCTTGCGTAATTCATACTAATATATTTTTTGTCTAGATTTTGAAGAAAGTTCTTTTGTGACTTCTTTTGGTTGATATTTTGATAAAATCTTGTTAAATAAAGTAATCGGCATTTTGTTATTTATTGCTATTTGTTTAATTGGTTATCTCATATTTAGGTTCTGATCAGACATGGGAATTGTAGAAGGTACATGTATACCATTCATCTGAATACTGCCAATTTTCGAGTTCAGAGAATCAAAAAGTATTGTGCAATCTATGAATGTGTTTTTTCTGACATAATTACGCTAGGCACACTCAGATCTGCGTTTATAGAAAAAACATTTTTCTAAATACTTGCTGATCAACAATAGGTACCCATCACAGAATGTCAAGAAGCGAAAATCTAGAAATCAATATAGATACGTGACAGACCAAAATGAAAATAAGTGAAGTCATTCCCGTCCTATTGTTTAGTTCAGATTGTGGCCAAAGAGAGAGTTATTTTATCTTGTTCCTTTCTGTACTGTGTGTTATAAAATTATTAAAAAAAATTTTAAAAACTGATAAAATCACATTTTTACGGTAAGTGACTTTGACAGGATACTTGACACTCAATTCAGTTAGGTATAAGATTTTCTCTTTTTGCGAATTCTGTTTGTTTCCAATAATAATGCTACTTACTTTATCTCTTGAGCCGTGTTCATATTTTTTACAATCCATTGAATACGGAAGGTTATAATCAATTGTTTTATGATTCATTCTGAGTTTGAAAAGATGCAGATATCTTCAAAACTATTGAAACAGAAACTGCCTGAGGAATTCCGTACTTGAATCAAATATTGTACATCTTTCTATCTGAACATAATCAACAATATAACTAGTGAAACTATATCGACCAACTTTTTTTTAATATTTGATATGGCAAAATGAAACGAGACACACTGCATTCCCTGAGAAATAACCAAAGTTACTTATTTCCAATCCGACTTTTTTATTTCTGGTAAGTAATTCACTTCACTTCTAATTCCGATTTATAATTGGTCTTTGTAGTAAGTATAACATTCATCACAAATCTTTAACATCCGATCTAGCTGAAATTACCAAAGGATTCTTGAACCATCACTGACTGACACATACATTGAATTAAATTATTGTTTTCCAGTACTATAAAGCCGTGGACACAATGGAAGTTTCATGTTATAAGTTTTAAGTTTTGGGATTTTGGATATAAATTTTACAAATAAAACAATATAGAACAGAATTGAAAAATAAATCTTGAATTTTACCAACAAGATAGTTTATGAAGCGTAATCAGAATAATAATGACATAAATAGATTTGCGTTAAAAAAAAATCCGAAATTATGAAAATTGATACTAAAAAATCAGTGGCGTAGTATTCTTATCACAATTTGATATGGCATCAAATATCTAATATAACCTAACCTAAAGTTTTCTCAGACACCTCTACAAAATTGAATTGAATGCCACTGGCACTGTAAGCTTTAAAAACAGTGTCACTTTCAGTACATGCGTGAATTTGAGTATTGAAGCAAACTGCCAAGTTTGCAATTTCTATTATTTGGAATTCCAACATTCTGAATTATTCCACAGGAAAAAACAACCTCCACGATCATATTTTTTCAAGATAAGAGGTACTTAATTTTTGTGCGATGCTGGCAAAATTCAAAAGGGAACTTTGAACGCCACTAAGGAAACAACCCAAATATATTCGATCGAACACTCCATTCATACTATACCTACTCAGTTTCATTGAATTCCTATTCAACATTTTCTCTGAACGAGCAGAGTATTATCGAAGAATAATTTAATTTTGCAATGCGACAGTGGAAACATTTTTTCTTACTTTTTATATAATTGGGAATATATTTTAAACCGTGAAGTAAATACAAAACTTCAAAAATATTATGGTAAAATAACACTGAATATTCCTTTCACATAAAATTATTTCTTTTAGAGAATATGCCAGAGTGTCATCAACTACTAGGTAATACGACTTGAAAAAATTATATTTAACTCAAAAAAACATTCAAAAGTAATTTTAATGTATGGGTGAGTAACTTTTTGTACCTTACCTTCATTCACAACACAACTAACTCCACTGGCAAATTTTCACAATATGAAAAGAAAAAGTATTGAGGCTTAAATAGATTCACCAGGTAAAATTGTTTATGATCCGAAAACAGAAGACAATGTAAATTGTAAGTGCAATTTTCGGTAGACGATAAGACATTCAGAATTATCCTAAAAGATTATTACTGCTGTGACATCTTTCAGGTAACCTGGAATTTATTTCTCAAGAAGGTGATAGATAAGAGATCGTTTGTACTTTACTTATTTGCACCATTATAAATCATAAGATTCATATAGACATAAAGCAGCATACCTGTACGTGAAGGGGTCAAAGTTTCTTCTGAAAATACCAAAGCTTCGCGAGTCTAAAACACTCGAGCCTTGACTCATCATTTTTCTGAATTGGATATAGTATTTTAATTCCAGAGAAATTTAAGTAGACAAAAAATTTGTAAAAGTTCTTGTCTCAACTGTCTACAGGACTAATTCATACCAGGACATTTCGAGGACCCAAACTAATTCAGTTGAAGATCCCCTAATATTTTAATTTTTCAGTCAAGATTGAAAAGCTACATATCTGCGAAGAAGAGAAACTGCTACAGTATCGAGGAGTCTGACGTCTCAAACCAGTTCGGGTACATGTGTTTTTCACATTTCTTGTTCCTCAACTACACTGAGGCTTTTCTTGTAACTATGTAATAGTTCGAAAATTGGTGCAGGAGAGTATCGAAAATTTCAAAGTACCCTTCTCTCCACGCGTCTCCACAGAGTGGAAAATTGAGGCGAACATCTGACAGAAAACAACTACTCTCCTGGCTGATACCACAACGGACACTTAACTACATCTAACAGATATTTGTGCAACGTTCTTAAAAGACTCAATTATTGCAAGTGTTTATCTTGTAATCGAACAGTAGATTATCTTTCATTTGGCGAAGGATGACCACCTGCACAAATGCATGATTCGAGGTTTTGCCTCTGGTCAGTGCTAGGGTAAGTCGGACAACATTATAATCGTCTTGACCCTTCCCTGTGATCCGAGTCAGGTACACGCCCCTTGCCCTTATAAAGTCAATGCGGTCCACACTATCTAGCGACCAGATACGTAAAACAGCTCAGACGAATCTTAGGTATGATGCAAGGATTATTGGGTATGATAAACTTTCATTGTCGATTTGTACCTAGAGCTGCCGCAACGGAAAGACCTGCAGAATGACCTGTTAAAATAACAGTCACAGCTTTCGAGAACTGCAAAGAGATCCTGGCACAGGCGACTTTGTTGGCTCGCTCGAAGTTGGACTCCAAAGTTCAACTTAGCCATATTTACGAACACTTTGGATTTTTTGGTTGGTACCACCTAACAGCAGTGGAGAGCCACTTAGTTTCTTTTCGAAAAAACTCAGCACCACCGAACAAAACTAGTGCTTTCGACCGCGAACCTTTGACATTAGGCCTGTTTTGGTTATAATCTAGAACGGATCTAGAACCGTCCAAAACAGTCGCTCAGTAAAGTTCTGACAAATGTTGGGTACATTAACATCCCAAATTCGAATGTGCCACTGCTAAGAACTGGTTCAGAAGCGGTTATGGAAGGAACCAAAACAAACCTTATATACTTAGCCGTTCGACATTTCCGTCATATGTTAGAAGCAATGTTAGAAGCAAGACTGTTCGCGGTGTTCACGGATAACTCACCTTTGTTTTCCGTCAAAATGCACAACAGTGCTCTCGACACCAGTTTTGTTATTTGGATTTCATTGGAAAATTTTCAGTGGATGTTTGACACTGCTGGTGAAGACAATGTAGTTGCGCACGCACCAATCAACTGGAAGTTTCAAAACTCTCGCCGCATCCCAGGAAAACGGCGTCGAGTTTAAAAAACTCCAGCAGGGAGACGCATGCTTTCAGCTCAATCGTCACCAAATGGTAATCGGAAACAAATGACTATCTGCATACTAGTTTCACGGTTCACCCGATCATCAGTGCAGACCCGGTTAGGACGGAGAGCTTATGCTCACTCCATCAGCATCGATTTCCAATTAGTTTAGTCAACTGACCCTATAACTCCAGCATCCTTCAAGAAAGTACAGAGCCATCTATAGGAACCACAGAAAGCATTCCGTCTGGTACCCAAGTACACCCAGTTCCACATGAAAATTACGTAAATATTTTTCATCATGAAATAAGTCTATTTGGCTTCAAACGAAGCCTAGGTACCACTCGGAGTGCTTTCTGTGGTTTCTATAGATGGCTCCGTTGTTCACTTTCTTGGTGGGTGCTGGTGTTATCGTATGGCAAGTTGACAAATCCAATAGGAAATCGATTGCATGTTGATGGAGTGAGCATTACTCTCCGTCCTGCCGGGGTCTGCACTGATGATCGGTTGAACCGTGAAAATGCTTTACGGTTAGACCATCCGGATTCCGGGATAATTTCTCACAGCTAGAAACCCTCAGTCAAATGAAAGCACGCCCGAATTTGCCGGGAAACTCGGAAACATAAACTACGACTAAGACGCGGTACACACAGCACGGTCACAAGAAAATATCCGTATTCGTGCTCTTACGATGATGGTCCCAGAGCTTCTCTTCAGCGACGTCACTGTCTCAATTGAGCCTCTCAAGCTAGCTTTCATGTTATCAAAGGAGCTTGAATACGACACGGACTCACTACTAACCCGGAGCAAGAATTTTTCATCGTTATGCACGAATGCTAATATCTTGAGAATAAAATTTCATCATAGAAATACAAAAACAAAGAATAGACATGGACTGCTATGAAACATGTTAGCATTGTTATATAAGCATATAAATATTATCACAGTTATGTATAGGATAAATCAGTATATTCTGATGAGTGCGAAGCCTGGTAGAACTTCGGGTTCGAATCCCAGCGCGGTCGCCTGTTCCGTGCATAAATTCACAGGTTCCCTAGCTCGCACAAGTTCCTCTAAGACCTCTGACGGTTGCAGCCATGATTTCATTACAACCAAAGTAAATTGCTCATCTTATATACCAATAAATTAATCGCTCATCCCACCAAGAATTCCACATTCTCGTATGCTGAGCATGCAGAAGGACCTTCGGAAGAACGTGGGGTCTGACACCCAAGATCCTACACTGGATATACACTGCAACTATTCGCCCAACCATAACGTACCGAGCTATTATTGTATGGTGGCCAGTTCAAAGAGTAGATCTCGATATTCAGTCCCTTTTTCCTACTCTTCTCGGACGATGTTCGTTTCACCAGGAGCCGAACACTCAATAACGAATATCGACTCAGTCTGTTGGTCGAGGAGGATAACATCAGGCTTATTAACTTGTATTTGCCTGAGGGTGGGGAATGAGTGTTTCCAATAGATTCGGCACTTCTCATTCTCCACAACGAGTTCAATATCCTCCGGAGCATAATTCAACACGTACGAGTGTCGTAGATAGTACAACACTCGTAGTGCCGCGTTATACCTGTTGATATAGGCTGAGACCGCGTAAGCTGGACAGGCTGACAGCAAATACATTATGGTCTCGGCTGCCTCATGACACGCTCTGCATTCAGTGTCAGGGGGCTCTATACCCATCACGTGACTACGGTAGAAGAGGGTGTTGGAGACACTTTCCTTGCAGGCCATTATATGAATCCCTCGGTTTCCGACTTCAGCTCACTTGACCTCAGAAATGTGAAGGTCAGGTTTTTGGATATGCCAAGGTATTCAACGTTCTTGAAGAAGACTCCATGCATTGGCTTATCGTTATGTAGCTGTAGAAGACTCTCACTCTCCGCAGCTTTGACGTGAGTTTTTTGCTGAATGGATCCCAACTAGGTGACAGAGTTTTGGTTCGTCCGTTCAGTGTCGAATACGAGACCGAGTTCATCTGCCGCACGGGTTGCTACCTTAAAAAGAAATGCTCCAATCCCTGGTTTTTCGGGGTTGCAGACCATGCAGAGGAGGAGATCTGAACTGATAACTTTACATGCTCCATCCAGAACCATTTTGTTATGTAGACACTCCAAACTCAAAAGTACACGGCCTCCCCGTGGTCTGCGGAAGTATAATCGTGGAACGGATGATATAGGATGCAAGCTCCTATGAATATGCTTCATTTTGAGAGTTTTCACGTCGAGTTGTCGCAGCTCCTGAGTCCATTTCACAACTCCAAAGGAGTAAAGCACAATCAGAACGGCAAGCATATTAGTTGCAGCAACTTTGCTCTTTTTATGACCAGATCTGTCGGAGTTTGTGCTGATAATTGCTGCGGTGAGAGTTTTTAACAGTTGCTACCTTTTGGCACATTTGTCAATTCCAAACTCCATTGGACCAACCTTAAAGACTGATGAAGATCCTTTTCTCCCGAGGCATTTGAGGTCATCCATGTAGAACAGATGGGTGTTCTTATGCCGCCGATTGCTGGGGATGCCGCAGTTGTATCCGCATAGGGAGATGCAGAAGAGAAGAGGGCTAAGGGAGTCTTCCTGAAACACGCTCCTTCCAAAAATAACCTGCTGTTTAGACTATGACTTGACTAGATGTTATGGAAAAGCGAGGCATCTCACTATTTGATCGGGTACCGCAAGGTATCTAAGCAAATATGCATGATGAGCTCATGCGATGTTGTATCAAATGCCTTGCAATAATCGATTCAGGCCATTGAAATGTTATGCCATAGAGTCCTGTGTGATACGTTTGTCGATCAGCAGGTTCTCCTTGCATCCGGCGACCCCCTTCTTTGACCCTCTTTGCTCATTTATCCATTCATACACCGGACCAATTGCGAGAGTATTCGCATATATGAGATGTAGGTAAACATTTCACAACATGCATTCAAGCATGTTATCGGTCTGCATTTCTTGGGATCAGACAAATCTCCGTTTTTGGGGATAAGCACGGTACGCTCCTCGATAAACCAATCCGGAATCTGCTCTGCTTCCTATCTAGCCATGAGTTGAACAGATGGTGCTGAGCCTCCTGCAGAAAGCTTCAAACTGCGCTAGGGCTAGAGTATCTACGTTGAGTGTTTGCGGATCCTCATTGATATTCTTCCAGAAGGTTTCCACCCGATCAGCGGCAGGCGGGTTATCTACAACACGTGGAGGCTCTTGGAATAAGCGACCTTTATCGCGAAACTTCATCTTTTCCGCGATGCTTCTCGCCGTCCTCACTTGTGACTTCTTTGCAGCCTTCGTATCCTATCAAGACACTGTTCAACGGTAAAGAGCACGCCTTGATTTAGTGTGCGGTGCGCTCTTCTCATATTTGCGGAAATTAGCTGCACTGTGGGCGTAAAGGATCTAGATATAAAGTCCGCCACACAATGGATACGAGACGCGTGTTGTTTCGCCGACTTGAACTTAGCTTCCATCTTGTGTGCGCGCCTCTCATACCTCCCAATCAGAGGGATGGTTGATCGGCGTTATACACGGCCGTTGATATGACATATGTCAGCCTCTTCTGAAATGACATCGTAAATCTCCGCATCCATCCATGCCAATTAACAATTAATGCGGATTCAGGGGCTTGCATGGTGTTATGAAGCGGTTCTGCTTTCCGTTGGCGGTATGATACGGGCCTCCTCCACAGCCAGAACGACTCGTGGCATATCTGCTACTTCGTTAACCGGCTGAGGAAGGGCTCTGACATAGCCTCGAACCCAAATATGAGATACATATCGAGCATGCATTCTTACCATGTATCCTTTCCGGGCGGACTCACTGCTCTGATAATAATGCAGAAGACATGTGGCAATCCATCATCCTGGACCCCACCACCTTGCAAAGGGGGTTGTGGGTTTCCTTCCTCGTCTGTTTGGAACCGAGTAGTTTGGGTATACTCGAGGGGTAAGCCTAGTATACCCACGGCAGACATCAGAGGGAATGAGCATTCCCTCCAGGGTGCGCCTTGGCTCACGGTCTGGTTTTGTACCTGTTGCTCAGGAAAGAGGTATCGCAACTCACGAAGGTCTTGGATGGTAGTTGGCCTCCCTGCTTTTTATTATTATCATACCAATAAACTGTCGAATAATTTCAAGATCGAGGGTTAATTATTAGAAACCATCCGGTAATTTTTCATGTTTCTATTGACGAAATTGTACGAAACTTTCATTTTCATCAAAAAAAGAGAAATAGTAATAAAACGTGATAGTATTCAGTACGTAGGTATAATATGGTATGGTAAGCATCAAGTACATGGAAGGTGATGGCTCATATTACAGCAAGAGAAATTGAACAATTTTTTTTAGACAAATATATTCAAATTTTTCGAGTATAGACTCAAAACGGATCAATCAAAATTTTATTTTTGAAGGCCATGAAAATCCTTCATGAAAAAAATTGGCTTCATAATTTAATTTTATCTCTATTTTTGGAACAACTGTTGTAGTAACTCAGCGAAAACTTTGAAACACGGAAGTTACAAAGCTGTGGGAGACTGATGGAGGATATCGATACCCCCAACGAACAAAGCCGTAACTAAAGTTACAGCTATTTTCAGTTATAGGTGTAGGCATATTCAGCTTAAAGAACTGATGCTGACGATAAAAAAGCCGTATCTCTAGACCAAGTAGTTACAAAGAAATCTACTTGAAAAAAAGTTGATTTCGATTTAAATATTGAAGAAAAATTTCAGTATTTTGGCTCTCCTGAAAAATTATGAAAAATGAGTTACGTCTTTGTTCGTTGGGAGTGTCGATATGACAAAATTCAACTTCTGCAGAACCCTAAAGAAGCAAACAATCATCATCCTGGGGATTTTTAGAAACTTGGGTGTAGACAATGAATGTCTACCAACATACCATAACATCAATATTAAAAACAAACTTCAAATTTTTCACAGTTGATATGATATTTTGATATAAAAGTGAAATGCTTACTGAATAAAGCTGCAAGATTATATAACAATAATAATAATCAAATTGAAGTTTCCAACTTATCATATGTGGTTTCATTAATTTCATTAATAACTTTCAACAGACACCACTTGTCCACATTGAGGAATGGATCAGATGTCTCAACATCCACATACTCTATGGAAAGAGGTAACACCAACCTAAAAGCATCAAGGCAATAAATTTCGGCAAAAGTAGTTCAACAGGTACACAAACCTCAAAGAATGTAAAAACATTCGATAAGGTGAATTGTCTTTCCTATTACTATATGTGTAATCTCCAATTATCGTGTGGCCCAAATATGAACAGTGAACTCTTATTTGATGTCTTCGACCAGTTACAGGTTTCACTAAAACTTTGGTGGCAGGATAATCATCATAGGTTCCTTCCTCTAGCACCAAAAGAATTGTTCTAGCATTACGTGACTTTGTACAAAACTCAGAGGTTTCTGTACACATTTTTTGGATTTCTCTGCATCTAATGTCTTCACCTGAAAAGTTGAGAAAATATGTACTGAATCATATTTTATCATATTTGGCTTGTGAAAGAAACGTTAAAAACTTTGATCTATAGAATACAAAAGGACTTATGAGTATCAATAGTAACTATGTTTGCTACTATACCTATTGGAATATTTAAATCGACAATTTCTTTCGAAAATAATCCTCGTACTAAGGCAATATAATACTTTCTAGCTTCTCTCATTACAAAAATGCCAGACACTATTCTACAAGCTCTTTTATGGACAGGAATACACATAACTCCACTTGTAGCAAAATCTAAACGGTGCGGAAAATAGTATTCATGAAACAGTTTTTTGTTTGCTAGTAGAGGAAATCGTTTTTTGAGAAGTGTCTGGACTGTCTTCTGTAAAAGCTGAGAATGAATAATCTATAATATACTCCATGTAGTATTCATTACCTCAGATTTATTATTGCTGTTTATTTTTATGTCGAAATCTTTTTTTATAACCAAAATATTTTCACTATGATGAAGTATTTCAATTTGTTTCCTGGCAAAAAGTTTCAATATGAAATTCCAGAAATACTTTGTAAATATATATATATTCATCTTGAGAATTACAAACATTTCGCCTCCGACATAGTTTGAATTATTTTAGTCTATTCTCATAACAAAACAATAACATAACCAAACTTTACCAAACCCCCTTATTTCCTCTTCTTTTC
Organism: Chrysolina americana; assembly: GCA_958502065.1. Lineage (NCBI taxonomy): Eukaryota > Metazoa > Arthropoda > Insecta > Coleoptera > Chrysomelidae > Chrysolina > Chrysolina americana. Next base: position 48,678,868 of record OY293420.1, read on the forward strand.
TTTTATTTAGCTCGGTGCTCGGTACCCAGTTCCGTTCCGTGCATTGTTTTCAGTCGGATTCGCCACCGACTACCTAGAAAGTATTACTGATATTCCCTGAAGTATTTAAAATAATCAAACAATATACAGGGATTTTCTCTTGAAATAAATATTTTCCAGCACTTGAGTATATACATATCGATGGACCACATAAAGTATTCTTCTATAGCTTTGATAAAATGATCTATGCAGGATGCAGGAACGTTTCCTTTGACATTGAAAGTGATAAAGGATCCAATAAAACATTTAAACATGGTAGGAAAATTAATTATCCTGAACTTTCCAACAATTTATAAGACGGTTAATTACGAAAAATATTCCATAATATGCGCACTGCGCAAGCGCTACGAGTTCTGTTCAAGTTTAAAGGGTGGCGGGAGACTGCATGGCAGGTGATCTGGAAAATGTATGTCTACAGAAAAACAAGAGACAGCACTTGCACTGCACATTGTACACTCAGCGAAGAGGCGTAAACAGAATATTCATCAAAAATATTCACGACATAAAGTTGTTGTTAACAATTTTCAATGCATACGAAAAATTGAAAGGAATCGTGCTAAATCCATTCCTCAAGAAAGGCGCTACAAAACATATATTTTTCCAATAATCTTTCCTTTCGTATACACTTACCTAACTGCCCAGGCAGATAAAAAAAAAATAAAATAAAATTGTAGGTCTTCTATACGTGACATTTTGTTGCGAAACATATACAACCAGAGCATATCACAATAAAAATACAGTCACATCAGAATCTTTCGAAAAATGTTCTCGAAATACGTCAACATCAACAAACTAGTGAAAATCGTGTGGGACTTTCAATTTCATTGTCACAAATCAAATGTAAGGTTAAGTCAGTTAAGTGGAACACAATATAAGCCTCGCAAATTAGATTCTTATCTTGACCAAGGACCGGTTTTTCAATGAACCAAGAGGCTCAACTAGCTGGCTGACAGTTAATAGTCCTCGGACCCAATACCGGGAGAAAATAAATGATTACCTAACCTCAAAGTCTCGTTCATACTCTCGCGAATTTCGCAATTTTTCTGCGAATAAAATGGCTGCCGACAAGCCGACATGGTTATCTCTGCATCAATGATTGGTCTGGCATGACAGAGGGAGTCATTTTATTCACAGAAAAATTGCGAAATTCGCGAGGGTATGAACATACAAAATACAAAAAATACTGAAGGTTTATTAATATTAAATTTACAATAAAATATATACAACTCACAAAACATCTAAATAAATAAAATCAATATTAAAACCATCCCTAAGCCGCAGGTGTTAGGATGTTATAAAAATGGGTTTATGTGGGGGTTTTGGGTTTTCTGTCCTGCCCTTCTGGGGTATCCAGCGGGCGGGCAAAAACCTACTCGCGCCTGCTCGCGCAGGCCCTACGGTGTTGTGTAGGCCTTAGACGCTGTGACTGTTGTCTGATAAATTCTTGGAATATCGGCTAGCTCCCTCAGTGTGTCCAGCCGAATGTACCTGCCACTGTTAGTGGCGATAAGGAGTATTTTGTTCTGCATCGTTTTCAAGCGCAATAGTTGTCCTGGGAACGCTGCAGAACACTGGACTTGCATACGTCATCACTGGCCTGATGAACTGCTTGTAGATTAACACTTTGGTCTCCATTGCCAACTTGGGGTCTCTCGCTATTAGCGGGTATGTTCTTTTAATCGCCGCCCCGGCGCGTTGTAACGCCAAGCTGATATGTCTACTAATGGTTAATAATCATCTGTCCAGCTGTACCCCCAGGTACTGAACTGACTCAGCCTGACTAATCTCGGCGTCCAGAGCCCTGAATCCACCCAAAAATTCCACGTATTCACGCTTCCTTTTCTTGGTGAAGTTCATGAGCTCAGTTTTCGCAGAGTTCATCACTATTTTGTTCTTTGTCATATACGGCACGACTTCCCTCTGCAAGTGGCTCTTCACGTGCACGGCGGCTTCGCTCGTCACGGTTGCCTGTGCGTAAATTGCCGTTTGCGTGTTTCCATGCATTGGAAAAGCATGCGTATATAGCGAGTACAACAGTGGTGACAGGCTCGAGCCCTGCGGCACTCCTGCTTCGGCTTTCCTCACTGTGGAGCTGGTTACATTCCCTTTAACCTCGAACGTCCTGTCGACGTATGAGTCCATCAATATTACCATGTGGCTAGGCATGACTGGCCGTAGCATCTTCATGACGAGGGCCTCGACCCCGACCCCGACGGTGTCGAACGCCTTTTGGATATCCAGCAGTATCATCACCGTGTTGAAGGTATATAAACAAGACTTAAGGCCGATTCAGATATATGCGTGCCCTTGTAGGGTTTTTGAAGCACGGGCGGTTTAAACGCCTTTTACTCACGTTTCTATCATAAGAACATATTTTATTTGGTTCCATAATAGTTTTGTCAACGTATTTTTCACAGCCTTTAAGGCCGATTCAGATACATGTGAGCATTCTGCATGAAATGAAAGATACAGTGAAAAAATACATCGGGATTATTTGAAAAACTGAAATCATTATTCCAGCATTGACAGAATTATTATACAACTAAATAAAATATGTTCTTGTGAAACGAGAGTAAAAGGTGTTTAAACCGCCCGTGCTTCAAAAACCCTGCATGGGCACGAATGTATCTGAATCGGCCATGAGAGACTACGTCGTTTAGCTTTCAACTTCGCAAAAACGCCAATCCCCAAAACAGATCACTATAGGTAATATAGTTATTCTGTTAGATTGGCTAATAATTTATGCATTTTCAACTCAGTTTGCATGCAGCTGCCTTTATGCTAATTGATTCTAACACTCTGGTGTCAAGTATATTTTGTAACGGCGTGCTTTTGCCGCGTATATTTTCGGATTTTACGATGACGTGCGACTGTGTGCTGGCGTTAATAAGTAAAATCGCTCCCGGGCATCAGTGGAGAGGGGAGTTCAGCACAATTTACCGATCAACCTAATAAACTTGTCTGAAAGTCTGCTTCTCCAATTTCAATCATTGTATGATGGTTAATTGAGAATAGGCGGCTGTGACTTCATATTTACTTCCTGCGTTCAATTAGAAGTTTGTTTTCAAATTACATTTTCATTTATTCTTATATTTTTTGGAGTTGATCAAAGTTTGAATCGTGGATCCTGAGTTTGAAAAAGACGCAAAGGTTTACTGAACAAGTAACATTTTTGAAACATTTTTGGACCAAAAATGTTTCCAACTTGTATAAAAAAAATTTGCTGGTTACTTCATATGTATATGATAGGAGTAACTTAATAAATAAATGAATTCAGCACACATTGGATATATTACATATGTCACAATTACATCCTACCATCGTTAGTTATTATAAAAAAGAGTACCCAATTAAAATCGAGTTTTACTGATACAAAATATGTAGATGATGTAGTTCTTTATTTACAAGCCTGGGCCCGACGTTCTTGCTCCTCTTCTAGTTTTTTCTTCTGTTTTTCTCTCATTAATTCAGCGTCTCTGAAATAAAATAAAAGTTATGAAATGATATTAACAACAAAGTATTCGAACAACTGGTCGGGGGGGGGGGAGGGTTTATTAGTTCCTGACCAATCGTCTCTCTTTCTCTCTGGAAAGAGGATGTTGAAAGACTTTTCGAATAGCACTTTGGGAACTATGCATAAGTGAGAGCTGGCTTAAGAAAAATGAATGTCCAAACTTTCAATTCACATTAGTCTCTTTTTTTCATCAGGGTAGGGGTGTGCATTTTTGCAAAAAAATCATTAAATTTACATACAATTCTAGCATTGAAAAAGTTATTGAAATATGTGCCATTGCCCTAAAGTCCATAATTAAAACTACAATAATTATGTCGGTTTATAGATCACCTGATGAGTTTTTAAATATATTTAATAGAATCATTGAAGATGTGTGCACCAAATATAAAAACCTGACATAATTATTTGTGGTGACTAACATTAATATGCTGATAACTACCAACATCAGAAAAGAGTTTATCAATATCAAACACTTCTCTATTTCTAACCATACTTATCAACTTGATACTTTTTCTTATGAATCTGTCGATCAAGTTAATGAAGCTTCTAGAAGATTATTTAGCGAGGAAAATATTTGCAAGTTCAACTGTTTATTGTCTGGTATTGGGTCCGATATTGTTCCTTATAAACATAAACAGTATCTCTCAGATAAATAAATTCATGGGAAATCTAATATGTTATGATGACACAGCTTTAATTATCACAGGTAATAATTGGAAATACGTCAATAACAAAGCAGAGTCAGTATTGAAAAAAGTACTAATATGGTTAAACACAATTCAATGAGTTTGAATATTGAAAAACCAAGCATATTAGTTTCTTCCCATCAATAATTGATCAGCCCTTCCAATTTATTCTTAAAATACATACACCAACCTGTTAAAACGATACATGCAGCTGTACAATTTTAGAAAAACAAGTTCGAATAAATACTCAGGTGTTTTAACAGACCAACACATACGCTGTTCAGAACACATAATTATCATATGTGACAAAAAGGGCGCTAACTGATCAATTTTATATTCTGAGATATATCTTCTCAAAGAAAAACTTGATTATTTTGTAACACAGTATCGCTAAATCAATTATCATATATTGTGAAGTTGCATGGGGTGGTACTTTTAATACCGCGCTACAAACATTACAGACAGATCAAAATATCTTAATCAAGATCATACTAAAAAAGACAGATTGTTTTCCACCCTCTTACTGTATAAATATATCGACCTGCTTAATACAAAAACACTTATGTACGATTATACAGTACGCAAAATGAATCTACAATGAAAAAACAAGGATGACCAGATCGTCCCATAACAATAACCTTCAAGTTAATTCATTGAAGAAAACTGTAACCCAAAGATCAATTATGTATTTCGGTCCAAAATTCCTCAATATTAGCCAACTGACCTCAGAGAAATAAAAAACCACAATACTTTTAAATAGAAGTGAAAAAATTCATAATAGAGAATCTCGAGAAATTCCGGTAAATATCTACTATAGACTTTTGTTCCCGATTTGATTGCCCCTTATTTACTTGCAACAAACTTTAAACTTGTATACTTACTCGCTATATTCTTCTTTTTTATAAAAATAGGGCAATTTCAGCTCCTGAACCATATGCCCATATATATCATCAATGAAAATAAGATGTAGGTATTTGTTATGAAATCAATAAATTGAATTGAAACGGATTGGACCTCGATATATGCAAAACCTCATTTAATATCGCAGTTTGAATATTTTCATAATTTCATACTATCTCAATCTTTCCATTTCCAAAATAAAGTATTGGACACAAAATCAAGTGGCTATCATCAGTGGATCTCTGATGAGCTCAGAATGTCATCACATAAAGATGACTTATAATTTGGAAGAGTATAAAATGCTGATACAGACTAATCAGGGAAAATTGAAACTGGCAATGAAAACTTTCAATGATGAGAAGATATCTAAAACGCCTAATAAGGTGAAGAAATTGTGGAAAATTATAAAGGAAGCAAAAAACACAACTTCTTGTAATAGTGTACCCATACTATGCAGTAATGATGAAGATATTTTTGATAGCCAAATGATTAGCAACAATTTCAGTGATCACTTCTCAAGTATCAGTAGAAATATATCCAAACCTGATCTGATAATATCAATTCCATACTTCTTTCAATGCATCTATGTTTATCCGACAACCAAACCAGAGATTGAAGATATTATAAAAAATACTTGCAAAAAGTGTACAGTTGAAATTCCTGGACACATCATCAAAAGGGTGGCACACCTGATTTCTGCGCCTTTGAGCCATATTATAAACACTTCCTTCATAGAAGGGACCTTTCCAGACATCTTGAAGCTCTCAAAAATTATAACCATATATAAGAACAAAGGCTCCTACATGGATTGTTCCTCTTATCGACCCATATCGCTACTCAGCTAATTTTCCAAGATTATAGAGAGTCCATTTCAGAATAGACTTTTTTTTTAAACATTCAAATTGTTATCTAGTAGTCAGAATGAAAACAGAAAAAATAAATCAACCATTATCACGATTGACAAATTTCTCAAATATGTATTGAAAAACACAAAACTTTGGGATTATTTTTTGACATAAGCAAAGCATTTACTGTTACATAAATTGTAGCTTTATGGATCTACATTGAACTGGATTAGTTCCTACCTTTCTGAACAAAAACAGTTGGTTGGGGTCAATGTGTTTTGAAGTAAAAACTGTATCAATGGGAGTACCACAAGGCTCAGTCTTGGAAACACTTCTCTTCCTAATTTTCATCAATGATCTTCCTAAATACTGTACAAAATCTTCAGTAACTGTAATTTTTGCTGATTATACAATCATTAAAGTTTCTGCAGAAAAGACTTCCACGCTAGTTCAAAGAATAAAAGATGCTACAAATAAAATTTCTGAGTGGTTCTCGCAATGGCTTGCTGTTGAATATTGCTCAGTTTTGTTACATAAGATAGGAGCTACTTGGTGAAACTGAATAATCAAGTCAATTAAATTAATTTTTTTTGGATTTTTGTGATTGACAATAAACTCACCTGGAATCAGCATATAGTGTTAGGGCCGGTATTATAAACATTTTTTTGAAGTTAACTTTAATTTCAACACCCAAGTTAACTTTAGCTTTGTGAAATGTCAGTTTAATAAAAATGCCAGTTTTTTCATATCAATAGATAATACAAAATCAAACATTAAAATAAAAATAGAACAGAGTATTATGTGTTGTGTCCTGCGATGGTATGGCTTCTTAAAAATAACAAAACCGAGTTATTGAAAGCATTCCTCTATTAATTTTTGTCTCATAAAATTGCGATTCTGACTGAATTGTTATGATTATTTTCTTATTCAACAAATACATTTTTACCATGTTCTTTTTCTCTCGTATTTACTGCAAACCACCATTTTCTACAAAATTAACTTCAACTGATACCTCTTCCACCCGAAAAAGTCAACTCCTACATTTCGAAGTCAACTGAAACATGTGACGTCATTCCACAAGTTATCTTCTAGTTATCTGTCAAAATAGTTTTATAATACCGGCCCTTAAACTAAATCATAGCCAATATATATATATATATATATATATATATATATAGGTCAGTTTCAACAGAACAGAAGTTCTCAAACTGCCTTATCATAGTTTGATGCAGTCTGTTATTTCCTATGGTCTTGAAAAATGGGGATTATCGAGTAATGCTCACAGTCTTTGCAGTTCAGAAAAAGGCAATGAGAATTGTGGCTACAGAGAACACTGGAGGCCATAATTCATACCTATATTTCACATTGTCTACCAAAGAATGAACAACTTCATGATCATTCCACTAGGAATAATTAACAATTACACTAACCTTTTAATAGGCTAACAGTATCACAAAATCATCCCATGTACAGTGGTGTAAAACTATATAATAAGCTCACCGATGAGATAAAATCATCTCCCTGTATTTAAGAATAAACTAAAGTTATTTTTGTTGAAGAAGGCATACTACTCTGTTGATGAATTTCTCCAAGATTCATAATTTGATAAGATATTTATTGAAATATATGAATAGAAAGTACTGTTTCAAATAACATTGTATTACTTATGTATGTTTCACTCTATTGAGTGACTGTCTTTGACTGTTTTTTAGTGTTTTTGTGTTTTGTCTTTTTGACCTGTTGTAGTAGTTAGTATTTTTCAGTTTTGTAAAAGAAAACTATTACAATGAAATTCATATTGATTGATTGACCTATCCTGCTGAATCTGAAAAAATTTATATTTTGGATATACTATGTGTCTGTCTGTCGACTATATATTTCTATAGTACACAGAATCCCACCTTGTCAGTTGATGGTGGAAAACAAAAAATTAATTTCTCATCTCATAAGCTCTGTTACATAAAACAAACCATAACCTAGATGACGGAACTAGATCTGAATCTTGAGTTGGATAACAGATTTACAGGAATATTGGGAATTGACAAAGTGTCACACTGTAACTGACTGACGGGTACAATATTAGGTGTATTATTTCGTTTTGATCAAACTGAACGAACTGAAGTGATCAAGACTGTTGAATTACGAGCTCGAAATGCAACAGTCACATCACTTCAATTCAGTTCTTTCAGTTTCATTAGAAAGAAAGAATATACTAATAGTGTCCAAATGACAATTTTGACTAAAATACTAATGCTTTTAATGACCTGTCAAAACTCATACTGGACACAAAAAAGAGACCAAGAGTGAAAGCAATAATAGGTATAATAGATAGAGCAAAGTTGCTATACTTAAAAAATTAAGATATCAATGTGATTCCAGTACAGGCACAAACGACCTAGCAGGTCGAGGTGCTTGTGAGGCTGCACAGTCTGCATGACCCCCCTACAATCTACAAGTGATCCCAGTAATTATTACAGTACCCTCCCTAACTAACCTCTGATTATTGTTATTGTAGGCAGAGCCAGTATGAGACATGAGTGTTTGCAAATTTAATATGAGAGAAGACAGTACAACTGCCATGTTCAAACATTCAGTTCTGTAACTCAAAAAGTGGGTCTGGCAGAAGAAATCAAATATCAGTTTCTTATTCAGATGAAAATATGAAAGTACTTACAACTCAACAGTTCATGAGTAGAGCAGTCCTACACATTAAAATTATTAATGTTGATATATATTATGAAGGGTCAAATTATGCAACTTTGTCAGTATCATAATCCTAATCAAAATCACTGTCTTAATCATAAAATGAAATCGAAACTGTACATTCCAGTAGTAGCATTTATGCAATTTCCTTAGTTTTAGTATTATGACAATAACAAGTTGCATAAATTGGACCTTAGATTTAGAGTGGATTTATGCAGCACAAATTTACACTAAACTACAACTAACATTTACACTTCAACCCAACTAATAAGATGAACCTCTCATTTGACATGGTTAATTTTTTGCAGAGAAATTAAAACTAAATTTAAATTAACAATTGGCCAACTTTCATCTTTCTAGTGTTAATGTTAATACAAACCTAAATTTAATTTATCCCTAGTTGGAGTTTAGTTCAAGTTTAAGTTTAGTGTAAATTTGTGCTGCATAAATCCACTCTTACAAACATACAGTGTGATAGACATAGTGGAACAGCAGGGGTAAAAATGACGAAGGGTTGTCTAACTGTTTAGGAAATGTTTTTGCTATGAATATCTTACCTGTGTTTTCGTTGCTCGACGGTTAAACCATCAGCTTTTTTGCTCTTCGCTAAATCTTGCTGTTTCTTTTGGTTTTTAGCCCTAGCTAGTTCACGTTGATTTCCACCTTCCATGAAAAAATTTACGCAATTAAAGAAAGAGGGGTTTGAGAAGAGTTCACTATACTTACGGGTCATTTTGAAAGGATAATAATATGATAGTGAAATGGGGAAATTTCAATCAATGAGTCGATTTCGCTTCCGAAGGCCGCAGCCTCTTTCTAGAACGACTTCGATGCAGATTCCCCTACAAAATATCAAATCAAACAACGCCAACCGGATGCCAACTGCCAAAGTAATGTGCCAAGTGCCAACAACAAAATTCCAGAACTCAGCAGACCTTCAACTCAAAATAGAACTGATCACAGAACATAAATTACGTTACGAATGGTGTATGAAACTATGAAAGGACTTCTGACGATCTGACTACGTCCGATTTCCTCTCTACACTCTCTCTACGAAAGCGTAAAAGGACCACACAACTTTAATTTTTATTCAAAACTTTTTTCAACTTAGATCTCTAAATTCCGATTCGGATGGAATTCTGACTCATACGACGGCGTATTGCGTCCAACCAAAAATTACTTTATTTTTTTTCCACCTACAATTTTGAAAATGAAATCTCAAAATTTTGATAATAAAATCTTAAAAGTTTGAGAAAATAATCTCAAAATTTTGGAAAAGTTAGGCCCTTTGCTAAAATAATCTCTTTTTGTCAATCTAGACCTTCTTCGCAACTGGACTCCCACAGAGGGTCCACAATATTTAATGCTAAACGTACCTTGTGAAACTCTCAATCCTCTTTGAATGCACTTCAAGTGCATCCATTTGTGTCCATGTAATTTACATAAAGTACCTAACAATCTGTTCTCTCAAGAAATTAATCAAATTTTCAATACTTGTTATGGATTTTCTTCGGTACAGATGTAAAGCCTTTAAACGTAGATTCAATGTCCGTTTGCTGATTCTTATATCATCATATAAGTAGATCAATATTTCTTGATAATTGAATCCTGACAAAATATATTGTTTTATGAGTCTGTCTTGACAATCATTATTCATTTTGTCTTGTTTATAAATTCGGTAAGCTACTAAATCTCGATATATTTTGAATTATATCGGACATTTCTCCTTAATCAATGTGATAGAAATTTTCGATTGTTATTTCACAAAATTTTGAGTTTATTTTCTCAAAATTTTTTTATTTTTTCTCAAAATTTTGAGATTTTATTATCAAAATTTTAAGATTTTATTCTCAAAATTTATGATCTGATAAAAAATAATTTTTGGGTGGCCCCAATACGCCGTCGTAGACTCAGATCTCGGAATTTCGACCTGGATCTCAGAATTCCGACTTACATCTCAGAATTCCTTCTTACTGATATTTTCTTCGAAATTATCAGAGTGAATTATTCGCAGAAAATTTGCGAAATTCGCGAGGGTATGAACAAGCCTTAAATCGACATATGACACAATTACAATTAAAAAATGTCATAAATGACAGATAAATGGAAATCTATTACCAAACCGGTATTGAATGGCATGAATAAAACACAGCTTGTGATACTGCTGGCCTGGAATGAATCTTTCAATTTTCAATATAATTCATATTTACCACAGAACTTAAACATTTTACATATTTCATGTTCATGCTCTATGCTCTACACTACCCGCCAGCCGCCTACGACAGTAAAATGCACGAAATAAGATCTCCGACCATAACTGGAAAAGGGACCAAGTGACTTTGATCGTATTCTTTGAACGGTATCGTCATGTTTTTTCTAAAATGGGAAACTGCTTTTTCCTTCAAAGTTAATTGGATCATTAGTAAATGTATGTCGCCAGAATTTTAGTAGGCGCTTAATACTTTTACACATATTAATTGAATGTCAAGCTGTCAATTAGAACCTTTATCTCAGTTTTTGCAATTTGGCGCTTGGTTCCTTTTCAATTATCATCATCCAACTGATATTATTGACAATTTTGAATGTCGCTAACAATTTTTGTTTGGTTAATTTGTCTACGTTAGGTTAGATTAGCTAATAATTTATGCATTTTCAACTCAGTTTGCATGCAGCTGCTTTATCATTTAAACTTCCCGCTATTACAGTGACCAATCACAGAGCGCTTATCTCGTGCATTTTTTATCATCGCGTACTCCGCGATTTCTGTGTATTTGCATGTATAGTAGTGTTAAGTATAGTATTCATTTGGGTTTTAAATTTAGTTTTAGTATTGTATCATTAAACTAATTGTAGCTGTGTTAAATTGATAACCTGGTAGTAAGTTGCACATATTAATATATTAGAATGAGTGGTTCTGTAGTAATAAATAGAAAGGAAAACCCAGTAAATTGTCGGACTGGTGTAAAAGTGTGTAGTAACAGTAACGTATAATAGATAAGCCGATTGGCCAAAAAGTTCAAAAGAGCTTTTAAGAAAATGTTTTTTAGAGAGCTCCAAGCAAGTTTGTTGTCAATATATATGTATGATTTATATATTTATATTTTCATTATAATTTTTTGAACATTTTTGTGTAGAACTTGATTGTTCTGGCTGGTAGTCCGTCGTCCCTCCTTTTTCATTTTCCATCAATTTCGTTTTTCCTCCTTTTTCGATTTCCCTACTCATTACCTAAAAAAAGAAAGATTTCTTTGGAAGCTTCAACAATAAAAAGCAATTGTTTTTTTTCAACTGTCTAGGTCCATTACTTCCATTGTGATATCCGAGATTATAAAACGTACTAGTAAACATGGATTCAGTGACGACTGATGATATCAAACGTCTAATATACATTTTCTCCAAACAAACTTATTGTGCCAGTACACAGGACCTTGAGGTAATCCAAAATTTGCTATCTACAACTATGATCTAACAAACCTTCATTTCCAGACAAATGCAATTTTACAGCGGTGTATAAAACTTATGGAACGGGACTATAGCCTCGTAGTGGTTCCAAATAATAACGGCGAGTTATGTTCTAACTATCCCAGTCAGCTGCCAATACTGGAATATGAGAAAGTTGCCATAAAAAAAAATGTAAATCTCTCTCAGCAAACAAACGCTCCATGTGAAATCGTTGATGTCCAAAAAACCCATGATCTTTTCTACAATGCTAGATTGGCTAGGTATTGTTCCAGCTGTCATACTCACTTGATTGAATGATGAATAATAATGATTTTTTGTAGATGCCGAACTCGGTTTCCTATTCCTGTTATTTTCTATAAAGGCAAATATATATGCCGTTCCTCAACATTATCTAGAGGATTTGAAATGTGGGGAAGAGCTAGCGTAGAGTTGTTTGACAACTATATGACTCGTATCACAGGCAAGTTATTTAAAAGTGTAGTAATTCTAGACTCTCAAGAAGATGAAACACTTGGAGAAGATGATGAAACAGAAGGAGAAGATGATTCACTTACAGAATCCGATGATTTATATGAGTACTCTTGTGAAAACGCCAAAAAAAATGAAGATTCTGCTACAATACCCCCTAATTTCTTTGATCAAGTTCGTGGCAGTGATATTAAATTACTGAAAAGATTCAATGTTGAAACTATTATGGATCTGATGGTTGAGAACAAGAAAGTCAAATACGGAATGTAGTGAGTAGCATCAAATTCATTAATTATTTCTGATTCTTACATTATTTAACTGAAATCAAGCTCCCAAAGTAAACGAGTAATTTGTTTCTGTTGCATATCCACTAGTTCTACAGGTTATGTTATAATACTAGTTTGAGGAGAGAGTTCTGAAATAGGCTAGATTTCCTGAATTATCCAAACACCTTCGATTGTATTTTTCACTTAGCATCATCATATAGAGTAACAAACTATTCAGACCTTAGTTAAGTCATGTGGAATATCCGAATAACCTGTTCCTTTGGTCATTTTATTCAATTATGCATATTTTCACCCCATCCTGTTATTGCATCGTGTGCTTTGGTAATTTAATGAGTGAAAGAATTGATTCTCCAAAAAAAAATTCTAAGAACCTAAAATTTCAGAAATATTATATAAATTTTGTAAAAGTTAAAAGTCAGTACGCATGCAGAGTATACTCAAATGAAATAAATTACATATAATACAAACACTATATTTTTCTGCTGATAGGAAAAACAGGGAGTCTCGACCATGTGGGTTTGGTGGAGTACTTTCAACATCTCTAGAATATATGGGGGAACTTGGATCTTCATTTAATTCAATTCATCAGGTTATTGATTTGGAGGCTGTTTTTTTTTTGTGAGATATAACGGGTCTAGCTTGACAACCTTCAACTAACAGTAAAAGCCACCATCCGTATTACTTAGCCTGAAAGTAACTGCTACAGGTGGTATCAAATTTTGAATATCACTGTCACCACTCATTTCAAGAATGTCTTGATTTTGTTTTGAAAGTAATTTAAAGAAATCTATGAATTGTCAAAAAATTATTATAATACAGATGTTAATAGACTTGTTCTATCTCATATTATTTGTCATTATAACATTGGTTAATATAACAGTTTAGTATCCCATGAAGGTCGTAGGAAATAAACATTTCAATATAGCTAACTGGTAGGAAATGAAATTCTGTATTACAACATTGTATTCTTCTTTATAGATGAGAAAATAGTATATTGTAGTTAATGAGAATTTGAGGGTAGCCCAAGTAAGTCGGTCACCTATCCAAATGGATGGCCACAGTTAGTGTTGCTTGACTTCAGTTATCGACATTGAAAGAGTTATTCTATGCAGCTGTCTTCTTCTCATGTGAGAAAATATCCATTTACAATCAAAATATAAAACTAGTAAAAAAATATGAATTCTTACATCAAAAAACAAGTTTATGCAGAGCTGGATAAAAATATAAATATGTATACAGTAAGTCCAAGATAAGGTTGTCCGCCCGGGATATCTGAAACGGTACGATTAATACAGTTTTGGTTATATGGGAAAAAGTTATTCAATTTTGTCTGGTTTATTATCAAAGTTAAAACAAGATAAGAAATACTTCTTCACAGAAACTTTTAATCAGATTTCGCTATTGAAAAACCATCACCAACTCAATTTTTTTAAATACTGCCATATTTTAAACAATATAATTATTTTGAGTATTTTTTCTTTCCGAATTTAATGATGTATCACTTATACCAGTTTCAATCATGACGTTTTTAAAGAGTTTTTTAGGTACTAATTATTCAAAACATTTCAACTTTTGTTTTATTCAGATCGAAGATATAAAACTTACATTTTTTTCAGGCCCGTACTCGAATTTTCATTAAGATATAAAACTTACATTTTTTCCAGGCCCTTACTCGAATTTTCATTTTAAAATTCTATATGATCTGACATAATGAGACTACCATGTGTGATATTGATTGAATTTGGCCATATTTTAAAAATGTTAGTTGATGGTAGTGGTTCGGATAACGAAACGTCGGACAAGAACGCTTATAATAAGTTTCTGCGGTGAAGTATTCTGTATCTTGGTAACACCAGAAAATAAAATGACAAATCAAACCTTCAGTTTTTCCAAAATATTTCAAAAAGATTAAAAAAATTGTAAATTTTATACTTCAATGTAAATGGCCCTTCTGTTACGCAACTTTTTTCCCATATAACCTATACTGTATCTATAACTGTTTCAGATATCCTTATCCTTGTCCCCAACCTTATTTTGGACTCACTGTAAACAACAAAACTTGAATGCTGAAAAGTTGAACCACATATGGACCCTTTTCGTTTGCCATAAAGAATTAAAATTGAGAACTTTTTCAAAAATCAATATTTTTAGATTTTGAGTTATCTTTGATTGTTTCCTAAAATGTACAACTTTTGTCTAATTCAATCACCTTGTATTATTATTGTCGTGAATTGGGATTTGTTGAAGAATAACTAGGCAGATCCTAATCCTCCATAGATAAAAAACGCTATAACAAATCCAAGAAATACATTTTTTCAACTATATACAATTCTAAATTTAATGATGATGGAAATATAATATTTTGAATGAAGTTTGAAAATGTGTGCTGGAGATTATCATGTTAGTGAAACGAATAAAATCGACAAAGTCGAAGTACCCTTCTCTCCACACGTTTCCACCAAGAAATGAAGCAAACATCTGTCAGAAAACAACTACTTCCCTGGCTAATACATTGACATTGAACTACATCTGACAGATATTTGTACATTGCTCTTTCCAAGAAGACCCAATTGCAAGTGTATATCTTCGTATTAAACAGTAGATTATGCTTATTATTATTTGACTGGAAATGACTACCTGCAGACATGCTTGTCTCGAGGTTTTGCCTCACATCAGTGCTAGGGTAGGTCTGACAACATTATAAATGTGGTCCAATAAATAATAATCAACTGTTTAACTACAGAATCATACTAAAGAACAGCCTGTAAACAATTAGCACTATTGTTTTGATTCGTACAGGAAGACCACCTGCAGACTAGTCAGGGAGTGGTTGTTTTCTGGCGGGTATTTGCCGTAACAGCCTACGTTGTAAGGAGTATGGGGGTGTAAAAAAGGGTGCTACATTGGTCAGCAACGACTATCGTTATTATTATATCATGAATATAGTATGCAAAATGATTTCAAGCCGCCCTAGAGCTCATTGGTAACTAATTTAAAAATCGATTGCAAAATAAGAAGCTAGTTGAAATGTAGTAAAAATCTTTGATTAGAATATTTAAAGCGTTATGTAATAATATACTTCTATATTATTACTGTAGCAGTTTATATAATATATTATTCACTTGCTGATCAGTGTATGAAATGCCCAACGCTGAAAAGTCAACTTGAAACGTGAAATTCATGATGCGCAGTGGTCCTAAAAAAATTAAACTGTGAGACAGAAACATCATAGGTTCCTACCGGAGTGCAATTACTGGTTATTTAGTGTTATTCTGTGGTTTAACTAACATTTCCTCACCAATGAAGCTGTGACCCACAACTAAGTTGGTCGCAGAGCCATCCACACATCGAAATATTACAGTTAACTCTTCCTAGAGTATGTGCTGTGTGAGGGAGTTTGTTTCTTGATTTTCCGTGCGGATGGCGTTGCGATCAATTTAGTTGTGGGTCGCCGCTTAATTCGTGAGGAAATATTAAACATATTATTATTCATTGGGCAGGGACAGAGCAATTATAATGTCGGACTGATGAAAGGCATAACCTCGAAACATGCATGTCTGCAGGTGGTCATTCCCAGCCAAATGAAGGATAATCTACTGTTTAATTAGAATAGAAGTCACTTGCAATTGGGTCGTCTTGGATGAACGTTTCACACATATCAGTCAGATGTAGTTCAGTATTCGTCGTGGTATTAGCCAGGGAAGTAGTTGTTTTCTGACAGATGTTTGCCTCATTTTTTCACTTGATGGAAACGTAGAAGGGTAATTTCGTTTCATGATAGAAATGATTTAATGAATCCCTCCTTGATACTTTAAAATTCATTACTATACACAGACCCATATACAGGCCGTTTCTTTTATCATGTGATAACATTGCTATATTCTAAACCGTAATAGATACAAAGACGATTAAATGGGAAAAAATGTAACTATTGTGGTGAGCAGTACATTGGTCAGAGAAAATCTACGGGGAAACGTTATAAAAATGTCGAGTGTGATATACCACTGAATTGTGATTTTATCGCTTTATCAATATTTGTGATGAAATAGGTCTGATTAAAAATTTATCGTTACGTAGTTCTAGTACATTTTGAATACAATAAAACTTTCCTTTTTAATTTTTTTATATTTTCTGAAATAACAATTCTATTCGTAAAAAACCGAAAACAGCATTTTCAGTTTTCCCTGTATAAGTTGGGAAGGGCGAGAATCCCCGTAAATTTTCTATGACCAATTTACTGCTCACCACAATAGTTCCCTTTTTTCCCATTTTATCGTCTTTGTATCTATTCCGGTTCAGAATATAGCAATGTTACCACATGATAAAAGAAACGGCCTGTATAGACCAAACAATCGAGGATTTTTTGTATCAAAAATAGTAGTAGAAAAGACAATCCTCAGTTATATTATGTTATGTTTTGGACTCGCAACTGTCATATATTCATTTGTTATAAACATTTAAAACCAAAAAAACGTGTTTTTTTTTAGTTTTTCTCCTATAAAATGAAAACTCATACAGCAACCTGGTTGCTCCAATGGGAAAAAATTGTTGAGAATTGAAATACCAACAAAATCCGATCATTAGTAACGGAGAAGAACTGGGAAATCCGGAAAATTTGGCAATAAAAAATAAATCATAACTCCGCCATTTTTCAAGTTGAAGGGTTGAAAGTATTGAATCATGATTACTTTATGTGTGCACAAAACAGGCGCTGTCGGGTTATTACATCTAGAGAATGATGAAGGGAATTCTTCTAACGAACGCGTTAGGTGATAATACGCTTCCCCTCATCTCCCGGCCTCTCCTACTACTCGACCGCTTATGCGGGCTCGGCCATTTTCAGTCATGTTTGCAAGCATTTTTCACCCATTTCGCAGCATTGTAGCGCAAAATGAGAATATATGTTTTGTGGTACTATACTTCTACTTTAAAATCTGTTTGAGAAATTGAAATCGGACCATCACTAGAGCATCCAGGTACGCTGCAAGATAATGGCAAAAAAAATTCAAATAGCAAATTTGCCAAAACTAGTAATCCGACAGCGCCTGTTTTGTGCACACATAAAGTACACATGATTCAATACTTTCATGAGAAGGGCCAACCCTACAACTTGAAAAAATGGCGTAGTTGTAATTTAAAATAAGAATCGAAAATTTTTCCGGTTTTTCTCCGTTACTAATGATAGATCGGGTCGTTAAAAATCTCATTTTGTTCGTATTTCAATTCCCTACAATTTTTCTCATTGAAGCAACCAGATTGCTGTGTAAGTTTTTATTTTATAAGCGAAAAACTAAATAAAACATGTTTTTTTATATTTAAATGTTCATTATAAATTAATAAATGACAGTTGTAAGTCCAAAACATAAGAGAATGTGACTAGGGACTGTCTTTCATGTGATGGCAGAGTCGGTTTCCCACTAGTATGTTTGTCATTAAAAATCATTCATTTTATGCTCTATTGATTGGTGTAATATGATAGCAAACGTCTAACCGGTCTAAGGTATGAATTATTTTCTGTTAGACGTTTGCCGACAATCGTATTTTCATTATTTTCAGTTTTCATTCTGTGAATGTATTGCCTTTCGTCAAGTACACACAAATCCACTCGAAAAGTATTTGAATATTTTTCATGATGAGATAAGATTCTTTGGCTTCAAACGAGGTCGATTCACCAGTTGGAGTGCTTCCTGTGGTTCCTAATCTGATGCTCACTTTTTAGTGGGTACTGGAGTTGTCGTAGGGCCAGTTGTGACCAGATCTGCACTGATGATCGGGTGAACCGTGAAACTAGATCGTCACACCTTTGTTCAATTATCATTGCAATACAGGAAGTATCACAAAATATATTTTTGTAGAAAAGCCTTGCCAGGCGTTGGGCAAAAGCGATTCAGCAGTCGCAGGGGGCTGCTGAATAATTTTCTTGGATGTTTGCCGATAATCTTGTCGTATAGATAATAAGCAAAAGGCTCGATTATTTTTATTCAATTTTCATTTTTAAAACGCCTGAATGGTAACTTAGGACAAGTTATGATTCAAGATGTAACAATTTCATAACCCACTCACTGAATTATAAAAAATATTTTATTATAAGGTATGTTCGAAACATTTTTGACAGTATTAGTTATCATTCTCGAGATAAAGAAGAGATATAGATAATGATAATAAGAGGTGGGCAATTTTTAGTGAATGTCTTCAATAGTGTCAATTAATGTAGAAATCACTCAAGTGATGAAGCCATGATTATGATACAGATATTATGTTTGGTTAGTTCCTTATATTTTTCATATCTGAGTAAAAATGGAACTTTTGTCATTTATTCTATTAATTTCTTTCATAATATTTGCGTATTTTTATATAAATAATTCGATCACTACATTCTACAATTTTTTTCAGTATGAGTTCTTCGGAAAAAGTTGAAAAACCGTGTTATGTAGATTTCAACTTGATTTCGATACCATATCCTGGCTGTGAATTTTTCAAAAATTTCCGTGACCAAAATTTTCAAGCTGATAATCTAAATTTTGATTGGGGTCAAGAACAGTGTGATGCGGTCCTTGATATGTCAGAGGACCCATTACATGCCCATATGAATATAGAATGGAGCAATTATAAGAGTTGGGATTTGGTAACCCTGACACAGAACTACATGAAGTATATACTAACGCACTTCCAGGTGAGTAAAAAAAATATTCTTGATTCATTTAAGAACTCCTCAGAAAATCATATTCACGGTCATTTCCATTAAGTTTGTTCATTAGTGACCTTAAATTACGCCGATCGATTTTTAAATTTCGTAACAGCTGTAAATGAAAAATGTCAACTTGTTATTGATTCACTTTTTGTTTTCTGATATTTTTCAATTACAGATGTTATGTTATTGAAATTTTACTGGTAATAGGTCAATATTTCCTAAACGCTCTCTAGTTCGGATGAAAATACTACGCGAAAATGAAATATGCTTTTGAAAATAGTTTAATAGTTGTGCGTGTTCGTGCATTATCAATAAACGTTTGCAGATCTTTCATGTAGATAATAAACAATAGTGGCCCCAGCAAAGATCCCTGGGGTACCCCATGCTTATCATCTATAGTTTTTGCTACTTCATTATTATGAGATGTCTTTATGAGACTGAGGGCTGGCCTACGTATTCCATATTTGTAGTTCATTCAGCATAATGTTATGGAAGATGCAGTCATCTACGTCTCTAGTAAATTTAGTTTAGTTTCTGGAGATATAGATGTACAATTCATTGACACGATTATAAATATTGATATATTCCAGTTTTTAAAGGCATTCATTCCTACATGGACTCCTTCGTTTATAATCAGCAATAGTCCTTACCGCAAATTTTGGAAGCAGCCCCAATTCGAATATACCGTGTCTTAAATAACACTGTATATTTGCATATATTTACAGCAATACACTTGAGTGACAATAGTTTGCAAGAGATCGTAAAGCTCAACAGTTTTTCCGTAACATGCTAAAAAGTACGTCAATAGGATAAACCCAAGTAATGTGGTATTAGGGAAGTACTTAGTTGTTTTCTGTATATGCCTCATTCTTAACCAGTTTGTGGGAATGTTTGGAAAGAAGGGTATTTTGATGTCGCCGAAATTTTTAATTTTATTTATGAATAGATTAATAAATTAATAAAATTAGTAAAAATTACTTAGAGCCACCGGAAATAAAACAAACAGTCGTAATCCATCCCCCAGGTTATGCCTTTAGTACACTCAGGTGGATTGTTGTTGTTATTGTTATATCCGTCAACCGGCTGCACTCTTACGACCAACCTTCAAAAGTCAGAGACTTGTGCGAGCTAGGGAGAACGTAGCCCTTACCTTTTAACGTGTGATGCCATGCACGGTTAGATTATTATATAATATTGGTACATGAATATATTGAAAAATGTTGATTTTCCTCAAATTTATTTGTTGTCTGATTAAATTGGAAGCAAAACTGTCATCCCTACTCTAAAAAATGTTGCATGCAATTATTATTTCATATGAAGTACTTATTGATAGATATATAAGTAGGTACTTCATATTAATTCAGAAGGTTCACAAGATCAATTTGATGATCATTATTTCATTTCAGGACAATAATTATGGAATTTTAGTCCATTGTATCAGTGGATGGGATCGAACACCTCTATATATCTCCATGCTGCGATTGAGCCTTTGGGCAGATGGTTTGATACATAAGAGTCTTGATGAATTCGAAATACTTTATTTGACGATTGCTTACGATTGGATGCTGTTTGGACACAACCTCGTTAATAGATTAGCCAAGGGGGAAGAAGTCTTTTTCTTCTGTTTCTATATGTTGAAGCATTTGACCAGCAAAGATTTTTCTAGTTCACCAGGACGGTAAGAAAATTAAATGGTTCAAATATTGGAATCTGTAAAATAAATCCATGTTACAATATTGAAATTTTCAGATCCAGGATGAATAGAAACACGAACAAAGTGGTTGATGAAGTTGATCATCAGATGGGAGTGATGTTTAAAAATGAGTCGGAAGAATCAAACAGTCCCAGGTCTTCTGGGAGCTTCAAATCTTTTGAAACTAACAGTTCGAGCAGCAATACGGATGAATGTAATGGGTGAGTTTTCTAACTTGACGGATATTTTCTTTGAAAACTTGTTACATTTACTAAATAAAACAACTCCATATACTAGTCAAAACTATTTATATGAACCTTGGGATCATATTAATTGCTTTGGAGTTAGAGCCGGTCCTTCTCACTAGAAGGAAGTATTTGAGTGATATTCTTGATGTTTTTCTATAATATATGCAATTCAACAGCCAATTAAAAATCGGATATTGATTTGTGATACATAATTGAATGGAAAATTTTGAGGCATATATGATATATTAAAGAAATATAGGGGTGATATTTGAAAAAAGAAGTTGAGGTAACTTTCGGTCAAACATGCATTTGAAAAAAATAGTCGTTGGGTTTGAAAAAAGCTTTATTATGATATATTTTTGGAGAAAGTATTGCTCAGAGGCCCCTGAGACTAATAAGAATAAGCAGAATATCAGAAACCTACCAGCAACCAAAATATTACAAGCATTAAATTTAATTTTTAGAAATACTAAGTCAGAACGTACGTCTCCTGTTGATGTACCAACAGATTCCAAGCCTGATAAAGCCGAATCTGCTTCGTCAATCAGCCTCGATGACTTTCTAATGGTTGGCCCTACAGGATCTTTAAAAGATATGTCGACCATGGATAACTATGGAATGGAACGGTAAGATTTTACAAGTATAATCCAAAAGTTTGTTGTTTATTAGAATTTTTGTGAATTGTTATATAGTTGTTATGGTAAGCTTTACAAGCATTGTCCGTATAATAGAAATGTTCCTGTTGATGTTGAAGAAAGATGGAGCGTGAGTGGGAGTGAGTGGAAAGAGGAGAGTGAGAGCGGACAAAGTTTAGTGGGTGGAAAGATGCTATAACCTCTTATAGTTCTGATTATAGTATGTGTGAAAAAAATTTTCAATAAAATTGAATACATGAGTACTCAGATGAGTTGATCTACACTATTCAATCTGAGTCAATGCATTGGTATATGAGTAATGGTAAGAGATAGAGGGGTGTTTAAATGGGGGAAAAGTAGCGTATACTAGGAATCAATATCGTGAATCAAAATAATCTGGTCTAATTTCTTCAGGCCTTGGAGTTGTAGAGGAAAAATTGAAAATTCCGGAATTCTTTTGCCTGTATATTTTAAAACTTTTAGCACTTTGCTATAGCAACAGTTGGTAGATTATCCAAAAATGTGAATTAAATTGATAAACAAAATATCGTACTATTGGGCCACCCTCAACTATTTATTTTCAAATACGGACCTGTACTTTTTATTCAATTTTTTCAAATACCAACAGCCATTTCATATTGGCGTAGTATTTTCATCTGAACTATAAAGTGTTTTGGAAATACTGAACTATACTGACCGGCATAAAAAGTGGGACAGCACAAATTATAATCAATTAGGTTGCTGTCCCACTTTTTCTGCTGGTCAGTATATTTAGTACAAGTAAAATTTATGTATTTTTTTCAATTTCTTAACTGTAACTATGCTGTAATTGAAAAATATCACAATAAGAAGTGATTCCATGACAAGTTGACATTTTTATAGCTGTTATAGAATTAATTTTTTTTTGAAATATTGATTTAATGAGTTTTAGCATGCCTCTCAATAGGAAATTGCAAAAATTTTAATCTTGGAAAGTGCAAAACAGTGTAAATTAGATTCAAGCAATAGATATTAATGCCTTTTAAACGATCGATTAACGGAAATACGTGAAAATGATGGTCCAGTAAACACCGCAACGAACTAAAAATTACATACCGCGTGTACAGTTCTAATGTTCGTGGAAAAACATAGGTGTTGTTGTTATATCCGTCAACCGGTTGCACCCCTATGTGCAACCCTCAAAGGTCTGAGACTTGTGCGAGCTAGGGGAAGACGTAGCCCTCACCTTTTAATACGTGTGATGTCATGCACGCGTCTTCGGAGGTTGGCGAGCAAAAAAATTAAATAAATCACGGATTGCTCTAATATTTCACAAGCTTTCCACATAATAGACTGTGCTTCATTTTATTTTCCGTAATTACTTAGAGCATGATGGTCGGTAGCGAAGCAGTTAGACATCGGCCGTTGAAAGTCCTGCTAGCGCTTGGCCAGGTTCGAATCCTGAGTGTTAGAAAATTTTTCTCAATTTCATTGGAGTCCACATGTCTTGTTTGGAAAAGCAAGTGTGATTTGATTTGTCTAGATCCCGACGTGTGGTGCTTACTTGATTGGTGGTGCTGTAGGTTTTCCGGGTTTTCCAACTGCTGTAAAGTGAATACGTCACCAAAAATCAGCAAGCCATCCCGGAGCGCCACGGCATATGATAATAATAGCCGTCCTCTACCCGCACAGGCTATACCTTTTTGGGTACACTATGAATGTTTCCCTGTACATAAATGTTTCTCTTTACTTTAATAACTTTGGTATTTGGCGTTTTAACAGTGTCTTACAATATAAGACTGTTTTAACAACACTTCATGTCTCAAACCAAGTGTTTTCCACTTATTCATTTGCAGAACTGAAACTATTCTTTGTGTCATCATTATTATTAGTAGTATGAATAACTATTATTTTATAGATCAGATTGCGGAGATGTAAAGATATCTGTAGCAAATTAGGATGTTTTGTTTTATCATTTTCAATTCAGTTTTTCAAAGACATAATAAATGCTTTGTTTTGTTTTCAGTCGTCATAAACGCCTTACGCTGGTTCGCGAATACTTTTATTTGTGCTACTTCCAATCAGGTGCAGCAAATATAAAATATGCACCGGAGTCACCCTTCGGATACTACATAAGTAGTCTTGCTGAAAAGATGGGTATTATAACAAAAATGTAATTGTTCAGGTATGTCATTGGCTCATGGTTCAATTTCAACGACTGATTAAATTTAAGATGCATTTTTAACTTACCCCATTGCATAGGTTGCATTGTTATCATACCACATTTTAGCCAGATTGGTACTTGTGATTTGTTTTATACAAATAACATCCAATCCAAACCTGGAAGTATTCTCAGAACTTTGCATAGCAAGAGGGCAGAGTGCACAACTGAACTCCTTTAAATTGCTAGTTGGTCGAGTGTGAATTGAATACTTTCATTTCACCAATGAAAACATCACAGTTACATAGTAACAGTAAATTGATATTAAACAAAGTTGAATTTAATAAAGAGCTGCTCCATATTTATTTCACTTAATATTCGGCTTCTAACTTAACAAATGTCTACTCTTTTCTCTCCCTCTACAAGTTGATAGTCATGATGTATCTGAGAGTACTTCAAGCACAAAATAATCAAGGCTGACAAACAGACATTGACTGATTTTATTTTTAATTTATCAATCTAGCTCAAATAGGATTAAGTATTATAAATTTGTTAAGCTGACTGCACTCTCCTCTGACATCTTCAATAGTTCTAAAGAATCCAACTATAAACTGGCGTGAGTTATTTCATTCAAGTCTGAATCGATTGCCTCAGGAAGTAGAAAACTTTTTCTGCAGAATAATTAGTCCAATAGTCATTAAACGTATGGGAATCATGCTCATTTTCAAAACAGATGTCAGAGAGGAGATGTAACGACTTGTTTGCAGTATTAGTAATAATTTTTATCGTAAATGCAGTTACCCATACTTTTTTAATACTTGAAAATAATTTTTGAGAATCACTTCTCAAATCGTTCCATTCATTGGAGTGAATAACGTATAGAAATTTGAAAATAAGCATTCCTTTCTTGAGTTGATATACAGAACTATTCCTCACCAAACCATTTAAGGTTGACCGTGCAATGATTACATTTTAGGATCTTCTTATTGGAAAAATATGGGTGTTGATTAATTACTGCACAATTCGTTTTTTAAAATACAAATAACTGCCATCTGAACAAATCATTGTTCTTTAAACGCTCAAAAATAAAGTGAAGTATACGTAATACTCAATGGAGCATTTCAATAACATATTAATTGAAGTGTTAGACTATTCTGATATATTGTGATATATGCCTCCAAAGGCTTCTTTCTGGCTTTAAAAAAGCCGTGTTTGTGATAATATGGAGAAACTAATGTTAGTATTAGTTATATTTTCGTGTCAGTATTTAAAAATAAATTAAGAAAAACGGATTGCAAAAAATCATAAAACTGAAAATACGGGATATCCACTAAGTCATTGTTTATAATTGTTTTTTTATAAAGGTTGGGTTTAATATGTATTGTAATCTTTGTGACACTTCTTGTTCTCTCTAGCGAATATTTTTTTAAGTAACATTATTTTTCTTCAATTGATGTGATCAGTATAAAATAACTGTTTGCAGATATTACTTCAGCATGTGATTTTATCTCGTTTTATCATCTAGAGATGCGCTAATTTTCTAGTTTCTAGACAATTGAAGATTATCGTTAAAATTAATTCTCATTTTATGTTTGGAATCTGAATTCTTACTATATGGATGCATTGTTTATAAATGAGTATGTTGAAGTTAGTACGAAAATGTATAAAAAAGTGTTTTTTGTGAGTTTGAAACAGTTATTTTGATTGCTGAGACACATTTCTTTTGAGTAATTTTATTCTGCGTTTGCTAGTTACCGTTAATTAATTTCTTATTGTTATCATAACTTGGTCATGTGATTCATTGGATTTATAGTATGTTCAACTGAAGATGGAATGGAATAGAGAAACAGGTTAAGACATAAAATTGTATATATTCCGGGTATTTGTGATATTGATTATATGTTCAATTGATAAACTTTGAGGTTCATTGGAATTTCGGAATTTCAAATATCAATGTAACTGAAAATTGCTATAGTTCCTGGATATATGCATTCTGTTCGATAAGACTTATTTTTTCAAACTCAAGTATTATCAAGTGTTCTGTGTTCAATATTTGTTATTTTGTAGAATGTAGGTTTTGAATCATAGCCAATGACTGCGTTATTTATTTTCTTATTCATGTTTCACGTTTTGATGATTTTAATATAGATGTGTTTTGAATTTTGTAATTTTAAGAGGACATTTTGTTTCTCATGCATTTGTTGAAATCCACATACTAATTTTATGATGGTTGTGTACAAAACAATATTGAAATGTATGAGTATTGTTAAAAAACAAATGTTTGTGCCTCTTTGTTAAAAATGTTATTGTGAAGTTTGCAAAAAAAAATATAAAATAAATCTATGTATTTTTTTAAGAGCTTATTATTATGGACCAAAGGGGTTTGGGCATTTTCACTTCAAATTCTTGAACGTTTAGGCTTATTGAGTGATTCCAGTTACTGATGTATACATATTAACTCCGTGGAGTGGGGTTGACATCAGGAATTTAGTAAAAAAATATGTACATAACATCACAAACACACCAAGTAAATTTTTAATTGTTGTTACGAGAATGGATAATGAAGTAGTTGATACCCTCATTTCGGATCATAAATCCATAATTATCAGCTATATTAGCAAGCACTGCTCAAATACCTCTCCACTAGGATTTGGGGTGCTACTATTACTTTTCTCTTTATTTATCCCTGATATAGTTGGATACCTACCACCTGGCTATTACATCACACGGTATGCTGACAACTCGTCTTTGAATGACATCTTTTCTGTTGGTTTATTTCAAATTGTATGAAACAAACGAACATAAATGACGTCACTTTAGGACAGTTGAATCAAATTATTTGAATGTGAGCTAAGGGCTTTGGTCTCCCAGGAATGTAGTGAATTGAATTAGCCTGCAATCACCTTGTTGACAAGTTGGGATAAATCAATTGTTCTCAAGATTCAACAAACTGAGTACCTGATTTTTTATACCAGAGTATTATGAACAACTCCTCTTAATTAAACTCGGTGGATCAGGCATTACCAAAAAACCATCTACATTTCTAATGACCTTACAGAATGATCTTATTTGACACGAGTATATAACAAGTGTCATCAGTATAATCGATACTAAAATATACCAGTCTCGAGGTCTGTGCAAAAAGAATTTGTAAAACATAATAAAAATAATATATTTTTGGTGCTTAAGATTACATTTTGCATAATGTAAAACAGGCAGGTATCAAAAATACATTTGTTGAAAAGAGTCTTCATAACATTTTCCGCAGACATCAGATTACGAGCTATACACCTCAGATTCCTTAATTACATGAAAAAATGTTTACACAAAATCTGTATTATAACATTGAAGAACTTTTTATATTTTTTAGCATTTTATCTTGTCTTGCCTTTGTGATTTAGCGGTCAGCCTTTTTTCAAATTGTAGTTTCGACAAGTTCTGCACCTGGATCAGGTCTTTGAATGAATTAATATTTGATAAGATATTGAATACACTTTTAAATTTCATACAGGGGGGTTAAAATATTTATTTGACTGACAAAAATTGTCCTAATAGTCAAAATCGATTGTCACATTCTAACACTTCATAGAAATCTTTTGCTGTGAAGAAACTGTTTTATAGGCCAATCATATTTTTGTTGTCTTCACTATATTAGATTTATCAATATAAAAATATATCATCAGCATTTGGTATTTCATATGCTTATAATATAGTGCCCATGAATTATCTTGTAGCGATCCTTTATGTTTGGATGAAAATAAGTCGATGAAGTTTAAAATCTATGTCAAAAGGAAGGTAAATGAATTTGGGGCAAATATTTCTTTTAGCAATTAGTACAACTTTTTTTTCTAAGTTTTTGTTTATTTTCATCAGGGGCATGAACACCTCTTCTTAAGCCAAACAATGAAAAAACCTTCCGTTTGAAATTCTGAATGAATGAATGAATATATTGAACATGCTATTGTCAGAAAAAAGTAATTTCAGTCTACCCATATACCCTACCAAGCTTGCATTCTTCGATGAAATATTAGAGTTTTGTAACATTATTGAAAATTGGTTGAAATTAGTAGTGCCAGAAAATACTTATTCAGTTGACCAACTTGGTTCACAGGCTCTCAATGAAGCGAGACCTGATAAATATATTGTGAAACTCCTAATGGTAGATTTATAAAGTAAACTGAACTAAGAATTGACAATTGAGAACTAACGATTAGCAATTTAGGTGTTCATAAACATCAACTTACAAATTAGGAATTGGATTCAGTCATTAGTTTCCGCAAACATAATAAGATTTCAGTCAATTCTGCCTTTATTTTGATTTCGGTCCATTGGTCTTATTTTAAATCGACGTGTACATTCATTCAATATACCAGCTGTAACGAAGATGGTCAACTGATGGTCAATATATCATCACCATCCATTATATTGTAATTGTAATGAAATATTTGCAGATATCACTCTTTGCATCAAAATTGTATAGATACCAAATCAGAATAAATAAGTATAAATAATCAATGGCAAATGTGTTATTTTGCTGTTTTCGCGCATGCCCAGTTCCATTTTCAATCAAGACAATTCTTTAGTTGAAGATGAAAGCTTCTTAGTTGCTAATTCTTAATGTAAGTATATCCAGCCAAATCTCATATCGATGATTTCTTGATCTCCAGAAACCCTGCTCTGGGGAAAGAAAACAGTGTGTGATAATTTTTCATTTCTATATAAGTAATGGTTTAGTGAAGGTTCCTGATGGTCTCTGAGGAGTAGGCAGAAGATTGAGACGTCAGTACCTAGATCACTTCCTTCCTGTATTGCATTAAAAAATGAATTATTCTTTCCTGTTTTATTTTATAATTGTAGTTACTGAGAAATTGGAGTCTTCTGCATGTATTTACGTGAATAAATCAAATAAATAATTGTGACCCTACTTTTTTTTCTCGTTTGTACCAATTTTTCAGTGATCTGACGGGTTTGGCTCAAACCGAATCAATTTGGATTGTCAGCGTATGCCGTATCTCCATTCATATGTGATTGGTTAAAAAATACGTAATGGTCGAGAATCAGCACAATTCAGCAGATAACATGTTCACGATTTACCTACATCTCTTTTACTAATACTTTATATTGAAAGAAGATAGATATTTAGTTTAGACTTTCGGCCACAGACCATTTTTACACAGACTGCTACGTATGTCGTCGTTCGTCGTCAGTAACACTTCATTGTTCATTGGATCAAGAGAGTACAATTGTGTAAAAACGAAATATAGTGTTATGGAAATTAAAGTTTGTTATTGGATGGCGATGACGATACCACAACGATACTGGAGGTTGGCGATGACGATAAAGAAATCCACAGATCTCATAAGAAATAACTTTAAACGAGACCAAAATGTTTATTATTGATGAGAACATAAGGCCTGTGGCTCACAGTCAAATAGTTTGGTCGAACTCTTTGAAGTGATGTCCTGATGTAATTTCTAGTAGTTTGTTTATGTTTACTTTTGTGAAACAACCCTAAAAAATTACGTCACTTCTAAGCAGTTTGAATAAACCATTATTAACCCTGAGCCACAGACTTAACATTCATCAACTATTTTATTACATATCAGCGCAAATAATTTATGGTGTTTGTGAATTTTGTGATTAATCTGGTAACAATGGTATCGTGCAACTTCGATTCTTGGAATGAACACGAGAGTTTTGGCAAACGTTGCCAAATTGTGGATGGATACGATTTTTGGCGCGAAATTTGAGATACACACTCGTTACTTTGACGAAAACTTAAAAAAATCGGCAATATAGATTACCAATAATAAACTAGCGTGTACCCTACCTAGAAAGTATCACTGATATTCCCTGAAGTATTCCTGTTCGCACAACAGCTGATGATAAACCGGAATTTTTATTAAATTTAAAATGATGAATGTGTTTGTATGTATGACTCGGGTTTTACTATTGGGAATAAATCTTTTAAAAAGACAAAAGGGAAAATTCACCTGAAAAACTTACGTCTACGGGCAGAAAAGACAATTATTGTTAGTGGAATATGCGTGAATTATTAACTAATCTAACCTGACCTGACTAACCTAACTTAGACAGAATATATATCTACTTCATTCCTATTTTCACGCGTATTATCAATACCTATATGAAATTTTGCAATAATATATTAGCAAGCATCTTTTTTTGCAGTCTTGCGTTGATAGTTGAAAAAAAATTCAAAACATTGTCCAACATTATAGTTTTGCCATCGAATTAAAAAGACATAAGCATCTAAATTTACACGATTGTTTCAAAACCTAATTCTACTAAAAGCACTTCCTAACCCCCGTAAACTTCAATGGCTAAGGCAACGACGTGTATTTCAAATTTCGCGCCTAAAATCTTATACATCCACAATTTGGCAACGTTAGTGCCGTCATGAGTGGTCATGAAAGTATGTGCTCTGCGCAACAACTTAACAGCGCAAACGTCCCATGACTAAAACGAACGTGTACGAATTTTGAAGTTGGCTTTCTCGATATCGATATTCATTTATTTAAAAAAAAAAATCTAGAAAGAATTTGAAAAGTGTTGTAAAGTTTGAAGATTGGATTAAATTGGTGAGTTATTTCACAAACTATTATTTTACTTTGCATTTTTCACTTCAGTTAGACATAGGTACATCCATTTTTAGTGAAATAAAACATTTTCTTGACTAGCTGAGTATACCTGTTGCGTTATTAATGTAAAACTGGTTGATTGTACAAACAAACTCATGGAAAACAGTAATTATCTGCTATCTAAAGATGAAATTCATAGTACAAAATAGCATGGGGGTAGTTTTCAGTTAATTTTCTCAATAATGTAGATATCTTATTGTTGCTTCAAAACTGAATCGTTGACAGTTATAACGCTCTTCAGAACATGATGCAAAATACCTATTCCATTGTCGAAGAAAATATAGAAAATTAGGTACATATGTCCTAAACTGGAAAACAAACATCTGAGGGTGGAAAACATACTGCATAGATGACTTACACATATACAAGGATACAAAGATGGAAATATTACATATTTCATAATTCATCCTCAATTCATAGGTATATACAATTTTGAGAGAACTGCTTAGAGTAATGGTTGTGATTAAAAGATATTTTGCTCAGATTGAAATTGGTGATTTAGATGTTCTTCCTTTCTTAAAAAAGAAGTCTATGTTATATCGAAACTATTTTTATCATTCCTCCTAGTGAGGTATAGATAAAACTTACAAGTGATGTGCAAAGCATTATCCTTAAAGAATTTGAAGGAGTTACTCAGTGTGATATAATTCATATATTATTGTTCTCACCTTCAACAGCCTCCAAAGTATCCATGGCAGAGGTTTTAGGGTATACCTATGAAATGAATACATCGTTCCAAATTTCAGGGCTATTATAGCCTGTAGTTAAAAACATCAAAGGGTGTTTTCTCTGGTACATATACTGAAATTCTATTGAGCTAAAATGTTAGGTGGTTAGGTGAGAAGTACTTTTATTTTCCAAATGAGAAAAAGTGTCCATGTGAAGTTGTCAATCCCTAAATTTGAAGTTGTGTTCTCCTATATCTTGAAAGTTCGTACCATAAATGTTTGAGAGTTTCCAGAAGAATCAAAGATTCTTGTGCGTATAGGCAAAACAAGGTGAACTGAATGTTTTTTATTGCGAAAAGGTATATAATACACTTTCCCAATAATCGATACAAATTACTTCGATCCATAAACCAGCTAGAGTATCATATATGATTTCCTATAGAGAGCCTTATTTCTCAGTTTAATTCTGAAGATTTGAACATCCTGTAGTAGTTTATTTATTATGGTTCTTATAAATCACACAAGAAGACATTTTGATGCCTGCAATTTTTTAACTTTTCTTCGGTAATTTTTGGGTGCTAAATCCAAAGTTGACTTCAGATTTCATATATCAGATCTAGTTTTTCAGGTAGGCAATATTTACTATTTTTTACATTGTATTTTATATCATGCTATTACTATTGTCAGTTGTAAAAAAACAGAGTTGAATATTTATTGCAAAAAGTAGATTAGCATACATTCATACTCACTAGCCACTTTTATCACCTAAAAATGTTTTCTTTAATACGGCTTTCCAGCATTTCTATTTTGAACTTTAATGACATATTCATTTATTTATTTTTGCCTTTTATCAGAACTGATTCAATTAGCCTGTATCTTAAAAACTAGAACTGATTGAAAAAATTGGCTGGCAGATTTACTATATCTAGAATCAGTTCTTGGATTTCTGGCACCAAAAAAAATATTTTATTCTGTTGGCCTGTGTGATCATTGATAAGAAAAGCATGTTAAATATATAGGTACTTGTAATAATAACAGTCCTAGCAATTATTTCATTTCTCAAATCAGCATTTATATAATAATATGAAGAAAATCCTGAAATCAAAAGTTTTAGTCACGTTTTTTGTGTACAGGGTGTCTCAAAACTCAACGTCATCCTTTGGAGGGGTGATAGTCCAGCTCATGACCTTAGTAAAATATTGATTGATTTAGTGAAAAACGAAGCATTTGATCAGTATTTCGAGTGCCAAAAGCAGAAAACTTTATATTTCAAATTCAAATTTTAATTATGCAACCCTGAATAACCCTTCTATTGATTACAACCCAAAATAAAAAATCATATTTGCCCGATTCTTAAGTTAATTTATTTTATTAGCTTTTAGTAAGACTCTTCATACTATTAACAAAATCTCCACGCTAACCTAGCATTTATTTTAAAAAATTACACTATTCGGAACATCAATACACATCGAAAAGAGTCGCCACAAGCCACTTTGACTGAGCATTGAAATCATTCAAAAAAAGCTCGTTTTGCAGTGAACTAGCAATATCTTTCTTCTTCGGGAGGAATATAAAAAATGTTTAAAACTACGATGAATATGAGATTGTGTAACATAACATGCCAAATTAGCATGGTGATTACAGTACGAAGAGTCTAAAGTAAGCTGAAAAAATAAATAAACTTGTAAATTGGGCAAATATGTTATTCTTTCTGCAATGGTATGGCACCGATAATTTTAACTTGGATTGTGATCAATAGAAGCGTTATTCAGGGTTGCATAACAAAATTTTTAATTTGAAATATAAAGTTTTGTGCTTGTGGCACTCGAAATACTGATCAACGGTTTCGATTTTAACAAAATTCACAAAAGTGCCAATACTTCCACAACTATCAATATTTTACTGAGGTCATATTTTGACATTCTGATCAGTCATGAGCTGGACTATCACCTCTGCAAAGGATGGCGTTGAGTTTTTGGACAACCTGTATATGTGTTCCTTGAGCTTTTATTCTTCATAACGTTATGGTAAGGTATATATTTTTCCTTTCGATGTCGGTAGAGGAAAAGTTCGTGACTGGTGTTAATTAGAAATTAACGAAACTGGCCTGGTTCACAGTTCCAGTCCCAGTCCCAGAGAAAGCCTGGGTAAAAATATGAGAAGAGCTTATGTGAATAAGCAGATATAGGTACATAGTTTTCGATAAAAATTTGTTAAAATCGTTGTATCCGTCAACCGGCTGCACCCTTTCGAGCATAACCCTCAAAATTCCTCGAAAGACTTGTGCGAGCTGGGAAAGACGCAGCCCTTACCTTTTAACGTGTGATGCCATGATGCGAGGAAATACGGAGAGGACGTTCAGCTCGTAGATGGAAGCATCCTACATCATCTGGATGCTGGAGAGACGTATACCTACGGGACAACGCCACACCCAAGAGGTAGCTACTGTTAAAAACTCTTCGCGGCCGGCAACTATCAGCATAAACTCCGACAGATCTGGTCATCAGAACTGTCGGGGAAGAAAAAAGTTGCTGCAACTAATATGCTTGCCGTTCCGATTGTACTTTACTCCTTTGGAGTAAGTAAATGGACTCAAGAGGAGCTGCGACAACTCTATGTTAAAACTCGCAAAATAATGCATCTTCATAAGAGCTTGCATCCCAAACTGTCCGTTACACGGTAATACTTCCCCATACAACGGGAAGGCCGTGGACTTTTTTGAGTTTGGAGTGTCTACACAACCGAATGGTGCTGGATGGAGCCTGTAAAGTCATCAGGAGTTCAGATCCCCTTCTCTGCTTGATATTCGATCATGAAAAAGCAGGTATTGGAGCATTTTTTTTTAAGGCAGCAACCCGTGCAGCCGATGAACTCGTTCTCGTATTCAACGCTGAACGGAGGAACCCAAACTCTGTCACCGAGTTGGAACCCGTTCAGCAGAAAGCCCACGTCAAAGCTGCGGAGAATGAGAGGCTCCTACAGCTACATAAGGATGAGCCAAGGCATGAAGTCTTCTCGGAAACCAAGGGATTCATAATGGCCTGCCAGGATGGTGTCTTCAATACCCTCGTCTACCATAGGCGCGTGATTGGTATAGACGTCCCTGATACTAGATGCAGAGCGTATCGTGGGGCAACTGAGACCATAATGCATTTTCTGTCAGCTTGCCCAGCTTATGCGGTCTCAGCCTATATCCACTGGGATAACGAGACACCGGTGTTGCCTTATGCTCCGGGGGATATTGATATTGAGTCCGTTGTGTGGAGAATGAGAAGTGCCGAATTTATTGGAACTACTCATTCCCCACCCTCAGGCAAATACAAGCCAATAAGCCTGATGTAGTCTTCCTCGACCATCAAAGTATGACTATTTTCGTCATTGAGTTTTCAGCTCCTGGCGATACGAACATCGTCCGAAAAGAGGAGGAAAAACGGACCAAATATCAAGATTTACTCTTTGAACTCCGCAGGCTTTACCCAAACCATTCTATCATGATGCTAGTTCTGATAATATGGGTCCTTGGTGGAAGATGGACGCACTGCTCTCAAACTTAAAAATCATACAGGCTTGCCGTGATATGGTAGAAATCTTAGCCAGACGAATGCAGAAGGCTGTAATTCTTGATTCACCCCGCCTGTTTAGGGCACATTATTCTCGGATCCAATAGTCATTTACCCCACGGCGTGGGGAGTGGTTATTTGGATAAATAACCCAGCGCGCTCTCCGGAATTCCTAACGTATGAAAAAATAATAATGATAATACTCCCTCATAAACACTCACAGAGTGTACCCAAAGGCATAGTCTGTGCGGGTAGAGGACGGCTATTATTATTATTTGCCGTGGCGCTGTAACAATTTACATTGCCTATCGACTCCTATGAAATTCGAACCTGGCCAAATGCAAGCGGAAGTTTAGAAGGCCGGTATTTAACCGCCTCACTACCGAGCACCCATAAATACTTTGATCATTGTTATATTGCCATTGCCAATTTTATTTTCCGTCTCTGTAAACCGCAAAAGTTTTTGTGCGCAGAAAAGATTTGTGCGCGCAGAAACGATTTGTGCGCGCAGAAACGATTTGTGCTCACAAAAATGCTTTGTGCACACCAAAACGATTTGTCCTCACCAAAACTGTTTCTGTGTAAACGTACGTTTGTAATTTATTTACGAATTTTGGAAGTGGTTTAAAAGTGCATGAAAGTGATTGAAATTGTCTGAACTTTTGTGAGTACTTTGGGTAAATATTTATTTAGTAATATTTGGGTGTTGGGAGAATACATTCATTTGGGTACAAATAATTTCTTAGATTAGTTTGGAATTCGTACAAATATTTTCAATAATATATCCTATAAATGAATAGCTTTTTTCATACTTCAATGGACTACCGGCATAAAAACTCTTGCGATCAACGGAGCCACCAAATCGCTCCTAGTTTATTATTTTTCTACAATTTACTGGGTAGTTCATGGGAAAATCATGATCAATATTTAAACGCGTCGTATGGCAAAATACATTGCTGGGTAATAAGTATCTATGGAAGGAATATTTTGTTTTGTTATACTTGTGGACCAGTGAAGATAAGTACATTTGAATAATTGCATTTTGGTGAATCAACTTAATTATATTTTAGGTTGTACCCAGTATGTTTGTTTCGTTCATTTTGAAATTAATTAGGTTACCCCCAATAACCACTTGTCAGTGCTTTCATATGTTTTTAGAAAGCAAACGTGAATTCAATTTCGATTGAATAAAAGATTCATTCTAGCTTTTGCGGATTTGTTGCAGAATGGCAATCAATCACTTATGAAGTGCAACATGTGGCATTTATATTTGAATGCAGTGCTGAAAATGTAACTGAAAATTTTAATATAAAAGGCAGAACTTTACAAACCCTATTGAATAATTTGTGAGTCGTGGGTACAGAGATTAGGTGGCAATGCGGAGGAAAATAATTTACGGTTTTCCAACTATAAGAAGTGTTGATATCTTGCAAGATATGAGGAAACTGTTTGAATTTCGTAACTGGTATAATTTGCGGAATTTTTTTGCCATTTCAATATGCTGAGTACAAATCGATACCCCCAACGAACAAAGCCCTAACTGAAATTGCAGCTATTTTCAGTTATAGGTGTAGGCGTATTCAGCTTAAAAAAATGATGCTGACGATAAAAAAGCCGTATCTCTAGACCAAATAGTTACGAAGAAATCTACTTGAAAAAAGTTGTATTTCGACTTAAACAGTGAAAAAAAAATCAGTATTTCGGCTCTCCTGAAAAATGAGTTACGTCTTTGTTCGTTGGGAGTGTCGTATGTCGATGTATTATGATGGAATGAAAACATCGCATCAGCTAAAGATGAAACCAAGGGGAAAATTCAGTTCTGGTCATGTTTGTATGTTTGTATGTATGTTTGATAATCAAAGTTTGAGTCTTTCTCTCTTGCCGTAAAAAGATTGAGACTTTATCCCATCAATCGATAGTTGTTAACACAATTCCTCGTATGATTGAAGGATTGCATAATTTTTAAAGCAATTGTTGAGCTGCTTCTTATAAAAAAATCAACAAAAATAAATTATTATACCTAAATGTAAGAAAATCAATTTTCAACCTATAATTTTTAATCTTCTAAATTCATACAAAAATTTCATCTTTCAAAAATTCCTGGCTCTTTTTTCATGGACTTAAGATGGAGATGATATTTATCGATAGATTCGAAACGGATATCTTTCAAAAAATATTCTACAGATGACCATAAAATATCCGAAGTCTAATGAATACAAACATCAAGCTGAATTATCAATATTGATTTTTTTTCTCTCTTCATCGTATACTACCGAAGCTGCTATAAAAGACTTATTTGTTAGAATATTTTGTGGGGCAGGATATTCACCCCCATCACTAAAAATAATAATTTTTGAATAGGAAAGTAGAGATTTCAATAAACAAAAGGCCCACCAACTTTTTTAAAAAAGTCGATATTTTGAAGTGAGATTTTTCGATTGAAAATTAGGGTGCTTTTACGATATTTAGTCAAAATTAGGTGAAAAAATTAATATTTCAATTCAAAAAAATTACAGTGTATTTGGAACATAAAAAAGGTAAGTTTTCACCAAATTTCGTGAAAAAATTTTTTATTTGTTAAAGTTAAAAATTAAAAACCAAAAACTTGGTTATTTGAATTTTTGACATAAATTTTGAGTTTATGTGAAAAAAGTGTTCATACAAAAGTTGTAGATCTTTTTATTACCTACAACTTTCTTCCATAGGACTTTTGGTAGTAGTTTTGTCGGAAAATCGATATAAACCGTATTTTACCCTTAAAAACTCACTCCCTCCTACTGCCCGACCTCAGATCGCCCGTAATTTATTTTTCCTTTTATTCCTGTCATATTATCTTCCGTTTCCAATGGGTTTCATTCGACTATATATTTTTTTGGTTTCAAAAATTATCTACCCTGGACTATTATTATTAGTATAGTCTAAAAGATATCCACAAGAATGTCCATAAGACATTGGTCACAAATATCCAAAAGATGTTTTAGGGATATCCATATAAGCCACATTCCTATGTACCTGCCTATCATTGAATATACATAAGATATTATTCAGGGATATTCCTATTAGATATACCATTAAACAGCATTGATAGGATGTAATAAATCGCTAGGGTGTTAGAAGACGATATCTTTGATTCAGTTTCAAACTGAAGCCAAAGCAAACAACCACACCTCAGTCGCCCACCCTAAGAAGTATTTTTTTATATTAAAATTAAATTAAAGTATAGATGTTGAATACTTTTGCTGCCACCAGACCCAGAGTATAGTTTTGAATCCGCTCTGGATCACCCGGATTTAGGCTCAGGGGATAGCCTCCCCAAAAGCCAGAATGCTCAACCTAACAGTTCACAGCTCAACTGGTTTTCGTAAGTTCACCATCGTCCTCGAAGGCAAAGATGTAGGTTTGTAGGTTCTGCCCCGGCTTCACAAATGCGAGGACTTTATATGAGGGGTTGGAGGGGTAATTAATAGTAAGAAGCAAAGTTCCACCAACCAGCTTTATTAACCAAAGCAAAAAAATGGTGGAAAATATATAAGAAAAAAAATGTTTAAAAATATAAAAATCCGTAAGTATAAATTGTAAAAATTTGTAAAATCTACCAACTGTAAGAATTCATACACTCCGTATATGCAAATAAGCGCAAGAAAAATAAAATATATAGTTGAATAAAATTGGTCACCCTCTTAAAACATGAAAGATCGCTCTACCATTAAAGATGCATTTTTCTAAAAAACCAACAACCCTTTTAAAACATTCCCGATAATAAATCAATAGCCATATTTTTAAATTACCTCACTACTATTATAATTACAACAAAAACTATGGCCAAATTTAAACTATTATTATTATTATGTCATGTTCGCCCTTCTAACGCCCTCAAGATTTTAATAACATTCCCTCAATATAAAAAAACAAAACACCCAGTTTTAAGTTATAATTTACCTGGAACTTATTCAAATGCCTCAAGCTTATATTGAATAACTCAGCGATATTTCTATTCAAACTAGCCATTGTCTTAAAATAGACCAAACACGCCCCAGCTTTTAACGAAACTACTATTACTCTTATTATTTGTCTTGGAAAAATTATACCCAATAATTAACAAACACACATTGCTGCAACTTTGCTTGCCGTTCCGATTCTACTTCACTCCTTCGGAGTTATGAAATGGACTCGGGACGAGCTGAGACAACTCGACGTGAAAACTGGCAAAATAATGCATATTTATTTATACAGTGTGTCCCACTTTGAGCAGCACCACCTCCGTATTTTCTTATTCGACGAAAAATTTCAAAATAAATTTTTTGCAACATGTCGTATATAGGGTGTTTTATTGAGAATAATTATCCCATGAACAAAAATAATAAGAAA
Source organism: Chrysolina americana (assembly GCA_958502065.1). Lineage (NCBI taxonomy): Eukaryota > Metazoa > Arthropoda > Insecta > Coleoptera > Chrysomelidae > Chrysolina > Chrysolina americana. Next base: position 48,718,434 of record OY293420.1, read on the forward strand.
AGAATAGTATAATATCATGAATATATTCTAATACCCCTTGAACATCTGCTCAGTATTTTTTCTGCACATTTCATACACAGGGTGTTGTTTGAAATAAGAATGAATTATTTTTGAAGCCCCATTATTCTGAAATTCATGGATACTTGAATAAAATTTTGTACTTTTCTGTTTTTCCCATACAATTTGGTAGTTTCTATGATTATATTTTGATTATTGAAAGGAAATAATGAAAAATCGGGAACCAACTGAATTTGTTTTAATAATAATTCTTCAAATGAAAAACCAATATCAAATCCTGAATTATAAGTTATACATTTGTTATAATTATTTTTCATACATTGAGAATTCCTCTTCAGTTACTAGGATTTAATTATTTTTCAAGTTAAATTATCATAAAATGTATGGATACTTCAATCGAATGTTTATGTTTTCTACTTTCTCTTCAGAAATATACAAGAGTCCAATTGAGTTCGGTTTTCATTATTTGTAAGATGGCAATAAATATCGTGATGTCAAGTTTTACTGAAACTTTATCAAAGAAAGGTACCGATCTAATAACTATGTTTCCGCTTCTGCAGAATGCCCAGAGAGTTCATAAACTGATCACAACACAACCCTTCATTTTAATGTATATCTTTCTCCAACTCTATCACTCAGGTCTCCTAACTAAAATGCTAATAGCTTTTAGGAAATACCCTCAAGATGGCTATGGAAGTAATGCGATATTCACATTTTCAAATATTTTGACAGATAACGATTGTTGTTTAATGTCTAGGTTTTCATTATAACTATTTGTGCAGCAATGCCTATGCAACGAAAGCTCACTCTTTCGGAGAGAATAGAGATTATTAAAATTATTGGTGATAATACCAGGTCATCAAGAGAAGCAGCTATTGAATTCAATCGAAGGCATCAAGATCGGGATGCCATTAATCGCACTACGGTGAGTCGGATAAGTAGATTATTCAACAGCTCGGGAACTGTGCTGAATTCAACAAGAAGGGGGCGCGGGAGACGAGAAAATGACGATAGAAATATTTCAGATTATTTCAATCACAATCCCACAAGTAGTCTTAGACAATGCTCTCTCGATATCGGCTTACCAAAATAAAAAATTTGGAGGCATTTGAAAAATGAAAAGGTCATTCCATTTAAACCGAAATTCCTCCACACTCTTGAGGATGGCGACAATATCAGAAGACTGGAATATTGCTTTTGGTGAAAAGGGGAATTTATGAACAATCAACATTTTCTGAATAACATTTTATTCACGGACGAGGCAACTTTCACGACAAACGGTGTAGTTTCCTCTCAAAATTCCCGTTATTGGAGCACCGAAAACCCCCACTGGGTGATTGAATGTAAGCGGCAATATTCACAGAAAATCAACGTGTGGTGTGGTATTTTAGGGAAAAAAATTATTGGACCATTTTTTTTTTAAGGCAACGTTAATCCACAAATATTTATCAATTTCTTAAATAATCAATTATGGGATGGATTGGAAAACATTCCGATTGAGCTACGACGGAATATATACTTTCAGTTAGATGGTGCAAGCATTCATAATGCTAGAGAAGTACGCGCTTGGTTGGACACCAAGTTCAGAAGAAAATGGATAGGTCGCAATAGTCCACTTATTCACTGGCCAGCAAGGTCCCCAGACCTGACCCCACTTGATTTCTTCTTGTGGGGTACCTTGAAGCAAAACGTGTATAAGTCTAGGCCTAGAAGTAGAGCAGAACTACAAGAAAGGATTTTGGAAGCATGTCATGGCATTACCCCTAATATTTTGAAGAAGGTGGCTATAAACAACAGGAGAAGAATTCTAAAATGTATAGAAAATAATGGAGGATTAATAGAGAATACTAAAATATATAAAAAAAAATAACTAAGTGTATTCATAAGTTTTCATTTGCTTTTGTTCTGAAGTATTAATCGTAATAAATTTCATTTGCTTCACGATTTTTATAATTTATTTTCAATAATCAAAATATAATCATAGAAACTAGCAAATTGTATAGGAAAAGCAGAAAAGATCAAAATTTGATTCAAGTGTCCATGAATTTCAGAATAATTGAACTTAAAAAATAATTCAAACAACACCCTGTGCATGATATGTGCAGAAAAAATACTGAACAGATACTGAACAGGGTAAATGAATATATTCATGATATTATATTATTTTTGTTTTAATTATTTTTGTTCATGGGATAATTATTCTCAATAAAAGCACCCTATATACGACACCGTCGTAAAAATTTGAACACATGTGTTTCAGAGAGTTCCCAACGTGTTCATAATATTAGTTTTCCGCTAAAAAAATCCCTGATATTACTTACTGATTTTTTGCATTTTCAATTGATCATAGTTGAAACGTAATGAGATGAATGACTAATCGGAGTTGTAGATCACATTGAGTACTACATTTTGAAAAATTTTGATTTATAAAAATGTGTATCTATTTTTTTGTGCCAATAATTCTGCTAGTTATTCATTATTATTATTAATACATTTCATTCAATATTTGTTGGGTACTTTATTTTGAAGGAAAAAGTTTTCTCTGAGACTTGACATTGACTTACATAGAGAAAACTATGTGAAATTGAACTATTCTTTACCTGATTAATAATGCGTCAGCAATGTTAGTCAGCTCATCATCTGTTTCAGGTTGAGATTATACAGACATGGATGGCGTATTCAAAGTTCCTAAACCTCCCGGGCGAAAACCCCGCCCGATTAGACCATTAACGGATAATAGTCAAAATCTACCAAAACGTAAAATGGAACCGGAATTGAAATCCCAGCCTGTTCCAAAGATTCCAACACGTCCTCCTTCTCAAAGACCAAAACGATTCCCCAAAACTTACCAATACTTCGAGACTGCTTTGTTTCCAAAACTAGACTCCACAGAAACAGAGATCTCAGAACCAGGCCCTTCTGTAATAAAATCGGAACTTTCACCTACAAAGACACCAACTTCAATAGTGAAACCGAAACTCACTACTGTTGCCAAAACAGTACCCATTTCAGGTTTAAAACCAGGCACTTCACTGCTAATTACGAAAACAGGGCACTCTATTCCACGTCTGATAACAGGGTCTTCTTCATTGAAAGCGGCGCCTTCAACTTCCTTGTTGAAAACGGGATCTTCTACCTCATTACTGAAAACAGGAACTTCCACTACATTGTTGAAAACAGGATCTATTTCAACAGCTTCCTCAGGATCTTCTAAATCTGTGTTGAAACCAGGAACATCATTGCTGAAATCAAGACTCGCCAAACCAGCACCGTCCACTTCATCATTGAAACCAGGAACATCATTGTTAAAACCAGGAGCATCCGCTTCCTTACTGAAAGCAGGAGGAAGTTCCACTTCATTGTTAAGAACAGGATCGTCATCTTCCTTATTGAAAGCAGGATCTTCAACCATACTTATCAGTGCAGGCCCTTCGTCTGTTAGTAGTGGATCTACAACTACATTCATTAATCTAGGACCTTCCTCTTCAACTATATATGCTGAACCTTCGACAGCATTTATAGATTTAGGACCTGCCATGTTTCCTATTAATGCAGGCCCTTCAACATCATTTGTCTCAGTAGATCCCCCACCTTTAGTCCCCATAACAAAAGAACCTACAACTCCAGATATAGAAGCAGTACCTTCTACTTCAACTATGAAAGAAGGATTTGCATCTCTACCTAAGGATTCAGGTCTTGTCATTTTAGCCACGGAAGCAGCAAATTTAGCTTCAGCAGCCGAAGCTAAAAAAGCAGCAGCTCTAACTACAGCCAAAAAAGCAGCAGCTCTGACTACAGCCAAAAAAGCAACAAGAGGAAGACCACCAGGTTCAGGAACGAAAGGAAAAGGAAAGGCAGGTCCATCAACTATAAAAAAGGTAGCTGTAAAATCAGGACTCCCAGCTTCAGCCGGAGTAGCAGGACCACCACCTTTAGCTCTGAGATCAGTAGATTCAGCTACAAAAGGAAAACCTCCAAGTTCTACTGAGAATGCAGGACCTACATCCTCAATAAAAACAACCGCCAAGAACTCTGAGGCCTTAATCATATCCAATTTCCTCACTAAGGTCAGAACTCCTGAACCAGATTCTAAAGGTCTGAATCCAGATATAAATGTTATTCGTCAGACTACAATAGACCTTCTCAAGGACCTGATAGAAAAAACTAATGGTGAGAAAATATTTTCACTAAGTTATATAGTGTTTCCTAAAATACATAATCGAAAATGTTATTTTTAATACAGAATCTAAAACATTTTTTCCATGCATAGGGAAATAACGTAGTGGAAGTTGAATTTGGGATATTGCTGCCTTATTTGAGAATGTTAGAAAACATTTGACATTTATTTATACCAAATGTTCGCAAAATAGAAAACCACTTCTTTTCGACATGTTCCTGGCAGTTTTTTCGTTTGAATGGTTGTTCCGTGGGACAATAATTTTTGCAATTTTGGACACATCCGAATTTTTTAAACTTTAAAATACGTGTTGGAATTGTCCTATTTTCTCATGCCATGATAAATGCTAGTGGCGAAATTAATATCGTTTAATAATCTGATTTTTCCTACAGAGGTATAAACTGCTGGCCTCTTTATAACAATAGAAAATATTTTCATGTGTACACTACAAGTATCCAGAGTAATAAGAGGAGCTTTGAATGCCCACATTCATCCTATCGAAGTTATGCAAAGGCGATTTCTCAAATTGATATTCTCTAAAAAATAGCAGATATTCTTCGGACATTTTGTACACCGATACTCAAATTCTGGATATAAGACAGTTGTATTCTTTATGCTCTAGTGCAAAATACCATTTGAACAAACATATTTATAAAACCTAGATAACTTTTTATATTTGGCAACCATTAACTAACTGATTTTCATAAATATGTAACTGTATATATTTCTGAATATATCCATAATATTGTTTCTACTGGAATTTGGCGATTTTGAATCGCAATTTATAAATTTGATAGGTAGGTGATGTAATATTTTTTCATCCATGGAACTCGTCTAGGCTGACTAAATATCAATACATCCTCGTATGTTATAAACATACACTTTTCAGTATGATATCATAAATTGCCATCTAAATAATGTTCATGATACTAAATAAGTAATTTTGTAATTTCAGAATTAGAAGAGATAAAAGAAGAACATTGCGAGTTAAAAAACAAACACAAACATCTTGAGTGGGACTTTTACAAACTGACAGGTACAAACATCGACCTTTCAACTTATAATACTAACTTGAATCTGGTAAATACTCAGTTGACTGAACAACTTGATAGCTTAGCAAGTGAACTACGAGCTTACGAGATCGAACATAAAAAATTGGAAGCGAAAGAAAATGAACATAATATAGAAGTGACCAAACTCAAAAATATTGAACATGAGTATTATGAACTGAAAGTTGGTTATGATATCGTAGCAAGTAGTTGCAACGATCTGGCTAAAGAAGTTCAACGCTTAACAAACGAATGTAATAAATTACAACAAAAAACAAGTGCCCTCCAACAAGAGGTTATTGAAGGGCAATTATTGCGTCGCACATTGCATAACGCCGTTCAGGAATTGAGAGGTAATATACAAATTTACTGTAGAGTACGTGGTTCGAAGAGTGGAGAAAGCGAAAGACCAAGGTATTACATAGGATATCCTAATAACAACAGTTTAGAAGTTCAAACAGCGAGAGATGGCAAACCAGTCGATCCCAAAATTGTGTTTATTTTTGATAAAGTTTTTCGGCCTATGACCACTCAGGCCCAATGTTTTGAAGAACTGGTGCAGTTCGTGCAGTCAGCTTTGGATGGATATGACGTTTGTGTATTGTCATATGGACAAACTGGATCTGGGAAAACTTACACCTTGCGGGGTTATGATGATGTCGAGCATTGCGGTGAGAAATTTTCAATTTTCATATATGTTGCTTTTGTTATTTGCTACTTTCGTGAAATGGTAAACAGCTTGTGTGGTGGAACTATGAACCTTTACACACACATTAATTTATCATTATTGCAATATGAATTTTTATTGACCTCTCATTTATTTTTATGAAGATAAAAAGGTATATATGATACTACTCGTGTGACAAATGCATTTTTAAGGTATACATATGAAACTTTATAGAATGAAAATACAATTTTAGTTAGTTTCAGTTTAATTTGGGTAGTTTTATGGTTTTCTTTGTGCATTTTGACAGTTTATGACCAAATCGCGAGTTATTTGAAGTAGTCCTATTGAATCTGATATTTACGCCGGTGCTTCAAATGTATAGTTCATGTTTTAAAATGTTATTAAAGGAAAACCCAGACAGTGGTCAAAGGTAAATATGAAGATTTCATTTTATACATTTGTATAAGTCAACCAGTAAATTTATATGGTTAAAACTATTATAATTTCATTTGTTTGTAGGTATCTACTGAAGCTAACATTGATCAAGCATTTGGACCATTTTACATTTACAACTGCTGATTTAGACTATAATCTCAATTATATTACACCAGACACATACTATCATATATTTTCCTGTATTGTGTTAACTCATAGTTTCTCCAACAGAACTCAAGTTTCTATACATACGATGAAAGTCAATAAAACAGGTATTTTTCACCTGGTTTTGTTTTAGAAGTAGGAACAAAGATTTCAATTACTTTTATGTCATGCGGTTGACAAGGTAACTTTTTGTTTTTATTGTTAACGATCTATTTAGTGCTATAATCATTATAACGCAGTAGTAGCAGTTGGTGGGGAGGTTGCTACTGCAGACAGGCAAGTAGACCTCCATAGGCCCTATTTGCCATCCCCTCTCTCCTCATCCATGGATATCAGTCCCGCACTATCCGATCCGAGGCTCCTTGGGTCCCATTGAGACAGATTTTCCAGTTCTCGCAGCGAATTCCTTCGAACCGCCTTCCAGTGAAAGCTTTGGCAGGGCTGGTTTCCAGCCCTGCCAGTGCTGGCTACCAGTGGCGCAGCGTTCGATCCGAAGCCCTTCCTCGGCTCCCATCCAACGACAGTTTTTCCAGAGGTCTCACTGCGAGTTCCTTCAATCCAGCTCCTCGAAAGTCCTGGTAGGGCTGGTTCTCAGCCAGGCGGTGCGGCGGTCACGATCGATTCGTTCATCTGTTATCAGTCCCGCAGCTCCCGATTCGAGGCCTCTGCTCGGCTTCCATTGGAGATAGGTTTATCAGTTCTTGCGCCTCTCTGTAATGCATACATGTGTGTGTTTTGAATGTCGGGGGAAACATGTGTGTTTTGCGTCGCTGTACAGTGAGCTAGGAGCCCACTGGTCGCTAACCCCGTTGGCTCTGCGGCACTTCAGCCACCCCTTGAGTCCGCTTCACTCTCGTTAACCGTCATGACAGGTCATGATGGAGACAGGTTTATCAGTTCTCGCATCCCTCGCTGTATCTGTAATGTATGAATGTGTGTTTTGGGTGTCGGGGGAACCATATTTGTGTTTGGCGTCGGTGTACGGTGGAACTAGGGGCCCACCGGTCGTTACTCCGGTTGGCTGCGGCGCTTCAGCCACCCCTAGAGTCCGCTTCACTGTCATTAGCAGTCATGACAGGTCATGCCGTTGCCCACCACGTGGAGGTGAGAGTAGCGTTGAGATGCCCGGACTACAGGCTCCCCCTTGAACGCCCCGTCCAAGTAAGACGGTCACCCATCCAAATAGATTATTATTATACATAAATTAAGGCTGAGGACTAGGTCCTATAAAAGCCTAACAAAATACAAATTTACTGTATTGAAAGAAAAACTATTCAAAATAACACTGTTTCGTCGATTTTATTCTTGAACATGTTGACTGATGGGGCGTTGACGACTTCTGCACTAAGAGTATTCCAGGTATCGACGATTCGGTTGGTTAGGAAATGTTGACGTTGCCTTGTTTTGCCTTGAAATTTTCCTTTTTCAATTTGAATTGGTGTCCTCGTATCATGGTTTTGAATAAACAAGCTGCTCAGATTTGCAATCAAATTTCATAACTCGGAATGATATCTCCTCTGAATCTACGCTGCAGGAAAGTAGTTAGGTTTGCAGCCTGTAGTCTTTCTTGGTATGTAGGTCGGGTGGTAGAAAAAGGCATACGTGTAGCACGGCTCTGGACGTTTTCTATCATATTTTACTCACGTATCAACACTGGGCTCCACACTATGCATACTCGAGAATCAGGCGAATGTAAGTTATATGTTGTTTTATAGATGTTTTGAACGATACGTGTGTGGAAGTCTTGCGAACTAGGTAAATTAGGGAGTTTGCACGTTTACAAGTTGCAAGGATGTGACTGGACCAGGTGAGGTCTGATGTAATATGACAACCAAGTCCACATGAGATGAAACTGTTTTTAGAGGATTTCTTTGCGGTGATGACCGCAATCAGCGTTGCTTGACATCAGATATCGACGGTACCCGACTCATCCGCAACTGCTGTCTTCTCGATATTTTGAAGAATCGGGTAGAACAGGTGGAAATGTCACGAACACGCAGCAAGTATCGCTAATTGATCAATAAACTTGAGGACAACATGCTTTTTTGCTGACTTTTCTACAGGATATGTAGATTTTATAATCTATAAATATTTTCGTCATATATTTATTGTTTATACTGTTCTTTTATTTATAATTGATAAAATATCAATAAGAACTGCACACTTTTGTTCAACATAATAATCTGGACTCTTGTTTATTATCAGCGACTTGTAGGAAATAATTAATGAAATAATTATGGTATAGTAATGATAGCCAGGTATATTTAAGGATATTTGTGTTACAAATTGTACATCATTCAGTAAATCAACTTTTGCTAATATACAAATAGGATGAAACTGCAGTAACATTTGTTAAAAATGGAAATGGTACCTATAGAAATAGGAGGCTCTATTTCTCATGTTTTTATAATGTTTTCCTACCATGTAGCTACATTCATACATTTTATTGAAATTTATTACAACAAATGTAAGAAAAGCTTTCGAAAATTACTAAAATATTTCAAAGCTTTTAATTGGTGCATTGACCTTTGCCGCCATTTCAATTTGTTGTCCAAAATCGATTATTAATGCGAAAATCATTAAAATATACATAATACTGCTTATGGCAAGTAATACTTGATATGATGTATATAAGTTCAACCAATAATAATTGTAGATGTCATTTTTGAAGAATGCGAATTATGAACCGTTAAGGATGTTTGAAATGTTAGATATCTGCAGTTGTTTGCAAAAAAATATTGTTTTTAATATTGTTGTAAATAAAGTGGAATTGCTCTTTCAGGTTCAGTGGTCTATCATAAATTGTTTTCCATATACAGGGCTATTCAAATTCAAGTCTATGCATGGCAATCTCGGTAACGGTAAAAGACAGAAGGGTGGTTAAATGGGGTCAAAGTTGCGTATTTCAGAGGTCAATTACGTGACACAAAAAAATCTGATCTAGCTCCTTTAGTTCTGGAGTTATACAGGAAAAATAAAAAAAATCTGAATTATTTTTTTGTCTATATTTTTTATTTTGTGAAGATTTTTTGAAACTTTTGGAACTTTGCCATAGCAACTTTTTGCAGACTATCCAAATATGCAAATGTACAAAGTATCGTACAATCCGGGTCACCCTCAACTTTTTATTTTCAAATACGAACGAACCTGTATTTAATTGCACTTTTCCAAATGTCATAATTCATATTGGCGTACCTAATGTTGATTTTACTGCTAATAGTTCACTACTCCCAAAACACTGTAGTTTAGATGAAAATAATACGCCAAAATGAAGCACGAATATTCGCATTTGAATAAATTTTATAGAGAATACAGGTCCGTTTTTGAAAATAAAGAGTTGAGGGTGGCCCGGGTCGTACGATACTTTGTATATAATATTTATTTGCATATTTGGATAGTCTACAAAAATTTGCTAGGCAAAGTGCCAACAGTTTCGAAAAATCTTCACAAAATAAAAAATATATGCAAAAAAAGAATTTCAAAATTTTCGATTTTTCCTATATAACTCCAGAACCAAAGAAGCTAGATCAGATTTTTTTTGTGTCACGTAATTGACCTCTGAAATATGCAAATTTGCCCCCATTTGACCACCCTTCTATTTTTTACCGTCACCGAGATCCCCATGCATAGACTCAAATTTGAATAGCCCTGTATATAATTATTTATGTTACTTTTTTAAGCGAATGTAGCATGTGGCCGCCTATAGATACCGAAGTACTTCGATCCCTTCTATAATTGAATAACCAGGAAGTATATTTACAGATGATACTGTTTTCCGACACCAGAGTGTTGAACTCATTGAGCTTTTGTAAAACGCACATATTTACTGATGCTACTGTATTTCGACATCAGAACGCCGAATCCCAAAACAGATCAGCCCCCGGACTCCGATTATTAGAAATGTTTTATAGAATCGAAATGTGACGTCATTTTCGAAATATCGGTACTATGCTTTCCATTTCTAACGTTCGAATATGACGTCACATTCTCGACACATTTCGATGCTATGAAACATTTCTAATCATCGGAGTCCCAGCCCTTTATTTGGTTATTCAGTCCACGTTAAGTTAGTCAGGTTAGGTTATATGGGATAATAATTTATGCATTTTCAACTCAGTTTGCATGCAGTTGCTTTTGTGCTAATTGATTTCAACATTCTGCTGTCGAAATGTGCATCTGTATATGCGACCAAGAAGCCAAGCAATCTTAAATATTATATCATTGATAGATGCTAAATATAACATTTGTTTGATTCTCATTGAAATATATAGTCCGTCCTGGGAGTAATTAATTTCCCTGCTAATGTTCCTAGAGCACTTCTTGAATTATTTTCCACTGTTTTTCTGAAGATTTGATGATTGCCTGATAATAGCAATGATGAGCTCAGCATCGCATATATTAATATAGCATAGCCTAGCTAAAAAACTTTGAAACACGCCTGGTGCGTACATTCCAATTCCTATACCTTATTACCCATATTAGACGCATCGGTGAAAAAACAAACAAATTGATCGGTATTACTGTCTAAAAATTGATAACTCAACTTAACCTCCAACTCAATTCCAACATACTTCTAACTCAACCTGTCATATCTCATTTTGTTCGTATTTTGTTTCCTTACAATTTTTAGCATTGGAGCAACCAGATTGCTGAATGAGTTTTCATTTTATAAGAAAAAAACATAAAAAAACACTTTTTTTGTGTTTAAATGTTTATAACAAATTATTAAATGACAGTTGCGAGTCCGAAACAACAGAATATAACTACGGACTTTCTTTCATGTGATGACACAGTCGGTTTTCTACTAGTATTTTTGTTACGAAAAAAAATCGCCTACTGATTGGCCTATACAGGCCGTTTCTTTTATCATGTAACATTGCTATATTCTAAACCGTAATAGATACAAAGACGATTAAATGGAAAAAAAGGTAACTATTGTGGTGAGCAGTAAATTGGTCATAGAAAATTTACGAGAATTCTCGCCCTTCCCAACTTATACAGGGAAAATTGAAAATGCTGTTTTCGGTTTTTTACGAATAGAATTGTTATTTCAGAAAATATAAAAAAATGAAAAAGGAAAGTTTTATTGTATTCAGTAACAACAATTTTTAATTACGGTCCTGTCGTTAGTTCTTTTGTAAATTGTTTTGATTTCTTCAAAACTCAATCATGATAAACATAAACGTTCAAACCCACCACATATTTAGCAGATATTCTGTGAAATTGGCCATACATTTTAAACAGCTACATATTTTATATTTTTTTTGTATTAATGTTAGCAGTCAGAGTTGAACAAACAATGCCTTCCCGAAAATAACTCTATAATCAAAACCGATCCGCTATGTTCTAAACCGTCTACCTGCATAGAGCAAACTGCCTGTACTATGACTTCACCTCGTGATAACATACGCGCTCATGGCTACTATGATTTTGATTTTTATAATGCAACTGTGGTTATATAAACGTCAGTCAAAATTTAATTTTGACAATTATAGAACTGAAAGTTTTAAAATGAGTAATATTAATGGAAAACTAGATGATGGTGATGAAATCGATAGCAATAATTATTTATTTAAATTGCGTATTTCATTTTCCATCACCTAGAAAAAATATTGCATGCAACTCGTGCAAAAAATGTTTATTGCACTCGACGTGAAATTGTCCGACGAGGCCGTCACTTAGTTTTTGCACTTGTTGCATAAATAACTATTAATTCATCTTCCTCGAGCTTTCGAGAGTTATTCAGATTATTAATGTTCATATGGTCTCATAAAATTATCAAAATACAAGATTATCTCGAAAGAATTATGAAAAAATAATAGTCGGTTATTTGTCATGGTCTTGGGATTACCAACGAACATTTATAGAAGGCGCTTTTTCCTATATCTGTTTTCGATCCAAACAGTGGCGACGCCACGGGGGGTTGGCAAGGGGGGCAGTTCCCCCCCCCCGCCCTTTGCAAAATGTTGTTCTTATCGCCCAAATACCTATGCCTTTTTACTGAATCTTGGCGCCTAGTGATGGTGTGCCCCCCGCCCTTAATTTCTAGAATCGCCACTGGATCCAAATTTGTGACTCACTTGGAGCACCTTCCACAACTATTCACACCTTCCACAAAAATATACGTATTTGATTTTTTTAATCTGAAGCTATACAGAATAATCATTTTGTCAAACACTGTACATCTCGGCAATAAAAATATAGCAAGTTTTCTAGGTGTTGGCAAGCGAAAACTGTCATCCATGATCCCAATGATATTGCCCAACACGATATTTTCAATTCAACAATGATGCAGCCACATATTATCTCTCAGTATTTGATGAAAATAATGGTAATAAAACAACTTCATTAAACTTTTCTGTTGAACTAGTTTTAGGAATTGGGGGTTTCTGTCAAATAACTAAACATTTTAGGTTTTGGGAATTCCTGTTCCTCGTTTTTTATTTATTCTTGTTTTATTATTTATATGTATTTTTTTATTCCTTTATTATTTATTTCACTTTTTCTTTATTAAATTTATTATTTGTTTGATTTATTATTTATTTCATTTTATAATTTTTTTCTGTTTTTTGCTTTTTTTATTTTATAGTTATTTTTTATTTTATTTTACTTTATTTTTTCTTTTTCCTTTACAATTTTTCTTTTATTATTTTTCGCAGGTCTTCTGAACAGAGCCGTCACCTTCATATTCAAAACAATAGAACACTTACGCAAATTCAATTGGGTATATGAAGTAAAAGCGAGTTTCATAGAAATCTACAATGAATGTCTCAGAGATCTGTTGAATCCAAACAAGGTTGAGAGTCCTCCTCTTGACATTAGAATAAGTGAAGGAACGGGCTTGACCATATCCAACTTAAAAATTTTGCCAATCGAGTCGTTTGATGCATTCGCCAAATTATTGAAGGAAGCTGAAAAAAATCGTTCTACGTCTACGCCTGACTTCAGCGATCATTGCAACAAATCGCACGCAGTATACAAAATATCTTTGATTGGTACCAATGAAGAATGTAACGGCACTTACGCAGGTTCTTTGACCTTAGTAGATCTGGCTGGTTCTGAATGGTCTAGAATTGGGTCAAATGAAAAGTTGCAAGATACTGCCGCTTGTCTTCCTGTGTTAGGTAGCGTGTTGATTGGTATATATAATAAAGACAAAAATATTCCATACAAAAGTTCAAAGTTAACTTATTTACTGCAGTTGAGTTTGGGAGGCAGCTCAAAAACGTTGTTGATGGTGCATTTGTCTCCATTTGAGGAATATTTTCAAGAAAGTTTGAAAACTCTTAGGTTCGCTTCCAAAATTAAGGAGGTGAGAACTTTCACAAAACGAATAAGAGCTTTGCCACCACTCTCCCATGCTTCTACGTCCTCTAGTAGTAATCAGTCCTAAATTGGAACTATATTGTTGAGAGTGAACTCTATTTCTATTTATTTCAATATCAAGCTAGTCATAAAAATTATACCAAAGTTCTTAAATTAGTAGTATTATATGTTTGTTAGTTACGCCGATGCCTTGGCATATTGATAATTTATATAAAATGTTACTAGGTTTCAAGTACGTTGACCTGATTTTTTCACTCGAAATATTTGCCACGCTATAAAGTGTGCCATTGATTGTTTTCTACTTGAAATTGAATAGCAATATATTTCAATCCTATTGTATTTACTGCTCTTTGAAAATGGAACAACTTGCGACTCATTTATTTTTTCTAGAAAAAAATTGTACTTGATTCATATTTGTAATTTGCTAAATCATGTAACAATTTTTGTCTTCATGTGTGTACTGTGATATAATTATAAGCGATTCAGGTGTTTTCCCAAAAATACTTTGCCAAACTTGTTATTATCTTCTACCTACTATGTTGCAGCAGGTACACATTTGCTCACTGGCAATTACAACACATTTTACGATATCCAGAATCGCTTTCATAGGAGCAATAGTCTACTGACTTGTTGATAATCTATTCAAACAGTGATATAGTAAAAAACAAAGTTTTTCGTAAAATTATCCGCTTTACTTTACGTATTAGAAACCTGCAAAAATTAATTTTCAAACCAATAGGATAAATAGGGTTAGGTATAGGTAACAATTTTCCATATTTCATTCGTTTAGAACATGTAGAAGATAGTCTCAAAATTTGACCTATAATTTTTGAGAAAGCATCCTTCTGCTCATATACCTGTGAGCTGCCTCAATTGCTACTAATAGTTCCTAAAGAATTGTTATTGAAACATTTCCAAATATTTATCAATTTTGTGATTTAGTCTGAATAGATTATATCTCTATTAATTATTTCATGAAGTGTTTCGATTAATTTTAGTTAATAATGTTTTTAAAAGTTAATCAATATTGAGTAATTTTTCATGATGCCCAATAGATGACTGGCTTCAGATTTAAAAAAAATATATGAATCTGATATCTTTCAAACTAGTTATAGGTAGGTATTTTTCATCAATATTAATTTGATTTTTCATATGTTGACTATTCTTTGCATGAATAAAAATTTTATATTTCGGATATTTCAAATTGGATGCTTATTAATGACATTCTTGTTGATAATTATCAAGTGATGAGGTGTCATTTGCCAAAAATATTTATATTTAATCAAGATATAATCGATATTCAACTTGTTTCGTTATATTATAGTTGTTTCTCTTCTGTAAAGTGCCTATGAATTTTGGTTTGGCTGCGTACATTCTTTCTGTTCTGTTGGATGTTTGTTCAAGTAAGATATGTGAGTATTCTTGTTTTATAGATGTTTATAGGTCTCTTCGAATCGTAGGAAACAAATTGTATAGTTCAACAATTAATGAGAGTTGTAATAAACCCATAAAAAAATCATGGGCTACTAAACTTGTTGCACTATCCATAATTTATCATTATATGTTTAGGTCTAGTAGTAGTGTCTCATGGTTTGTTGTTCGTACTGTTTCAATAATTTCATAAAAAGTGTATCTTTGATTCGTTGAAATAAATAAATGTGACAGAAAATAATGTTAGATGATAGAATATTTCTACAGACCATTCAATTCACCTTGTGCTAATATTACTACACCGAAAACCGTAATAAGTGAGGAAAGGAAAAAAGTTAATTGGGTTCAGAACGTCCAAAACAGTGTTTGTAATTGTTTAAATTGTTATATCCATCAACCGGAGTCAGAGACTTGTGTGAGCTTACCTTTTTAAACTTGTGATGCCATGCACGAGACCGGTGATTGTGCTGATTCGAACCCATGCACCAACGGGTGATTGGAATAAGAAGCGAGCGCTTAACCCGCACGCCACCACGGCCCATTCCATAATATCTTTAGTTATTTAGAGAAACGAATAAAAATTCTGAACTTGGTATTTAATCGGTAGTCGCTTATCAGTATCGTAAAATATCAAAGGAAAGTTTTGTATCGACACAAGCAGTGAAATGATGAATAACATTTTCAATATAACATTTTGGACACCATCGGCTCAATTTTATCAATAACGAACCTGTTTTATGTAATGCTTCATAAGCCAATAGCGTGAGTTCGAATCTCAGCATTGCCACCGGTCTCGTGCATGGCATCGCACGTATTAAAAGGTAAGGGCTACGTCTTTCCCTAGCTCGTACAAGTCTCTGACTTCTGAGGGTTGCACGTAGGGGTGCAACCGGTTGACGGATATAACAATTTTAACAACAATCTTTCAATATGTTTTTTTTTTTCATACCTATTATGGTTTCTGATGGACCAACGTTGGCAAAAGATTAGTGAAACAGGCCGAGTATTGAAGAGCCAATCTAATATAGCGTTGTTATTATTTAAAATTATGGTTTTTACTTAGAATGTTTTCTTTGACCTATGCCATAACAATTAGATATTTCTCAATTGGTATTGACAATGTGCAAATTTTGTCAATCCTAAACTGCAAAAAAAAAAGAAAATATACCTCGTACCTGCACATTTGATTCAAATCACAATGACAACTGATAACGTTCTAATGTTCTTACTGACAATGCTGTATTACTTTAATTCCAGGTTATTTTTATTATTACAAGCAGAGGGGCCGGCGCGAAGGTTGGGTGATCTCTGGTGCTTCCTGGCCACATATTCTTAAAACGTATTCGTCTTTGAGTCGAACTCATTTATTTTGACGTAGGTACGTTAAAATGACGTCACATTCGAAACGTATTCAGTCCGATTTGTATCCGACAAGAAAAATGTGACCTCGAAATCTCTGGAGTTATGGAGGAATTATGGATGCAATGTCGTTGCATTGAACATGCTTCTATCAAGCGTTTGATTGAAAGATAATCAATCTCGTTTCAGACATTTCACAGTACCGCCTGTAATTTATCGAGCCACTCTAGCCCTCCAAAATGAACAATATGATTGGTTTCCTGATCTTTACACTTGGATGAATGAACGCACCATTGGTTCT
Organism: Chrysolina americana; assembly: GCA_958502065.1. NCBI lineage: Eukaryota > Metazoa > Arthropoda > Insecta > Coleoptera > Chrysomelidae > Chrysolina > Chrysolina americana. The sequence continues at coordinate 48,735,362 of OY293420.1, forward strand.
ATGATGCTGCCTCCTTCCATTTTCGTTTGAACCCATGTCCCTTTCTCTGTTTTTTTGCTCAGTTTAGATATGGTCAAAAACTCCAGATATCTCCTCAGGATATAAGTCCACTTTTTGTGTTCAGTACATTTTTTGGATGATATCTTTTGTCTCCCATGTGGGAGTTTCCATATTCACATTAAGTATTGTTCATACCCTCGCGAATATTCGCAATTTTTGTGCAATTTGCGAATAGCAAGAAAATTGCCACATACACGTTCATACCCATACGTCAAAAAATTTGCGGTGGTGAATGAATCATAACATGTCATTTTTCGGTTTTTGGGGATAGGAATTGTTTGATTTTTTCCTTTTTCTAAAATATCAGTTGAACATGGAAGAAGTTAAATGTTTCGAATGAGGTATAATTCGTAATACGGAGTATTTCGATTCGGCATAAGTGCAAGTATAGGTCCGACTATATAGTCGTCTTGTTCCACAATATGAATAATAACATTGAAAAGCCTTTCTCAAGGGGAAGTAGTTGTTTTCTGTCAGTTATTTTCCACTTCGTGGAAATATGTGGAGAGAAAGGTCGGCTGCTCTAAGGAAAAACCGAGTATGTGTATTGAGACAAATTTTGTAGGAGAGCCAAAAAACTTTCAACGGTTGGCACTCATATGTCTGTTCAATATGTCCAAACTCTTAATATTCATCTTTAATACACTTTTTTGAAATTATTTTCTACACTGTACAGAATGTAACGTTCCTACCAGGAAATGTGTTTTTGTGCACTTACTTGGTACAAAATTAGTCTGAAAACCGAAATTTTCTATGGAAAATCAAAGTAGAATCACCTACTTGGTTTTTCGTTGGAATATAGTAATATGTCCTAAGTTATAGATATGAAAAGTAATTTTATTTTGTTGAAGCATACATTTGAATGAAATAGAATGATATTTCTATGTACATTTACATTCGACAGAGGAGTATAGATGAGTACTTTGTCAGTAAAGTGAAAAATCGTCTTGTGAAAAATTTATTTTCATACAATCCGTCACATTCTTTACAATCAATAATAACACAAGAATAGCCGTTTTTTTTTTTAAATTATCGTCGTCAGTCATTTGTCCGCCATCAACCAAATCCAAAGATGATGTATTTTCTTTGAGATTTTTCCAAAAGTCCCTGCGGTTAGGTGGCTGCATTAATGGAACAAGCTTAGAGTTGATTTCCTGCTTTTTGGCAGGAGGTACACCTCTGGCCTCGTTAATTGTGTCAAACTCGGCGCTGATGTTATATTTCCTTAGAAGAAAATTGAGCTCATTGTGTTTTAAATTATCGAGTCCTCTTGATTTATTCGTATTCATTTTTCACAAAATCGATACGCGTCGTGCTATCAAAACAACCAACTGATGTACAATTACAGAAGAAAGCAGTCTACACCACTTTGTTGCCAACACTTATTTGGTCATTTCAGATCTGTTAGGCACTAATAATCTAGAGAAAAACGAAGCAAATCAATTTTCTATGATAAAGCGAGTAAGCGACATTCACTTACTTTTTTTATCATTGGAAATATACACGTGCTTCCTTTGTCATTAGGAATTTTGTTAATATTGTCGTTTACTTGGTATTTACAATGTATAAATCTTCAATTTCTACTACATGTTATAAATGTAATAAAACGATTTTGGAAAAAAATGTTACTTGCTTGGTTTTTCCTTAGAGCAGCCGAGGTATTTTTCGGTTTTACGAAATATTTGTTTCATTGAATTGAACTCTCTGAAATACACACTAGAACTTCGTTCGTTTTATTTGCATTGGGCCTCTCTCTGCTTGGAGACGATGCTACAAGAAGTGTTACTTGATCTGTGTGCGGATGGCTCTGCGACTGACTTTATTGTAAGTCGTAGCTCCATTCGTAGACGGATACTATAAGGCTTTTGAATGTTATCATTCCTAATGTGGAACAAGACAACTAAATTATCGTTTGACCTATCCCTGCACTGATGAGAGGAAATATCCTAGAAACATGCATGTAGGCAGGTGGTCATTTCCAACAAAATGAAGGATAATATTCAATTGCTTCATAACAATTAGCACTTGCAATTATGTGTCCGTGAGGAACGTTGCACAAATGAACGACAGATATAACTCAATATCCGCTCGGGGAAGTAGTTTTTTTCTTTCTGTCAGATATTTGCCTTAATTTCCACTTTGTGGAATTGTGTGGAGAGATATACATTCTTCGGTTTTACGAAATATTTTTTTTATTGAATTGGACTCTCCTATATACACACTCGAACTTTGTTCGTTTTATTTCTTACATCACAATTCGAAATATAAGCGTCTGACCTTTCTCAATGCAAACAAACCGTTTTCTTTTCTTTAGTTCGGATATTAATACATGTCTGTATAATAATAAATTTTATTCAGTGTATCAATATATGCTGTATTGTCGCAAAAAAATTAATTATTATAGTATAAAATGTATAAAATTATTGTCAGGTAATTGAAAATTTAAAATCATACGAGGACAGATAAAAAACTATTTCTCTGAATAAACAAAAAAAAAAGAAAATACTCAAAAAGGAAACCTTTACATGTGTACTTACTATGTAAAATTCTTGAGAAAATTGCAAACAAAAGGCTGACATGGATCTTGGAAAACAAAAAATCTACGGATTCCTGAACAACGTGGTGTTTGAAAGAACAGAGCAACTTCTGCACGATAACCTAGTTGAATTAGAATCAGAAATCCATGAATGTTCTGCTAACAAACAGGATTGTACTGCTGTGTTCTTCGATATAACTCGAGCCTATGACACCACTGAAATTTGTCAAAAACTTCCTCAGAGAACGTAACCTCCGTGTGCGTATCAACGGCACCATTTCATCTCGGAGAACCCAAAAGAATGGCACCCCACAAAGGCTCTGTTCTAAACGCCACCCTCTTTCTGCTGGCTATAAACAACATTCTTGATAGTTTCAAGTCCCCAGTGAACGCAAAACTATACGCTGACGACCTAATCATCTTTACTTGAGGACAAATACCAGTGGTCTCTTCTCCTGCGAAAAAACGAAGAGCATAATTTTCTCCAAGAAGCACCACCACGAAACACCGCAACTGACTCTAAATGGCCAACCTCTAGTGTGATTGACAATATTAGATTTCTAAGAAGGATCTTCGACAAAAAACTCAACTGGAAAGCCCACATCGATCACTTGAAGAATTCGTGTCAAAATGGTTTGAATCTAATGAATACACTTTAGCAGATAGAAACTGGGGTGCTGTTAATTTACAGATCTGTTATCAAATCGAAGACGGATTTAATATACAGGGCTATTCAAATTCGAGTCTATGCATGGGGATCTCGGTGACGGTAAAAGATAGAAGGGTGATTAAATGGGGGCAAAGTTGCTTATTTCATAGGTCAATGACGTGACACGAAAAAATCTGCTAGCTTCTTTGGTTCTGGAGTTATAGAGAAAAAATCGAAAATTTCGAAAAAAAAATTTGCCTATATCTTTTCATTTTGTTGAGATTTTTTGAAACTGTTGGCGCTATGCCAATACAACTTTTTGTAGACTATCCAAATGTATGCAATTAAAAATTATATACAAAGTATCGTACAAGCCGGCCACCCTAAACTTTTTATTTTCAAATACAGACCTGTATTTTTTTATTACATTTATTCAAATGCTAATTGTGGTTGGCGTAGTATATTCATCTAAACTACCGAATGTTTTGGGAGTAGTGAACTGTTAGCAGTAAAATCAACATTATTTAATTCCATTACAGCTATAATTGAAAAATATCAAAGAATAAAAAAATTAACCAATGACAAGTTGACATTTTTCAATTACAGCTGTTATGGAATAAAAAAATAATAATTTTACTGCTAATAGTTTCAAAACACTCTGTAACTGGTGAAAATACTAGGTACGCCAATATGAATTATGACATTTGGAAAAGTGCAATTGAATACAGGTTCGTTCGTATTTGAAAATAAAAAGTTGAGGGTGTGGTCTGCATTGTACGATACTTTGTATATGATTTTTATTTGCACATTTGGATGTTCTACAAAAAATTACTATGGGAAAGTGCCGAAAGTTTCAATCTTCACAAAATAAAAAGATATAGGCAAAAAAGAATTCCGAAATTTTCGATTTGTTCTGTATGACTTTAGAACCAAAGAGGCTAGATCAGATTTCTTTGTTTCACATATTTGACCTCTGAAATACTCAACTTTGCCCCCATTCAACCACCCTTCTATCTTTTACCGTTACCGAAATCCCCATGCATTCGAATTTGAATAGCTCTGTATAATACTGTACTGAGGATCGCTACATGGACTTTTTGTACAAGCCCGGCTACCAGTTCATACTGCGAATCAGGAGTACCTTCCCTACATGACAGAAGGGAATATCTCAGCCACAGTTTATAGCTAAAAGAATCAGTTCGCTCACTCGCCGCCATCTTGTGTACAAGATAGAATAAGCGCAGGGGAAACAAATTCGGGTTGCGCAATAGATTTGCACACAAACTTACATAGTTGTCAAGTGTACTAAAAGTATTTCCAGAAGTATATAAATTTCGTGTGTTTTATTTTTCATTGAAACGATTTCTTTGCTCCTATAGGAAACTGCAAATATGTTTATGATATGTATGAAATACCATTATTTTTCCAGTCAATTTTCAGAAAATGAGAGCAACAAATGTTTATATATCTTTCAAAAAACTCCCATTAGCAAACTTCAAGACAGTTGAATTCATAGAAAAAATTGATAATTTCTTTGATCTATTCAATTCATCAAAAGTCCACAAGGCATAATCATCATTCAATAGGACTTTCATGGGGACAGATACACAAATTCAATTTCTTAAAGATATGTTGGCGTGCTATGAATCACTTTGTTGTCTAACGAAACAAAAATATAACCAAAGGGATGAAACTTATTTTTGGGTGGGAATTGTCAATCTCGGCCTTTTTGCAAATGTGAGATGTTATAAAAGGAAAACAAAATTCATACAAGAAGAATGAATCAGGCCTGTTTATATTTTTTTTTTCTCTAAAATCTGGCAGTAAAGTGGAAATTGCGGGAATTCTGCACCCATACAATTTTAAATGTTTGCAATTAGCTATTTGGATAATTCCAAAGGAACAAACTGCCTTGATTTTGATTCAACAACCACGTCAATTCAATTCTCTCAAAGTAGAAGTAAACGTCTACATCAACCTCAATATAACATAAAAATTGATTTCGTTTAAAAAAAACACAAGTGAAAAACATATTCGAATCGAAATATGGCATGAACAAGCTGACTCGACTCAAACAATTTACAATTTTCACAGGGCTTATCCAAATGCTAATAATGATTCATTTGGCAACTTAAAAAAATGCTTGATATTATTTTTTTTGTAATATATACATGCCCTTGAAACTGTTCTTGTGAACTTTTTGGCCACAAAAGAAGGTATTGGATAGAATATTAAAAATTGTCTTTTAAAAATTAATTTCTGTAAGCCTTGTCAAGACTTCTCAAAATATTGTCAATTGTCACTGTTAACGAGAGTTCGTATTTCTTGTACTATTAAATTTCTATATTAGAATAAAGTCCACAGGTAATAAAAAAACAATCTTAAACTGACTATTTCAAAACATAATTAGTTTATGGATATGAAAACTCATTTATGTACATTCAGTTATTTTTAATTTTTACGAATATTGCATTTACCCCAATATTTACGAACTGCTTGTTTATCTTGCTGGATCCGTAAAAGTACCATTTGGTTTACCATATTCAACAGGACTCTATGGTTTTTATTCAAGATCAAGATCCTGACATTGGAAAAATGTTTCTATCTTCTTCAGTGTTTCGAAGAAATTGAAATAATTGTGAATGAAAAATTTAAATACTTTCTCCTATAAAATTACAATTTCTCATCTTGCTTAAATTCATTAACTTATATATGTTCTCAAAATTAGCTTCTGAATATTCAATTTCGATACGTCACTGATCGCAAAACTTGCACGACATATTCAAATTAACGAAAAAATAAGTAATATTTCCATCACAAACTCCTACCCAATTTTGAAAGAAGTCAGTACAATAACCACAAAACTTTGTTGCTCTTTAAAGTGTTTGTCACAAAATTCGTTATCCTCCTCAAGACTTCTAGATTTTCAGCAATTCTTTAATAGGGAGCCCATAATGCATACATCAACTGAATGTTACAAAACAATAATCTGCAATAAAAAAAACAGACCTCAACACGGTCAAAATATCCACAGTTTAGGTTCCTATTTTTAGTTCCGGCAGTGTATCCATTTTTATGTTGAGCATTGTATGAATTGTGAGCGACTGTATGCGAAGTGAGCGAACTGATTCTTTTAGCTATAAACTGTGTCTCAGCCTCTCATGAAACGGCCGCCTCCTGTAATCCTTCCAACCCTGAGGGATGCTTCAAAAACAAGAAAAATCATTGACATACGTAATGAATATTTGTCGCAAATTTTTAAGTTTCGATATGATAGTCGTACCTTAGTCTGTCTGGCTAGTTGAGACTTGGTACGATACGCATGATGTGAAGAAAAAAGAATGGTCAGATTGGATATTGAGAACTGTAGGAAAATTGCCTAGTTCCAGTGAAAAAGGCATAATCATTATCCACGTTGACAATGAGAAAGTCAACTTAACGGAATTTTTGAGAGTTGTCCAGTCAGTTTCTTTGTAAAAAATGGCGATGGCAATTTGCGAAACTTACAGTCCATATATCATTCGATAACTGTTCATAATTTCAATAATATTTACGCATTGATCTTCGATAGAATGCGTGCCAATCAGTTAGAACCCTTTCGCTGTCTCTTGAATTTTTATATTGAATCAGCAAGTATCATTACGTTCTCTCATTCAGACTCTATAAGGGACTAACTGGTTGGCATGGAACAGACATTATGGAGATGGCAAAAAACTTACCTACACCCTACATAAATCATCTTTGGCAATGAAATGTTCTGAAATGTTGCACGAAAAAGATTTACACTCTGTTACAAACAGCATCCTGACTACGATAAGAAGATCCATAAGGGTGGAGCAGAACTAGATGAAGTGCAGATGATGCACATATGGGGAGGCAAAGAGGCTTTACCCCAACCCTGTGTCGCATCTAGACAGATCATTAATGTAGATGGTAAAATTCGACTGGTCCTTGGCAATATCTAGCATTCTCTAGGGTAGCTGAACCTCAACCATAATAATAACTAATAAGTACTAGAAAGACACAAAAACTATATATTTAAATAATTTATTTTTCTATGAATCATTTGCACCATCTAATATTTCTTTTTTACAAAAGAGAGCAAACACAAGGAAAGTACCGACTTGATAGGGTAAAAAATATTTTTTTGTTGTTCTCGCACAGCCTAGTTTTATCACCCACAACTGTATGTGTGTATTGGAGATTGTAGCGAGGACAGATTTTTTTAAGCCACAAGAAAAACTACACCAAAACATCACAAAATAATGTATATATCATGAACTTTAGTTAATGCAAAAAAAAAGGTAGATCTTTCAGTGAACATTTTTCAAGTGTTTGAACATCAAAATCAAACGTGGGACAAAACTGATGATTGAAGATTAATTGATCGTTCCTTGTTTCATTGAATTCATAGTAAGGCAGTATCTTCAATTACCCCTATCTTAAAAACATTATTCGGTCTCACTTCAGGTTACATTATCATAGACAATAAGAGAGCTTTCTATGAACTATTCGCCAACTTCCACAAAGTCTTTAGTAAGTATTCGTTACCAGTTGAGGTTTTTACAACATGCGTTCATTTGTGTTGTGCCATTAGCTATTACTTCGCCAGTATCGGGGCCACATATGGACCCTTAACTCACTTTTTTAAATCCCCTCGATAGGCAAACTGGGCAGTCTCACTCAAAGTGATGCCCGGAATACTTTCACAATAGATAAAACTTCACAAGAAATACAAGTCTTTGCTATGCACATTGAACGGCAATGTATCTTCCCTCCTTAAACCCCTGTTTTTCTGACAAATCCATTTCCATCCGGCCTGGGCACCGGCTTAGAGAATAAGGGGCTGACAATTTCATAATCAAATCTTGAAATTCACAGACAGATATTTAATATTAAATAATTGAAACTTAGTGCAATTCACGTATATAATGACTACACCATTTACAAGTGAGGTCTACTGATTACAGAACAAATAAACTTGTATTCTATATACAGATAAACATTATTTAGAAATTAATAAATACATTTAGGAGAGGTACGTGATACAATAGGGGTACTAAAATTTAGATTTTTATGTTTATCTCCAAAAATTTTAAGTTCATCTTTACCAGCTTTTGTATGGATAATTTTTCTACATTTATTTTCTGTTGAATCTTATAGGAGTTCATGCAATGATGGTTTTTCATCCAAAGAAATTGTGTGCATCTTATATCAAAATGTCCAACTGTTTGTCCTGGGTACGAAGCGTCCTACAGCATACACAGAACAAACAAAGAAATAGGAATTTTCATATATGATAGTCTGTATTTCTATGAACAAAAAAAAACGGATATATGAGCTTCTACAATAATCAAAACACTAAATGAAGATGAATCTAAAATTGTCCTTAGTTGTATCAAGGGGGAGAAGAGGGATAACCACTAATGAACAATTTGATTTGTGGAAATTCACCACTTTCAAATATATAATACCATCTAGATGAATATAAAGTGCGGCTTTTAATAGTCCCCCCCTGATAACTTTTAAACGGATTGACGTACAAACTCAACAAAAAAACCGTTGGAGAGTTTCAACGATACTACTTTTTGAAAAAAAACACATGGTTATTGCTCCATAGATGGAAAAAAATTTACATGGCTGGGGGTCATGGGTCACATCGTTGAAAAGATAATTCAATGCACAACCATCAAAAAATTTTTGGAATTTCGTTCCATTAAAAAAAAATTCTGTCCCATTATTTCTCATCAAACCATTCAAAAGTTATCGTGGTCGGGTAGAAACGGGATTTAGACCGTCAGATCCGAAATAATTCTGACATGTCAAAGGCATATTGCGAAAAAACGTAAAAACGAAAATCACAATGTGTTTTATTTCAAAAATTAGTATCGGTGAAACCCTCCAAACGTTTTTTTATGTTTGTACGTCAAACAGTTCAAAAGTTAACAGTTAAAAGCCGCACTGTATAATTCGTTACAGAAAAAATATATTATATCATTATTTCTGTATTCTGCGGTCGTCACTAAAAAATTATCTTTGCGGAAATTAACAATAATTCATTTACTTTAATTGAAAGTAAACAAGAATATCCATACAATAAAAATACTTCAATTACATCGAATTGAACTGATTATAACTTGAAATGAGACGTGCGTATGAAATGACTATTGCTGTTTTTCATGACATATTTTGAGATGAAGAGATACACTTTGGTGTACTAAATCTTGTGACAAACCTATTGTACTTATGCTAGAACCTGAAGAGAAAATTATTATTTTGCTGTGAATCCACCATATCCTTACTGAACACCGAGACTGTTTCAACATCGATAAACATTCTTACTTCTAGTTTTTTTGTAAGCTGCAAATTAAGTGACTGTTCAAGCTTACGTTTCTGTCTAATAAAATTAATAAACAATCAACAAAATTCAATGAGTATTAATAGCTTATTGACCGTCAGTGTTAGCCGAAAATATATTCTCTACACAAATTTCAATTCTACAAAAAACTTATATACAAATGAGATTATTTCCTCTTCGAAGAAAATATATTTGATGTCGTCGAGTTAATCGCAAACCTTGAAATAATGCACTAATAATGAAATCGCAGAAATGATTGAGAACACAATAGAATTCGATGAAATTAGTGCTATGATCAAAAATGAAAATTTCACGCAAGGCCAAAATTAATAATCAATGGGATAAAATGAGAAGACAAACATATGTGTACTTTTTTTGTATATATACAGGGTATCCAAATTTGTATGACCACAACCAAGTTGTTGATGCCTTTCTATTGAAAGGTTAATTTTCTGAGAGTAACCCTTTGGCTCTTTCTGGGGTATATTCCTAGTATCGCGCTTTGTTCCTCATTTTGGAGAAATATATTCATTTCATTGTGGTTTTTAAAACACAAAAACGTTATTGGAATTAATTGAAGTTATTCGTTCCATAAATCATTGAAATTGATCTTTTTCAACTCTCTCATACATTGGGCAGTGGACGGATCGCTAAATACCAGTTATTTGCTGCAGTTTCTGTAATTTCATTCAAATTCCATTAGTATCACTCTGTAGTTACCACTTTACTTTTGGTTCTATCAAAAAATATTTTTGGGTTTATCTGGAGAACAAAGAAAGTGAATAAATAATATAAATATTAAGGATGTCGAATATATGATGAATTTTGAGGACTTCATCAGAGCTAAAATAAAATGACAGTATTCAACTACAAGAAAAAAGTGGTAGAAAATCAGTATGATGATGGACTGCTCCTAATAAGTCAAATAGACGTTTTTGAGAAAATGCAAAAAAACAAAAAATTATCTGGACTATTCTTACCTTCATTTTCAGTTTAATTAAAATTTTCTTTTCTTTCTGCATATCTCTGAATGAAGTAATTCTGGCATGAGAGGGTTGATGGGTTTTTTAAAATCATAAATTAAAAAATCAAACACCCAAAACGGTACAGTACCTTGTTTTCAATAATCAACATATTTATCTGCTAGGCTAGAACGGTCAACTAGGAAAATTCACTCAACTTTTCAATAGTATTTGGTCGTGTCTCTTAAAATGTACTTTGCAATGATTTACTTTGGAAGAGTTGTTAAATCTTGATTTCATTACCCAATCATTTATTTATCTCCTTTCCAAAAGCCAAAAATTAATAAAAAAAATATTATTTGATATAGGAAATGAAGCTGTAGATGAAATTTAAACTTCAAAATCATATTTTAAAAAAGTAAAGGAATAAATACTTTACATGATCTAAAATGATAGGGTAGTTCCAAAATTCATTAGCACCTAAAACTGCTTATATATTTATGCTATATATAAAGTGTTCTAAAAAACTGAACAATTTCAACACAAAAATTTGAAATGTGATTTTAGCGGTTCCTTAACGAAAATTCATAATAGACCCTTCAAAACGAAAGAAAATATTAATGAAATATAATAATTAGTTTAGTTATCTACTCCGTAACGGAAATGAGTATTACTCATTTCACCCTTCAAAATCAGAGGAAATTTTGGTATAACATTAATTTTTTCTGGAAATAATTTGGAATTTGATAAGAAACATACTTTCGTGCAATTTTTTGAATTATTATAAAAATCGATTCAAAAATAATAAGAATCATTCAACCCCGACCCAGTCAAGTCAAAGAGTTTAAAACGGGTTCACAACAAAGCGAAAAATTACAGGCCGATAAGCCAGAACCAAGATGTGATAATTGGATGTGCAGTGGCAAATCTGAGAATAGAGTGGTTATCCCAGCTGTTGGCTGATCAGAGATGCAATTGTTGTCTCTATCTCAACATATCTCTCTTTCCATCGTCTGCGCATCTCGCGTCTCAGTTCTCGCTTGTCGTACTGTTCAATGAATAAAGACTTGAGAAAATTTTATATTTGAAAACAAAAATTGCTTTCCTTATTGCTAAAAACTACAATATGTACTGGGAAAAAAAATCATCGTATTTTGTTAGATGTATGATCATATAAGTCTGGACCATGTAATATTGAAATCAAAAATTCGGTAAAAGTAAAGGGGGAAAATGATTCGAAATGGCCATTTTTGTTTCTGAAATTATCCCATTTTTGAAGCAGAATCACCCGAAAATGAAATTAAAGACAGTTTTATATACAGTACACGAGATCTCTTTATGAGGGCATTTGATTAAGATGACGTTGTAGTTGGTGTTTCTTGCGGAGCCTTTCGGCTTGACGGGACGAATTCAGCTGCTTCAGGGTTCAACTTCGAGTTCGCTACATTTTCTGTAGGTGGTGGAGTCCTAAAAAAGAATTCAAAACTTTTATAAGATTCGAAATTGGAGTTCATTCACTTCGAGAGGCAATTTCCAATATAGCATAAAAAGGTGAATGCCAATCATATTATTCTCTATTGCCCTAGACCTATTAGTGGGACCTGGTCGCAGATTAAGGCTACCTGGCAGTCTCAGTAAATAATGTTGTCAATAAAGGAAGTATTTGTATTATCTTTTAGCGAAGACAATCTACACAAAAAAAATCTTTTCCATCGACCTCTTATTAACATCTCTGTTAATGCTCTTCAGTGCTAACCACATCGACCATAGAGTTACTAAATCGAACATAGAGTTGTATCTAGTGTTCATTTTGTTGATTAAATATATTCTAATCAAGAATTGCTTTATTTCATCAAGCGTGAGGTCGACGGAAAAATATTGTTATCAACTCGTAAATTGAAATGCGATTAATGATCCTGAACAATAACGCGCTCGCGTCGCTCACACATTAAAATATCTCGATCATTAATATCCTTCATTAATACACTAGTTTAAATAACTATAAATATGGACGACTGTTTTATTAATCATCGAATCCAACTCACACACTCAGATATACTGGGCGCAAATAAAAATTCATTTGTGGGTTAAAAAAAAAAAATTGTTAAAATTGTTATATCCGTCAACCGGTTGCACCCCTACGTGCAACCCTCAAAAGTCAGAGACTTGTGCGAGCTAGGGGAAGACGTAGCCCTTACCTTTTAATACGTGTGATGCCATGCACGAGACCGGTGGCAATGCTGAGATTCGAACTCACGCTCTCTGGCTTATGAGGCGAGGACTCAACCCGCACACCACCGCGGGTCTGAATAATTGTTGAGACAAGTCAGTAGGTATACACCTTCAAAAAAATAAGCAAGGTCTAATGCACCATGTTTACTTAGGCACGACTAAATGATACAATTAACATTTTTCTGGATGTAGAAATAATATCGTCAAATATGTGAAGTTCATAGGAAGACAGTCCACACAAGAATGAAAATGAAAGGCCCTTCCTCAATATCATACATGGCAGGTACTCTTTCATTGTTATTTCAATACTTTCCTCACACAATCGCTTATCTTTCTGGAACTCCACAAAAAATTTCGCGATCTGATACATATTTTCATAGCCGATACTGAAATATTATTCATTCCACACTCAGAAGATATATCAAGATTGGCCCATTGAGTTCAGTCTTTCCTTTTCTCAGGACTCCTTTCAACGAACCTCATCGTTTCAGAACTCCTTTTAATAATAATAATACTCGTTGAGTGTACCCAAAGGCATAGCCTGTGCGGGGAGAGGACGGCTATTATTATTATTTGCTGTGGCGCTCCGGGGCGACTTACTGATGTTTTAGGTGATGTATTTACTTTTCAGCTGTAGGAAAACCCGGAAAACCTACAGCACCGCCTCGGGCTCGAACCGACTATCTGGAGTTTCGAACGGCCTGTGCATTAGACCGCTAAGCCACCGGCCACCTAACTAGCTAAGTATTCTCCGTATCTAGCTGACAACCTTTCCTTTTTGTCTTTGATCTTACGATATTTTCCAAACATTTTTAGAGAATACTTCATTTTGTGTGAATGTTATAATAATTATGATTTAATATAGTAATAATGAAGTCGGAAACCGAGGCATTCATAATGGCCTGCCAAGATGGTGTCTTCAACACCCTCGTCTACCGTAGTCGCGAGATGGATATAGAGGTCCCTGATACTAGATGCGGAGCGTGTCGTGGGGCAGCTGAGACCTTAATGCATTTGCTGTCAGCCTGTTCAGCTTATGCGGTCTCGGCCTATATCCACGGGCATAACGCGGCGCTACGAGTGTTGTACTATCACCTACGACACTCGTACAGTATTGACGAGACACCGGTGTTGCCGGGGGATATTGAGTCCGTTGTGGAGAATGAGAAGTGCCGAATCTATTGGAACTACTAATTTCCCACCCTCTGGCAAATGCAAGCCAATAAGCCTGATGTAGTCCTCCTCGACATCAAAGTAAGATGATTTTCGTCATAGAGTTTTCGGCCCCTGGTAAAACAAACATCGTCCGAAAAGAGGAGGAGAAACGGACAAAATATCGAGACTTACTCTTTGAACTCCGCGGGCTTTACCTGCACGCTGCTCTCGAATCTAAAAATTAAACCGGCTTAGCCGGAAGAATGCAGAAGGCCGTAATTCTTGGTTCACTCCGTTTACTTAGGGCACATGATTCTCGGACCCAGTAATCACTCACCCCAGGGATGTGGGGAGTGTTTACTGGGCTTAATGACACACCAGCGCGCCCTCCGGATGTATCGGGGCTCCGGAGACAGGGCCTGACTGTGTTACAATCATAGTCTTAATTTAGTCTTTAATGATGCCACCGTATAATCGAATACTTTACTTTTTTTAGTCCAGAAACTGTTTTTATTCTTTTTAACTTATACCACATGCTCGTTAATTCTGAAATCTATTGCAACAAATTCAATATACAAACCTTTATCGGATACTCCATAGTGTAAGAGACGTAATAATACCTTTGAGTATCAAATTGGAGAGGTTTCATTCTGATTAATAAATGTTCTAGTAGAATTTGGTCTCCTCCAAAAAAAACTATTATTTTACCAAAGAATTCAGTTTTACCAAAGATAGGTTATTATTATGTTTGTATTGTAGTATATGTATCATTTAACTAGTATTCTAGATTTTGTTCCATATTTTTATCTGAAATACAAGGTGTCAACTAAGGGGTCTAAGACTGTTAGCCAATGGTATAGAATCCTTATTCCTTATCTTATGAAATGTTGGTTCAAAGGTGTTCTAAAGTTTAAAAACAAATATTTGACAATGACCGACGCTAACAAATATTTGTATTTTGAAATACTACTTACTTTAACTTAATGAATAGAATAGTTTTGAATGAAGTGTCAGCTTTTAGTTGAAAATGACAAAAATTAGTACCTATATCCAAATTTTCGTAGGTATTTTACACTCAAAACTAATCAATAAAGTTATTTTTATAATTGTAAAGGGCATAAAAGATCATGAGATGAAAATTGTATAAACCAGTGAAAAATCATATTGATACTGAAATGTCTTCAACTTTTCAGGTAATAGGAGTGGTCGCAAAAAACGAAATACTCTAAATCTACCAAACGAGTTGAAATATTTGTACTGAATACAAAAAACAAACTTTTTAACGATACTCAACATTTAAAAGAAATACGGATGTCACTCTTTCATCAATGGCATTGAAAAAATATTTAGATTCACATAAGGTGCAAAACATCATACGCTTCAACTTTCATCCCAATTTTTCTTAATTTACTCTAATAATACACTGAGAAAAGATTGGCAGATTGGGTACACCACACGTTAAAAGGTAAGGGCTACTTCTTCCCTAGCTTGCACAAGTCTCTCGAATACTTGAGGATTGCTCGTAAAGGTACACCCGGTTGACGGAACAGTGAAATTGTTCAAGAACCTCAACAGGGGCTGATTTATTAGGTATTCATTCTGTTTAAACATTGCTATAAACCTTGCCGGTTTAGTAATATTGGTATCTCTCTTGTTGTTTACATCTATCCTTCTATCTTTCTTTTTTTAAATTGCAATCATAGCAATATTTTCACATAACAATATGGCTATTTTCGAATAGAATCGACCTGATTGTAATTTCATCATCTTTTCGATCCGTAACAAACCTGGTACTAATTTCACTATTACCTCTCGAAAAATTTTTAATTCAACATTGCTTAGGTATGACCCACTTTCATACAGTAAATCTTCCTCACTAAACATTTGCATGAATGCCCAATTGCAGAGCTAGTATAAGTTGTCATAATTTGTGAATTCAGCAGAAGTAACAACGGTAAAAAAAGCTGAAGATAGTACCAAAACAAATATTAGATTTGCTCCAGCAGCATATTATTAACTGATTGATAATGTTCAATGTTTAAGTTCCTTTATAGAAGAGTCAAGTTCTCTTGTTTAACTGCATTTTTTGTATTATAGTAGTGAATAAAACGAGACATCTGAAATGAAAGATCTGCATTGCACAAGATCATTCAGTTTGTAAATATGTTGGATCAAATCCATCATTTATCATCCCATACTGATACACAGAACTTCAAGTGAATAGATATTCACGGCCACTACTTATAAAAAGAAAAATGTAAAGCTATCTGGCGTGGAATAAATGAGAAATTTCTGTCATCAAAATCAAAATACAAATATTCTACTACCGTCATGCCATTCAGAAAAAAATTAGATATTTGTAGAGAGATTCGGAAAATATTCCCCCAATAATTCAATTTTCTGGAAATATAGCTTGAAATTTTATATACGAGTATAAAACGAAATTCTAAGCAACCTTTTTCGATCCCATCTCATTTCGTCCCACCGTTTGGCTAATCATAGTATTTTTTTTTAATATGCAGCAATATCAGTGATCACGTGACATGTGTCAAAATCGATTTTTAGGGTTGTCAGACATGCACAATCCATCACCATATTTTTTTTCAATACTCTAATTATAAACTTTTTTCCATATGTTACATACTTTATGGTAGAGTAGGCTATTGAAAACGAAACATTGGCTTAGTCGACAGGACCGGGTTATAAAAAGCACACGGGCACGTCAACTATATATTTGAGGGGGACATCGTTTTTAATGACTCACTATCATCCCTCGGAGCTGTGACCGCACCCCTATCATTTTATGGTAATATATGGCAAGTATTACCTCATTTGAAAGGAGTCTGTCTCCTGAATATCAAACAACAAAGAAAATAGAATTATGTCGAAAAGTTTTCAAGGTTTGATGTCGAAGTTAAAAAGTAGGATAATTCAACTTGGTTGATCGGCAACGTCAAGGAACTAAATCTTTCAACTGTCTACCACGAAACAATACCTCCTGATGAAAAAAATAGGGTTCTTAGGAATTGATAAAAGAGACTTTCATGCATTCAGATACACTTGTTGCTAGGAAATACGTTCTAGAATTGGTGCAAAAATGTCGTCAAACTGGACCAGTAGGCAACAAGAAACGGGACCCAGAACGTGAACTTCTTGTGAGAAATCAACCTATTGGTTGCACTTGTAGGACAAGTTCTTGCAGACCCAACTTTAAGCACAAGAAAATAAGCTAGTGTTACCAACATCAACAAGTAACCGCCGAATCCTGAAATATATTAAATTCCATCCCTACAGAAGACATTTAGTACGCCAATTAAATGAAGATGATTTTGATCGATCAAGAGTTTTGTGAAATTATGACTGCAAAAATAGATGCTGCTTTTCTGATAGTGTACTAGTGTACATTCTTATTGAATTCAAATGTTGGTATTGGTCAGATGCCAATCCACATGTCTTCCATGAAGTCCACAATCAAACTCCCCAAAAACTAAATGTCCGTGGCAGTATTTTTGGAGACCATTTCATTGGACCAATTTTTCTCAAAGGTAATCTGACAGTAGAAACTTATTTGGAATTATTAGATGAGTTTGTTTAACCACAATATATACATAAATAATTGTTATGCAACTTTACTGCAATCCAATATTTTTATGAAAAAAACAAAACTAATTACACTTTAGTAAAATGTAACAGGTTTTCTGACGGATCGATGTTATATTTATTTTGACGCTATATATTAAGTTGCTGTTTTTCGTCAGTATTCGACGGAAAATATAAGTAAGCTATATCGCTGAATTCAGAATTTGATGCAGAATTGCAAAAAGCATTGAAAAATCTGGGGTACTATTTACAAAAAATTGAGGTCGGTTCGCGATGACCTATCGTGGCGTCATAAGATAAATTTTTGGCATCCAAATCATCTGCTTGCATAAAATATATATTTTTTCATTTACCAGGTATTTACTCGCGGAGTTTTATATGAGACACCCTGTATATACATTATCTTGTAATAGGGTTTCTCATGAAAATATTTTTTTCACTGGGTTTGTTTTGAGAAAGGAACACACTGAATTTCTATGTTGACTGGGTATTTTCGATTGGGACTTGCTTGCCAAGAAAACACCTATAAAATTCCAGGGATCATAAATTTTAATAAAAACTTTCTTGGTAAGTCAAGGACACAATATCTCAAGTAAGCAAAAATAATGTCTCACAAAATCAATTATTTCGTCAACAGAATTGTTTTTCAGGCCTTCACAAAGTAACTCTGACAGAATTGGGCATTCTGTAGCTGTATCAAATTTCATATTCAGTGGCTATGCAAATAAGACAAATGGTTTTCAAATTTCTATTTAAGCTGAAATCATTTTTCGAAGCTCTGGACATGTCTGTCTATATATGTGACGTTTATTTGGTATACTAGATGTAATTGTTAATTTAGGACAAATAAATAATTTTACTGTTATTCTACTGAATAGAAAAGTGTTATTATTACTATTATTATATACTTCTAGAACAGGGCATTTGGTGTGAAAAATTCTAATTGCATTTAAAATTAAACTAACAAAACCTTATTGTATATGTCTCAAGAATATGTCAGTATGACAAATAATACAACTATGACCTCATTCCAACTATTTCCTAAAAATAATAACTAGTTTCTATAAGTAGTCTTTTACATAATGAACAATGTATTGCTAGACATTGAAAAGGTGAATGTTTCTGGTTTTATTTTAGGGGCACCAAAGAGAAAGTTGGAGGTGAACTTAATTTGTATTCCTAATGTCATGAAGGTGACCTGTAAACAATTACCTTCAAAATATCAGTAATAATGTTTCAAATAAATAACAACTACATGCGATTTGTTCAAAAGATCTGAGGAGCATTGACCTTTATTTATAAACATTCAAGGTGAAATAGAATAGAAATTCTTGAACTGATTTGAAATGATTCAAATGATTAATTGACCAAAATAATATAAACAACCTTGGCCAGATTCTCACAAATCAATGAACTGAAACAATTCAATAATGTTAGGTATGAGATTCATGTTAATGCAGTATTTACAATTCTCTGATATTTTGAGCTAAGATACTATTAAAATTGAAATTCAAAATTATTCTCTATTGAAGAGCACCATACAAATACAGATTATTCCAGTAATATATATTTACATATCTGGACTTACCCTTGCGCACTATTAGCCACATTGGGACTTCCAGCAGGGCTTTCATCATTCATAAAAGCCTCCATACATTGTTCCATTAGAGCTTCTTCCTCTAATCGCTGCATTACCTGCATCAAAAATATGATATAACTAGAACATTAAATACACCCCCTTTCCTCTCACCTCCTTATCAAATTCTTCTTCGTTCTCCATCCAGAGGTATTCAGAGAAATCGGTTTCAGGGGCAGCATTGAAGTCTTCAACATTGTTTTCAATTCCTTCAGAAAAATAGGAATTATCCTGATAGTCATAACCATTATCATCTGATTGATTTCCTGGCATTTTCATAGTCTGAAATGCAAATCAAATTCCAAATATGCAACTTAATATATAATGCAGGACATTCTCCTCCATTTTAGGCAAGTAGCACAACAAAAAAAAAGGTGCTGCTCACCAAAGTTTGAAACGCCACGGTGGGAAGTTTTTGGATAATTAATATCTCTTCAATGTTCCGTTGAACAATGAGGATTTTATTTCTTTGATATCCAATTTCTTCTTACCAAAACCGATATCAACCACAATCACTTTCCTCTTTCCTGTGTTGTCAAACAAGACACCAAGTCAAGCAAGCCAGTTTTATTTCAGTACGCGAAACCAAAGAAACTAAAAAACAACGAAAAATGTCGAATACTCCAGTTTTGTTCGGATATTATATTAATCAGTTAACCAATAGATGGGGACATCGGTAGCGCTGTATGCACAGAACTCAAACACAGAAGAGAAGGAAATTAATTACTGGGGTAGAATTCCGTGTACCATGGAATTCTATAGTATACAGTTATGTCTCTGTCTATCTCATGAATTCAACTATAATGTCATCTTACCTATTCGATGAAAAGTAGATGATTTCCAGGATTCGAACCTGACCAAATGCAAGCGGAAGTTCTGAAGGCCGGTCTTTAACCGCCTCGTTACTGACTACCTTACGATACAATAGTGTTTAATTTAATTCTCATTCAAATTTGAACTGCGAAAGATGTCGAAAGTTGAAATGAGTTTAGCAGACATTTTCATTTACGAAAACATTGTTATGTCTTGTTTTTGGTTGAGTACTGGGATACTGAGCAATAATACGCCTAGTTAAGGAATTTTTGACTTCTGCCGCCATTTCAAGTTAACTTATTCTGAAACTATGAAAACTTAAAGAATATCACCAAACTCAATGTGTTGTCCAAAAATCGATTATTAGAGAAACTCAATTTAGATACACCATCGCTTATGACAAGAAAGACCCGATCTACTTCATATCAGCTCAACCAAATTACTGTAGATGTCGTACCCTTTACGCAGAGTGCGAATGGTATTTTTAGTAAGAAAAAGTAGCTCTTTGATGCGCAAGCGCATATGAAATTGCTTCTTAATACACCATTTTAGTGCTGACGTCAGAGCTGTCAATTTTGTTGAATTATTTCATATGAATTATCTAAACAAACTTGTCTTGTGTATGATTCCTATATAAGCTGTTGGATTTTTGTGGATATTTGATTTGTTAAAGGATTTCAAAGCGAATAACAGTAAGTATCTTATGTGTAAATAATACTGTAAACATAACTATGGTAAAATTTCAACATAATATATTTATATATAACTTTCATTTGTAGGTTGAAAATGGTAGAGAATTCAATGTTTTTGATTATTTCACTCATTTCTCTGCATTAATTTCGACAAAAAATCAAAAAATATACCACATACACATTATTTCAATGGTAAATACGGTTTGTTTGGATAATGGCCCGTGACACTCAAGCGGCGTGACGTTACAGTAAACTGGTCTATAATCTTAATAACACATTATTTTGGTTTTCCATCGAAAAAGTTCAAAGATGTCAAAAAAATCAGTTTTTAAAAAATAATTAGTATATATAAGTAGATTATACTGATTTGTTGATTTCAATTTTAATAAACCGCCTATTTGTCTGCCTGCCAGTTTGAAATGTGCTGTCAAATGTCAAATAAGTTCATGTTGTGATGACATCTGAAAGAGCATCTCTCTTTATTTTTCAATAATTTTCTTGGGTCCGGAATAGTCCAGAAAAAATTCTTGAAGATCAAATGGTTATATACTTGTGACGTCAGTTGATTTTTTTTTCTCACTTTCACACAAGGCTTACCCCTCTTTCTTTCGCACTCTTTAGGGCTTTCCGGAAATCTACTCGGGTTGATAAGATCTCTATGAGTTACCAACCCGCATTCGGAAACTTCAGTGTTCCTTACTCGATCACTAAAGGCGGATTTATCAGATTCATAATGCATAATTTATTGCATATGCGTAATTTCATTGACCCAGGTTTATAAATCGAAACCCAACGCAAAAAGGCACGTATGTTCGTACACTAAGAACCCGTGTTGGTGATTTTTATGATGCGTCACGTGATCTCTTCTAATCGGATTAGTACAGTGTAAATTTTCAAAAAGCCCTTATGCTTACATTTAGTTGGAGTAAATGAAGTCGAACCGATCAATAACTCACGCAATGGGAAGACTAAGTCAGCACAGCCTCAGACAAGGAGACACTCCAACGTCTTCAACACATGCTCTCACTCCATTTTACGGGCAGTGACACCTCAACACCCATGCCACAGCCGCAACTATACCCCCCAAAACAAAGGTTGACTATAAAATTACTGCTGCATAGGATTGTGACTTACGAAAGAGTGAACAGAGCCATTGCATGCCCTTTTTGACCTTTCATATCTCCGTGGGAAGATGGTAGGTATATATTTCCAGACCTACTAGAAAAGGGCGCATACTTATATCCTAATCATCCATCTTCTGAAGTATTCCGCAGCTGCATCTCAAACGGATACATTCCTAATGTATGGAAGACAGCCAAGATCATCTTTATTCCCAAGTCTGGTAAAAGTGACTATACGTAAAAGCATTGAGAGCCACCAGTCACACGTCTCATTTTCATCTAACTGGGACGATGATGGACAGATACACCAGAGAGAAGGTACTGAAGCTAAATCCACTCAGTGACCTGCAGCATGCGCACCAGAGTAGCAAG
This sequence comes from Chrysolina americana, assembly GCA_958502065.1. Taxonomy (NCBI): domain Eukaryota; kingdom Metazoa; phylum Arthropoda; class Insecta; order Coleoptera; family Chrysomelidae; genus Chrysolina; species Chrysolina americana. Next base: position 48,757,548 of record OY293420.1, read on the forward strand.
GATACGGAAATTGTTCTCCATCGATTCATTAGTCCTTAGGATCGTGGGTGAGTTAGACCGTAGCCGTGACGTAAAAAGGAGCATTTGAGAACAAGTAATTTTATTCTATATGTCAAGAAACAAGGAAAATGGGCGTGAACCCAACCGTACTAACATTGATTCACGCCATGCTGTCCCAAAGACTAGCTAGAGCAACTCAGACATAACTGTAGCGAGGAGATAACTACCCAGCCAACACATCTGTGACATGACATCTCTGAGATGTCGCGTTTAGGTAACAGTGCAATATCACAAACGTTCCATCGCTGCGATGTTCATAAGTAAATATATTTGCGACATGACATCTCTAAGATGTCATGATGAGGCAACACTGCGATATCACGAATTTTGGTACCAGAAGCAAGCTCATCGCTTACTTATAAAACCTTACGTTATGGTTATCAGTTTCACAACAGCCCACATAAAAGCATTTTATATAATATATGCTATAACATATAGCTGAATATAGTTTGGATTTGGTCATAAATAATTTAATGTACTTAGTTTCGAAAAGTAACTATTCATTATTCTGTTTATATTCTAATATGCTAAAATGGCCTCGTGCTATTTCACAATATTGAGACTCTGGCCCAAAACACGAGTTCTGTGCTCGCGTTGCGTCAGAAATTGATTTATGGATAGTAAGGTAGATGTGCTGTTTAATGCGCATGCGCAAGTCGTTATTCTTTCTCTCATTCGTTACCGCGGAGTCTCATGTATCCGTTTTTTCGACAGTACGATGAAACGACTGGTCGTAACACTTGAACGACAGTTGACACTGAAGATAATTTTACTAATTTTATTTTATTAGCGATTTCGCTCCAAAATCTTTCGTTGGCTCGGCTCTCGGCTCTATTTTCTAACTATTTCAGTCGTTTCGTTTCACGCCGGCTAGTAGGTATAATCGTGGGTGAGTATAAAATCTGCCGATCACTGTATGTATATCACTTTTTTTATTGTTTCCTTCATTTTCAGATGTATGTTAAATCAGTGTTCACTGGTTTTTGTTTTTAAAAAAAGGACTTTATTCACGAAATTACAATACTGGAATATTGAACTACCTATTTAGGGGAAATACAATTATTAACTTGAATTTAAATATACTAATGATTCGAAGACGTGGACGGCTTGAATCTACTTATAACTATTGATTCGAAGACGGTGACGACTTGAATCTACTTATAACTATTGATTCGAAGACGGTGACGACTTGAATGGCGTGTCCTCTTCGGTTCTTGAATATATAGGCTCGGGAATGCTGACTGGATACTGCGTAGTTCCCGTTATTCCACGAAGACCTTCAAACATGCTGAGGAATATCCTCCGTCTACTGCGTAGAAGCTGATGCAATGTTTACTGGGTATGTCGCAATTCTAGGACAAAGGGCTCATTCAGGATTCTGATATAACATGTACTAGAGGTGCATTGAGAAAATAATAAAAGAGGATAGGAAATATACTCTAATTGGTTTAGGCATTCAAAACAAAGAATGTCCAGAAATAATAGGAAAGACACAATATGAATCTTATCCCTTTTTTATTTTTTTGTTAGAAAATCACCTTTTATATTTTTTGCTAGAGAATCATCTTTTATTTTTTGTTTTGTTCATTGTTTATTGAAAATAAATGTTAATTTACATTTTTTATCTGAGGCTTTTCTTCACTGACATTTTTTCCTATTTATTACCTCACCTCTGCATAACAAATGTACATAGTTGTGATGTCATATGTTTACATCCCTGCGATGTCATCTCGCATCACATTCGTAGTCCGGCTCAACAGGGTGGATGAATGAATGGTATCGTATGGCTGAGTGTGAACCCTGAAAGGGCGGAACTGGTTCTTTTCACCTGTTAACGCAAACTAGGGACCTTCCAAATGTCCAACTCACTAGGAGGTCCCTGCGTTATAAAAGCTCAGTCAAGTGTATCTTTTATTTGAAACAATTATATCACAGTTACTGTCGTTACTCTATCGATTTGCAAACTCTCGAACGTAATCTGCAACTTTCGACTCTGGCTGCCATCTGATGTTGAGCGTCTTTGTATACTGGCAAGTAGGATTATTTTTACCGTTCTCGAACAGCCGCGACTCTACGATGACTCGGTCAGATGGCTCTCGTACGTTCTCGAAATGTGATTGTGGAAAGAACATTCTTTTGCTAGTTCTCGTTCCTTCTTGGACTTGATGAGTTATGATTGTACTGTTAGCGAGCTGAGGTGACATCACCCGAACAGGCTTGGCATCCATTTCTAAACAGACGTGGTCAGGTCCAGCCTCAGATTCATTACATTGCCCCTTTGCCAAAGACGTTTCGTTCCGAAATGTCATTCTTGTAGTGTGGAGATATCCGCAGGAATCTCCATGTCTGCACCTTGAAGTTCGATGGAACTAACAATCCAGTCTTCAAGTTGGTTCGAAGAAGATGGTTATAGCACACCAAAATCTTGACGCCGCTGGATCTAAATATCGCCTCCAACATGCTTCTTAAAACTCCCCAGTCCAGCCCATCAATCTCACAGGACAATTTTGGGATTGCTAGGTGCACAAGACAACAAAAAATAGTTTTCCCCATCACCACACTAGTTGTATAATTTCTAGATGCGCATTTCGTTAACCAAGTAAGATTACTAATCTGTGTTTAGTAATCCTACTAATGAAGTTAACTTGGTTAACGAAATGCGCATTTAGGAATCAAATTACTAGTGTGGCGAAGGGGAAAACTATTTATTCTTCTCGTTGAGTGACACCACAGGCGTCCAATTGCCCATTTTCTATTGTCAGGTAATCCTAATCGATACATTTATTCTCACAGCAAAAAGGATAGAATTCTCAAACTACAAAAATGAATGGATTGAATACAGTTTTCATTGCAAAAATGTTTATTTTAGTGTTTCACTCAAACAAGAAAACAGATATAGCTCACCAATAACAATAGCACCACTATGTGAATAATATATATTTTGTCAAATTATTATTTTATGTTTATTCATATATGAGTGTTTATTCTCAATATAACAAAGTTAATTTATCTTCACTAGATTATATATCTCTACCCAATCTTGGAGAATATGGAGAGGACTTTCGCCCAAGCCGTGGTGCAAATGGTGGAGATCTTTGGATCATGTATTCCGCCGAACCGTCACTGTCTTGCAGCCATTTGTCATTTCCTGAAATGTCGTCTTCAACGTTTCTTCCAAGCCTTGGTATGAAGCTGCTGCTTTTCCCTGAAAAAATAATAATTTGTTTGTGAATTGCGTTATTAGCTGCTTGAACAGGTTCAACATCGCTTCAAAAATATTTGGCTGCGCCTATGAGTTGGTCGCAGTTAAGGGCTTGGAGTATTCGAGAAGTTTTACCCTGAGATTTGATAGCAGAGAAGTTGAATGTTTTTTTTTCTGGAAATAATTCTGTTTATTCACCAGTGCTTCGAAATTCCATGATGATGTACCTATCATTCATTGCTTTGTCCTGCATGTTTTTGAATTCTATAAGGTTTTCGTTTTCGTGTGAGCCTGGCTGCAGGTTTTAGGAATTATCACCCCTTCTTACTTCCCATACATGAATAATTACATTTAGAGGGTCCATAACCCATGATGGATTGGAGGATAAACGAATCCTGGACACTCCCTAATTTGGAACAAGGCATAGAAGAGCTGCCACAATCTTACTGATGGAAAGGGAAGGGACAGCAGACTGTCACTTCTTAACTTCAAAAAAGGCCCAATTATTGTCATTATCACGAGGGAGGAATGACATTACATAGAATCAAGCGTACTCCTTGACGACAGCACAGCCTGGTGCACAGACGGCTCGAGGTAGGGAGGCATATCCAGATCAGGCATATACGAATGGGGACTAGGGAAAGAAATATCATCTACTCTAGGCAAATAAGCCTCAGTTTTGCAGGCTACAACTGTATCCAGCAAAATCTCAACAAGAGATGTCGAAGATCTATTGCAATCTACTCGGAAACTGAAATAGCAATATTGTGTATTGTGTAAGTCCGTTTCATATGAGTCCAAAGACACTCAGGTGTCCCCGGAAAGAGGAAGCGGACAGACTAGCCAAGAAGGGCAGAAACAGTTCATAAAACAATGCAGGATACACCTGCAATCGACACTGACCCCGATAATCGAAGCTTGGGCCTTCTAAAATGCCAAAAGGGATATCATTTTTCATGGTAGAAGATTAATCAACCTAATGAATGGGCTTCTAGCGGGACACAATCACCTGAACAGTCACCTGGCTACCATTGGGATCTGTAGGTGGTGCTTGAAAGATGAAGAAAGTTCTCACAGAATACCCTGGTCCAACAGAGGAAGACTGCGTTTGGGAACAATATACTGAAGCCAGAGCACGTTACCTTAGCAAATGAAAAAAATACCATACTGCATAAGCAACTACGATGTTTTACATTGTTATTTGGTATATCAAAGGTTATGGAATAAAATATTAACATCATGAATATTTAAAATGCCCAAGAATTATGAACGATTGACCATGAACGATTGATCAGAGGTCAACTGGATAACTACTCGCTTCCGTTCCACGTATAAGGCAGTTATCCAACGGAATAGGGTGAAACTCTGGCCGTGGCAATAGTCATCCCCAGTAATTGATGACTTTGATCGCATAAGGCACTAGAGACTCCATCTTATAGTTTGCCCTCTGAGTTGTGTACTTTGCTATGAAACTTTTTCAAATACATTTTAGCCATCTGAAAAAAAATTTGGAGATAAATTTCATATCATAAATGAAATTTTCTACAACAGTCGTAAATATCAAAAGGCCCAAAAGCGTGACCTCCAACCCAGTTCTAGTATTTGTTAAAGATCAGCTAGTTTCACTTACACTGTATATTTTTGCACACTAATTTTTCGTTGCCATTCACTGCTATCAGGGCTAGTGGAGAGTCATCGAAAGCCTCTAGAAATTCTGCCAAATCCTGTTCATTTGGTCTATTATAAACGTTGTCTTTCGTGTTTCGCTTTCTTCTTCCCAATCGAGGGCTGAACCAGACTGGGGACATTTTACCTTCTTCTTCTCCTCTCATTTTAGTTTCTACAGGTGCGTCGACCTACATGAAAAAAAATATCTTTAAAATTTTTCTACAAAATTATTCAAAGAAAAATTATTGAAATATTCAAATTGGGTAAATTTGTTTTTAACGAATATCGTTTTGCGGGCTCATACAATCAACTGACCTGCAAAAAATACATACGAGATGTTTGGTAGGTATACAACACACCATTTTATTTTGGCTGGGACGTTACACTACAATATTCTGAAGAAATGAAATTTGAAACTGTAAATTCAAACTGACAATTCACATTGATCTGCTTGGTGAGCCAGAGGTTCTCCACAAAGCATGCTGGATAGTTTAAGAAGGGTGCTTGAAAGGTCATATCGTCTTAATTCTCGAATTGAAAATTGAAGAATACTCGTCACATTAAATTTCTTCATGACAGATTATCTGTGTCATTCACTGAAACAAGTGAATTTTTTGAAAGCACAACACATCGAGTTGATGTCAGTATTCTCAAGCACCTATAATTCAGACGAATACAATACAAAATTTTCATAGTATAGCTGTATTCCGACCATTCTAATCATACCTCCAGCAGAACCGTGAACCGTCTATTATAATCGTTTTCTACCATTTTCCTGATATTCTGTCTCACTGGTAAAGAATTGGTAAATAACCCAAAACAACGTCTATTTCACTCGACGCGCGTTTCGCCAACAAAGTTGGCATCCTCAGGAGCTCGTGAAATTGATGTTGTTCTGGGTTGTTTCTTTGTCTTGAATTTTGTTCACACTAAGTGTTCCAAATATGAATTCAATTGATATTTACGGTTGGCAATTGTATTGTCGCCAAAGTTCAGTTTAAGCATACTTCGAATATGTTCATCAATGTTTTTGTTTATTATTACGAATTTTCTATCGGATAGTTTGCATTTCTGCTTATATACATTCAAATTCGAATCTATGCATGGGAATATCAGTAAAGGTAAAAAATAGAAGGATGATTAAATGGAGGTAAAGTTGCGTATTTCAGAGGTCAATTACGTGAAATGAAAAAAATCTGATCTAACTTCTTTAATTCTGGAGTTAAACAGGAAAAAGCGAAAATTTCGAAATTCTTCTTGTGCCTATATATAACTACTTATTTTGTGATGTTTTTTTTTTAAACTTTTGGCTCTAGCAACAAATTGTTAACTATTCAATTATGCAAATGAAAATTATATACGAATTATCGTTCAAATCCGTTCACTCGTCAACTTTTTTTCCCTGTAATGCAAACTTCTCTCTAAGCGTATCCACCAAGTGGAAAATAAAAGGCAAACATCTGTCAGAAAACAACTACTTCCCTGGCTAATACCATGACTGACACTGAACTACATCTGACAGATATTCGTGCAATGTTCTTCCAAGAAGACCCAATTGCAAGTGCTTGCCTTGTAATCAAACAGAAGATTATCCTTCATTTGGCTGGGAATGACCACCTACAGACATGTATGTTTCGAGGTTTATTGCCTCTCATCAGTGACAAGGTAGGTCGGACAACATTATAATTGTCCTGTAATACTTCATAACAGCGGTAATTGAAAAATGTCACTTCTTATTCTATAGTATTTTTCGATTACAGTTGTTATGGAATCAGAAACATTTCAAAATGTACCTTCTAATAGTTCAATTCAAAAAACTTTGTAGTACAGATATAAATACTACGCCAATATGAAACATGTTTCTTAGCATTTGTATCTGAAATTTCAAAGTTGAGAGTGGCCCCATTTGTACGATACCCTGAATATAATTTTTATTCGTATATTTGGATAGTCTGCAAAAAGTTGCTATGGCAAAGTAATAATAATAATAATAATAATGTTTGTTCATAAATTTTCAACTGTATGACAGTGTTTTTTTTTTAATGAATAAACAGGGTAATCACTGAAGCTGTATTGAGTACAGCTTGTGCGTGATAGAGTGTAGAATGTTATTCATATACATGAAAGTTGTCTCTGTTGAGTGAAAAGATAACATGAAAAGTAAACAGTTGCTCTGGTTAATTCATATTTGAGTTCTCTGAATGTTAGTAAAAGCAAACTATATAATACATATGAATCAATTCTTACAAGTAGACTAGAAGTTTAAATAATGTAAATAAGTAATAATATAAAATGGGACATCAAAATATTGATAAAAACATTAATATAAAAATGAAAAAATGTAAAAAAAAACAGATATAAATATGATTATAAAAATTTGACGAATATACAATATTAAAATAAAACATTAAAAGTTGAAGTTAAAGGAAAATGAAAAGTTTTGGTAAAGTATAGAAATACGAGTAACACACCTAAGCAAACATTTTGATTTAAAATATCACAGAAATAATCACTAATCTTATAATAAAGTTCAGAAAACAGTTGAGCTTATTCACCATTTGAGAGTGACCCCGTCTTATTTGTTATTAACTATATCGTGTATTATAAATCTTTCCGTATCTCGTAACCATAATTTTATTTGTGTTTAGAATGGGTAGAATTTATCTATCGATTTCAAGTGATCTGGTAGGATGTTGTATAACTTGAGTGCCAGAAATTTAATACTATGTTGCCTTAGGCTTTTTTCACATTTTGGAACAAAAAGTTTCTTTTCCCTGCTCCGTGTATTATGACCCATGTTCAATGGAATCAATTTTAATTTTTTTTTTGGTAAACGTAAAGTATAATTTTGAGACGGAAGAGTTGCCTTGGGTCAAAAAGTTGACTCTCTTTATACAGTGCGTCACTTGAGTAGGTTCTATTTTTATTATATACCGGGTGGCTACGGAAGTATTGCCTACGGAATATCTCAGTTATTGTATGAAGTAGGTTTGTGAAATTTGGAGCGTCGATATAATGACATAAGAGCTAGAATTTGAGCATATTGACATGTCGAAGTTAACTTCCGGTCTGACCGGAAGTAACATCAACTTTCTTATTTTAAATGGAAACCCTATTTTTTTATCTTTTCGCTTTATTCAGCATTCAATTCCCTTTCTGATGACATATCACAAGTTGGTATCTAACCAGAAACTAGATCAAAAAAAAATTATTATTGAAATTCACCGAGTAGGCCGTGGAAGCAAAATGAAAGCCAAAAATTGAAAAGTTGGCTATGGAAACCATACGTCACTTGATAACAGTTGCTACTACTGTGATATTTTATTTTCATTCGTCGGCGTTATAAAAAGCCACCAAAAGAAATATTGGAAAAATTGGGAAAAAAACAATACTCTGTAGGTCCATAACTTAAATAGGAACATACAACTTTTTCTTGCCTGTACTATTCAGCATAACCATTCCTTTCTAATGATATAATAGAAAGTAATTTTTTGAAATGAAATACCAAAAAATCCAATTATTATTATTCAAATAACAAAAAAACAGATTTATCGAAAAAAAAAAAATCAAATTGATAGGATTAAAGATAAAATAAATTCAAAACAAATGTTCGAAATGCATTCCCTCAGCGTCAATACATTTATTGACTCTGGTGATATTTTCATGTAAAACGTTTCTCAACATTTGGGGCGTGATATCTTGGAAAGCTCTACGAATTTTTACTTCTAGCTCATCTCGTAGAGCTTTCCAAGATATCACGCCCGAATCAGAAATCACAATTTAGATAATCTCAAATCAAATTACTGCAAATGGCGATTATTTTTGTTGACGATGAGACATTTTTTATAGAATATTGTTATGCCGACAGCGCCATACAAGGATATGATTTCGCTCCAAAAATTATTTTCTGTTTGTTGAATGATTTATGGCGTGCATCATATTCCTCGAGCCACTTTGACTCAATGAAAGATCCATAGAATTCAATAGGATCTGAGTCTATTCGTGGAAGGAAACTGCACTTAAAATTATAATTTAAAGCAAGCTTGGAATGAATTTCGTGAATTTTTCTGCAGAATAGATAGACTAGATGACTCTATTATCCTGGTGGAGTTAGAAAAATGTTTTTTAAATATGAATATTATTTGATCAAGTGGTTGCAAATGAGCCAACTATCGTCCAGAGCAATATTTCAATTCATTAGAGGAAATATTTGAAAAACATTTTCCCACTACTCATACCAAGCAAACATTATTATTTTAGAGGCTCATGAATTTTATTTTGTCATCCACTGTTGTTGTTTTCACAATCAGGATCCGAGTTACCACTAACCATTTCCATTAGAATGTTGTAGAGGTTACGGTCTAATGTTAGCGTATTATCCATAACTCATTAGCCGTATGTATTCAACTATTCTTTTGCAATAAAAAAACGTCCGATGAACTCACTTATAATTCACCACCACACTTTGATATCCAATATCGAACAGAAACTCACCCTTTGGCTAGCAAGTATCACTTCCAAACATAAGTTGCTGATAAGGATCACAGCACAAGACACAAGAACGAGTTTATCCATGGTTCTATTCTGCATGCCCTGAAGGACTTTACAGGATTTTATACAATCCTTCGATGCGTCAAAATCCCCGGGGGGGCTATACGACAACAACCCCCGTCGATTTGTGAATCCTGAATGTTAATCTATCACGTTTTAATCAAGTTATCCTTGTCTCAGTAGTTTCTTGTCATGAATTAATTATCTGTTACACGACGAAAGAAATAGGCTAAACCTAGAATGAGAGAGATAAAGATAGTACAAAAGAAGTAGGATGGTAAACACGTAGTATGCTCGTCTACGGATACGCTTAAAATAACATATTTTTTTCTTAGAAAATTTCACACCTACATTTTTCAACCACTAAATGGTGTACTTTTTCTAGGGTCACCAGGTATTTCGATAATTTTTCGTTCAGATTAACCCTGCAGCGAAACATATTGTACATTTTATGAGATAATCGTAAGATTAATTAAAATTGAAGTTATGGTTCATGCTGCATTTGTTGCCTAGCAATACTTCCATTATGAACCATTATGGACCGTGTTGGCGCGTGGATGAAGCGTCCGCTTCTCAACCTAAACATGGGTAGGGGCGTGAGTTCAAATCCTAGCGCGGTCACCGGTCCCGTGCACGTCATCACATGTTTGTTAAAATGTGAGGGCTATGTCTTTCATTGCTCGCACAAGTCTCTCGAAGACTTCTGACGATTGCTCGTAAGGGTGCAGTTAATTCTCGGAAATAACAAAAAAAATCATCGTCATGGTGGCAGGAAATCCATGGTAGTCCCTGAGATATATATACTACTGAATCGAGATAAAATAGACCTGACCAAACTATTGAAATTGCAAAAATATTGTTACAATTTGCTAAATAATCACTTTTCTGCCGTCGGCCGATTCCCAAGCTCTCTTCAATAGATCTCACTTGGTTGATCCCTTTGCGACGTACAATTCGCTCACAAGTATCCGAATCAGGTTTTCTGGACAAGGCATCTGCGTTGTTGGGCAATTCAGTTGTTCTTAGCCCCTTAACTGGGATAGCCTTGGGGGCTTTATCATTGCTAGCCGGCATGCGCCTCGTTATCGATTCGGTTGTTTGTAGCCTCTTGACAGGGATGATCCTGGGGTCTCCATCTTTGCTAGCCGGCATGCGCCCCGAAATGTTGGCTGATTAAAATTTTTCCTGCCGCCAATTTGAGGACTCGCTGGAAGACCTTGTCCACACAGGTGATAGCGAACGTGGTGGGATTCTTACCCTGCAGTCTCTAATAAAATGTCCCAATTTTCCACATCGATAGCAAGCCCTGTTCTTCTGAGTGCTCATTCCGCTTTTCAAAGATTTAATCGCATCCAGAACCTTCTCGAATAAACTAGTAACTGCGCCTGAATGTTGTTCAGGTTCTTCTATTGCTACTGCTCGTACTTTCGGCCTCGAAGTGTTGAAGGCCGCCTACACTTAGAGAACGTACCAAGCCATCGCTACTCCTCTTGAAATGTGTTAGTCGCAGAGTTCTTTGGATTTCGGTGTCTCTCAGTCCATCTATAAATAGCTGCACCGCTAACTGTTCCTAGAAATCTCCCTGTGCTTCTGGGTAAGCCAGCTGAATTAGACGTCTCACATCCGATTCAAATTCCTGCAGACTCTCATCTGATTTCTGAGTGCGCGTTTTCGTCGATGATACATGAACCAAGAGGACTGTCCATCAAAAGTCGGTGGTTTTCCGGCAATTCTTGATGTGGCAACCCTGTCTCGACGATCTTGGTTCTTGAGGAGAGCTATCTGATTTTCGAGTCCTTTCACCTCCTCTCGCACTGTATCCACTTTCCTATTAAGCTTATTGTCGATTTTCTTGACGTCTTCCTCTATTTTTCCTTCCAGTTCCTCCATTTGTACTTTGGTTTTCTGTACAATATGTTGGAAGAACTTATCTTGATATTATAGAACTCTCTGAAGATCTGTCTTTCTTTGTTTTTCTATTCGTTCTAGTTCATTCTTTTGTTGTTCGAGAATTTTCTGGAGTGTTTCTTCTTGTTCTTGTTTTTCATCTTCCCGCTCTTTTCTATGTTCTTCGAGAATTTTCTGGAGTGCCTCTTCTCGTTCTTTGCAGCATTTGCAAATATCGAAGACCTCAACAACAGAATATGCCATGACGTCAGACGTTGAGCTGTGTTAGTGTCCGAAGAGAATAAACACTCAGGTTGTTATAAAAGGTAATAGTTTTGTTTTGAAAACAATTGAGGACGTCACTTCGAACATCTGATGGACTAATAACTATATTTGATTTTTTTTAACAATTTGTATTTTCTTGTTGGTGTTCCATTTCTGTGGAATATAAATGAACAACGTTATTTCATGGCGGTACATTTTCATAACATCCATGTACAGTAAATGATTGTTAACTATAAATAAAAAATATTCGGTTAAATTTCAGAATAATTAATTTTTCTCGACGTAATAATTATGAAGCAAATGTATGATGTTTTATGTGGTTGAACTCGGAAAGACCACCTCTGTCATAATTTGAAATGAAAAATATAACAATTAATTTGAAAATAATAGTTGACATGTGAGTCTTTGACAGGTGACAAGATGTGCCTAATTGGAATCAGCCATTCAATTGCATTTAATAAACCATTTGAAAACTGAATGAGGTCTGTTATGATTTTTTGTTCAAGAAAGTTAGAGTGCCGCGGACACCTGGCTGAATCACCTGGTATATATACTACACTTCAAGTAGAGGCTAGGCTTCATTAATAGAAAATGGTAGATCTTTATTCATACTACGTGGAGCATTTTCTTATGGAATCACCAGTAAAAGCATTTGCTACCTTTATTAATACCAAGATTCATTGCCTCCAGGGAAGTTTTCCCAAATGTTTGAAATACTCTAAAATGCATACTACTGTCCTCCTTCGTTTCCTCTTTCTTTCCATCTTCGAATCTCATGTTTTTCAATATTACATAAGAATTAGGTTTTCGTGTGAACCTGAAGATGCAAAAAAAACATATGAGCGCACTAATGCACTCTAAATAACATTAAGTGAATTGATTTTTTGTTCAGTGTTCGTGGTCATTTCATTACTTTTAGAGAATATAACCATGCGGTGGTCCATAAGGAAGTGATTCTGAACTATATTGTGATTGAATGAGTCCGATAACGAATTCGTCGATACTGACAGCCTTTATTTGAATTCGGCAATTCAAAGCTCAAAGAATCGTCTAAAAAACACTATTTATAACGCTACTCATGTTATTTTTGAATTTTATCTTCAGGCTAAGTAGTTTACAAGTGTTTCAATAAATACCTAAACACTCAGAGTTATCTAAATTGGAGGAAAATTGTTTTCAATGAACTCATTGGGAATCTGGTTCGAAACGGAACTCTTATATGTATAGTATCGTGATTCAGATTAACACGAAATTGTCTTAAATTAACCTTGTTCAATGTTTTAATCGAATTGCTATATTTATTTATAGGTAATATAATATAGAATGCTATTTCATTAAGATGAAATACTTAAAACGAACGTGATTTCTATTCTACCCTAATCAACTAATTGATTACATTTCATTGATTTTATAAAACATCCTTCGGATGTTTCTTTAGCAGACATGTTATCAAGCACGTATTTTAACTTACAGTTTCTGTTGGCTAGTGAAGCTATTTGTTTTGTCAGGCTCAAGACTTCCCGAACTTGAATCTGTTAGAATCCATTCTTTTTTGTAATGCCAATGCTTTTTCGATATGTAGGTCTTTCCTACCAACTGTAAAACTTCAATGAAGATGAATGTCAGGGGTTATCTCATTATTCTACTTAATTTTGAACAAAAAATAATAGTTGCACGTAATCAGCACGTAGAACGGGATATATAGATTCAGAGTATTCACAAAACACAGCCTTTTGCAACAAAAATTGAGGAATCATTTCGAATAATAATAATACTCCCTTATAAACACTCATAGAGTATACCCAAAGGCAAAGCTTTTGCTAGTAGAGGACGGCTATTATTATTATTTGCCGTGTCCTGGTGCTTCAGATTTAGCATCTTGATCAAGGGTCGCTTTGTCGTTTTTTCTTTGCGTAGTCCGTTTATTCTAATTTTATTTTGTATTTTTTTTGGGATGGCGTTTGTTGAAAACGGTTGCAGTTGTCCTGAAACAATTAAGTATCCTGTTTTACATACAGATAAATCATTTCAATTATTTCATCCACAGAATAAACCGTTGTCTCAAACCAAAACACCTCCAAAAAAGTAAGTAATGCAATTTGCGGTAGGTGCCTATTGACAGAAACTGAATGTTCCAAAATTTTTATTTTTATTTTTTTTAAATCGCCAGGTCCCTCAGATGTATCTCGGCAAGCTGATTTCGAATTATGACAAGAAAATTAGCGAGAAATTACCTCTCTCAACTCCAGATGAACTTTCCAGCAATCCTGAGAACGCCAATCGATTCAAAACGATGAAATTAGTATACTATGTAAATTTCAAGTCGATCAGCTAAAAGAATTACTCGAAAAAAGTTCCTAGGGGTAGACCCCTATAAATCAGGAAAAATATAAGAATCATCAGATTCAATTGAAATTCGCATTATATACACATTTTATGCTGGTTCCAAAAACATGTGATCTGTAAGTGCTCAGATGCAAGGTTTAGCATCAAAAAGGAACATAACGTCAAAAAATCGCTCGCAAAATCTAATATTTAAAAGTTTTATATTTGCGTTTTCAAAAAATCGCAAACGCCCTTTAAATAGTTCTCGACGTGCTGATCTAGACTCATACCACAAAAATAAATTTCGATGACAAATTACCAAAATTTCGGAAGATTTTTAGTCGAAAAAATGCATCTTCAGAATAAACATTTTCTAAATGAAATAGTGATTCAATTCAAAACTACGAGCTGATTTGGCATTTTAAAGAGATTTGCAGACTGTTAAAGTCAAGTAATGCAATATTCGATACCTACGTGATGAAAGAACGAAATAAAAAAAAAAATATTTTTCGGTCAAGAAAAAATGGCCCTGCCCCTCAGATGTATCTCGGCGAGTTTAATCCGAATTATGAAAAGAAAATTGGCGGAAAATACACCTCTCAACTCCAGATAAACTTTTCAACTCGCGAACGGTTGAAGATAGATCAATTCTGCAAACGCCAATCGATTCGGAATGATGAAATTAGTAGAATCCTTGAATTTACCGTCGATCAGCGGAAAAAAAATTACTCGAAAAAAGTTCCAAGAGGTAGACCCCTAAAAATCATACAGAATACAAAATTGTTCAAAAAAAAAATTTTTCAAAATTGTTTTTTCCGTTAACCAGCTGTCACCCCCCTACGAACGACAGCCCTCAGAAGTCTAAACTTGTGCGAGCTAAGGATTAACGAGGTCTTACCTTTTAACGTGCGATTCCTAGCATCAGATTCACTTGAAATTCGTACGATATACGCAAAATTTCATGCTGATTCCGAAAATGTATGGTTTGTGTATGCTCCTCAGATACAAGGTTAAGTATAAAAAAGGAATAAAATTTCAAAAATATCCCTCGCGTGATCCAATTTTCGAAAGTTTTTATTTTTCATTTTTCGAAAAATCGCAAACGATCTATAAATATTTCTTGACGAGCTGATCCCGAATCGCAGGTACCATAAAAATAAATTTCGATGACGAATTGACAAAATATTGGAAGATACATATTTGATACATCTTTATATTTCGAAGATATTCCTACTAGCAATTTTTTAATTTGACACTCTGTATATGGAGTATATGGACTGCTACTTTTACAGATTTGAATTTCCACTTTCACCAGTAACTTGAGAGTTGTAAATTGGCAGCATGACTTGTTAGTTTATATATAGGTAATTTGATTTATTTTTAAATAAACAATATTCAATCTTCATTCACATAAACATCTCAATAACGTTTCATTTCCAAATCATTCTGTATATTGAAACCTAAGAAAACATGCTGTAGAGCTAAAAGACTCCGATATAAGCTTTTGAAACAAGATAAGAAAAAATAACTGATGTATGTTTATTAGAGTAGCATTTATCTAGCCTTCTCAAGTGGCGGTTTAGTGATGTGGGAACTCTCAAGACATGTGTATGGATGGCGCCAGCAAGGGTCTGACCATGGGTACTACGGAAAATTTATTACATAAAATTATGTCCACTGCACCGAATTGTCTACAACTTGTCAATTGTGCAACAGAGGATTTATTTCAGTGTGATCCTTTCACATGTTGGAACAATATATTCGTGAACCATAACAAAAATGACTCCTCATAAATTAAAAAAGACACTCGATTGTTTTGTCTTAGACGCCTATACCCCATGTATCGAAAATGCATTGATAAACTTTCACTACTCTGCCATACGTTTGTATGGAATTGAGATGGAGTTTATGGTGACCGAAGGTAGATAATAATAAGATATTCATTTGTTCGCGCGTGGAAATATAATTTCTTATTTTTACCCAAAGGTTCACATAACATAAAAAAATCAGTATGTTCATGGGACATCAAGCATCAGGACAATGAAGGGTAGACAGGAAAATGAGAAAAGAATCAATATAATGCGAGCCGTTTGATTCCTCTGGTGAATGGGTTCTATAGGTTTATTATTCGTTCGTGGAACTATCAGAATTAAAAATACTTCGTTGTTTGTTTTTTGTCTGCAATAAGCATATATAACCTCGATTATTCATAAGGATGTCCTGAGTTAAAATTAAAAAAATTCTAAATTTCTGAGAAGGACTGAACTGTACTTTTGATTGAAAATATATGCTCAGACAAGGACGAGTTGATTCAGAATCATACCACTTAAATGAATTTTGATGACCAATTGACAAAATTTCAGAAGATTTTCAGTCGAAAAAATTCACTTGTCCACAAAATCACCATGTTCTAAGTGAAATAGCGATCGTATTAATTTTTAAAAGATAGGAAATTCGAAATTGAAGGAAACTGAATTTTCGAATATTTATCTCGAATATTTATCGACGACCTGATCCCGAATCATACCACTTAAATAAATTTCGATGACTAATTGACAAAATTCCAGAAGATTTTTGTCGAAAAAATACAATTATCCATAAAATCAACATTTTCTTAATAAAATGCCGTTCTTTTTCAGACATTTCCATTTTTTGAAGATTGAAGTCAAGTAATGCATCAGTAATCGATATTGAAAAAAACTGAATTTTTGAAAATTTTTATTTTTCATTTTTCCAAAAATCCTATGTCCCTCAGATGTATTCTGACGAACTGATTCCAAATTATGAAAAGAAAATTGGCGAGAAATCATCAAGTCCAGATGTACTTTGCAACTCGCGAACAGTTAAAAATAGATCAATTCTGCGAACGCCAATCTGATAAGAATGATCAAATTAGTATACTCTATGAATTTCAAGTCGATGGGCGGAAAAAATTCCTCTTAAAAGGTTCATGAAAATCGTGAAAAATTAAAAAAATCATCAGATTCAATTGAAATTAGCACTATATACACAATATTTCATGCTGGTTCCAAAAACTTCTAATTTGTTAATGCCCAGACACATGGTTGAGCATACAGAAGGAATGAAACGTCAAAAAAGCCCTCGCGGAGTCAAATTTTCGAAAGTTTTTATTTTCCGTTTTTCAAAAACTTGCAAACGTTCTTTTAATATTTCTCGATGAGCTGATCCCGAATCATACCACAAAAATATATTTCGATGATTAATTGACAAAATTTCAGAATATCTTTTTTTGTCGTAAAAGGCATCTATCCACAAAATCAACATTTTCAAAGTGAAATGGTGTTCTAATTCAGAAACATGAGCTCACTGCGCATTTTTAGAAGATTCATGGACGATTAAAGTCAAGTCACGCAATATACGATATTGAAAGAAACTAAATTCTCGAAAAATTTCATTTTTAATTTTCCAAAAAGTGGCCTCGTTCCCTCAAATGTATCTTTTCATAATTTCGCGTTATCGTATAGTCCTTAAAAATTGGCCATGGCAGAGTGCTATTTGTTTTACATTTCTTTTGAAAATAAAGCTGTTCATTCTTATCTTGGACACACTGTATACGATGCTGTGATTCCACTTGTGACGAGTGGTGTGGTTCTGTAACCATTCCAGTGCAACTTATTAGGTAACTCCACTGTTTTGTTTTAAATTGTTATTGTTATTTTCGTCAACCAGCTGCACACCCTGAAGAGTACAGCCCTCAAAAGTCTTCGAAAGACTCGTCCGAGCTAGGAAAGACGCAGCCCTTACCTTTTAACGGGTGATGCCATGCACGAGACCGATGACCATGCTGGGAATCGAACCCATGACCCTTAGGTTGAGAGACAAGCGCTCTACCATCATGACCATCACGGCACGGTTGTTTGTAACTCTAGCAGTATATGGTCGTATACGACTTGTAGTCTAGTCAACAAGTGTCATTTAGACCAACTTTTTTCAGCAGTCTCCGAAAATTATGATTGAGGTGTCATTCGATTCGGAATGACATCCAGATGATTTTTGAAAAAAATGAAGTTCCGCATGAAAAAATTGTAAAAGTTATTAACAATTAACTAAAAAAAAAAGATGGCTTTAGTATTTTGTAAATATCTCAAAAACTAATTAAAATTTTTTAAATCTATAAAAAGATTCAAAAAGAGGAGGAAATTTCCTAAAAAAAGCTCAATTCCCGGAATTGTAGCATCAATATTTATAATTTTCCCAGAGGGATGAAAATACGGCCGAAAACGGGTACTCTGGCTCGGGCAAGCCACACCCACTTTGGACACTTTAACAATAAAAATTATTTTAAAATACTAAATATGAAAATAAAAAATTGGAAAAATTCAGGCACTAACTGAATAGATTAATGAACAATAATCCGCTTGAAAAAAATTTTTATCACAATTTTTCAATTAGTTAATCAATAGTTAATTAATAATTTTTTTCTGCTTGAACATGAACATTGCAAGTGTGATAATTGTTAAACTATAAATTTAAGATTTTTTTCCTCTTTTGGAGCAATTCTTGAAAGGCTTCAGAATAGAACCCCGTTGGAAAAATTAAAAAGTTTTTATTTTTCAGTTTTTTATTAACAATTTTCGTTGTTGCAAAATTAAATACTTAAATTAATCATTGAAAAAAAATTTTTTTTTTAAATATTATCAATAATCCGTTTTTATGTTATCAGGAACTACATAGAAATAATTTTTTTAAATTTTTATCTGCTCCAAATTCTCCAAATTCTTCACAGCATATGAAACATATCCACTCTAGATAATTGTCACATATGAGGAGAAAATAAAATATGTTATAGACGAAAACAAAAAAATGGCGATGGCGAAGCAGCTAATGCTTTATCTGAGACCAGTATTCCCTCAACATGAGTGATGCTCTTTTTACTGTTTGCATACCCAGCACTTTTTGAAGAATGAAATCAAGTATGAATTGTCTAATCAGTCGTTATAACTGATAAATTCTCTTGAAAAAACAAATTGACAATGGAGACATTACTTCTTACCATAGCGAAAGTAATAAAATATTCGAATTCAATAAGTTGGTTCCATTATATGGTAACGCAGAGCTTCGATATTTATCATGAGCACTTGCTTCACAAATTTGAAATATATTATAGTTTAAAAAATTATTTCCGCCTTTGCAGTGATTGAGATGATGAGTGCTTTATTTGAAAATCGTTGAATTTTTGTTCAAATTTCAGCAATTCAGGAGCAACTATACCAGTGACCATTTATCCATTTCGATGCTTCATTGATACTGTTCCGAAAACCAAGATGAAAAGTGCTTTTCAATATCTTGGTATTCTGTTTTATGACAAGAGCTATATGATTTCCCATCAACTGCAACAGTTTCTATTCCATACTCTGTCGATTATAACTTTAGCAGGATCAATCGTTTTATGGTTAGCAGTTTCATTGAGACAGAACCATCGAGATCAGCCTTCTCACCTCTTTGTCGTCATTGAAGATTTCTCGAACAAGTCTTTTGCAGGGCTGATTCTTTCAATGAACGGCAAAGCTTTGGAAATTGTTGTCTTGGATGTGATCTCATAAGCATATTCAGAAATTCCATAAAACCACTAATTCCTACCATCCTTTCCTCAGTCTATCTTTTCGTAACAACCAACGCAATGGTTCAAATAAACGCATTATACCGCCACAGCCATCATGGATACATTTTCCTTTTTTGACCTAGCAGTAAATTTAAAACTCATTCTTCAATGTGGATAATGAAATAGATTGTCAATAAAATAAATAGATAGTAAATGAGAAAATGAGTATTAATTTTTTCTGTATAGTATTTTTAAAACAAAGAGAAGTGGGAATTTCAAATTTAATACGATTAAAGAGAGGGAATAGGTAGGTAACTAGAATGTAATTCATTGTTTAATTTAAGAAAGTTCAGTTTTTGATTATTGAAAAGTGTACCCACATACTTCTCAGGTATTACAGGACTCTTTCATATCTGCTTCAATCGATGTTGAACGATATAAAGATGGTGTTGAACGCCAATAATTTCGCAAGGTTGCATCCCTGAAATGAATAAAATATCAGTGGAATGCACATTTTAAGAAGATTTCAGGAATGTATAGGGTGTTTGAAACAAATACAATTTTCTACACTGTGCTCGTGGAACATTCTATACAATTTATTTTTGTATGAGACCATCACGAGGGGACCTCTATCCGAACACAAAAAAATCATCAAATTTGTTGCACCTGAAGAAAAGTAAATATGCTCCTTAGTTTTCTCGAGAGATGATGTCTTAGCCATCATTGTTTTGTAAACATAACTCATTACTGTCATAATTCATTCAGTTATGCCAAATAGCTTGAATGTACACAAATATCAAAACGATTATTACGTTACATGCAGCTATCAATGGAATAGTTTGTCAAGACAATCTATACGACCCCTCGCCTTGTCGTGGTGATCGTCTTTTTGATTCACGGCCTATTGTAAACATCCGCATATATACTTACGTACCTGGCACGTTTTAATGACTTCCATCTGTTTATAACACTAGATTCACTGAATATTGGGAAAGCTTACAATTTCTTCTTCAGATAAGATTGCACGAGCAACCCTGGTAGTTCTATGCGTTTTTCCACGCTTTCTCCTGTCTAATATTTTTCTGACACTGAATTCAGCTACCTGTCTCCGGTTGCCATTGTTCAGATAGGCAGTAAGACTATCGCATCGCATGACAAGATTGAAGAATTGCAATTACCATCAGACCTCACTTGTGCGAAAATCTAACATTTAAAATGATGTCAATTTGAGTGAAATCAAATCAAAATATGAAGAATGTTTTTCTTATTGACAAAGCGCTAAAGGTGGTCAGTACTACTGGCCAGTGAGTTTACTTGGTATATTATAAAAACTCTTCGAAATAAATTAAGATTAGTAAACAATAATAATAACAATGAAACGAACAAAGTTCAAAAAGTGTGTTCGGAGAGGATCAACGAAATCAAAAGAACTAATTCCGATCACGGCCGAAAATACCCTTCTCTCCACACATTTCCAAAGAGCGGAAAAATGAGGCAAATATCTGACAGAAAACAACTACTACCACCTACTGACATTGAATTACATCTGCCATCCGTTTGTGCAATGGCCCTCAAGGAGGACACTATTCGCAAGTGCTGATTGTAATAAAGCTATTGAATATCATCCTCCATTTTGTTGGAAATGACCACCTGCATACATGCATGTTTCGAGGTTATTTCCTCTCATCAGTGTAAGGATAGGTCGGAAGACAATAGAGGATTCCTCGGTATCACATACTCCAGGAAGGATTAATGCAAAAATAAATCGAGTTCGAAAAGTGTGTTTGAAGTGTGTTCCGAACACACTTTTCCAGCTTTATTGCTACATGGTCTTGAAATAATAGAGCCCTTCCTGAAAAGGCTATTCAAGGCCAGCGTTATCTTCGGCTATACTTATACCGCAGATCTGGAGAGAGGCAGTAGTGGCGTTCATACCATAAACTGGAAGACGCCCAGTGGACTAACCAAAGCCTTAACACTTCATCAGTCTCAACTCCTTTCTCCTTAAAGCAATGAAGAAAATAATAGACTTTTACATCAGAAGCGAACTCCTCCAGTTAAGACCGCTCCACAAGAAACAGTTTGCTTACCAAGCAGATAAATCCACGATTAATGCTCTACAATGCCTGATTGAAGCATTGAAAAGACATATGTGGCAAAAAAATGGATCTTTGTGCTTTCATCGACATAGAGTGTGCATTTGAAAACACCTCACATGCCTCCATAACCAGATCACTAGAAGAAAGGAATATCAATGCCTCATGCTATAGAGATTTTTGCCCAGGAATACCTTGAAAGGGGCAGCCGAAGGGCAGAAATCTATTTACTATCAGATAGCCAAGCAGCACTAAAAGCTCTGAAGTCAAATACTTGTGAGTATAAGCTGAAGAACTGTAAACAAACCGTGAGACAACTGACAGCAAACAATCAGGCAACCCTGTTGTGGGTGCCAGTTCACAGGTGCATCAAAGGCAATGAGAAAGCAGACTGCTTTGCCACAAAAGGGGAAACACACCACTTCCCGCCTCAAAACCCTTCTATGGACTCTCCAAAGCCCACTTTAAAGAAGAGTTTCGACGCTGGGAATTCGATTAATTGAAATCTTACTGGAATAAAGTGCCAGGACAAAAACAAGCGATAAGGTTAGTGAGCCTATCGCCAAGGAAAGTTAAACAGCTTCTCGAGTTGGACAAAAAAGACTTGGTAACGGAGTACTCACTGGGCACTGTAAGTCAGAGAGTGATAGTTGCCACTATATACTTCGAGAACTTCGCGGAAACATCTGCTTTACAAATGCCCAGTGCTCCTCTGCAAGAGGCTGAAATTCCTGGAAGGGGCATTCGTAACGCCCATCGACATTAGGAACTTAGCTCCCAGGAAACTCATAAACTTTGCACAAAGTCTCAGAATCCCGAATCTTGAATGGATAAATGGTCACGCACAAAAGATCTTGCAGGTTGAGGTGCTTGTGAGACTGCACAGCCTGCACGACCCCCTACAATATACAACCTACAACAGAGGAACTGTACCTGGAACTGCATGAAGACACAATTGAACCCGTGTTAACGGACAGTATTGAAAATTACCAAAATTATCTCCGCACTATTTTCTGCCTGTTCAGCAACACTTCCCTGGTCTCTGTATTGGTAGGCGAGGTTCTGTCAAATAGCCCCCACGATCACCAGACCTGTCTTCCCTAGATGTCTTTCTGTGTTGACATTTAAAGAGGAAAATGTATGCAACTCCACCTGCTTCAATCGAAGATTTACGACAACGGATCACAAATGAATGTCGCCTTATCACTCCAGGAATGCTCCAGAACGAGAACGTTTTCAGCAAACTATTTATCATTGCAAACTGTTTCCATAATGAAATGACAAGCTAGTTATTTTGTGTTTTCAAAAAGTGGCTTGCAGAAATCTTGGGCTTCAGCTAGGCAGACATAGGTATCTAAGAGGCATTTTTTGAAGGGAAATAAGGAATGTTTAATAAGTATACACTTCTTGCTGAGAGAAGATCAAAATTGTTCGAAATAGCTTTTTGGAAATAATAGCTGGATGCTAGTATTCTGCATAATTTGTTGATATATGATTCTCAAATTAAAGTTTGTTATCGAAACAGGCCTAAAAATGTATTCTCTTAATTGTTTTGAAAGGATTTTATCATCAAGAGGAGTTAAAATGTTTGTTTTTGCAACATTGAAATATAGGTTTGCTTTGCACCACTTCTTTGACTTCTATCAATTTTTTTATTTATTACGTTGTAACGAAAGGGCCTTAATCGTGTCAAAATATAGATGTGTCATCTACGAAGATTATGAATTTTCCTTGATTGGGCATATTATAATCATTTACATACAATGACAAAATAGTGGACCGAGGTCAGACCCCTGCGGCACACCAGATGTTATTTCCATTCTGATAGAAGTTGTGCCAACTGAAATAACCATTTGCCTTGATAAAATGTTCCCCTAAACCCGTAAATTTCGAGCTATTGCAGCAATATATTGCGATTACAACAGTCAAAAACCATTATGTCGCAAAACACAGCCGCTGCAACCTCTACATTATTCAGTTGTAGAAAAAGTTTTTCATGAAAGAAGAACATTGCATCGTTTGTACTCCTTGATGCTCTGAAGCCAAACTTTTTGGAATGCAGAATTTAATTTATTTCAATAGTCAGTCATAACAATATAAGTCTGAAATTTTCTGTTTTATTATCAGGATCACCCCACCCCCCATTGAATGGAAAATATCTGTTCATTACTGCTGAATTTAAACCACTCAGGTAATTTTAAATGAATTTTTAACGAAATATCATCCCATCCTGACAAGTTCTTATTTTTTAATCAGGATTTTTTTTCATCAAGTGGATTTCAGGAAATCTGTATTTTTATGGAATTTTTGGAGTGTTTTTTCTTTAAGTTTTTATTATTTTCAATATTACTGATAGTAGTGACTCAAATGTTCTTTGCCAAAATAGCCTTAAAGTGTCTAAGTAATCGTGGTTGTACATGTGCGAAATTTGGTTCTGAATGTTTCATTTCCTTTTAAATGACTTAAGCAGTTTCAAGTTTCTACATTATAGAGGATGAAGACGCCTGGTAGGGAAAATTTAGTTTTAAGTCGTATACAGTTACTCTGAAATACTGGGGGTGATTTGAAACTTCAGAATTGTCGAAAACATTGAACGCAAAAGTCCCTTTCACCAGTTACTTCACATGACAAGATCGGATTATTATTTCAAAATTGTATGTCCCATGAGTTTCGGACAGTACTCTTGCAAAAGTTTGCTGTTAATATATGGTTTGGTTAATTTTTGTTTGGGAGGGAGGAAGTTTCCCAAAAATGTTCGTCGATTTCGAAATCTATCGTTGATGCAGCACACAATTATTGCTATTTTTTGGGCATACTGCCTGATATAAAAAAAAACTAATGCATTCATATTTCAACATCACAAGCATATAGGTATACTTACTTATCGTTTTGTTAACTTTTTTATAGCAGGTACTGGATACTTAAAGAATATTCTTTTTATACCTAGTCATCCTGCATATGTTACATACAATCCTCGTGTATCGTGTAGCCCCAATATCGGCAATATTCGAATAGATTCTCAAACATTTGTACCATATGACAAAAAGTCATTGTTTAGGTGTCATCCAAGATATTAGTAGGTCCATCGCCAGCATCGCCCATAGAGTAACCAATGTGTGCAGACAGACGCCAGGAGCCACTCTGGCCACTTTTACGACACGAGGTACATGACATAAGTGACAGCATGACATACGTCAACTTTAGGGCGGGTCCTTTACCATGTAATTTATACCCTTAGGGGTCGATAAAAAATCACACATATTTGTCTGGAAGTAATTCAACACGAAAAAGATTTTTGGGTTCTAATAGCTCATTTGTTTTATGCGTCGCATCTTTCGTGTGCGTTTTGAAGTGATGGAACTAGTTGATTTTTTTCAAATGGTTATTAATTCTGATAATTATTTGATTTTATCAACTTCCAATTCAGGTGAAAATAAAAATGTAATATTTATTTCAAACTGAATGCTCAAACTCAATTATATTTAATTATCACTCCACTACTAGACAGTCTAGTCAACATTCAACAAGTACTTTTTGGGTCAAACTTTTTTCTCCACCTCCGAAAAATATGAAAGAGGTGTTATTCGATTCGGCATAGCGTAAAGATAATTTTTGAAAGAATTCAAAGCCGCTTGTAAAAATTGCGAAAGTTATTATCAATCAACTGATAAAAAATGTGATTTGGTTTTCTTGCAAATACTTATCTCGAAAAGTATTTGACATTTTTCAAATTTGAAAAAAGTTTCAAAAAGAGAAAAAAAAATACCAAAAAACATTGTTTTTTTTTATTTATCAAAGAGCAAGATAAATTATGATTTTAAAAAATGGTTCCCCAATAATAATTTTTTAAGCAATCAAAAAAGTTTTCAAGGGACGATTTCATTTTAAAAATTCAAGTTTTTTCGTCAAGTTCCTCACGTCTGTACACTTACGAGCAACCCTCAAACGTATTCGAGAGTTTTGTGCGAGTAAGGGAAGACGAGGACCTTACATTTTAACGTGCGATGCCAAGCTGAGTAGTAGTACTTAGTACTGTATCAAAAAAATAATGATAAACTTTATGAAACGTATTCATAATTTTCACAAATGAAGAGCCGCATGCAAGTGTCGCTTACATATTTGAAAAAAAACTTCGACAATACTTCAATTTAAACTGAATTCAGGAGAATTTTACCCGAATCCAGCAACCGAAAATGAGAAAAAGTAGGTGATTGTATTGGTTGAGTATTTGGTAATTTCATCAGCAT
Organism: Chrysolina americana; assembly: GCA_958502065.1. Classification (NCBI taxonomy): domain Eukaryota; kingdom Metazoa; phylum Arthropoda; class Insecta; order Coleoptera; family Chrysomelidae; genus Chrysolina; species Chrysolina americana. The sequence goes on from OY293420.1 coordinate 48,783,432, forward strand.
CAATTCAGAAGAGTTCGATAAAGCTCAAATTCCACCCCAACTTCATCACTGTGCCAGCCTAACGAAAAGGGAATGACCTAAGAATTGTTGAATTCTGTGAATTGATATTAGTGAATGTGAAATTAATACGGAGTATCTTTCTCTCCAAGCGTTTCCACCAAGTGGAAAAAATAAAGGCAAACATCTGTCAGAAAACAACTACTTCCCTGGCTAATACCACGGCGGACATTGAATTACATCTGACAGATATTTGTACAATGTTCTTCCAAGAAGACCCAATTGCAAGTTCTTGTCTTGTAATTGAACATGTTGATGTTAGTGAATATTCAAGAAACCCCAAACTTTTTATCACAATTTAGCAGGAAAGAAATGACAAATAGAAGAAACTTATATTTCTGGACCCAACAGAATAAATTCGGATCGGATCTAATGTTTTGGCCATGATTAAGAATAATCGAGTGGAATTTGAGATCAACTACGGTAATTTGAATGCTGACTAGCAGACAGACTGACAGGAACATTTATTTCCCAAGAAACTACGTCATACTGAAAGAATAGTTTCGGTTATAGAGCATGAGAGAGAAAAAGGTTCGATTTTGATTTATCGTTCGATAGTTTGCAAGAACATGATATGAAAACAATATTACGAATATTATTCTACATCTAGAGTATCAGTTTTTCACTTGACGGTAGAAATTATTGGAGTGTTATTGAATAATTTGTTGAGAGTACTTAGTACACTTTAGTTTACTGAAGTTATATTTTTGGAAGAGTTTGGTAATTTGTTAGGTATTTTTAGTATGACGATGGACGATGGTATCAAAAAACTACCTTCGTTCCTAGTGTTCTAACTGATGTGAATGTCAGAATATTGTCAATATTTAGTACTTACATGTTGATCAGTATGAATATTTTCAAGTTGAGAAAATGTTCTTTACAAGAGGACAAATAGCTATTTTCTGTAAAAATAAGTGTTGAGGTGCCGTCGACTAAATTTTCCCAAAATTAAATACCGTTGAGAGATTATATGCGCTGGAAACAATTGTATAATATAGTTTTTATTATGTTGAAATCCACTTCGTTGTTGATAATTTTTATTGCATACATGACATTAGATCCTCCAATTCAACTTCTCATCAAAAATGTATTCCAAGAATTTGGTTTCTGCAGTTGGTTTGAATACTCCATTTTTTGTAACAATTTGATTGTTCGTAAGGCTTATTTGTTGAACAAAAACAAATATAGGAATGCAATTTCTCGGGAGTTCTTCACCAGGGAGTGAATTTTGCTACGCTATGCGGAAGAGCTTATGGTCTCCTACAAGATAAGAATGAATCATATTTTTTTGCAAATAAGTGAAAAGCATTGGGATACCTATATTTAAGAAGCTTATCTAAGAAATTGTGCTAGCAAGAATATCAGGGTCTTTTAGCTTTTTTTACAGTGGATTCAGAACTATTCTCAACCCAGTAGTAGCTGACACCGGGGCTCAAACCAAGAAGTCGAATAAATAAAAAAGAGTATTTTAGAAAAGTGTGCAGCTTGAATTAATTCTATCATTCTTGTTTGCCTGTTGTCAATTTCGATCAAATCTTCATTGGATGAAATCGTAGGATGATTTGCCATCATATTGTTGCTGTTGGATTTTATAATAGAATCGATGAACATGATTTTATTCGATAATTTTTCTCCGCCTTCTCTGAAATCTACCGGCATCTGCATTTTCCATTTAAGTGTATAAAACCGGTAGAAGTAATAAATAAACCGTGTACACGTAGCAGTCTAAATATAAATCAAAAGAAAAATAATCTATTCCAAAAACATAGGGGAGATAATTTAATAATGATCCAAATAAACGGTGAATCGGAAGCTGCAAGATCAGGAATTTCCCCTTTTCCAGCACAAGTCACGGATCATATCTGGATAGAAACCAGAAGGCTCTAATCAACTTAAGTGAACTCTACATAGGTACCAATTATTCTGTTTAATTTACTGAGTGGTATATAAATAAATATAAACTTGGGAAAATTATCAACATCTTTGATACTTTGCAAATGTAATGTTCATTTTTCATTGCATTTACATAGTACCAATTCATGAAATCGGTCGATGAATCATTTTGAAGTTTGTTTGTCTACCGGGTCTACTAAAAATTCAAGAAAATTATCTGCATTAGATTTTTTTTCATCTTCTAGTTCACACAAAAATGATAATTAAGTATGTAATTTTCAAGAGAAATGAGGTATTATCTACTTTCGAATTATCAAATGATGTAAGCTTCGTAAAATACTTCCCTGGACACAAAGCGCTGTAATTTATTGAAATAATGATTCATAGGGAAGAAATGCTCGGCAAGTATCTAGACTGATGACGAATAAGTGGAAAGGCTGCTTAAACTTGATTGGCTTATACTGGTGACACGATTGTTGACATCCCAGAAAAGCATTGGCCATCAACATATCTGTGAAAGAAAATCAGATTGCCAACTTCTTTAGGATTCTTCAGAGAAATAAGCGAGTTTGTGAGCGGGGCAGCACTGACGAGACAAACTGCTCTTTTCGAAATGGATTTCCTGTACTATACGAATGTCGGCAAATCACCTATGCCCATCGCTTGGCACAGTTTTTCTACAAGAACGTACCTTGCAATACTTCCTGTAACAACCACTAAATGTTTATCGAAAACAGGTGACTATCTGCATACTTGTTTCACGATTCACCCGATCATCAGTGCAGACCCGATCACATGCAATTGATTTTCAATTGGTTTTGTCAACTGGCCCTACGATAATCCTATAGTATAGGAAAATGGGCGAAGGGTTAGATTATTCATAATCAATTTTCATTTTAGAAACTAATTGCCTTTCGTCAACTACACCCAGTTCCACCTGAAAAGTATTTCAATATTTTTCATGATAAAATAATAAGCATAAATTACAAGCTTCTGACGAGTAAATGTAGATCTCCAAACAGGTAATCAATTCCCCTATACCTATGGTTTGCCTCTCTTTTCAGTTAATATTTGGGTTAAGAGAAACATATACCCAAAATCCTGAAAACTGTTCCTTGAAACTACGAACACATTTCGAAAATAATTCAGAATAATAGAAAATATTCAATACCTGGCCATTTTCAAAGATCGAAATGACAATTTGCTACCAGCAACTAGTAAGTTCAGTTACACCCGAGAGAAAAATCCTGTTCAGAGAACATTTAAAGAACCAAAGAAGAGAAAACGGTTGTAAGTTTCGGAAAATGCCTTTTTATGCTAGTTCCATAAGAATATCCTAAAAGAGACAGATCACAACTTGCCCACGGTGGTCCAATGAGCAAACTTGTGGGAAACGAAATAATTTATAATTTGTTTTTACGAATCACCCAGGTTTTCGGAGAAAACCACTCAAAAGCAGAGCTTGTGCGAGCACGGGAGATCCGGAACCTACAGCTTATGAAAAAGTGTATTCCGAACCAATTTAGCTTAGAAGCAGGCGGTGGGGATCGAACCCGTGCCGCCTGGGTGGGAAGCAAACGCTCTAACACCATGACCACGTCGCCGGATGCTTGTTGAGAATAATTTATTTATAGCTCAAAAATCGGTAATAAGTTTCGACAACTCTGTTCCCCAACTTGAATAGAGTGCTTACTTCACTAGTTTCTGGAAACAGTAAGTATTCTATAGGACAGGTTGGATCTGTGCCTTGTGAATCTTTAAGTCGCGATGGGATATAAAGTAGCACTTATCACGAAACACTAGGCATACACTACCTCCAAATCTAATTGATAGTAATGTTTATAACCAGAATGAAATCTCTATCTTCATTTCATTTTGGCTATTGCTTCCTTTTAGGTGTATTCAGCCATTTCACTTCCTGGGGCTACAACTTCGTAAACATTCAGATCTCTCTCTTCGTTTTCTCTCATATATTTTTCACATGAAAAGGTATTGCCGATGGTATCACCGAACAATTAAATAGATAACTCCATTGATATGATGACTCCCGACAAAATGACACTCATTCTTGCGATATCGTAATTTATAAACAAAAAACACGCTAAGATTGCATCAATTGCTAACTCATTATACTATCTTTGGAGCAGCACTGTTGATTTGTACGAAACAGTGAATCGTACAAGAAACTTTAATTATATCTATCTTTAATTTGTGAAATTTTTTTGTTTTTTAAAATTTGTTTTTACGAATCACCCAGGTTTCCGGAAAAAACCCTCTGAAAAAAAACTTGTCCGAGCAAGGGAGATCCCGGACCTACAGCTTGAATAAAAGTGGATCTCCAACCACTTTAGCTCAGAGGTTGGCGGTGAGGATTGAACCCAAGCCGCCTGGGTGGGAAGCAAACTCCCTAACACCACGATCACTTCGCTTTTGGATATTTATTTTCCATATAATAGCCTTTCCATCACTTCTCCGTTCATTTCTGATGGAAAAAGCATTTTGAATAGTACCATCAGCCGATCAGATTTTGGAATACGTAGAATCCGTATCGCATTTCTGCATCCGTCTGGATCTATTGAATAACAATATTAATGGTATGAAAGACAGAGAGGAAATATTAAAATCCACAAAATAATCATGGTACCGTTCACCAGGAAAAGGAAGCTAGGACGTTCAGTACCTATTTCCACCAATGGTATGGCATTTCTTTCTGCAATTGAAGCGGAGTATGTTGGATTATCTGACCTAGATAAAAAACCGAACTGGAGCTGATATCTGAAAAGGACTCTCCGCAAGGCTGGCCCACTATCGTTAGGGACATGTCGCAGAATATGTGACAGAAAATGAAACATGTCACCAAAACGAGTATATTGGCAGTACGTGACTGTCATACGACCAACGATCACATATGGATCTGAAATTTAGTAGGGCAAAAGCCAAGAAAAAATGGCCCAGGCATGTCTGGGGCAGTTCGCTCCACTCCAACGGCAGCAATAGAAGCCCTTCTAGGATTATTTTCCCTTAACATAATTCTGGAGAGAGAGAGGCAAGAGTGGCAATATATTGACTCTATCAAGTGGCCATTAGCATGCCACAGGCATTTGTCATAAAGAGCACCAGCATGTTGAAGAGGAATCAAAATATTCCCAGATAGGCATCACTGCTGCAAATATAGAGCAGTATGGAACTGCAGAGACACCTTGAACAGCCTAGCAAAACGCATCCGCGGTACCATTGTCTAGGGGTATAGTGGTACCTTAGAGTGGATACCACAGTAGGCCATAGGATGTGGTAGAGGACCCGATGTAGGTCCACTCACACTCACCTAACCTAACCTAACCTAAGCATCGGTTGTCATATTGTATTTATACTGGTCCTGGAGTGGTTCTCAATATATCATCAACGTGAAGTAGAAAAAGTCTTGGTGCCAGTATGGATTCCTAGGTGACAGCGTTCGTAGGTTGAGTGTCAGAAAAAACTCCATTGAACGTCTTATGGGGGGTAGGTATATCTTTGAATGAGAACGATCAGTAGCAGATTTCACAACCGAGGGGGCAAGCCACAAAATGGAAGTCTGGTGAAGAGTCTCTGATAAAACGCGATCAAATGATTCGGAGATATGTAATGCCGTAGCCAGAGTTGGGCCATATTTTTGAATGAATAGCTACTACATTTGGAGTAGGTCAACCATTGACCATTTATTATTTTTTTAGCAGCGCTATAGGTCTGTATTTGTTAGTTAGGCTCATTTCAAATTTCTGTTGTTTATAAGATTATTAGAGATAGAGATTTAGAGGGATTATAAGAGAGGAATTACTTTCAATACCTAGTGTCAGTTTGAGGATACATTTTTTAGGAACAACCAGTATAATTTCGTCGATCCACTGGCTTTGTTGTTGTTATCGAATACCTTTCAAGTCATAAAAGTTTTTGAAAAATCAAATACCTAATTTCTAAAATCTCTACATTTAAAGTAATTATGCAAATCAGAAATATATTTCCCAATAAAATTTTTACAAAAACATGCGTTACGAGGCTTTTGGTATGATATCAGTTTAAGATGATTTCAAAAAAGTTTTCTAAATAATTGATACCTATTATAAAGTAATCCCTGATATTTTTTCCAATTTTGAATTTTTTTTTCAAAATACAATGTACCTAGATGATACCAGTTTTCATTTGAATATCAAATGTAAACCTTTGAATGATTGCAAAGAATATTTTTATAAAGAACCTATTTATAAATATCAATTCCCGCTGAAACTGGGACGCACTGTTCAAATTTGTATACGGCCCTGTAATCTGTTCAGCAAAGGCGAAGAATTATTATAATAATCTATTCAGAGATATATTCATAACCACGTATTTTTTTAGAAATTAACAATGTCAATTTTTAAAATTTGATAGGTACGTGAAGTTTTTGTGAAAAAAAAAATATAAAATATGTCCATTATATAAAGATGTGGTACACAATTGCATTCATTCATATGATAAATGGGGAGAGTCATCTAAACTATTTTGTATTATTCATTGCAAATTTGTGGCGGATGATACCAAGAATTACTGAAGCATTGATCCATTAATCCAGAAATAAACCAATAACACTTTGTAATCAAATTTATTACTGAATTATTGCAGTTAGATATTGATTTTGTAGGAGGATCTTCCGGAGGGAACCTCCCAAAATCCTGTAAGTGAGCAATACCGTGCCTCTCCTGAAAAGCTCCGCCTTTATACGAAATTAGTTCAACCACAGGAGTTAAAAGTTTAGTATTACTAAGCCTGAGGCTAGAACGTGGCATCATCATAATTAGTGAGATAGTGTTTGTTAACTTTGAAAATGTCTTACAATAACTCGCCACCTGACCATCATCAGGAAGTGTTTCACTATGGATACCCTACCCATAATTATCATTATATTTCAGGTAAACATCTTCCTATAATTTCAAAATATGTGCGTCCACTTTTGAAAGGTTCAATTTTTTATCGGATTAAATTAGAAAAGTTCTTTGTATTATTTCATTAAACAGGTATCTACAAAATATTTCAATAATAAAAACAAATAAGTGAGAATATGCGGGGACACTTATTAAAATTTACCCATATTTTTTCCATTGATTTTAAATTGTACACTCACTGACACAAAGGCACACTGAAGGGTACTGAGATTTTGTTGATTTGTTATTTTGGCAGCTGAGAGTCAAATCTTCGTTGAAGTCCTGTTGTTTCAAAGAGTTTCTTTTGTTCATTAACGATTCACAAGGACGTCGCTCGTATTTTTTGCAAATGCTAGCTTATAGCTTATGGAGTTTTTTATTAATTTTTTGCTTGTGTATGTCGTTTCAAAGTTTATGTTCGACGTTCTTTAGAGGAAAGAGGCCAAAGAGGGCAACTACTTCAATTAAATCATCAATTCGAGGCGTTTGTCAAGTTGTAACAGTCACTATTCTTGAAATGAGATTGTTTAAGTTATCAATTATTCAGTTCATCATTTGTAACTTAAAAACTCAGTATTCAATGTTTAATTCGAAATTCGTCAGTGCTTTTGTGAACTCAGTCTTTCAGTATAAAAATTGTATTATCGTAATTCCTGCATATTCCATATGGAATTATAATAATTCAAAAAAATCAATTCTCAGAATACTATTGTGGAGGAACTGTTCGACAATGACATTTTCTTCACTTTTTCAAGTATCAAATACTAGACTTTTACCTTATTAAAATGGGATAATGAACGCATATAGCGTCACACAATGAAAAAAAAATCTCCTTTCACCACAGACTTTTTAAATACTTTTTTCTAGATGAACATTTCAATAACCATCATTAATCATCATATTAATAGTATTTAGAATATAGAAAGTCTTCTTATGTGATAAAGTGAAATGAATTGAATTATATTTTTTTTTTCATACTTTCAAAAATCAATTGATTAATCCAACTTATGCCGTATATAATTGTTGAGAATATTTTGAATATTATATGATTGATTATAAGAAAATACTCACATTTAACATCGTGGAATTGAAATTATAATTTATTTGCAACGTTCCACAGGAGTAATTAATCTGTGTACCCAAATAAATCTTTTTAACAAATAAAATTTATAGGAAAACTTTGCTTACACTCTTCGAAATGCATGTAACTTTGCAGTACGGTTCTTTTCATCTGTCACTATATGTAACTCAATAATTTAATTGGTCAGTATGAAGAACCTTTTGATCAGTAACATATTTATGTATATACCTACAATAAGTATAAGTGTTAATAATTACGAGAATAGTAAAATATTTATTGCCATCTGCAAATATTTAGTCTTGAAATACATGGAGTACTGAGCAAATAATGTTTTTATATACCTATGTCAAATAGTTGTTCTCACCTGTTGAAGACTCTTTTTTTGGCAGATAGTACAGATCTAATTCTCTATTTGAATAATGGTAGTTGTAAAATTATTCTGATCAACTAAGCCTGAAGTATCATTATGATACACACTGACATGTTTCCAAACAAGCTTAATTTGTTGAAATAAGTGAAATTATAAGATCTGCCGATCAAAACGATGGTGTCAACTTGTTTCACGAACAACCACATCAATTTTGATTCAAAATTAACCAATTAAATACGTTTCACACGTTCATATGATAATAATAAATCGAACCCAGTCTTCGTAAGCAGAATATACGAAAATATAATACGTGAATAACTGCTATCCAAATGTTTCAACTTTTTAGTGCATCTTCGTCGAATTTTATACAAAGACATTTGTGAAACAAATGGTAACGTAGCCATATAAAAATCCAAGAATAATAAACAAAATGTGTTTTTGAATGTCACCATTCGCCTAATACTGACAATTTATTTTAATAAATATTTCATGATTCCCATACAAAAAGTTATCATAATGTCGCATAGTGCCTCTGTTTATACAGTGAATGTCAGCGAAGATCTTTCAAATCAACCAAATCAAATTCTTGTGTATACAGGGTGTTCTTGAAGGTACGGTATACTTTTGTACAGCATGTAGAACTGACCAAAATAAGTAATTTGATCAATAATCAACTATAAGAAAATAACTGAATAACGTAGATATGAGTTGTTAAAATTGTAGAGAATAAATTTACTTTCAAATAATGAGTTTTCCGTTATTTTGGCAAAATCGCTTATTTTAATGAGTTCTACATCCTGTTGAAAAATATGCCTTACCTTTGAGAACGGCCTGTATAGTTAAAGCAAGAAGGAGTTTTTAGCTTGAGTATGTTAGTTGTTCTCTTACTTTGGTAGTTAAATAATTTCGAAATGTGTTTGATCGCACTCTTACGATCGATCAAGAAGTCTTCAGAAATCTAGAATTCTAGAATCCATGTTGAATACATCGATCTGATTGCCTGAGAAGATGAAAATTGAAGAGTATCCATGAGCTTTGTTGTTGCATTTCATAGCCCATCCCATTTCCCATTTCGTACAAGGTTTCTTTCCGAGAAGCATGTCCATTAGTTAGTGCCAGCCCACTCTTATGATCCCTAATTATTGATTTCTGTTCGGAGGTTACTGTTTATTTCGGTATAGGCGCAACTACCTCTGTTAAGGTAATGAGAGGTAACTCTTTTCAATTTCCTACATTCCGTTGTTTTAAATACCAGAACAGGCTTCACACCATATTTTCTCAGGATTGTCAGTAATCTAGAGAACAGGCAGTTCCAACAATCGATTACAATATTAAACACAACTATTTTCAACATAATATGATGACTAAAACCAAAATAACTCCATAATTTACCTCAGCTAAATTGGGAAACACATTTTGTAAAAAATTCAATTGAACTTTTTCATTTACAACTGCTCTTAGTTATAATTCGTATGTTCTTCTAGGGATAACATTTCGTTTTCAATTATTTTTTCACATTATATTCTACATAAAAATCTATATTCCTCAAACAGTTCGCAAGAGAACAAATATTGTATAGTAGGGAATTTAAACCTAGGTTAGTTCGATGTATAGGAAAAACAAATATGCTTCTTCTTCTATTGTTGAAATATGTACTGCAGTTCAGACAAATTTGTGACAGCAAGAGTGGATTATCTACTTCATTATGCAGTATCTTCTGATTTCTAAATTTGATCATTTAAATTCATTAAGGGAAGCGTAACTGAGGTTAAAAATATATTAACCATGTTTTTTGTGATGCAGATATCTTAAGAATTTTTTCTGAACCTTTTCAATTTCATTTTTATAAACAATAAAATTGCGAGCACATTATTGCAGCACATTCCAATATACTAAGGACACATGCATCATAAAGTAAAGTGTTACTCATGTGGATATTTTTGTAAATTTAAATGGATTTCTAATAATAAAGCTAAGCATCATATATGCTCTATTGATAATGTTGGTCACGTGTTGCTCAAAATTAGGTTTTTTCATCTAGCGAAACTCCCAAATCTTTGCATTCTGCTTTCTTGACTAAATATTTGTCATTTATCTTGTATTGAAATTCGTTTATTTGTTTTTTTCTAGTAATTGACATACTAAAGCATTTGTCAACATTAAATGTGGGCCGAATCGACAGGGACCACTCGTAAACTCTATCTAATTCATTTTGTAGCAAAATTACATTTTCATTTTTTAATTCCTTGTATAATTTAAAATCGTCAGCGAATAATTCACATTGAGAGTGTCTTGAACTACCTCTGGCAGATCATCTATCAGTAGTAAAAATAACATGGGTCCTAGATTGGACCCTTGTGGTACACATAACCTTGTAAAGAAGTCCCCTGATTTCCACCCCCTTATAAACTTCATACTGTTTCCTATCTATTACATATGATGCTGACAACTTCAAGAGTCGATCTGATAGTCCAAAAGTGTCTAATTTTTTTAAATTTCCTCATGATCAACCTTGTCAAAGGCTTTACTGAAATTTGTTACAAAAACATCTAGTTGACTGTTAGTTTGGACCACTTCATTTGCCTCGCACAAAACATGTTAGCTTAGTTATCGTGTGCCTTCTATGTATGTAGATTTGAACCTGGCCAAATGCAAGGGTAAGTTTCAAAGGCCGGCATCTAACCGCCTTGCTACCGAGCACCCAGTAGTTTTGTATGTCCTCCGTTATGCCAGTTTTAAATATTGAACATACTTTTGAGAGTTTCCAGATTGTAGGGTGAATACTACTTTGTAAGACTTTTTTGATGGGTTTCATCAAGAGTTGTATAAATCTGAACTTTCGGTGGTTTTCGAGTTTGTTGGTCATGGTCTCGAGGTAATTCTTTCTGACTTTTCATCTACACCTGCGGTAGACATTTTCAAAGGCGGTGCGGTACGGACGAAGCGTTTGTTTAAACCTCACTGCGAAAACAACCGAAAGTTCAGAGATTACCGGCCGTGGAAGCTCAGTTGTATAAATCCTTCGATATTATAATATGGAATCATATCTGGACCCGAAGATTTTTTGCTTGAGGTTTTTTGCAACTTTTGGAATATCTCCATCTCTTACAGAATCTATATATGAACAAGAGTTTGTAAACATTACATTATTCTTGAACATTCGGGAAGTTGTGGAATACTTTCGAGGTTATGTATTTCAAAGGTTTGTCGTTTGATGGAAGAACTATTCCTGTTAAAGTGACGACAAAGAAGTGAACCTTTCAATGTTCGGTGTCATGCACGGGACCGGAGACCGCGCTGGGATTCGAATCCACGCACCTATTGAGGATGGGTTACGAAATGCACGCTTTACCTACGCGCCACCATGGCTCAGGTCGATCTCGTGTGTTCTCTGAATCTTCTGATGAACTCCTAGAGATTTCTCACGAGTTTCCCTGTGGAATTATATCTTCTTCATAATAGTGCCCGAATATGAATGCCCTGTCGGCCAATTCTTCTGTTTTCAATAGAATTTTATCCAGTCATTTCGACACAGGCGCTTAGTTTTTGTTAATGATTTAATGGGTTAGAAATATAATCAGATGATTTAAATGATTGACGAGAATTACTGAGGAGCCAACCAAAAATTGATGTTTCTTTTCATTCCGAAGATACATTCCTTTCAATATTTTCATTTACTGAATTTATAACAATGAAATTGAATATTATAATCTCGAATGATTATAATTATTATTTTTATATGCTTGTAGTACCGCTGTGTTACAAAGATTTTGTGTTTATTTATCAGTTTTTATGAACTTCTCCGTGTAGTAGTAAAGAAGTTATTTTCGTCATAAGACCTTATCTAAATAAACTCAAGAGCAATAGTCGCTATACTTTCTTGCTGAAGATAGACAAGCATGCATCTTTATCCCAGGAATATTCATGACAGTATTGGATAGCATCCGTTTATGAATGGGCCGAATTATTTTGAGTTTAAGCAGAACAGTTCTCACTGGGTAATTTGTAATATAGATGTGTTCCGTTTTTTTATAAATGGTGCTACATTTTGCAAAATTGTGGAATAAGTACTTAATCTATTGATTTTGAATATAGTTTCCTACAGTAGGTATACAATTTCATAAAGAAAATGAGTGAATTTTTCAGATTTGATTGTATGATAGTAAGGCTGAAATATATTGATAGATAGAAAGATAGATATGTTCATTAGTCCTTATTGATCATGGGCATGACATAGGATAGGTCGATATAAAAATAAATAATACTATTGGGGCAAACACAAGATAACACGATATCCAAGACAAAAATCAGTAGCACTTAAAATTACAAATGGGTTTATATAAATATTACATAAAATACTATAAATGAAAGTAAAAGTAAAAATAGAAATATAAAAAGCAGTGATTGAACAGATTGAGTGAATTCATCTAGCGAATAAAACGGATTTTCCTGAAGGTTTATTTTTCGCACTTTTGAATTTTCTTTCGTATGAGAACTCATTATTTGTGGAGGTAGCATATTGAAAATTAAAGTTCTAGCGTAGGCAGGAGACTTTCTAAAGTGCATTTTGTTTGATTTTCCTAAATGTAAATAATTTTTTTTCCTTGCTGGACATTGTAGGACATCTTTGTTTTTTTTTTCATTTGTCGAGGTTATGGAAAGTATGCATCAATAATTTGTATAGGTAGATGCTGGTGCATGTCATAATTTTATTCCGGGCGAAAGTTTCTCTACATTAGTTGTAACCGACTTCAAATATCAAACGAATGAATCGTTTTTGCATTATTGACACTCTTCTTATCTTCTATATCTTCTTATTGGTTTTTGAGACAATACTTTTGCAACTGTCAAGGGATGTACTTAGTTGTAGATATCATAATCAACTTTTTGACATTTTTGGACATTTTTGAAAATATATTCCACCAACCCAGTCTATCTTTGACACCTAATGATAACAATACTTACTTGTTAACACTACTTGGTATGGATGGACCTCTTTATGTTACAGTATCCTCTGTATATATCGAATGCTTGAATTTGAATGCATTTTTTCGGGATAATTTTCTACATAAATCATTGTAGCCAATAAAAAATCTTTATCACTTGCTTAATTGAATGAATACTTCTGAGATTTTCTTCATATAAGGACACTTCATTCTTTCAGCAGTTTTGAAAACAATACAAAATTTTAGGCTTTGTCAAATCTTGGGATGATTTTTTGTCGAGTTCATAATCATTTCACCGATGAAAATATAATTATTACAAAAATTAAAATGATTTGATGTTTCATTATTTTAGTGAATGAATTACTCTGAGATTTTGACTAATTCGAAAGCGGACCTTATTTTGTTAACTACACCACAATAATAAAGATTCAAATACATTTCTAATGATTGTATTTTTCATATGGTTCCAGATCAAAATTAGAAGCAATGTATTTCGTGTTGTTTTTCGTATTAATAGTTAAATTCAAATGTATACAATACATTTTCTTTTTCTCATTATTCAGCATCAATTATGTTTTGGATTGACTCGGCCATTACTTCATTAAGGTAATCATGATTAGATTTCCACAGATTTATTACACTCGCGACATGTTTTTCTACACTGTAGCTTTATCTTATATTTATGATCCCCTCTATACCACGTATAAGCTGAAAACTTCAGTTTCTGTGTTCTCCCCGTTTATTCACAAAAATCCTCTCAAAAAACTGTATTTTATTTCAGATGAATAAACATTATTATTATTGTTATCAAGCGATTTTGGTAATGAAATCTATGGAAATCCAATCGTGTTTACCTTAGTGTCATATCAAGTTTATTCTTCAAATTTTCAGTTGGGAATCAATGTGTGATTTCCTGTAAGAAATATCAAAAGTAAGCACGCTTCATTGTATCATATCTTAATACTTTTTCGACAACTTATACCTGATTAATTTTTTTTCAGATGGGGGTAGTACGGCAGGTGGTGATGACACAAATTTCTGGTCTCATAGTCCATCTAGATCTGATTCTCCTTCCCCAAATACTTTACAAAATTCCATTGGAGGCACATACCAAATTTACGCACAAGTAGGATGTTCCACACCAAATAGATACACTCCATATAGAACAAGTAGGTCATAGTAAAGAAGCATGCTCAGTCTATATTTTATGTCTTCTATTCCTTCCTTCAAATTCCTCAATGGTGATTCTGACTATTGAATAAACTTTTTTTCGGTACAGTATTAGCGAAAACCCACTTTTGTTCATATCAATCAGTCGATCAATTTCTTTTTGTGAATAATAACAGTAATACCATATTTTGTTTTTTTTTTAAGTTTTCTGTATTTTATTTCGCACACGGAACGTCATGAGCAGGCGGAAAAATTGTGTACTTATTTGTACTTCGATGTGAAATTTTGTAATTAAAGTTTTTGGAAATTGTTCGACGAACTGAAATAACATAGAGGTGTGTCCAATCAAAATGAAAGGCACTGATGATTTTGACAATATATGCAGGATTATGAATTTGAATGTATGGAAAAATGTCCAGTTCTACTGGAAATTATCACTGCAGTTTGTGAATGTTTCTTGCAACTATGTTTCATTTCTAGCATACTCAACTCTAAATGATAATGACGTTACGGCACATATACACACTTCGGGACCCTATGTAAGAGTAGTCAAAAGAAGATCAACAGCAAACAAGAAAGAGAGGAGAAGAACACAATCAATCAATAATGCGTATGCAGATTTGAGGGATTGTATACCAAATGTACCCGCAGACACAAAACTATCAAAGGTAAATCGTTGTTTTTAAATATATTATGTATTATGCAATTCCAAGTGGACAGCTAGTGGATTAATTGTGATTGAAAATGATTAACGAAAATGTTATTTTTGATTTATTAAATATATAAACATTTTTTTTGTCACAGCAAGGTAATCGCAAAAACTCGTCCAACAAAATGATAAATAATGCGTACGAATTTTTGAAGGAATGCATTCCCAATGTTCCTGTAGATACAAAATTGTCTAAGGTAACCTAATTATTTGTACAGAGTGGGTCAAAAATAATATTTTTCAAAACATTTACTGAAATATATCACAATTTGAATCGATCACCGGGTGAAGAAATATTTTCGTTTCATCATAAAAATATCAATTTTTAACCAAACCGACGATTAAATATTCTGGGTATTGGAAATTGAAGAATAAAAAAAGAAATCTTGTACAATAACTGATAATATTCAGTGCCACATTTCGAAATTCAATAAATTTTTTCAATGCATACGTAAATTTCACCAAAGTACCCTTGTAATACTTCCAGCTGACCACTTCATTGACAATAAATCATGAAACAATATATTTTTTTATCCACTCTGACCTTCCGAAAAACTTTGATTTATTTTTTATTTCTAGATAAAAACTTTGAGGTTAGCTACATCATACATTTCCTATTTGAGTAGAGCATTAGAAACCGATGATCCAGCAGAAGGGTTCAAAGCTGAGCTAGGAACAATGTCTAGAAAATCTAATAATAACCCAGTTCAAGTGAATGACTGTACAACTGGACAAGTCTCGCCCAAAAGTGCCAATTCGGTAAGCCCTTGATTTCAATTAAATTCTATTTGGAATATTCTGCTCTTTGGCTGATCGATCGTAGAAGTGTTTTATATAATGAAAGGTGAAATTACATGTTTAACTAGAGTAATATCTTCTAGATCAACGGGATTTATTGGGGTATAGGAGACATTAGAATTTTTAATAAGTACTCGTAATTGACGGCCAGTAGATGTTCAATGAATTTTCATTTCGTTTCTGGTATTTGAAATATTTCTTTTCTGAACTCTAAGTAATTTTCGTTAATTAGCATGAAAACGAATAATTTCGACAACGTCGCAATACCCTTCTCTCCACACATTCCAACAAAGTGGAAAATATGAGGCAAATATCTGACAGAAAACAACTTTTTCCCTAGTTCATACCACGACGGACATTGAACAAATTTTTTCTGTTTGAATACAATAAGTAGAGGTAGTGGATTTTCTCACGAGCTATGACTCATATCGTAGCAGAGAACAAATTTACGTATCGGCAATGAGTGTGAGTGAGAGATATATTCAACGTCATAGCTCTTAATAAAATCCACTACCTCTACTTGCTAATCTTGCAGGTAAAGTCCTCTGCGAGAAACGTTGCATAAATATGTGTTGTGGTATTAGCAGGGGAAAAACTTGATTTCTGTCATTTATTTCCTTCATATTTTCCACTTTGTAGAAACGAGTGGAAAGAAGGGTATTTTGACGTCGAATATATTCGTTTTCCGGGACATTTTATCGAAATTATCGTTCTGGAGTTTTTGCTACCGAGGAGTGCTTATTGCCATGCCATGTCTTCTACTATTCAATGCTATCTTAACACATTATGCTACAAATCTTTGCAAAATCGGCACTCCAACTCACCTCCGAACAGTCTATTCACAGAAGCGTGTACAATAAAAAATCCTATATCAATCGTCAATAATTGGTTCTTGTTCAGCTCCTGACTAATGAATAGTTGTCCGTGTCTTAGCTCTGGTACGTTGTTTTTTTTGTGGTCTCATTTTTTCGAGTACTTCCTTGTCATTCAGTTCGAAAAATAAACAAGATTGGACAGAATGCAGAAGAAAATTCTTCGTATTTTACCAAATAGCGACTGAAATATTCGAACAGTTCCATCCTAATATGGATCAAGACTGTTTCAAGTTTTTTATATCTTTAAGAAGTTGTTGACTCGAGATATCACCGATATAGGACAAGAGAATTAAGCCAATAAACACGGAGAACTCATATATCAAGCTCCAGATATTTTTCATGTGTAGGTAGTTTGTAGGTGGTCGTGCAGCCTCACAAGCACCTCGACCTGCAAGGTTTATTGTGCGTGACCCTCTTATCTATCCAATACCCGGGATTCTGAGACTTCGTGCTGCGAAGTTTATCAGTTTCCTGGGAGCTAAGTTTCTGATATCTGAGGGCGTTACGAATGCCCCTTCCAGGAATTTAAGTCTCATGCAGAAAAGCGCCGGCATTCGCAAAGCAGATGTTCTGAAGTTTCTGGGGAGTTTTTGGCGGTAGCGGCAACTATCACTCTCTGACTTGCACATCTTTTTGAGGTGATACCCCAGAGGGCAGTGCCCAGTGAGTAGTCCCGTTACCAATTTTAAGTCTTTTTTGTCCAACTCGAGAATCTGTTTAGCTTTCCTTGGCGATAGGCTCACAAACCTTTTCGCTTGTCTTTGTCCTGGCACTTTATTCCAGTGGGATTTCATTTCATCGAATTCCCAGCGTCGAAACTCTTCCAAGGGGAATTTGGAGAGTACACAGAAGGGTTCTGGGCCGGGAAGTGGTGTGTTTGCACCTTCTTTGGCCAGGCAGTCTGCTTCCTCATTGCCTCTGATGCCCCTGTGACCTGGCATCCACATCAGGGTTACCTGATTGTTTGATGCCAGTTGTCTTAGGGTTTGAATACAGTCCCAAGTCAGCTTGTCCAAGGTAGGCTTCATCAACAGTTCAACCGCTTTCAATCTGGCGTCTTCAATTGGGAGGTCTTGTTTGGTGAGGTATTTGAACCTCTTTCTGGCAGCTCCGCCGAGCTTGACTTTGCCCTTTCCTTTCAAAATGGCTTTCGAGGATCCATCGCTGCCAGATTTGAGCAGATCAGCTTCAAGTTCAGGACGTTCAACGTCTTGTGAAATACTCCCTGTTTCCATGAGGGTTTCGTCCTCTGTGTTAATTGGGTAGATTTCCTCACCATGTTTTTTTCTTGATTTTCCATAAATGGTCTCACAAGAAGGCAGGGACAAGCGGTCACCTGCGGCAGAGCCCCGCATGCCGCAGAAAGACTATTGAAACCGGGGGGTGCCAGTTACCCGTTACCCCGGAGTTCGCATAATAACAACTAGTCTACCCACTAGCCATGCAGTCTTTGGCTTATGCTGTTCCATCCTGAACTTGGGGAGATTTTTATTGCAGTCCTTCTCTACTTGGCCGGCTGTTTAAGGCAGGCCCATACGTTATATGAAACGCGGTATGTACCAGACAGGTATCTGCATGGAGAGCTTTCCCACCGATAAGCCAGTGACGCTCTGGATACGAAATCCCGTCTCCCTTTGAGTCCTGGGGACCAGGCTCCCTTCTCGATGCTGTGGGTCCTGGTACTCACCCTTGTCTAAGGGGAATTTCTTCAATTTGCCTTGTTTAGATCTGCTGTGTTCATTTTATAGGGAATCTCGCTACAAAAGCATCGAGATGCCACTGCTAGACAGGACCGCCTCGCACAGGATGCTGTTCTTCATAGCGCACAGCGGTCATTGGGAAAAGTGCCCTAGACTCAGAAGCAATGTATCTGACCCCTCGACTAGGTAGGCCAAGTGCATAATACTTGATTGTGGTATCTTGTCAAAACCATCATTCCCACAAAGCAAGATCTTTTTTTTTGTGGACGCTTAGTCTAGGGACAACCTACGTCACTAGTTGTATCAGATGGGACGATTCACAGGTGTCTCCCTGCAGGGGGTGGCAAGTTGTCGCTTGAAGCGCGCTGCGGAGATATGACCTGTAAATGCGGAGTACTTACATGTCTGTCTTGCAGCATGTAGTATTGCCGATAACGGAATTTTTTCCAGTTTATAGGAAACTGATATGATTATTCGAATACAACATCATCTGAGTCTTGCAGTAACGGAATCAACCAGACTTTTCAGCTGTTTCTTTTTTCAGAAGTCCGTCGGTGAGTAGATGCAGAGTGATAACGTTGAAAAGTGACTGACTTTCGTTTCAGGAGTTTCCTTCATTCCAATATCCTCTATTTCCATGAAGAAAAGCTTCTCAGGATTTTTTTTTGCAATAGGTCCTGTTAATTTTTTGAAATGAATCTCTAGTATTGGTGGGCAAGTAATTACAGAAACCCCTAATATTTGTTTGAAAGCTTGAGTAACAGTAATTTCCAGGATTTCCTCAGTTTATTTGTATTCCAGGACATATAGGTTGAAGATTAACTCAAAATGACAGGTCTTTTAATCTCCTGATTCTCACGTAAAGCTAAATGCTGTATTGTTCAGAAAACGTGATACAGTGAAAGACCTCGATACTACTATTACTTGCGATGATCATTCATGAGTCTCATCTGAATGTGAGAAAATATTGACAATAGAAGCCATATAATAAAAAAATGTAATTGAACGTTAGAGTAACTTTATATAACCAATTTGAGGCGTGCATAATCAGAGAACTTATTTATCACCACCCAACTGTTTTATCATCTATTTTGGGAGTTAATAATGGTGTCAAGAACGCCTTTATTATATATCTAACCTGATTGATCCAGGGCCGAATTGGCCAAAAAACAAATTTTCATAAAAAACTTGGTATTGCCGAAAACGGAATGATGCATGAAAATAATGGAATAACTTGAATCGAATATTTTATCGCGTTAGGTAGTTTAACGAAGAATCGATGGTTTGGTTTCGAATGGTCAAGATTGTACCTGTCGAACGAAAGGGTGGGAAGATGAACCCTGCAGGTTATTCTTAATGGAATAACCACTATGAAACTGCTAAGGATGATCGTCAACTCTTCTGTGATGTTCTAGAGAAGTTAGTTTGTGAGCTACGTATCACCGACGAGACTGATTGCTTCTTGCTTCTTGGATGCTATACTCCGCGTGTTTATCATGATTTGTTCTTTCCGTTAACCAGCTATACACTCACGAGCGATAATCAGAACTGTTCGAGAGAGTTAGACTCGTTTGAGCTATATAGGGGAGACGAGAGCCTTACCATTCAAGAGGCGATCCCAAGCACGGTCGAGAATAAAACTAATTTGTATGTTCAAGTACAGGTAATCCAGGACAGCTTGACTTCTGCTATTTGGATGCGCACTTCACTACACATTTCGTTTTTACTTTCAGATGGACAGCGTTGGTCAATCTTTGTCCCACATATATTCCCCATATTTATCGTTGGTCGTACCAACGTTGTTTGACTTTAGCTCAGATGAGAAGTTCTCAGCCCGAAAAAGATTATTTATTTTTTGACAGGTCCTTTTCGGGGTTTTCTCAAGGAAAAATCCTACTGATGGAGCAAGTACTTTCTCATCAAAAGCCCCCAAATCCGAAAACTTACCCGGCTTAGGCTACATGATACTGAACCCCACAAACACGGCGGGGTCATATCATATTTTCCAGGAGAAATGGGATGAACCGGTCCCATACCTGAACCCGGTTTTTTGCTTCTAGCCTTTTCCGGGACTACCTCAAAACATTTTATCACACAAACTATAAGCGTCCAGTATCTGTATCGAATGTGATGATAATTCACGCATAAGCTTTGCAGGAGGCGTGGTTTCTTTCACTAAGACTTTAAAATGTAAAGGCCTCGTCTTCCCTAGCTCGCACAAGTCTCTTGCAGACTTCTAAGGGTTGCTTGTAAGGGTGGAGCCAGTTGAGGAATAGAACAAATTTTAGAACAAAACAAACAATTTAGAATGAATTTAGTAGAGTTCGCCTCTTGTCACTGATATGGTAACGCTTTACCTGTTCTAAATTTAGAGACCATGACAAATTTTCCATTCATATCACAAAGACTAATTCGTAGCAAATTAATTACTTCCATGATATTGATATCCATTATCAAATTTGGATTATAGTAAAATATTTCTGAAGAAGCACTCTGCTTTCCATATAAACCCTCAGATGTTCCTAAGAGCGTGTGCGAGCAGAGGAGACAATTTCAGGAATAAGTGTGTGCTGTTGTCAAAAATATTTTGTTTCGTGTAAATGAACGTCAAATAATCCAGAACATAGTCTCGATACAATTTTAATTTTACAAAGTTTATGAATGAATATACTCGCGTACTTTTATATAGAAATGTTCACTTTTATAAAACGTTATTTCTCGTTGGGAAGCAAAAATTTGAATTAGACAATGAGTTAATCTCTTTGCAGCGTGAACGGAGAATCAAAACAAAACACCAAATGCGTCAGGACTCTGACCACACGAAAACGTCACCATTTATTTTTGACCTAATCCGGCACTGCACGAACATTTGCTGGTGAGAACCACAATGACACAAATGATTATCTGCTTAGGCAAAGGGCCACAATTCGAGGGGTGTTTACAGCTTCAGAGCTATTATTCTTTCCAGTAATTGGATTATTTCTATACTTAGCGCAGACTGTTTTGACTTTCCACTCTCAATCGGAATCAAATTATCCGCAATTACCGAAAGTGAAGTGAGATATGCTTTATCACTTTCGTTAATTTCGTATGAGTCATTTATTATTTGAAGGAGAATTTTCATTCTATACTGTGTTTTTTGATGTATTGGTTGATTCCAGCAATTCTCTTGTAAGAATTGTTTTCAATCTTATATACAAATAAAAACCCAAAAGAAATACAAAAGAATATCTACTACACCAGAGACCAGAACTTGATCATTTGTGTACTTTATGATTGTAGAACCCTTTCAAGTGATTTCATTACTTCTTTGACATGATAAAATAGATATGAATATGTCTCGAACTGAATGATGTTTATGGCGGTTGTGACAAAATATATTACCACTGTCGACTGATTTAGTATTTACAACCAGTTAAAAAGTCGTTAAAAGTGTACTACTGAAATATTTAGATTTGATGTTGACGTCAGTTTGATTTTGTCAACTAATTGAAATGTACATCAAATAGTTAGGAGATTGAATTAGCGGTTGAAGAGAGTTTAGAGAACTATTTAGAATTATAATACAGATCTGGTTTTGAAAAAAAAGTTTCGTAGATATAAAACATCAGTTTTGGCTGCCACTTTTAACAAAAAAAGTTCAAACAATTCGAGTTTTAATCGAGACAGGTACCTAATATGTTTCGCGTTTACCCCACATTTATTTTGTACAAACTCGTAGATGCGCATTTCGATTATACTAACTAAGTTATCTTCATCGGTACAGAATTATCAGTAGAGTATTTCCCTCGATATTTCCAGTTTTAAAATCCTTTCTATGAAGATATCTTGGTTATCGAAATGCGTATCTAGGTGTAGGTACAAGTATGTGTGTGCCAAAGGGGAAACACATATTATTCGTTCTCCTTGTGACACAACAGGAGTAATGAATTTTCAACTGGGTAATAACTTGTAGATCGTTTGTAGGATTTATCTGTTATGCTTGAGAACACCAAAACCTATCAAAACATGAAATTAACTCAGTAATGTTATCATGAATTATTTCGAACATCCCGTATAGTATGTTTTAAATTTGATCTTGCCAATCTTGAACTTGGCCAAAGTTTACATAGTTGCTTGCATGTTTGAATACTGTCACTGACATTATAAGTACCTATAGGAAGAGTTGTTTATAATTTTATTGTAAACAGGAAGATATGGGCAACTCGAGGAAGGCAAAAGGGCGCACAGGTTGGCCTCAGCACGTGTGGGCATTAGAACTGAAACAAGAGCAGGCACTTTAATCCATTGGCGTCGTCTGCTAGAAGGGAATCGAATATAATCTTGGGAAATGTGATGTGATCAATGTCAGTGAAATGCATGAATTATTTGATTAGTCTTATCAATTTTCACCAAAAGTGAAAGTTGTTGCGTGTGTACCTATTTATTTGTTCTGATGGGTTTATTGCATTACGTACATTTTTATTAGTTTCCAACGGAATTTTTGGGTGATCAGACAATTATTGAAATGGTTCGTGATATACCAGTAGAGTAATTCTTGGCCCCTTTCATCTAACATGAATTATAATTGGATGATAATTTTATGATACTATAGAGTGGAATTATTACCTGATGATAAAACAGTTATTTCTGCGGTACAGATTATTGTTGAGTACCGTTCATTTTATTCATAAAATAAATTTCATTGGAGGTTCAACATATTACCATCGGATTTGGGTCCAGGCTATAATATACCTACGTAAAAGTGTAGATAAGTATAAACTCAAATGATGAGACAGTGATCCTGGAGGGTTTTATTTTGGCACTGAAAAACATTTTTCGTTCAATACATTGTTTTAATTCGATTAAAACTCCCCCATATTAAAATAAACATTGTGGAAAAATTATGAAAAATGCTTGGACAGGTCAGTTTTCGTTTTGAATGTGATGTCACCTGAACCACAGTTGAATTGTACAGGGTGACTAACATCCTGTACTTTTTTGTTTCCCACCTAATTAGGTGATTCCATTGCCCCATAACATTTATTGGCTGAATGAATTTCAGGCGCTCCGTTGTTTAAAGTACTTGTGAAAATTTTAAGTAATACGCTTAGACAAGTCAACTAGTATTGAAATCAGTTCATATAATAGAATCCAAACATATAAAAAAATACATGGTGGCCCGTTTAAAAAATTCACCATTTTTGTGTTGCAAACGAGTGAGTCTCCCTGTATATTTCAATTGTAGTTCAAGAAACGTCACACCAAAAACAAAAATTGACCTGTCCGAACATTTCGCGTAATTTTTTCGAATATCACCTGAACTAATTTTATTCATCAAGATGGTGATGAGGAATTAATTTTGGAACACAATATAATCCTAATTTTTCCTTCGGAAATGTATGTTCCAGCTCGGTAAAACAATAAGCCAATTCAAACCTTCAATCATAAATTAATCTTTGAGGAGACTTTGAACTACCGAGTAAAATAGCATAGAAAAACGGTAGGTATGCCTTAATAGAATTTAACCATACTTGTGATTCTTATTGAAAGCAATCGTTTTTACATCTAGCATTTCCAAAGAAAACGCTTGCCCCACCCATCCATTGGCATATTTAACGGGGGTTTCCTCACATATCAGACACTGTTTCGATGATTATTGAATTCAACAAAACTACGATGTTTATTGGTTGATATACGTATATTCACCAACAAATATTTGGGTTTTCTTTTTGTCGTTTTGTCACTTTATAGGGTAGTCTGTTTTTTCAAATGTGTACTGTGCTTTTTGCTAGTTGCATTTGATAGTAATGAAAAAAACTGTTATTTTGTTTTTTCAAATTTCAAATATGTTTCACCTTGTTGCATAATATAATAATAATAATAACTGAGTATTAATTTTTTCTCTTCCTCGAAACTAATTATTTTAGGATTCAAAAAAATCATTCGACTATTTGTAAAAAGATCGTCAGCATAATGCATTCCTTAGGGTCGGTGAGTTTTGTATTTCAATAATGAATTCTACACTTTGAAAAATTCTATTCGAATCTGAACAGAAAAAAACCCAATTTTATTTCCAGACTTTTACCTGCTTGAAAGCGAAGAATTTAGGCCAAGGAATTTTGGGTTTCAAAAGTAAATTCATCATTTGTATATCATATGAATCTTGGAACAACATAAACAAAAGTTTATGATTTAAAAATGTTGGCCAGTACATTTTTTCTCAGTTCTTTTGTATTTTTTTAATTCTTTATATAACTGAGATCGAGCTACTTCAACCATAATTCAAAATCAGTTGAAAGAACGTAATATTGTCTGAAATAATCTACCAGTGATCCATGTATCTTTCAACTCAATTCGGTCGATACATTGTAGAGGTAATACCTGAAATTTATTGAATATTTGCCCAATGATGCCCAATGGAATTTTTATTTTTATACATTGCAATTTATGTCTTTTATCAGAACCTTTTCTGAAATGTATCTATGCATATTTTATTCTTCAACTACATTTGTACACACTGGACTGTGCTGTGTCTTGAGATTCTTGAGTTGTTTCAATTGTAGAAATTTCCTTCGAACTGTGTATAATATATCTATTTTAGTCAGGAAGTAGGTACCAGATGGCCCCTTTGTGTATACATTTACCTGCACCTTAAGAGTTTTATATATTGTAATTATAGTTGGTTTATAATTAGATATTTACATTATCGATTCTGTTTATGTTTTTTAATTTGTATTTATAGAAAGAGCTGATATTATTATGCGTTCATAAATTTATCTGATTTATGGACTTAAATTATTCGATATGCAATAAAAATCGTTTGTAAATACTTTCCCATTTCAGTAAATGAAATGTCTTTGATTGCTCTCGTATCATTTTCCCCTCTCCATTTTTCCTAGTACTTCAATGTCATTCATTCTTTCACTGAAAACAAAACATCGACGGACAAATCTGTGAAATTTCGTTGAGAATGTTTAAATGATTCAAGTGAGATTTCACTCAAACGGGGTCTTAGTTCTCTATAAAGTGGTAATAAAAATACTTGAGGCAGAAAAATCATCGTGATCTCATATATTCCAACAATTTTTCAATAATTCATCTCAAAAATAGTTTACTAAAATATTTTCAGTCACAATGCATTTCAAATATTTCAGAATGGTTCTTTATGAGTATCCTAGAAACCATCCCTTTTTAAATTGTATTATCCTTTTTGGTTCAAGTATCTAGGTATATAGGTACGTATATGATACTTTATCGTTTAAATCTTCACGTTGGCATTAAAAAAGAAAATTTAGGAATAGTGAGAACAAAAAGTTAAAAGTTGGAAGAAAAAAGAAATAGAAACTTGTCTTAACTTTTAGTTTTTGAAGCTTGTTGATTTGCTATTGGATGTGGTAGGTAGGTTAGCTTTCAGCGCAGAATTAGCTGTTATAGCAATCCTAATGGAAAGTATCGCTGATAGTTAATTACCGAATAACCGAATAATAAAATATAGAATTCGACAATCTGGCTATTACTAGATCCATATTGTTAAGAAATGAAGTTATTGGATGAATTTACAAGTTAATACGGAAAGTAATGTAGGATACTGATATAATATATTGAATTACGAGTGCGGAAAGGGACATTTTTCTCACAAGTGGAAAATATTGTACGAGCGTGAAAAATCACACGAGTAATGTTCACTATTTTTCCTACGACCACGCGATACTACCGATATTATTGATATGTGTAAGATAATCGAACAAAAAGACTGACTGAAAACAATTTCAACTAACTTCATCAATTTCGAATAATTATTTTCAAATGCAAAGTATTTATTTCTATGACTTATAACTACAAGATCAAAATCATGATGGACATACTTTACTTGCTTACCACAAATGCAAAATAGTCCCTTATATATTTTTTTTCAGTCAGGAACACGCGGGAGCTAGTCCAGCTGAGTATTTCAATATTTTTTATCAAAAAATTTGCACTTTTCAAGATGATTGTTTTTTGTGCTTAAAATGTTAATATTTAGGTAAATCTAAATAGAAATAATATATTTGACAGCTTGACAGCGGCGTTAAATCTAATCAAAAAGTATGCATGTGACAGTTTATCCGCACATGTGCAGAAAGTATTTTCTGCATGTGTGTGGATTCAAGTCACTTTCTGTGGAACTGTACAGTGCCATATACACATTTTCTTAACTGGTCGTAGACATTTTAGTTTATTCCTCAGAGTTTGTTGTTAGGTTAAATGAACTGACATCTAGATTTACTAAATTTAACGCATCATTGTATTATTCACAACACTGATGAATTCACAAGATAATTACAATAAAAACAGTAATAAAACTCCCTCATAAGCATGCTCCGGGGATACGGCCACGCGACAATTTGCTTTTACTTGTGCTCGTATGAAGTGACTTGTGAACGATGCATTACTCACTCCCACCCATGTATCTTCCTCCCACCCATGTATCGTCACTCCCAACATCCGTGGGGTAAGTGATTATTATGATGTCCCGAGCAGACGAAGTGAACCAAGGATGCCCGTCTTCTGCACTCGTTCGACTAAGGTTTCTGCCAGATTACGGCAACTCGGTATAATCTTCAGATTCGTGAATAGTGTGTCTACCATTCCACCACGGATGCTCATAATCAGAACCACCAGTTCAACAGAATCGTGAGTTCCTATATTTAGTCCGTTTTTCTTGTCTTTTCGAACGATAATTGTTTCGCCTGAAGCGGAAACTTCCATTATATTAATCGTTCTACTGGTTAAGGAGGCTTATTGGCTTGTATTGGGTTGATGGTGAGAATGAGTATATTTCCAATATATTTGGCACTTCCCATTCTACACAACGGACTCAATATTCCCCCGGAGAACGAGGCAACATGTTTCTCATCTATACCGAATGAGTTTCGTAGATGGTGGTAGGTATAAAACTTGAAGCGCTGCGTTATGCCTGTGAATATAAGCTGAAACCGCATGAACTTGACAATCTGACAGCAAACTTATTATGGTCAACGACACGCTAGGCATTTAGTATCAGGGACCTCTATACCCATCACGCGTCTACACTTAGTAGTCAAGGGTGTACCATTCTGGTAGGTCATTATGCATCCCTCAGTCTCCGACTTCAGCCCACTTGACCGGAGGAATCCAGAGATCAAATTTTTGGATGAGCCTAGTGGTGGGATTCCGTGTACCATAGAATTCTGTAGTCGGCAGTTATGTCTCTTTCTCTCCCGTGGAGTTTACGATGATGATTTCTCACTTATTTGATCGACTCTAGAATTCTATGGTAGGTACACGGTACACGGTACACGGTACACGGAATACTACCCCAGGTCTTCGATGTAGAGAAGGAGATCTAAACTCCTGATCATTTTACAGGCTCTATCCAGTGCTATTCTGTTAGGGAGACACTTCAAATTAAAAAATCTACCGCCTCTTATGAAGATGCACGATTTTGCGAATTTTCACGTACAGTTGACGAAGCTCTTATTGAGTCAATTTTACTACTCCAAAAAGGAGTAGAGTAGGATTGGAACGCCAATCATATTAGTTGCAGCAACCTTGATCTTCCTCGACAGTTATTTTTACCACATCGTTGCAGTTTATGCTAATACTTGCCGTGGAGAGAGTTTTTAACCTCTTGGGATCGGCGCAGTTCCACTCCTCGATAAGTGTATTTCTCTCATTGTCCTATTTTGAGATGAACCACGTCGATCCCAAATTCCATTTCGATAGTATACGTGTACTTTTCCGTCATCGTTAATGGCTGATTCCGATCCTTTTTCCCTGAGCATATCGTTCGAGGTCATCCATGTGAAAAAGATAGGTGACCTTTTATGCCTCCGATTGCTGGGGCTGCTGCAGGTGTTTCCACGGGTTTTCCTGAATGCAACGGACAATGGAACTGTGGTGATGCCAAAAAAAGCGAGGAAATATTCCTAGAATACGGCCCTTCTGAAGAAAACCTGCTTTTTTGGACTCTGACATGACCAGATCTCATGGTAAAGCGAGTCATCTGGAGTAACATAAGCTGTCCGATGCATTTCACCAAGTATTTGATCGGATACCACAAGGAATTTGAGCAAACGTATAAAATGTTGTATCAAACTTCTTGCGGTAATCGATCCAGACCATCGGAAGGTTACGTTTATACTGCACGGAGTCCTTCGTGATATATCTGTTGTTGAGCAGCCAGTGACCCCCTTCATTGACAATCTTTGGTCAAATATCCGTTTGTGCACTAGACCAACTGCGGATTGTATTGGCGTAAACAAAATTCTCGTAAACATCCTATAACACGCATTCAATCATGTTATTAAGGTAGTAACACATTACTGATTCAGAAAGTTTAGGAGTAGGTAATGAAATAAACTAATATCATAAAATAAATAATGTATGTCGTATTTTTCAAGCTCAACAAATTTTCCATAATTTTCAATGGTAGTTCCAGTTATGATTTCTGGCATTATTTTTTTCCGATAGATTCGTCGTAAATTCCGTTTCGGATCGAAAACAATACTGATGCCGGCTCTGACAAGGTATGACCAGTAAGTCGAATTATGAATTTCTGAGCATAACAATTTACAGGAAAAAATACTTAAACATTTAAAGCAGATGACCTAATTTTTTGCTCCATTCTGTATGCATGTCAAATATATTGTAATTTGAATAAGCAACTCCCACTGACAATTCACAGCCCGCACAAACAAAGACACATTGATTGAGCTGTGTTGGCACTGTATCACATTACCGCCCTATTCGTTCTCAGTTGACGTGAAAATATACAACGCACCATTTATACCAATTATCATTCTTTTCTTTCTAATTGGCTTAAAAATAATCCCTTGCTATCAATTATTTACGTAAGTGTGAAAGAGGAGGGACAAAGATTAGAGATTGATTTGTATTGAATTGTTTCTAATTTCAAATACTGATTTGTTTTCTGAATTCAGAAATGATTGACTTAATGTCGTAGATTTCAAATGAAATTGAATAATCATCAACCTCAATTAAATTGAATAAATTGAACCTGAATTGTACTGAAATATACAATCAAGATTAAACCATGTTTTCATCTGTTCGTAGAAAAAAAGGTATGTCAAATATTCACCGGGTATAGCGATATATAAATACAGGTTGAGTTACTTATGGTGTGTACGTATTAAGAGTTTCCCAACTTATAGTTGGATTAAAAATTAGAAGTTTGGTAAGCAGTTATAATCAGTTATGCCTTAAAAAGGAAAACTCAATAGAAATTGGAAGAAATTGATTTTATTTATATTTTTTCCTATTTAAAACAAAATATTAAATTTTTTTAGTATTCAATTGCTAATGTATTTTCCTTTTCAAGTTTGTATTTAAGACGCAGATAATTCCACATCTGACTTAATGAATATGATGTTCATATTTTTAATGAAATAAGTATGTCTGTTCAACCTAAATTAAGCATTTCGTAATAGAGATGAATATAATTTATTTTCCAAATAATAAATCTTATTTGAGAGTAGGCCCCCATAGGTCCTTTTCCATCTCCTTCTCTCCACATGCATGGTGTTTTGCCTACCTTTGGATTCCACCTGCTATTCTCAAAGTCTATAGGTGAGGGGTGTGTAGGTGTTTTTCAAGGAAGCAAGTTCCTTCAATCCTCCTCCTCAAGTCCTGGTAAGGCTCATTTTCAGTGGGGCGATGCTGCGGTCACGGGTTATTCAATCACTGGCTACCAGACCTGCAGTATCCGATCCGAGGCCCCTCCTTTGCTCCCATTGGAGACTAATTCGTCAGTCCTCGCTGCGAGTTCCCTCCATTCTCCTCCTCGTGAAAGTCCTGGTAGGGGATCAGATGGTGCGGCGGCCGCGGCGATTAATTAATTGGCTACCAGTCCTGCTGCACCCGATCTGAGGCTTCTACTGAAGGCAAAATCGTCAATTCCAGAATTCATTGGTTAGTCTGGAAGTGTCAGTTGTTTGTCCACGCTTCTGGAAGTTAATTCGTCTCTTCGGAACGGTTCGTTATGCAATGGCAGTGGTATTTCGTTACAATAATATAAATACATTTAATAAAACTCTGTCGTTGGTGATTTCTAGTTAAACCGGTCTGTGTCTTTCACCAGCTTTAGTAATCTATTCAATAGCTGTTTCGGATTCATGTCTGTTTCGAGGTTGATCAGTCCGAATGTTTTATTGCGCCTGTTGTAGATGATGCGAGAGGGAGGCTGTTTCCTACTCATCACCGCAAAGTCTGCACCCCACGGTTCCTCTGTTTATTCCCATCGTGTAAACCGGTAAGCCAAGCAAGTAGGCCCGTATAGGCCCTTCTTACCATCCTCTGCTCTCCCTAAGCATGGTGTCCTGCCTAACTATGTATTCCACCTGCTTTCCTCAAAGTCTTTAGGTGTCAAGGAAGCGACTTCTTTTCCGACTCCTCGTAAAAGTCTTGGTAGGGCTGGTTCTCCATAGAGCGGTGCAGTAGCCGTGGGCGATTCATTCATCGGCTACCAGTCCTGCAGCACCCAAACCGAGGCCCCTTCTTGGCTCCTACTGAAAGCAGATTTTTCAGTTCTCAAATCCCTCTGTTATATAGGAGTGGGTATGTGTTAAGTATCGGGGGAATATGTGTGTTTTTGATGTCGGTGTACGGTAAACTATGGCCCACGGGTCGCCACTCCCGTTGGATGCGAAGCCGCATATACCCTGGGGTTGAAGCAGCGTCGGATTGTTGACAAAAGAGCCTACCAGAAAATTCACCAATGGGGCCTCCCAATAAGGCTTTTACTAGGAGTTGTTCAATAATTTTATCTAAAGAGTTATTGACGAAAATCTCCCCAAACCATAGCTCCCTTATTTGATTTCCGATTTTGATTAATTGAGAAGTTGATGAAATCACACCTCAAATGCTGTGGATAAGCTCACACAAGTCTCTGACTTCTGAGGGTTGCTTGTAAGAGTGCAGCCGGTTGACGGATATAATAAGTTTAACAATTTTTAACTTCAAGTTTAGCTTTAGCGATTTTCAATTTTTTGCAATTGATTTTCATCCAAAATCAAAGAAATATATGTTCAAAATTTTTTTGTTCATGATTTGTTCTTTCCGTCATCCGGCTGCATCCTTAATACCAGAAACTGATTCACACAATTACAGTGGGAATTACTGTGATTATAGCAGAGGTCGACTCATGTATACCAGTTATTGTAGGTTCAGGTAATATTTATTAATTTTCGAAAGGCATAATGTTCATCTTTATTATGTAGTGAAAATACACTTGACTAATTTCGCTAATTTGTTTCAAACTCTTCTTAATAATAATTTATTTAATACGTTGATACCACAGTCACTGTCGTTACTCTGTCTTTTGCGAAATATCGATCTATATCTGCAACTGCAACTCTGCGACTCTACCTGCCATTTGATATTGAGCGTCTTATATACCGGCAAGTAGAATTCTTTTGCCATTCTCAAATAGCCGCGACTCTACGGTGACTCATGCAGATGGCTCCCGTAAGTTCTCGGCGTGGATAGAACGATGGGTCATAAATGTACAGTTATAACGAGCAGAGGTGAAATCATCCGAGCAGGCTAAGCGTGAATATTGCGACCAGGTCCGGCCTCAGGATTTCATACAATACATATGTGAATTGTTGTGCAGTTTTCAGACATAAGGGTAACAGAAGGATCATATGCGTGTAAACCGCACGTGCCCTGCATGGGCGCGCATGTATCTGCATCGGCGTTTAGCCTCCCATATTGGCATCCCATTTCTTGGTAAGGCACCTATATAGTGATAGGCTTTCCCAAAATATCCTAGTTTTTAGAAAAGTAGATCTGGATGGGGCATTTCCAGATATATCAAATATTTTCGCGGATATTCGAATGACTCAAATAAACTGCCTACTCGCAGGTATCACTGTCACTAATTCCAAACTGACTCGAAACAACTTTTTTTATTTTTGATCTTGAGCATATCATAGGCCACTGTGAAGTAGAGAAATGTCTCAAGGCTCTTCGGCGAATAATAATACAAGCCTTGGGTCTATGGGCCTATAGGTCAGAATTATCAGAGGGACGGTATCCCGAAGCAAAATGAAATCCTTCAGACCTCTCCTGCAGAATGTCCTCAAAAATAAACCGTACAACTCAATGCATATCATCCTATTTCTCACGGAAAAATCAAATCAAAGAATGATGACAATTTCGATAAAACAAACAAAATGCTTTTTTTTCATTGAAATTTATTTAGAAACAGCTTCTTATTTTTTGTTTCACAGAAATATAATAAATAGTCTTTATATTAAAATACATTTAATTAAATATGGCAGAATCTTGATATTCAAGATAAGTTTGATTTTCTGGCACTGCTGCTTGCCCAGTCTCATTTCAGATTCTTTTGAATCCATGGTAAAAACTTTGTTACTCGTGTATATACTCCAGGGTATTGTCCTTGTCCACATCCTATTCCCCATGAGACTATTCCAACTTGTGTCCATTTGCCAGTATTGATCATCAGAGGACCACCACTGTCGCCCTAGAATATAATACGAATTCATTTGAAAGTGTCATAATTTAGATTGCAATCACACTCATTCTTGTAACTGTAGGTAAATTCCAAAATTAGGTACACAACTGAATTAGAAAACGCATCCAAATAAGTGGTGTCAGTCAGAATTACTTCAGCTATCGACAGTACCCGACTCAAGCTTGTCACACACTTGTGGCACGGCATGGCACGGCACGGCGCTGTCCGTCCCCTGACGGCGAGGGTTAGTAGCATTGGCTACTTTTCCAGCTACAAACCAGCATACTGAAGATGCTGTTTGTTTAACGACGTTTGTAAGGAAATTTTGTTTACATCTAACAGTGATAGAAACATGTCTGTCACTAGCAGTTCTGACGACGAAGAAGAAAATATTCAGAAAAAAAGGAGAATATGCCATTAATCAAAAGAGGCAAATCTGGGGTTTCATCATCTTTTCAAAGACTTAAAAGAAGACGAGTAGACGTTTTTACTGTATTTTAGAATAATTCCAGACAAATTTTCAGAACTTCTAGATATTCCAGAGCCCGCATTAACATGCGAAAACACTTTATTCGGGATGTTAGTAGTAGATGACATACTCGTGTTGAGTTTCTTTCAATAATAATGAAATGGAGAATACAATCTAGCATATCATTTCGAGTCTAACTACCCCCATATGTGAATCTTCACCAATACTTCAAAGAAATTGGGCAGGGGTGTTTTAAAATTTCGCATGAGGATGTACTGTGTGCCTTGATATTAATGTGCTCCTGTTACAAGGATCGATGACAGTGAATGCAGTTATAATTTGTAGTTGCCAAAGTACTGTAAGAGCTTGTGTTCTATAAAAAAAACCTACACTGCATGAATCCCTGTTGGCTTGGCCGGCACATAGCATATGTTCCACAATACCTCCGGGTGCAGCAGAGCCATACTTCACCTTGCATTCTCTATTGTTCCAAATGGGTATGTTGACCTCTTGCAATACAGCTGGCTGTGGACCACCTAAAATAAAATAGAAATTTCTAATAATAGCAGCACAAGAAAAAACAAAACACCTTTTTCTATTCCTTAATGCTAATATTGAATTATTGATTTTCTGAATAAATATTTTGGCAGAAGATCCATTTATCAATTCATGTATAAAACCGAGTATTCTAAATTTGATCATATTCTCAACAGGCAACCATCAATTGGAATGTCCTTACATTCTATTAGACGACCATCTTCGTATGTCAAAAATGGTCCAATCAGCAAATATAATAGACACAAATATTAGATTATCCGTGGAAATAGAAATTTTAATTTTATTCTAGAGCCTAATTTAAAAAAAAATTCTACGGTGTAAAATAGCATATGATACAGTATCAAAAGTATTTTTCATTATATCTGTACCAAAAAAAAGGCAAAAAGCGTACGAAATCTCAAGAATGAAACAAGCCGTTTTATAAAGTTGCTGGGTAACAACTCCAACTGAAATTGCTATCCATTTTCTTTATAACAGAAATATATGGCTTTTGATGGAATTAGTTTCACATCAGCATCAGCGGCAAACTTTTTGAATTTGGGTGAAAGTTCTGCTTGATTTACAACCATTTTCAACTATGAATTTGATTGGTTATGTAAACTGTCAAACAAAAAGTGTCAAATTGATCTGCATGTCAAAAATCCGTGACATCATTTTGTCACCTAATTAAATGTATCTGAATAAAAGAAACATTAGTATGATTCAAAAATTCATTTCCAATTGTATTTCTGAATCAAGATGCAGTTCCAATGAAAAATATCGTATGATACAAGTGCATAAGAAGTGTCTCTAAAGCACTTGTAACGTCATGCGTACTTCAAAAGCTCACTTATATCATGATACACCTACAGAGGGGATCGGAATCATCTGCGATCCTAATAAGGGCCTATATACAACTGCAATGGATATGTCGAGTGATATCGATCATGACTGGCATCATACTTAAACGGGCACTTCAAGTAGGAATTATCAATCGTGCTTGGGATAGCACCTTGAAAGCTAAGATCCTCGTCATTCCCAGTGCTCCTGAAAACATCAGAGGGTCGCTCGTAGGGGTCCAACCAGACGGTTGGAACAAATAAAAAAATTAGGAACCCTGTCATTAGCTTTAGATCTCATCTACCAAAAGAGATAATTTCTCTGTTCGAAGGGTTTATTATATGGAGTTCCGATTGCCTCAGGCCAGATGTGTACTGCCATAAGTTTTTATAAACTGTTCTTACGCAGTTCATTTACTGCAGCAATCGGCAGGCTGTTGAGGATTCATAAGAAGGGCTCTGGTCCATTCGTACCAATATAACACTGACTTTTCTTCGTTTCGCAAGGTTTTCAAAAACCTGTCTTCACTGGGGCACAAGCTTAGATGAGTTCTTGTCCGATCCCATTACCAGTATTACTGATTTACTCTCTGAGTAGATTGCAATAGGTCTTCGACATTTATTGTCGAGATTTTCTTGGATGCAGATAACTATGGTATATAATTCAGTCCAAAACACTATAGCGTATTCACCTAAAGGATTCGACACGGACATGCCTCCCGATCTCAAACCAGGCTGTGCTGTCGACAAGAATAGCATGACACTTTCGATGCTATGCCATTCCATTCTTTCTTCGTGGAAATGACAATGTCTGGGCATTAAAGTTCAGAACTAGCAGTGTGTTATCTGTTTTCATCAGTGGGATGGGACAGTTTCTCTTGTACCTTATTTCAAATGAGGGAGTATCCATAGTTCGCTTCTTCTCAGACTCATTAGCTTATGCCTCTGAGTCTGTAGGCGGAACGCATGATTTCACAGGTGTCAAGATGGAAGTACTTGTAGTTCTTCAAGAACTCTAGTTGGTGCCGTTCTCATGGAGTCAGACCCCACTTACTTCCTAAATTTTTTCTACATGCCAAGTTGTCTTCTCATTACGATTATCGACTTGTTCGTTTCAGGCCAGCTTGGCGTCTATTTTGTTGCCCCTTTGCATTGAGGCACCTTCCTGAGAAGTAAATATCTCCCCATTTTGCGTTTTCGTCTGGGTTGAGTCTAACCCCATTGGCAGAACACCATTCTTCCACTCTGCTTAGAGCTTCGTTTATATATTATCCGAGCAAATTCACCGATTGGTTTTAAGCCACGATGGCTCAGTCATCTCCTCATTCTTGTGCGTATCTACAAACCTGACGCCAGAAGTTTATCGACTACCAGGGGCGACAATGCCCTACCGCTGTTTGACATATAGATTCAAATGACGTATTTTTAAAAGCTCATTGAAATGATTCACAGAATCATTCTTATTTCAAAGTTTCTCGTTCGAATGATTAAATGTAATTAAATTATTAACAACAATTATCTATAGTTATTACAAAAGAAATGTACAAACGAAGAGAAACACTGTTCATAAAAAATCGTGAAAAATGAATAAAATACCAATTATTCTAAACAACCCAGGATGTCGATGTTTCCGTAATTTCAACTAGAGACCAGTTGTTTAAATATTTTGTAAACTATCTTTCAATTATTTTTCAAAGGGCTAAATTCATACAGATCGCATTGTCGATTTGGGCTAAGGTTTTTCAGCTACTAACAAAAATAAACAACGTTTCCTTACTTTCTCTCAAACTTCCCCATCCTATGACTGTTCCTGTCTTTCCTGTGTGATCACTTCCTCCAGATGGAAGGCATACTGGTCTGACTTGTTGGGTGAATTCTATGGGACTATCTAGAGTCAATATGGCAATGTCGTTGTACTAAAAATTAAATAATAGTTAATATTCCGCAACTATCTTAGGATTTAGATTGTATAGATGCTAATATTAATGAATATTTTGAATGGGTATATTTCTGCTACTGACTGTAGCCATTAGATTAAACAATTGTCGTAACAAGTTATGTTTCTATACAGAAATAGTTTCAACTATATTTTAGAGTGATAACTCCAATTCATGGTTTCATGCAAAAATTTCATCAATATCATTTACCAGTGTTCTAGAATCGAATCCTCTGTGTCTAACCACTCGTTTAACCCTTTTCTCAACATGGCGTATTTCTGAGTTCGTCTTGATGTTATGATCTCCAAGTCGCACGGTCAGTCTAGCAACATCCCAGGAGCTCATGCTGGAAAAATATTAAAGCACATGAAGAATAAGATATATAATTTGCGAAAATTCACTTATTCAGTTCTAAAATTCTAAGAAAGATTTCGCTTTTATTATACACCACCTAAATGCAATTTCCTATAATCAGATCGGCCCACCTCCGAATGATTCCGGAGCATTGTCATTTTCAATATTTGATAACTACATCAAGAATAAACTCGTATAAGTAATGAATGATGGCGGCATTTAGAAAAGTTTAAATTATTCTCGAGCAGGGATCGGATCAGCGATATATTGTTTACTAGTCAATCAAGGGCCCCACCAACTATCAAGTATCATGCTTGTTTTTTTAATTAAAATATTTCATCTAACTTGCATTCTGAGTGTCAATTTGTTTTGGTCAAATTTTATTCTACAGGGTTGAAATTCCACGATTCATGCTCTACAATGCCTGATTGAAAGTATTGGAAAGACATTCGTGGCAAAAGAAATGGGTCTTTGTGCCTTCATCGATATAGAAGGTGCATTCGATAACACCTCACATGCCTCCATAACCAGATCACTAAAGGCAATGATACAGGCAATGCTGAAAAGCAGAATCATTATAGCGACCCTTGGAGGAGAGACAGTCAAGATGACAGCGGAAAAAAGTTGTCCCCAAGGGGAAGTTCTATAGCTTTTACTGTGGTCACTGGTAGTGAAGCTACAAGTATCTGGGTTCACGACTCAAGGTTACGCCGATGATCTGGTCGTCACCATTAAGGGTAGACATGACGGGGTAATCCCCGACCGCATGCAAGTAGCCCTAACACCGGTCCCATATACCAGGAGGCGAAAGTATGAACTTAAAGCTCCAACCCTGAATAGGACCCCCCTAACATATTCCAAAGAAGTAAAATAATACCCGGGCGTTATAATCGACCAAAAACTAACATGGAACAGCCAACTCAACTACATTCTTTCCAGGACTATAGCGGCAAGCTGGACATGCCGCAGAGTCTTCGATCATTAAATCTATGCTCACGTACGCCTCACTGGTATGAAGGCTAAGCACAAGTCAAGCTGCAGGAAGTGAAGCGGCTAGCTTGCCTGGGAGCAACAGGAGCAATATTTACGTGCCCTACTGTGCAGCTCTCGAGGCAATGCTAAACCTTCCGCCATTGCACCTAGACCTTCAAAGGAAGTCTAGAAACTCATTATTTTTTAAAAGAGAAGAAAAACTAAACTTAAGTCTGATACCAACTGGATAACTGGTTCACAGTTTGTAATACTGATTTTTTCATCGAATGCTCGACTGATCAATCACCACTTGAGAGCAAACGAATAAGTCGTTGAACTTATTCGTTTCATGTATTTGAATCATTGCGTTTACTCGTTTCGTACTAGAGTAGGTATGTGCTACCGAGGAGTACATCTTGCTTTTGCTCGCGGGCGGCACTGCGACTGATTTATGGTAGTAGTAGTAGCACTTATGGGGAGGCTGTGGTTGCAGCCAAGCAAGTAGGCTTCCATGGGCCCTTTTTGCTTTCCCCCGCAATCCTTATGCATGGTTTTCTGCCTGCCTATGGTTTCCACCTGCTCTCCTCAAAGTCTGGGTGTGTAGTGTGTATGTGCTTGTCGAGGGGGCGAGTTCCTTCAATCCGCCTTCTCAAGCCCTGGTAGGGCTGGTTCTTGATCGGATGGTGCGGCGGCTGGGTATGTGTTAAGTGTCGGGGGAACATGTGTGTTTTTGACTAGGGCTAGGGCCCACGGGTCGCCACTCCCGTTGGCTGCAAGGCCTCAGCCACCCTTAGGCGATTTATTGTAAGTGGCACTTTCATTTATGATGAAATGCTATTAAACCAGAAGTTGTCTTTCATTTGGCTGGGGCAGGAAGGATGGCTCTAATGTTGTCCGACCAACTCTAACACTGATGAGAGGCAAGTAACAAATTTAAGGATAATTTATGCTGTTTTAATATCTCTTCTGGTATTAGCCAGGAAAGTAGTTATTTTCTGTCAGATATTTGCCTCACTTTTTCACTTCTCGAGTTCGTCGAAATTATTGGTTCCATTTATTTGAAACTCTCTGGCACACTTTGTCAAAACTTTATCCGAAATCGTAAATCAGGTAGGTACTTGAAGTCTCTTCCGCAAGGATCAACGTGTAAATATGGACTGTAATTTGCTAATTAGTAGGTAGTATACAATTCCTACTGATGAAGATAACTGGGTTACTGAAATGCGCATTTGCGAACTTGAGTTCAACATGTGTGGAAGAGGGGTAGGTACCAAATCATTTGTTCTCATGGTATACCACCACAGATGTCCATTATCTCATTTTTCTTTAATGCCGCTTTTTAGGAATACCTCAGGTTTCCAGAGAATCTCCGATCGAAAGGTCATCAGAGATTTTGTGAGCAAGTGAGATTAGAGACCTACAACTTTTGTGAAAGTGGATTCCGATCCAACCATATCTCGGTGGTTTCTTTAACTCAAAAGTTGAAAAAATATTGCTCAGTATATCACTGATATGAATGAGATCAAACATATTAAGAAATATAAACAACACACTTACTGAGCAACACAATGGGCGGCAGATAAAATATGGCTTTTATCAATCAAAGAGCCTCCACAAAATTGTCTTCCACCATTGAAGAGGGCTGCAATCCAAGGCCATTCATTAACATCGGCATTATGCCCTCCGACGATTCTTTCCTGATCCTGATATCCGTTTTTGGCGCCACATGCAGCACTTGTAGGGATATTTACCGGTGATGGTGTTGTAGCAACAGTTGGAGGCTTATAAGTCGGTTTTTCTGTGGGTCTGACAGTAGGCTTTTCTGGTTTCTCACCTGGTTTGTTTATCGGTTTGGAAGTAGGTGGCCAAGCGGTGGGGGGAAAGGTGGGATACCCAGGGGATGGAGGATGTGTCGGAAGTGGAGGGATGGTATTATCTGGTGAATGCGTTGGGAGAGGTGGTGGCCAATTCGATAGGGGGTAATAGGGGTTTTTGGCCGACTCAGAAGTGGCATTGAGGTCAGCTTCAACTGTGTAGTCTGGACTTTCAGGTTCTATAATTGGTTCAGTTGTAGTTAAAGAAGAATCCGTTGATTCCGTAGGTTTCGATGGATTTGGATTTGTACAACAGACTCCGAACATCTGAAAAATAGAATTGGGATTATTCACGCAATCTGTGGTGTCATTTAAATTTCATAGTTTGATTAGTCACGTATCATTTCATAAAGTTTGAATGCCACTTATTGAGATATTTATCATCTTAGTATGTTGAATGTAACATAAAAACTCAAAATGAGGCAAATTATTATTTTGTTTTTTTTTTTTAACGGCAGTACACAGCTTACACTGCAGTTATGCACAGCATAATAAAAAGAGCCATGAAATCGACAGTAAAAATTCGAAATCAACCAGTTAAGTTAATAATGATAGAATACTAAAAGATGTAAATTTACAAGAACAAGATTAATTCCGCTTAATTTTCAAGAACCTTTTAATTGACATGTTTTTTACCCTTATCTGAATAATTAGCAATCACGTTTTGTCATAAAGTAGAAGGGTTACTTGAGGTTATTACTGTGTTATTCAAGTTCGTGAATACAATCTCCCAAATAGACAACCATGTATTTCCTATACTGGGTGTCCGCGCAAGGTGTCTCGCCTTTATAAGTTTTTTTTTTGCAGATGGTGGAATTTAATTTAAACAATGTGTATCCGATATGGAAATAAACTTTTTCGACAATTGACTTAGCTTCATGCAACTTTCGGTTTCACGTGAATTTTCAATATTTGAATGAAACACCCGGTATATTTTTACTTCTTTTGTATTCTGGATACAACCATTTTCACTTTTCGTACAAATCACTAATTTCAGTCCTGAAATTTTGGGAAAAGTGGAACCTTATTGTTTTCGGTCAAATTTATCTCCTATGTGAAATTTTAGTTTCAAATTGATGTTACTATATTTTTTTAATGGTTACTCTTCTGGTAAATTTTCCAGCTCGAATCATAGCAAAACATGCATTGGTTTATTTCAGTAATTTCAGTAATTTCTATTTCTTCTTTTTTCATTACTTTATATAACTGAAGACATAAGTGGATAAAGGTGCCATTTCGCATTTTTTTTTAATCACTTATTTACAATTTCTGAACATCTCTGGTATAGATTCAACCCCCAATAA
This sequence comes from Chrysolina americana, assembly GCA_958502065.1. NCBI lineage: Eukaryota > Metazoa > Arthropoda > Insecta > Coleoptera > Chrysomelidae > Chrysolina > Chrysolina americana. The sequence goes on from OY293420.1 coordinate 48,824,754, forward strand.
ACGGATATTTGTATATTTCTAATATTTTTAAAGTGCTAGGAATCGCACGTTAAAAGGTAAGACCTCGTCAATCCTTAGCTCGCACAAGTTTCGACTTCTGAGGGCTGTCGTTCGTGGGGGGATGACAGCTGGTTAAGGGAAAATACAATTTAACAACAAAACAATTTCTTGATGATGAAGGTGTCTTGTCACACGTGTAACCAGTAATTTCAGTGGATAAAGGTGTTATGTTACATTTTTGTTACATGACTCCTTTATCCACTAAAAATTTCGAATGCTCTGTTGTCGACAGACCATAGGCTTTGTCTATTTTTGTGGTTAATATCGTACAGTGGGTAATGTTACTTAATGAGTAATCAGAATGGTTTCCCAATTATAGCAGCAATTTTTCCTATATTGAAGGTTGAGCAAACACTAATAGAGATAGTTTATTATTATTGAGTGAGGTTCAGTCTTTCAGCTGTGATTTCAAATATATTTTGTTATCAAAACCTAGTCGCTGATAGTAAAATAGTAATATTAGTCTGGCTTGTTAGTTGAATGTTTAGAATACTGATGTCAATGTGCCTCTAAGAGTACTCAAATTCATCCTGTATGTCGTCTTCGATTCAATAGAATATCGTCAGAAAAATACATCTTTAAATAGTTCATGTGGAAATTTTGAATATTTTTTCTATAAATTTGAAGAGCTTCCGAATTAACTTATATGAAAAGCCATATTTACAAAAGTAGATAAAAAAAAACTCGTAGTTTTGAATTACAACACTCAGAAGAAAAAGGTAATTTTGATGATAAGTGCAATTTTTCGACTAAAAATGTTCTGAAATGTTGTCAATTTGTAATCAAAATCAATTTTTTTGGTATGTTTTGGAATTAGCTCGTCAAGAGACATTTGAGAGATGTTTGCGATTTTTTAACAACGTAAAATAAAAACTTTCGAAAATTTGATCGTGCGAAAGAATTTTCTGAGTATATACAAATCATACATTTCGAAGTGAATCTGATGATTTTCAATTTTCCTTAATTTTTAGGGATCCACCCCATAGGACTTTTTTTGAGTGATTTTTTTTTTCCGTAGATCGACTTGAAATTCACGGAGTATACTCATTTCATCATTATGAATCGACTAGTTTTCGAATAAGTAATTGCTTTATCTCTAACCGTTCTCGAGTTGAAAAGTTTATCTGTAGTTGAGAGGGGTCATTTCCCCCCAATTTTTTTATAATTTGTAATCAGCGCGTTGAGATACATTTGGGGGGACCTTGCAATTTTTTTAACAAAAAAAAATGTTTTTAAAAGTTTGGTTTCTTTCAATATCGAATATTGTATAATTGGACTTCAATCATCTACTAATTACATAAAAATGCGAAATAAGCTCGTATTTCTGAGTAAGGACACCATTTCACTTAGAAAATATTGATTTTGAGGATAGGTGCATTGTTTTGACTGAAAATCTTCTGAAATTTTGTCCATTTGTCTTCGAAATTAATTTTTGTGGTATTATTCGGGATCAGCTCGTCGAGAACATTTGCGATTTTTTGAAAATTATAAAATAAAAACTTCGATCGCACGATAGAATTTCTGACGATTTATTTCTTTTATATGATAAACCTTGTATCTGAACATACACAAATCATATATTTTCAGAATCAGCATGAAATTTTGTGTATATACTGCGAATTTCAATGAATCTAATGATTTTGTATTATCCATGGTAAGTAGAGGCTTTGGTACTTTTTCAATTATTTTTTTCGTCTTTCGAGTTGAAATTTACAGAGTATACTAATTTCTTGATTCTGAATAGATTAGTTTTCGCAGAATTGATCTATCTTCAACCGTCCTTCAGTTGGAAAGTTAATCTTGACTTGAAAGAGGCCATTTCCTTCCAAAAATAAAAAAATACTCATATATAATGGTAATAATTTTCGTTATTTCGATAAACTGCCATCAAAATGTATATCTCAGAACAGAAAAATTATATGATTATTCACTTGCCACTAGAACTAAATCCAAAACTTGAAGTCGTTTATTGTGAAACAGGTGTGAAAAAACAAGGAATGTCACATTGTTTCGCTTTCTGTTTGAGATGAGATGAACCAAAGCTTCGAGTAGACAGGTTGCTCAGACATTCGTTAGATGGCAATAATGTTGGACAAATCATAAAATGATGGTTTACTGTTGGTACAACCGTGCACATATACGAAATTTTTAGTGGTATGTATGGTATGTCAAAAACTACCCATCAAAGAGTTGAATTGTACATGACTTCTTCATACAAAATTCAGCATATCATAGTTTGAGTTCAATGTTAGTGGATGATAATAAAATTTTACAAAAGTTTTGTGATTTATTTTCAAAATTGGAGTAGACATAAAAAGATAACCTAAACTCACCTATTTCTGGAGATATTACTCATCTGAATAGAAAACGAAATAAAAAAGTTCCAATTCAAATCACGTTTCATTGATCTTCTCGAAACTTTGAAAATGTGACATATCACTTTTATCCACTCATGTCTTCAATTGTATTGTACAATGATTTGTCAATGCTGTTTCATGTCCATTCTCTATTCGTTCCTATTTCGAACAATTTCAGTTATTATATTTTTATCTGAATAATTCACAATAGATTTGATTAACGAAACTTTTCACGAGAAAGACAATATTAACAAAAAGCAAGGTATGTCAAATTATGTCATCAGACGTTCAAATAATGATCTGTTCGTTTTGGTCTCAGAATTGATTCATCGACCGATTCAGGTCTAAAACTAGGTTTTTGATTCAAGTAAGGAGGTTTATTGAATTACAGATTTCGGAAATGAGTTCGATTTTTTCTTATAATGAAACCTGTAATGTGAATTTAACCCATCCTGCATGTTCTTGATACACAATGCACTTAGTTATCTTTATTACACGAAACGCTCATGCAATGACATACTTTACTAATTGCACCACTTAAGTATTCCACCGTTTTAATCCAAATCAGATCATCTATTTAAAAATGTTTTAACAATTTTTGTCTTGATCGTAACGGGATATTGGGAAAACATTAGTTTATTCCGTTATCTACCATAATTTACGACGGTTTGCAATTCCATACATAATAATAGGTAACTATATAATTTGTCGTATCGTAGATTCTGCGAATTCAGTGTTAGATGGTCAGTGAAAAGTATGGACCTGTAGGTGTCGCGAAAACTTTTAAAAATCTATAAAACATCATATTAGGAATCAAATGACTTTTGCAACTATTTAGTCCACCGTAACTGTTTTCAAATGATAGAGTTGTACACTTCAACACTTCTCACTATAACCGTATCAGAATAGAATTTAGAGAGGACGGAATACCTTTAGCTGTCCTTCATACCCACATAAGTTACAAGTTATGCCTTTGGATACACTTTCCGAGTGTTTATGAGGACGTATTATTATTATAATAATGTGGCAACATAATCTTTTGGAATTTCAACTGCTAAGGCATGGATAAAGAATTGCTCTTTCACATAGTTCAGCTTTGTTCTTGTTTTGCTGAGAGTGTACAGTTCTATAAGTAAGAAAGCGCTGAAGGTACGTAAACCTTATTATAATAAGTTATTTATCTCATTATAAAGACATAATGAGATTACGTTAATTCATCATAACAAGATAGCTAACTAATAATGAAATCAGTTATCTCATCATTATATGAGATCCTGTAAGTCATTATAAGTTGATACTGTTCAACGTTGCAAATGTCAAGTACGTTTTTCAGGTAGGTACGTTGTTTAATTTCAGAATTCAGTGTATCATGTGTGACTGAGACTTCTAAGTCTAAGTATCTAGAACCCACGGTTTAGACCCATCTGGAGTTCCTAGTCCCTACTTCTATTGCTGGTTCCTTTGCTTCATCTGTTATTGATCCCAGAAACGCAAAAATAAAGTAACTAGAAGTTATCCTTTTTCACTCAATAAAAATTCAATAAATTATAAAAATTGAGACATGTTGATTTTGAAAACCATCAATCATACTAACCTGCCGTCCTTGAGCCGTGTAGTAGCTACAGGTATCATACATCCCTAATATCCAACTATCGAAGTTTCCCAACTCTGGAATTTTAAAGTAAGGATAACACTGTCTGAAAGATACACATTTTCCTATAAGTCCCTTTGTAGTTAAACATGCGCCTGTAGTGGCGAGATTCAATGCATTGGTGTTCACGCTCCATCCTTGTGGTACAAGAAAGGGGTTGTATAGCGGTATGGTTGGTCCTTCTCTGAAGAAAATCTGTCGACTGCTTCTATCCCTTGGTGGTTCAACTTGAAATTAAAAACATAAATGGTTGTCATAACAGTATCTTAGCTCCATTGCTAATTTCAATACAGATTGAAACATTCGAGGAGAGTCTTTTTATTCTTACAAGTATCGAAAAACTAGTGGATATTACCTAGTTCCATTATCCAAAAAAGCAGTGATACATTGGAAAACACCAACAGGACAACTTTAAATGACAGGTTTATCATTATTATCATTATTAGGATCAAAGGAAGCAGATGGTAGTAATAGTAGTGATTGTCATTTATCGACATCAAATGTCGAAGATCATTGACCAAAGTCGTTCATATCTAATGAACTTCTAGGTCTTCATTGATCAGTTTACACAAGCAGATTCAACAATTCAGGAGGATGCGAAAGAGGAACACAAAGGGCCGAAATCCAAATCCGTGCCCGAGGAGTAGGGAGTTAGGGGGTTATAATTCTGTCCCAAAATATTCTTAAATTACCAGTTATATGAGACTTATAATGAAAAATATATTGAATAGGCTTGTTCTCTGACCAATTTATTCTCGAACTATTTATGTTCACTTTTGTTCACAGTATCTCAATTTGGGTTTTTGTAATTTTTGCAAAATCTTCAGCATCGACGCTGTAATCGTGAAATCTATTGGTACCTTCTTAATGTCATCGCCAAAGCGGGACAAAAAGACTTTCACTGATTCAAGATCTGAATTATTAACAGCCGTGTGGGAGGTTAGATGGGTGACAAATCATAGTGGCCTCCTGAAATTCGAAGAAATATACGAAGAGATTGTGCAAACTTTGGGAAACATTTCAGTCAAGATTCTAACACTGAGACTTCATCAAATGTTTCCTCACTTCTACTTGCTTATGCTGAAGAGATTCTTATCCCGCAAATGACACTGCTTCAAAACATCGCAGTACTGTCAAAACTGGCGGCAGGGAAATAGAGTTTCTCATATTTATAGCTATTGTTCTTTGAACAATGCTATAGCAATTTCACTTTTGGATGATTTGATGATAATAATACCAATAAGGGACATGTCGTGGGGCTCTTGGGATTATAATGCATTTGCTGTTAGCTTATCCAGCTTATGCGGTCTCAGCTTATGTAGGTCGGTAGCGAGGCGATTAGATACTAGCCTTTGAAACTTCCGCTTGCATTTGGCCAGGTTCGAATCCTGAAAACAAGAAAATTTTTCCCAATTTCATAGGAGTCGATAGGCAACGTAGTTTGTCTTGATGCCAATCCCGACGTCTGGTGCTTTGTGGGTTTTCCGGGTTTTCGTACAGCTGTAAAGTGAATACGCCACCAAAAATCAGTACGTCGCCTCGGAGCGTCAAGGCAAATAATGATAATAGCCGTCCTCTACCCGCACATGCTATGCCACTGGGTATACTCTGAGTGTTTATGAAGGAGACGGTATATTGATACTAAGTAGGTCGTGGAGAATAAGACGTGCCGAATCTATTGGAACTACTCATTCCCCACCATCAGATATAAGGAAGCCAATAATTTTGATGAATGACAATTGTCGCTCCAGGCCAAACTAATTATGCCCGAGTAGAGGAGGAAAAACACACAAATTATGAATATTTACTATTTGAATTTCTCAGGCTTCACACAAACCATTCTGATTAAATTGATATTCTAGTCATAAGGATGATAATAATAATCTCTGGTGGAATGAGAATGAACACGCTCATCTTGAACCTAATATTCATAATGACTTGCCATAAGATGGCAGAAATCTCAGACGGACGTATGCAAAATGACGTTGTTCTTGGCTCATTTCGTCTTTTCTTTACACATGATTGTCGGTCACAATAACCACTCACCCCACGAATATATGTAGAGGTAGAGGCTGTTCGGATACACGTTATCAGCATCGAGGAATGACTGGGACATTGACAGAAGAAAAAACTATATTCTTTGTCTCTTTTTCTCATAAACAGTTACACAAGTGTTTCCAAAGATCTAACCGGCTGGTACAACACGGCTTTCAAAAACATCCAAATTGTTATTCAAGCGGAATCAAAAAACGATGGCTTCCAGAATTTGGTACTCCTTTCAACAAAAAACCGAAACCCAAAAACATAGAAGTATAAAACCGCCTGCAATTTCAAAGATGCAGTAACATGAATTAGGAATTATACATGAGAGACATTTTGAAAATCCACCTTATCAGGAAGAACCAGTAGACTTGATAGAGAATGAGTTGGTAGCTGTTAGTCATAAATCCGGAATGGCCAGAACCAATGAGACTTATTAAAACCTTTTGAAAATAAACTATGCATGCCCAGTAGATCTGGTCTACCAAGTAGATCTGGTCAGCTGTGTACAAGATTGCCCTCTATAATGATAACAGCTTCATAATGACAAGAACACGATTTAACGAAAGACTGCTTGAGAAAATCTGAGGAAAATGTATGTTTACGGAGACTGGAGACTGATTTTTTTTTTATTGCTTGAAAACGGATTTGTTAATTTACAATTTTCTTCTACCACCTGAAATTATTATTAAGGTATAATTTTTTTTCAAATCATGTTTATATTTCAATTTTCATTGTTTATTTAATTAACAATTTGTTATGAACAATTTTAAAAAATTTATGTAATTTTTTTCTTTTTCTACATAAGTAGGTAGATAATGAAAAAAAAATGTTTATTTTTTTTTAGAAAAATAATTTGTTTATATTTTTTGGTTGATAATAACTCAGAGGCATGCGGGTCATTTACAGACTAATAACATGTTGATGATAATGAAGATGAACGTGCATAAAATGGTCAGTTGGTTCATTGATGAACAACTATAACACTGAAGAATCTATTATCTCAGTTAATTTGCCGAAAAAAAACATCAAGTCATTCAAAACTCATTATCAAGAAAAATCCAGAAAATTTGAACTACAATGATTTTTACAGATAATAATTATTTTATCAGAGAATAATAGTACGAGATTAAAAAGTATAAGCTGAAATTGTTGATAAATATACGTCATATTCATTATAGTTCACAAGATATTTAAACATAAAGGTTTAAAAAAATCTGAGCGATATTTTAATAAATAAATGCTATGAATTAAATGAATAGGGTTAAAAAATCATCGTATCTTAATTAGTTTACCAGTTTTAATGAGTTTAAACATAAAAAACCAGGAGAAAATGATGAAGTAAAGGAGAAGAGAATTTTTTTAAATTCGATAAATATAAATGAATAATTTTTATCAAAAAATAACAAATGGATGTTTTTGTTTCATTATATAGAAGAAGAATAAAATTATATAGAAAAAAATTAATTATATACAATAAATTGTTTATTGAAAAAAATAAAGAAAATTTAAATAAAAACAACTTTTGTTCAGTTATCAAATAGCAAGATTAATTATAATAAAAAAAATTAATCCCCAGTAATAATTACCTACAGGTGGTAGAAAAAAATTGTTAATTAACAAATCCGTTCTATAAAAAAAAAAGTTTTTAAGGAACGATTTAATTTTTTAAAATTATAATTTGCATCAAAAATTAAATTTTATATCATCTTAAAAACAACGCATTTGTTTATAACTTCATGTGGCTTCTGATCACAAAAAAGCTGATCAACAGTAATATAGGAATAATTAAACTTTTTAATCTTCAACCTAAGTAAATTGTTGAAGTGAATGTGAAAAATGGATTTTTTTTTATTTTTCCAACAGGAATTTCTTCTGAGACCTTTCAAAAATAGCTCTCAAAAAGGAAAAAATATTAGATTTGATATTTAACAATTATCGCACTTCCAATGTTTTCATAAATGCATAATTAATAGAAAAATCGCGATAGAAACTTTTTGATCGCAGATTATTGGTAATTCATCTATCCAGTAGACACCTGAGTTTTTCAATTTCAAATTTTTATATTTAGTAAGTTTGAATAATATTTATTTATTAAAGTTCCAGAATCCTAGTTTTTTGCCGTATTTTCCCCCTCTGGGAAAATTATAAGTATTGATCCCACAGTTTCTGGAAGTAGAACTTTTTTGGTGAATTTTCTCCGTTTTTGAATCTTTTTTTCAAATTTGAAAAATGTCAAAAATTTTTTGAGATATTTCCCAAAAACCAAACCCCATTTTTTTCAGTCAATTGTTACCAACGGATCTTGAATTTTTTTCAGTAATCATTTACACGTTATTCCGAATAGAATGACAACTTGTTTATAATTTCCAGTGGCGGAGAAAAGAGTTTGACCCAAAAAGCACTTGTTGACAAGACTATTAGTATAAACTAAGCGGAAAGAAATTTAGCGCTTTAGGATATGCCGTCGACTATATCGGCATATACTATACTTAAAGTACGCCCATCGCTAACGTATACACTATGCAGCCTCTGTTTAGTGGCTGATGAAGACAGAGAATTTTAAACGTGAATACTAATAATAATACTCCCTCATAAATACTCACGGACTATACCCAAAGGCATAGCCTGTGCAGGTAGAGGCCAGCTATTATTATTATTTGTGGTGGCGCTCTGGTACGACTTAGTGATGCATTGGTGGTGTATTCTCTTTTCAGCTGTAGGAAAACCCGGAAAACCTACAGCACCACTCCGGGTGGTCGGTGCACACTCCAAGCAAGCACTATATGTCGGGATTGACATCTAAGCAACTCACATCATACTTGCTTTACAACAAGGCATGTGGCCGGCAAAACAAACCGATGCACTTGAGAAAAAAAAATCTCATGTACTGAGGCCTCGAACCTTTGTCCACGGCCAGAGACCTTAACCGTTGAGCTACCGGCCCTCAGAACAAAAGCTCAACCAGATTCAAATACTGGCCTGTTTTACAATAACTGGGGCTATGAGATTGAACCCCATCATAGGAGTGGAAACCATGTTACACCTACCACATCTTAGTTTATTTTTGAAGAACCAAGCAAAAAGCGATAGGCCAGAAATTTTAAATTACTTAAAACAGCAATATTCCAAATTAAGTCACTGGACGTCAAACAACTGTAGTAGATCCAATTTTTTAATTGAGATCAGTTACATGTAACCGCAATACACTTTCGATAAACTTATCACAAAGTCACATAGCGGATCGTGGATAATGGAAGAATGAAATGACCTGGTTCTTGGGCTAGTCGAGGACTGACAATGGAACAGGAATTGGAGTATACTGTGAAATTTCCAATCTCTCTGGACTGAACAGTACCCCAGGTCAGGATATATGTAATATTATAACGTATCCATGAACATAAGAAAAAGCATATGTAAATAAACAGATCCACATAGTTTCCGATAGTTAGGTAGCGCTAATAAAGGTTCCAGTCTGGAAAAAAGTAGCTTCTTGACTAGTGTGGGAAGTCCTGAAAATCCTGAGAACCCTGACCGAACAGAATAGAAAGAAATTAACCGGGCTACCAGGACACAACGGAAAAACTGGAAATAAAAACCCTGGCAAAATTGCAGGGCAGAGTTCAGCTACTCCATTTCTAGAACCTAAACCAGCATTTACTACTTTGAAATGTTAAATTGAGAGATTATTTAACAAACCAATCCAATTAAAACACAACAATACTGTCAAATATGGTATTTATTTCAGAACTGTGCCAAAAACAACAGTTATAGCTGTAACCAGACACCAGCTGCAGAGCATCATAATTCGCCTGCTTTTGGGAAGCAACATCAGTGCATAATGACATTTTTTAAGGCAACTCGTACTCTAGATCCCGCGGGAGGTTCCCAAGAGCAGCGGACCATGTGATGTGCGAATTTGAAATACTAGATCGTAGGAAACATGCCATATTCAGTAAGGAAAAAAACTGGACCCGAAGTCTTTCTTACAAATCTTACCGTTAATCCAACTGTTCCTACTAGTACGGGAAAGAGGTATAGACGGGTGGGTGTATAAATATTTATCAGAGTGGACACAATGGGCAATTATGGCTGTAGTGGCTAAGGAGTCGCAATTATAGACGGACACTTCATGAAAAAAAGGTTATTTCGATACATTACAGCAGAACACTATTGAGAGTATATTTTTTGCAAACATTTGAAACTTCTCTGAAAACATTTATTTCCACTGAATGATTTTTGTAAAGTAGTTCACTTAGAAATTGTGATTCTTCAAATGGGTTGGTAGGTACCTCATGGAAATACAAACAACAAACCATTTGTCAATATCAACAAATTGAATGAAGGAATGAAAACTATTTCACGTAATCAAACCTTGGCATATTGTTAATCTTGATTCTGTAATAAAACTAATTAATTTCTATGTTCCTTGAATTTTATAATGGGCATTTCAGGAAAAAAGTCCATGCAGTATAAAGAATAAATGTATATCAAAACTTGTGCTTCGGGTCCAAGAAGAGGTGAACGATCTTGACGACCTTGGCAATGACCATTGATACCGATTGATTTTACAGGTACCAATACCATCGCGATTTTTTCTTTTATTAAGCAAGCTGCTGTCTTGAAACTTGGAAATAATTATCACGGGTCAGTGGATGGTTTCATGCATATATAGGTACTATGAATAGATTCAACGAATATCCAGATGAATGTGATTTGAATAACAAATGAATCGCGCCTCTCCAGAAATGGTGTTTTGAGAAACAAAACAAATAAATCAAAATCGTATGACTTATACTCCTGACGGGTATTATAAATTAATTCATTCTGATTCTTCGATTTTCAGTATCCGTTAGGAATTTCAAAAAATTCAAATTGCGAATTTGTATCGACTAAATTAAACCGAACTGGTCGTTACCGTTATGATGGGTATTTAAAACCGCAACAGGTCATTGAAATATCGGAATTGTGATGTATATGAAATGAAATGAAGATTCATCGACAGAAAAAAGTATGAGATGTGATGATAAAGCAAATAGATAATTATTCGAACAAGTAATTAGGAGATCATTAAGAGCGCAGATGTCTCTATTGGTTCTGTGTACATACCAAATTGTTTTAAAATGACTAGTTTCCAAAGGTGCAAAAATATATATCGATCTACATTAAAATTGTGTACCTGCTTCAATTACTACAGAGTCATCTTCTTCGTTATTTTCTTCGGCAAATGCGCATGAATTAGCCACAACTAAACACAAACAAATATTAACCGTTAACCACATGGTTAACAAAAAAATTGCTGAAAATTCACACACCGCTGCAGCTGTTTGGTAACGCAGTGTCTCTATTTCGTAAGTTGCTCTTATAAAACTTGAACCTGTACATGCCTCCCCTCCCTGGCTGGGGATTAATTCACTAGAAGTCAACAAAGTTTTTGTTCTTGTCAAGAAGTTGAGATGGGTCGCTCGAATAAAAATGTGCTCTAAATATAAAATTAAATACCTGTTGATTATTTTTTCGTCCGTTTTTCAGACCATTTATGTTTGGAACAATAAACTACCTATCTATTACTTACTACCTACCGCTAAATCATATTGGCAGACTGCTTTGTATAAGTAGATTGAAGTTACTTGCTAAATAATATTTGGCCCTATTTATGGCGTAGCAAAAAAACTGAGGGTAATTTATTTTTTGTAATATAAAGTGAAAACTATCGCTCTTTCAGTATAATTGGAAATCTAAAACCAAAACGATTAAAGCCGTAGACATAATAGAAGTTTTATGTAATGAGTTTTAAGTTTTGGAATTTTGCATATCAATTTTATAAATAAAGCAAGATGCAAAACAGATTTGAAAAAAGAACCATGCATTCTTTCAACAAGATTGTTAATGACGCGTGATGAGAATGATGAAGCCAATGAGAGATTCGCGTTAAAAAAATATCCAAAATTATGAAAATTAAAAATAAAAACATAAAACTTCCATTGTGTTTCAGCCTTAACTCAACCTACTATCACAAAAAAAGCAATCATTTTAAACTCGAGATCACAACTTCAATCTCGAGATTACTTAAATAAATCGGGAATAAGCAGTTTGAAGAATACCAACGTATATTGTGTTATTCTACTCCATAAAAAATGAGACAAAAAAGACATTTAAATTACCGGCAAATATACCTTCTGTACAAATCAACAAAAGCATCTGTAAAAATTATATCAAATAAAACAATGCAACATCTGAATCTGATTGATTTGTTGTGTGAAAATCAGCCTGAGTTCAAGATAAACATCTATTGAGAATTCGTCCTGTTATGTTCATCAACAACTTGACAACAATAAGTTTGTAATCTCTTTAAATTGGATCTATCGAACGCTTTTCATACAGTTATCTGAAATATTGGGTTTTAAGCTATTATCTCTTGGGATTTCTATTAACATTTTTGACTGGGTGGAATCATATATAGGAACTAGAAAAATCATAGTAACTTGCAACGATGCGAGATCCAAGGCATATACCGTGCCAGTGGGTGTCCCCCAAGGATCAGTTCTATATCGGAAAATCCGAAAAGTTTGCGGAGGCCCTAAAAACTCGCTACTATATAGAATTTTCTCAAATATATAGCATGTTGTTCAACTCCACTTGAAGGCAATAGTTTTTTTCTCGGTATTTGCGCTTAGGCCTTTAACACTTTGAGGGGCAGAACGTCTGCAATCGTTTCTAGCCCGTATACTTGTATCGTTTGAAATAAGTTGAAATGAATAAAAACACCCATTTATTCGAAGCAATTCTTATTTTTTCTAAGTAAAAGTGCCACTTTACATACTGAACACTGCCTATTGGCACTCATATCACTTATTTTCGAACTGCAAAGTGCACAGTGTCTTCTAGTAGCTCTCATAGGATTATGTTCTACATTTTGTAGACTTGCTGTTTTAACCACTTTTGGTTTATTCCAGCTCGCACAAGAATTCTGAGGGTTGCTCGTAAGGGTGCAGCCGGATAACGGTTAGAACAAATTTTAGAACACAACCTGGAAGTTTTCGTTTTTGAATTGGTAAAGAGACTATTCAAAATTGAGAGTCTTTATCACAAATTCAATCGGTTCACTATCAATGTAGTTTCATTCCTTACTGCCAATTATGGGCCTTGGTGGCGTGTATGGGTTCGAACCGCAGCACGGTCACCAGTCTCGTGCATGGCATCACACGTTTAAAAAGGTAAGGGCTAGGTATTCCCTAGCTCGCATAAGTCTCTCGGATACTTCTGAGGGTTGCTCGAAAGGGTGCAGCCGGTTGACGAATATAACAAGTTCAACATTTTTTTCATTAAAATTCCAAAATCATCTACGACTGATGCACCATCCGATGGTATTTATTTAAATAATTTCATCATAGTCAGCTTGCATAATATCTAATAACTCTCTCTCAGTCTGACAACTGCAATCAGCTACTTTTTTACGCGGCGGAACATTTTCAAACCAATTGAAAATATGAAAAAATTTCACGATTTTGACTTTTTTCTGCTACAATGAAGAATTTACTTTCCTCCATGAAGGTATTATCTAAATCACTAATAAATATCTTTGGCGATTGGCGTTGCAGAATTGTTCTATCTTCAACCGTTCGCGACTTGAAAAATTCATCTGGAGATGAGAAGGGTGATTCCCGCCATTTTTTTCTATATTATTCGTAATCAGCTCACCAACATACATTCGAGAGGACGCGGTGATTTCAGAATAAATGAAAAATGAAAATTTTCCAAAATACAAATCATATATTTTCTGAATCGGCATGGAATTTTGCGTATATAGTGCGAGTTTCAAGTGAATCCGATGATTTTGTATTTCATATGATATCCAAAGGTCTACCCTACCACTGATCGACTCGAAATTCTACTAATTTCTTCATTTTGAATCGATTGGAGTTCACAGAATTGATCTGTCAACCTTTCTTCAGTTGGGAATTCATCTCGAATTGAGACTGGTAATTTCACTTGCCACTAGAACTAGCCCCAAAACAGCACAGCCGTTTAATGTGAAACAGACGTGAAGGAACAAGGAATGTTACTTATTTCGCTATCTGTTTGAGAGAAGACAGGTCGCTCAAACATTCGCTATATAGCAATAATAATGATGGACGAATCATGAAATTATGGTTTACTTTTGGTACCACCGCGTTCATAACCAAAATTCTTAGTGGCAAATAATAATGATAGCTGTCCTCTACCCGCACAGGCTATGCCTTTGGGTACACTCTGTGAGTGTTTATGGGGAAGTATTATTATTATTATATTTTTTTTTCATGGCAAGCCGATATGATTTTCAAGTTTGAGAGCAGTGTGTCCATCATTTCCCCAAGGACCCCTATTATCAGAACCACCATCTTGACAGAATGGTTTGGGTAAAGCCTGCGCAGTTCAAAGAGTAGATCTTGATATTTAGTCCGTTTTCCTCCTCTTTTCGGACGATGTTCGTTTCGCCAGGAGCGGAAAACTCAATGATGAAAATTGTCCTACTTTGATTGTCGAGGAGGACTACATCAGGCTTATTGGCTTGTATTTGCCTGAGGGTTGGGAATGAGTAGTTCCAATAGATTCGGCACTCCTCATTCTCCACAACGGACTCAACATCCCCGGAGCATCACCGGTGTCTCGTCTACACCGTACGAGTGTCGTAGATGGTAGTACAACACTCGTATGGTCTCAGCTGCTCCACGACACGCTCTGCAGCTAGTGTCAGGGACCTCTATACCCATCATGCGACTACGGTAGACGAGGGTGTTGAAGACACCATCCTGGTTTAGTAATAGGATGGAAGAAAAGAAATCGAAGAACGTCGTGGAAGAAAATCGCAGAGTATTCGCCAGTCGTTAAATCCTACTAGACCCAATAGAATTCCCTTACCCTCGACAATGGAATCCTGAAAGTGTGTTGGAGTCCGAGAATAATGGGAAAGACAGTCAGTTGTTGATCGCTGGAGGATATCTGGTAATGACAAAGACCCTGCAGAAAGTTTAGCAACACGGTTTTACCAGGCCAACTGCCAAGCTGACGTCAAAGACTGGTGCAGAAAGTATGCTGTTTGCGCTGCCATTAATGGACCTCGAACACGACCTGAGGCCCCGATGCGTCAGTACAACGTAGGTAGCCCATTTGAGAGAATCGTCATTGACATTGCTGGCCCGTTTCCTGTATCCGACCATGGGATCAAATACATCCTTATGGCAATGGATCTTCAGTAAATGGGCAGAAGCCTATGCCCTGCCCAACCAGAAAGCCATCACCATCGCCGACGTCTTGGTGGAAGAGTGAATATGTTGATTCGGTGTTCCATTAGAGCTGCACTCGGGCCAAGACAAAAATTGCGAATCCAACTTGTTCCAGGAAATGTGTCAGATTGAACATCCGCAAGACGAGAACTACAGCTCTGCATCCACAATCTGTCGGAATGGTCGAACGAATGAATAGGACGAGAAACCACCAATTGTCAAAGGTTTTCTGACCACCAAAGAGACTGGAACCAGTACATCCATTTGTTCCTGATGGCCTATCGTTCAGCAGTGCCAAACCCCTCGCTAGTATTATCATGGGACGAGAACTGCGACTTCCTTGTGACCTGAAGTTTGGGATGCCACCAGGACAAGACATTGCAGGAGAAGACTTCGTCAGCAAACTTCGGCAGAGAATGGACGACATCCACGAACGAGCCTGTTTAAACATCCAAAGTGCCAGCGATGGAATGAAAGAGACCTATGAATAAAGGCAGAAAAAAAAATTGTTTCAAAATTGTTTTTTCCGTTAACCAGCTGTCACCCCCCTACGAACGACAGCCATCAGAAGTCGAAACTTGTGCGAGCTAAGGATTAACGAGGTCTTATCTTTTAACGTGCGATTCCTAGCACGAGACCAGTGACCATGCTGGGAATCGAACCCACGTCCCTCTGATTGATAGACTAGCGCTCTACCATCATGACCACTGCGGAGGATTTCAAACGGGTGACCTAGTTTGGCTGTACAACCAGAAGCGTCGCCGTGGCCTATCACCGAAGTTGTGGAACTGATGGGAGGGCCTGTACAAAATCCTGAAGAGGATAAACGATCTCGTCTATCGAATCCATTAGCCACCCCGAGGAAAACCTTAGGTCGTCCAATTCAATAGGCTGGCTCCTCAGGCTGGAAATTACGACGAAGTCCGTACCCTCAGACCACCGAAGGATAAGGAGCGAATGCCACCTTGGGCCATACTTTTCTGCTGAAAGTCAGTGATCCAAACAGCAAATAGTCATAGAACTGAAAATACTAATCAATAAGTGTTTTTGTGGCGTCAACTTATTACGGACTTAGATGGGATATCTTTATAACGAAGTTAATTACGTCAATGTGATGTCATGGAGTATGACATAATTTTTGAATATCAATTTCACTAGCGAGTATTCAACAGAAAATTAACTCTGAAGAAGATAAAAACTTTTCTCTATATGAGTTCCGGCAAACAATTTTTCTCTGTGTTCATATCCTTAAGTGAGACCACGCAAATAAATTTGGAAGAATGTTCTCGTTCGATTTATGACCTTAAAGAACCAACAAATACCTAACTGTTTCCTCCATTCTCGTCATAGGCAAAACAAGAAATTCATTATAAATAAATAATGACAAAAGATTGTTGAACTTCGACGTTGACGTTTGCTCACTTCGAAAACGCGATCCAGATCAGTAAATTAAATGGAAATGAGACAGAGTCGTAACAATAAGAAGTTTGACGGCTTCTTAAGATTTCAGCTCGCAAATTAGACTGAAATCTACCAAAACGCAGTACGCAAACATTATTTTTTATTTCTATTAGCAAGTTCAAATATCGAAACAATAGGTACCTATAATTTCGCGCAGAAAGTTGAAATTTCAAGAAAAGAGCCGATATTTCGAAAAAGAAGTGGAAATTTGGACTAAGAAAAACCCGTGGCTACAACTGCGGTACCTTCAGCAACCGGAGGCATGAGGTCACCCATTTATTTTTACATGGATGACGAACTCAGTCTATATGCCTTGAAAGAAATGAATCTACACCAGTTCTTAAGGGTTGTGAAAGAGTACACACATGCTATCGGAATAGAATTCGGTATTAACGAATGAGCCACTGTTCCTTTCGAAAGACGTATAATTACCTAAGGGTGGAACAACGCCACTCCCAAGAAGTAACCATACTTGAAAACTTCATACGTGGCACATGTCATCATGAATTGAGTCACCTATGGTCATCAGAACTGTTAATAAAGAAAAGAGTTTCTGCAACTTATATGCTTGCCGTTCCGATTCTACTCGGAGCGGCTTCTTCGAGGTGGTGAAATGAACGCAAGAAGAGCTGCGACAAGCTTGCCTGATAAATCGTTCGATCCACGATTTTACTTTCCCAGACAACAGGGAGGACGTAGACTTTAGAGCGTTTTCATAACAGAATGGCACTAGATGCAGTCTGTAAAGTCCTCAGAAGTTTAGATCCTGCATGGTTCGAGATCAGAAAAAGAATGATCCGACAGGAATCGGATCATTCTTTTTTGAGGCCGCAGCCTCGTGTTCGTCGCTGATCGAAATTACCCAAAGTCTGTCCCCAAATCAGAACCTATTCAGCAAAATACTAACAATATAGTTGCAGATACTGAAGAACTTTTATACAGCTAGATAAAAGTAAGCCAATTCATGGGGCATTCTTTAAGAACATTGAAGACTAAGGCTTATCCAAAAATTTGACCTATGCATTCCTCAGGTCAAGTGGCCTGTAGTTAAAAACCAAGGAAAACATAATGGCCTGCCAGGATATGATGACTCTACACCCTGATCTACTGTAGTCGCGTGATAGGTATAGAGGTCCCGGACACTAGTAGCAGATGGTGTCGTGAGGCACCTGAGGTCATAATGCATTTACTGTCAGCTTGTCCAACATTTGTGGTCTTAGTCTATATCCACAGGTATATGGCGGCTCTACGATTATTATTCTACCATCTACGAAACTCGTATGGTATAGACGAGATACCTGTGTTGCCTTATGCTCCGGAGAATATCCGGTCTGTTGTGATGATTAAGCATTGCCGATTCTATTTCGAACTAGGTACTTATTTCCCACTGTCAGGCAAATACAAGCCAATAACTCACCAGAACAGGAAGACTTTCGTCATGGAGTTTGAAGTTCCAGGCGAAACGAATGTTGACCGGAAATATGATAGGCACGCTGCTGCCGAATCTAAAACTTATTATGGCTTGCCGTGCGACGGCAGAAATCCTATTCGGATGAATGCAGAATGCCTTCTACTTACTTGTTTCACTTTGTCTGTTTTCAGGGCCTATGATTATTGAAGCTAATAACCACTTAAGTCACGTACCTGGACAGACTGGTTATTTAGGTAAACTACGGATGTATCGGGGCCTCGGAGACTGGATCTGACTGGAATATCCTTAAAGGAAAAGTATATAAAGGGTCAACTTCGAATGTTCCAGCTCTAATTTTTCCTAGTTTGCACAAGTATCTCGAAGAAGATTGAGACTTTAGTTTTGTTGAGGACATTCGTTTCTTGACATGTTTCTTTGTAAATTTCAACCTTCCACAGTCTGAAAATGAAAAAACTGTTGATCCAAGGAAATCTTACCAAGTGTAGAAGGGCAAAATGAATTGATTTGTTTTGAAAACGGAGAAAGATATAGTCTCCGAAACGTCCCCTATTATAACTGTCTTAGACTAATTTTTAACTTTTCAGAACGTATATGAATCTTTTATAGTAAATGTAAATAATATGCCCGAAAATGGTGATTAACCCTCCCCCCCACGATGGAATGATCATAGGCACGAGCCTGCCTTCTACACTTGTATTGAATTTGTATAATTGACATTTTTTCCACTTTCAGACTGTGGTCAGAATTCCCAAAAAACCATGTGAATATCCCGAAGATTTCGGAGGGTTGCTCGTAAGGGTGCACGGATAAAAAAGAACAAATTTTGAACAAATATATTATGTAGGTACTTGGAGTTCACATATTGACTATGAAATAGTTATTTAATCAACTAGTGTATTACTGACATATACCTATCATTCTTAAGTTTGATTGCAATGAAAAACGTACAATTTTTAATTATTCGTGTTTTTTCATTACTACCTAAAAAAATTAATGTATTTAAATAATTGCATATAATAAATAGAACAAAATCGATTTCATCCATATAGTTACTATACATTCAATGAATTTGAACATATTTCTCAAAAATTACAAGTGATGTTTCTTCAATTTTTACTCTTTTCCGCACGGTAGGTACGTAATATCTCCACAAAAATTGTAACGCCGGCACTGCCTGATAATTTATATGTTAATATATCCAAAGATTCCAGCTTAAAATTTGAGTGGGTCCAGAAATTTACATATTTCGATGAAATTGCATTAATAAACAAGGAGATCGAATTTTAATGATAGATACCTACATGCTCGAAGATTTTGGTTAACGCGAAATTTCAATCTCTTCCGAGATGCACGATTTGCAAGAGATTTTCGTAGACATCTTAATTGGTATTCCTTGTTTTCGATCAATAAGATTAGACTGAACCGAATACTAATATTATTCCTGCATGGAATCGTATGGAAAGACCTTTGTTTCTGAAAGTTGATATCAAATCTCAATCTAGTGTTGGTGGTTTGGCTGTGTTAGGCAGACGTAACAAATATATAATCATCAGTAACGTTACATATTATTATTTTCAAAGGGGCGTAAACCGGTGAAAGAAAACTATTGAAATGATGTGTGAAAACGGATCAAATGTCATCAGAAAAACCATATGGCCGTGCTGATGAGTAGGTAACTACGAAACAGCGCTGTCCACGGATGATGAGCTCTCGGAATTGAATCGAAAACACTCTATTCACTGTATTTAGATTCTGTTTGCGTTCCTCTTAACGCATGAGAAACTTGATTGAGTCTTGGATAGGTCAGAACAACGAATTTTGTTGGATGCCTGTCAATGTCGTAGATAATCATCTACCTTTGGATTCCATTACTCGTTTCAAATTAAGTTCCAAATAAGTGACTGTAGATGTCACAAGTTGCTTTTCATTTACACAAATTACTCAAAGAATTTCGAATGCCTATGAAGGTCTTATTGCTCGCCAGAAGAGATTCGGCACGTGGAGGAGGGAATTATAACTTTGTTGATATTTTGCAACAAAATTTTTGGAGGTCTTCCAAATTGATAAAAAGTATTACCTCGAGCTAGTAGAGGAGAAAGAGATTCTATGTCTGTAATATTACATATATTCCTTCTAGAAAATATCAGAACGCAGAAATGCATCCCTTCCGTAGTCCGTAGAATAAAAGACCTCTCGAGACGATCAAGATAGAAATTATTGTGGTTCGAAGAAATGATTTACAAGAATGTTTGACATGCTCCGGGAGTGAGGGATGGTTCTTCATGAACTTCTGTTCGCACATGTCAACTCACAAATCATTGAGAATCAGCATGGTATCATAGGTGGACGATCTACTCTGTCACTAATTTCACTAATTTAGTATGCATAACTCAATTTCTAGCAAGTACTTTGGACAACGGTGGGCAGATGAATGTCATGTATATAGATTTCTCGAAAGCATTCGATCGACTTGAACGAGGATTACTACTGAGTAAAGCCTCATGCTTTGAACTACTTCAAAAGTGATCGCGTTCTTCATAGAATATTCCAGGATATTGTGACGTTTAAGGATTTGTGAAAATTGAAAGGTATAGTGATGAGAGATTATTAACTCATGACTAGATGGGGAGCAGAAGATTCCGAATTGGTTTGTAGAGGGGCGAACCGTGCTAATCCCCAAAAACGGAGATTTGTCTGCCCCAAGAACTACAGATCGATAACATGTTGAATACATGTTATAAAATGTTCACTCGCATCTTATGCACGCGAATACTCTCCGCAGTTGATCAGTTGATCCGGTGTATGAACGGATATATGAGCAAAGAGGGTCAAATAGGGGGTCGCTGGATGCAAGGAGAACCTGCTGATCGATAGATGTATCACGCAGGACTCCGTGCAGTATATAAGCGTAACCTTTCAATGGCCTGGATCGATTATCGCAAGGCATTTGATACAACATCGCATGAACTCATCATGCATTTGCTCAGATGCTTTGCGGTACCCGATCAAATAGTGAGATGAATTGAACAGCTGATGCCGCTCTGGAGGACTCGTATGAGGCTGTTGAATTATTATTTGTTCGACGTTTTTGTATAGGGAATAAGCGAAAGGTTCGATTAATTCAAATCAATTTTCATTTTGTGAGTATAGATTGTTAAGAGAACTGCAACCTCAGTTTCAACCATTCACAGGAAAAAACTGAAGGTGCTGTATCCAATCTTCAAATAACAAATACGTCTATACAAAATGTGTTTGCCTATGTTGAGGTGAAACAATCCCAAACAATCCCCCTCGCACGTAATTAATTCATCGGTTGCAAATGCCATTTTTATTGCCAAAATTATTCGAGTTGAACATGAAAAATTAATTAGGTAGTGTCAATTATTTGCCGATAGTCAACATGAATTCATAAAAAAGACAAGTGCGTTAACAGCACTCTATTCCTTCAATCAATATATTGCTGATAGCCTTCACTTGAAATTTCAAATTTATGGACTTTTTGTTGACATTTCTCGTGTATTCGACAACATATGAACTGCTGATGTTCAAACTAATTATGTTATTTGCCTCTAAAACTGTAATATCAATTCCGATGTGGAAATAATTTCATATGATGTTAAAGTTAGAGGTAAACAATTGTTTTTTTGTGTTTTTTTTTTGTAAAATTGTTTTTTCCGTTAACCTGCTGTCATCCCCCTACGAACGACTGCCCTCAGAAGTCGAAACTTGTGCGAGCTAAGGATTAACGAGGTCTTATTTTTTTAACGTGCGATTCATAGCACGAATGACTCAGTCTAAATATTATTGTGACTGTTTTGATGAAATTTAGTATCAAACCGAGCAATGATAGATCAGTTATATCCTCCTTTGACTGTGTGAAGGTGTTGGGTATATATTATCACTGTTTACAGGCTGATATGAAAATCCTATATAAATAATCTCTGTAATAATCTCTCTAAGAATATTTATGCACTGTACTTTATTTCTAACCACTGTAGTAAAAATATACTTCTAACCATGTATGCAAGTTTTTTACTCGATATGGTATAATATGCTGGGGAACACGACCTCATGCAAAAGTAATTTCCACTTTTCAGAAAATACTCAATTAAAATCATAAAAAATATAAAATGGTCCGAATCATGCGTAGACTAGCTTCTATAGGTACTTAGAATTAGTGAGTTTACATATTTATGAAATTTCTTCCCAAATAATAACACATATCCATCTCTGAACCTATCTGAACATCTACCACTCACAGCAGTCACAGCCCAACATCAAACTTCATTTTATAAAAAAAATCTTTATTGTATGGGGTACAAAAGGTAATTAATTAATTGAGCTGCGAATTGAAATGAGTCCTTATTGTTGATATCTTCAACGTTGAGCAGAATTTTCTTGAAAAAACATATACCTAACTCATCTCAAGATTTTTAGGTGAAAATGTGAACCTTTGATTATTTCTATGTTAACATATTGCGTCAGTATACAGTTTAATTATGGCAATGAAATTATAATTATTGCTATTAGTTTTTTCATAAAAAATATTGCAGTTAAAATCTTTCACCGATGCTCCTATATACATTCGGAGGGCTCAATTTTCCCCCGAGCCACAGTATAATGCTAAAACCTAAAAGCTTAAAGCATTATACTGTGCCTGAGCATGGCACACACAGGTGTCTCGTATATATGTACCGTACCAGTGTCGTAGATGATAGTAAACCACTCGTAGCACCGCGTTATGCCTGTGGATATAGGCTGAGAGCAAAAGCTGGGCAAGCTGACGGCAAATGCATTATGGTTTCAGATGCCCCACGATATGCCACAAAACTCTATATCCATGAAGCGATTACGGTAGACTGGAGGTGTTGATGACATCATGGTGCCTGGAGTGGAAGGGCATTATGAATCCCTCGGTCTGCAACTCCATACCATTTGACCTGGGCAATACGCAGGTAAAATTTCTGGATAAGCCGATATCATCGAAGTCCTTGAAGAAGAATCTATGCATTGGCTCTACCATTTGTAGCTGCAACTCACTTAAGTTTGGGTCACCTCGGTCAGTGTCGAATACGAGGCCGGGTTAATCAGCTGCATGGGCTGCTCCCTTGAAAAGGAATGCTCCGATAACTGCTTTTTCATGGTCGCGGACCATACCGGTCCGGTTTTGCATCTGTTGACCAAGAAAATGGTGTCGCAACTCACCAATATAAGACTTTGGTTGATAGTTATATAGCCCCCCTGATCATTCATTATTAATTTTTTATCCTTTTACGAATTTACCAGTTGGGTGCTATTTCCGGAGCCCAGATACATACCCCGGTAGTCACTCCTCACGTTCGTGGAGTAAGTATGATTACTGAGTCCAAGAATCATGTTTCGCCAGGAGCTGAAAACTCTATGACGAAAATCGTCCTATATACTTTGATAGTCGAGGACGACTACATCAGGCTTATTGGCTTGTTATCTGAGGGTGGGAAATGAGTAGTTCAAAGAGATTCGGCACCTCCCAGTCTCCCCAATATCCCCCAGAGCATAAGAAGGCACCGGTGTCTTGTCTATCTGTTGCACGAGTGTTGTAGATGATAGTACAACACTCGTAGCACCGCGTAATGCCTGTGGATATACGCTGAAACCGCATAAGCTTGACAAGCTGGCAGCAAATTTATTATGATCTCAGGCGCCCCACGACACGCTCTGCATCTAGAGTCTTGCATGACTTCGATAGACATGGGTGTTGAAGACAACATCCTGGTAGGCCATTAAGAATCATTCGATTTCTTCCCAATTGACCTGGAATATAAGAAGGTCAAATTTTTGGATAAGCCAAGATCTTCAATCTTCTTGAAGAAGACCCCATGCATTGGTTTATCTTTGTGTGGCTGCAGGAGTACCTCAGTCTCTTCATCAGTTTAAATGTAAGCTTTTTGCTGAACTCGCTGACAGAGTTGGGATCACCAGGTTCAGACTCGAATACGAGACCTAGTTCATCGGCTGCACAGGCTACTACCTTATTAAGAAATTCTCCGACCCCTGCTCTTTCTCGCGGTTGAAGACCATACAGAGAAAGGGATCTGAACAACCTGATGACTGTACATACTCCATTCATATCCATCAGTATTATTCTGATATATAGAATTTCCACGGCTTCCCCGTTGTCTGAGGAAGTATAAGGAACGGACGATTTTAGGGGATGCAAGCTCCTATGAATATTTATCATTTTGCGAGTTTTTACGTCGAGTTGTAGCACCTCCTCTTAACTCCATTTCATCACTTCAAAGGATTCGAGTAGAATCGGAACGCAAAGCATATCACCTAGTTGCAACAACTTTTGTTCTTACCCAACAGAGTTCAACTGAAATCTGTCAAATTTTGAGCTTATAGAGATTTTAACTGTGGTTACTTCTTATGATGAGCAGTGTTGTTCCACCCCTTGGTAACTATATACGTCTCTCCTGCGTCAATAAATGCTGTAGGATGCATCTGTCCACGAGCTGGACATCTTCTCCGTATTCCTCCCATCATCCTATTTTGTGATGAATCTTGGCACATTTGTTGATCCAGAATTCTATTCCGATAACATACGTGTACTAACCTACTATTCTACCACCGTTAAGGACTGATGTAATCTTTTTCTCCCGAGGCGTATAATGTAAATAAATGGCTTTGTGCCTCCGGGTGCTGAGGTTGCTGCATTTGTATAACCACGGATTTTACTAAATGCAACATATAATGGCAATAGGTAGATGCAGAAAAGAAGAGAGCTGCTGAGGAATTCTCCCTCACAAACGTCTCTTCCGAAAATTACCTGCTCTGTTTCGACTCTGACTTGACTTGTGGTTATCGATCCACGCCATCGATACGTTACGCTTTCACTGCATGCACGATGGGTAGGTTCTCATGCAGCCTCTCTCTTTGACCCTCTTTGCTCGTATATCTGATTTTTGTGTCAAAATTGTCTCAAAGTTTTTTATTTATCTTGAATTGGTGCCCGACTGTCAACAGCTAATATATGCTGCTATGCTTTTTCCTAACTGAAATATTTCGTTTATTTTCATTTTTGTTGTGTCTTAATTGAGAAACGCTTGTCATATTCTGCTGTAAAAGTGTAGAAAGCAAAGACAGTGTGAGGTGGGAATTCAACAAACGCTTACTTTCTCAGGTGTAAAGTTTTGACACTATTTACAAGTTCATCGTAATTATTGTTTCCGCCAAAATTCCTATGATTTTGGCCAATAATGATGTGAATTTTGTTAAATCTGTAGTGATATGTGATGAAATTCTGGTACATAATATATATGGGGAATATATTCTGTTCTTTTATATGCGATTCAAACGTATAAGGCGGACTCCTACGTTTTTCTGCCACAAGACAAGCAGGCAAATAAAACACACCATTAGGCCTGGTTCACGTAACGTAAGGTAACGCAAGAACGGAAGAGAGTTAAACTATAGGAATCGTGTAGACACGTTCATGATAAAACGTAAAGGTAAAGGTTTGGAATGTAAGGTAACCCACCACAGAAAGTTAAAAGTTAGTCAACTTTTGCGTTACCTTACATTTTATACCTCACCTTGCGTTTTATCATGAAACAATTCCACTAGTTTAAATTTTTCTCGTTCTTGCGTTACTTTACTTAATGTTTACATATGAACTATAGGACTCCTACATTGTTCTTCCTAATTCGGCTGTGATTTACTCTAACATTTTCTTGACAATTATTAGTTTTTAAGATTTTTGAACTGATTTGAAGGTGAAACATATTATATCTTCTGTTAAAAAACCTTTTGCTCAAACATATTTTTATCAGATGTTTTTCCACCATAACATTTTTACTGATAAATGTGTTCAGAGACAAACAGGAGACACACCAACCATATATTTCATCATACTGAGAATAGCACTTTATTCTGCAGCAAAGACTCAAAACCTTTGATAAAACCACAAGTTTTTCCAAAACTTTAATATTTGGTAAGCAAGTAAAATTATTTATTTGCCAGTTTGTATAAGTCACAAACTTTGTTCAAATAGAGTGTATCAACTTGCACTGATATTTCATGGGTCTTTTTTATGCGAAGGATATCATCAGCTGGGAACATTTCACAAAAACCTTTTGCAGCAATCAGTTCATCTTGTTTCACTGTACTCTACTATAATTTTATGTTGATGTTATTTTCATGAAAACTGCTAGACGGGACATTCTCCCTGAAAGATATAGACATCAATTTGACTTGATACCTATATATAACATATAAAATGAAGAAAACTTACATCCAGAGCTACTTTTGACATATTTCTATAGTCAAAAGTCTCAGTGCTCAGCTATAGACGCTTTATGTTCCGAGTTATCCACTATTGTATAAATGGATGGTAAGTTGAAAGAAGTTATATGGCAGTTTACTTCAAATGATCAAGTCGTAAAAGTTTTATTTGCCTTCATCTCATTTCAATTTCAACACCATGTTATATCATCATGCTTGAGCAGCAGATTTTTTGTTCCAATGTTGGTTTCCAATTGCCAAGATTCCAATCCTTGGCGCTAAATTTACCACTTGGCTTGAAACCGTGAATGCGGTCACAAAAGTGTTACGATTTCTGCAACGTTAGCGCTGCATATGATGGAATGGTTCATTCGTTAATAGTCGTTTGCATCGAAGTGTAGCACTTTCCTACACTCGGTGTAAGTTACACTCGAGTTAAGTATCGCTGATTGGATTGACACATTCCTTTATGTTAACTGGTGTGGTATTCCGTGTACGTGTACCATAGAATTCTATGGTCGACACTTATGTCTCTTTCTCTCCCATGAATACCACTATGAGGTTATCTCACTTATTCTGTCACCATAGAATTCTATGGTACACGGAATACCACCCCTGCACTCGGTTACATTCAAAATGTGGTGTTAATTACACTACATCTCGCACGAATGAACCTAGTAAAATGCACGAAATGAGCGCTCTGTGATTGGTCATTGTAACAGCGGGAAGTTTAAAACAGAAGGCAGCTGCAAGCTATTTTAGTTGAAATTGCATAAATTATAAGCCAATATAACCTGACCTGACTAACTCAATTAATTATGAGAAAACAGATAAAATATATACACTAGCTCTTTTGGCAAAACAAGACCTTGCAGCATTACATCAGTTCAACGAAATAATTATAGGTGTCCCACTCTTCGCGCAGGTCGCGAATAGTCTAACTTTAAATCCCAGCAAGGCGTCAAGGCTATAGAGAGAGGATTTCCAGAAAGATGGCGTAATAAAAATATACGCTTGAGAAAATTATTATCCACCAAAATAATTCCTTACCAATTCGAATTGATTTTGTATTCTACTCATAACACGAATTCGATATATTGCAACCGATATAAAAAGCTGTTGTGCCATCTATTGACGAAATCATAAAACTTTTTATTCGCGATTATCACAAATTCACAAAGTTGGCTGCATTTTTCCAGAGCGTCATTAGACTTTCATTTTTCAAATTTTCAAATAGTGCGGCGTGATTCCCTGTTTTTGAAATTTGTAAATGTACATATTTCAATTGGTACCTATTGGTTAATGTGTGGACTCAAGATGTGAAATACTAGAGAAACAGGTAGGTGGGTTGATATGTACAATTATTTGAACATTGAAATTAGTATTTCCCTACACAATCTCAGATGATATACTCTGAACATATTAGATGATGAAGTACCCAACTGAGCAACAATCTACTAACCTCAGAGTTACTTAAAAATGTAGTTTAGTTACAATCACAGTAAGTGAAACTTTTTTGGTCACATTGTGAAATTCTGGTATGTTTATTCAGCACTACAGTAGTTTTGACTGTCACAGAAATTGCTAGTTGGATTTTTAATGGTCGTTAGGATGACTGTTGGTGGGTTATATATTTTTGCAAGCACTTGCCATGCTGAAATAAAATAGAATAATCTAGGAGATAATAAAACAAGATCAAAGTTTTTCAACCAAATACATAAGTATATCGACAATACTTTTATATAAGGATAAACATTATTATCTTGATGTAATATTTCCACAAGCCTATCATAGATTTCAGACAACTGACGATATATTGGTAGTCGGTATCCAGACACGCCATCAAGTCAGCTTGTCTCCTGCACTCGATTTTCAGACACCACTATTGAAATCCAACTCAATACATTTTTTTGTTTTCTCCCTCCAGTTCAGTCAAAGCGTCCACAGGACCTGTTTTAAGTAGTTCTGTAGATTTTCTAGGTTTCCAAACTGCTGATAACCCACCAAAAATCAGTGACACACCCCATAGTAATTCATTTTCTTCCATGCTTCTTTGGGTGCACTTTTGTGAAGATTTGAGGCGGAGGATTATTGTTTTCTCTCTTGGGAATAGTCCAGTCAGGTTTGCTCTCCAGAGTCAACCACTCCCCACATGCCTGGCGTAAGTGATTACTCCCCACATGCATGGAATAAGTGGTTAGGTATTAGACCCTTGAATCATGTACCTTGAGCAGATAAAGTGAACCAACAGTAACAGTCTTCTGCTTCATCATCCGACTACAATTTTCACAATATTTTGCCAAGTTTGTATAATTTGTTATTATTGTGAAAAAACTCTTGCATTATTGAATCTGTAATGTGCATCAAAAACCTTCACATGTGTCCACTGAAAATCATGTTAACCACTAAAGCAATGTATCTTAGTTTTCCTCCCAAAAATTAATGAAAAATTCTTACCCAACATTGGTATTCTTAAGAAAAACTGATTCCTAAGAAATTACTGTCATTATAAAATTTTCTAGTCCAGTTTTGAGAACCTCTTCATCAGCACGGCAAATAATAATAATACCGGTCCTCTACCCGCACAGGCTTTGCCTTTGGGTACACTCAATGAGTGTTTATGGGGGAGTTTTATTATTATTATACTGTTTTTGTACATATTTTTGGATATTTCCATATCCAGGAATTTTTTGATCAGTAGGACTTCTCTATCCCACTTTTCATTTTTCTATGTTAATATTCTTGGAAATAAAAAATAGAGGCAAGAAAGTCAAAAACTGTCAAATTTTTTTAAATTTCATTAATGCTTAACTTCTGCATTCAAATCATATTGGTATGAATTTCAAAATCACTCAACCTTCAAGCCCAACTGGTACATGAAAGCTAATATTCAGTTCAGTTGTTCCATACAGGTTCAGTTGGAAAATTAAGTTGATAATAAAACTCTGAAGAATTCATTATATCATTTTAATTTGGGAAGGAGTTCTTATACTCACAAAAAAATATCATAAATGAATAATTTTTCACTTCAAGGTATCACTAGTACAATCATATTATTAGCAAATCACAGAAGATACATTTTAACAGAAAATTGAAATATTCAATAACTCAAAATCATGCTACGAAGTATTCCACAAATGTGGAATTGTGTTCAAGAGGCCGCATAAGGTATTGTGCGCTTTGGCATCAAACTTTCCATTGGTAAATGTGATATAATCATCTGCAGTAATTCCTTTTCCTGTAGAAATACCATGCACCTAAAATAAACCTTTGATTAATACATGAAAAGTCATCATCGAGCAGAACTTTATTCTTTTATATTAGATGAACTACCACCGAGAAAAAATATCACATAGCCCTGATTTCAAATTTATATTTATGTGCAGTGGTTATGATGGTAACTTACAAGATGTTCTTGACAATTCCATATTATCCAAATCAAAATTATTCTTTAGAATATGAATTTCAACCGAACAACTAGAAATCAAAATTCAAGTTGTATTTCCTGTTTACTAGATAGATTTTCAGATTTGAATCACCATCTATTAGTAAAGCAGGTAGAGTACAAAAATGTATTATCGGCATATTGTGTAAATCAATTCTACCACTAGTTTGACTCAACCTTAAGAATCGAAAAAGGAACTATAAATTTATCGACAAGACAGAAGCTCTAAGATCTGTCAAAAACTGTTTATTGAAACCCCTGCTTTTCTAGTTTCACATCTGTGAAGTATAAAATGTTTAATATTACAAGAGTTAGGCAAGGACAGTATAAAATAAGTATTTTTTTAGTATTTATTGGAAATTTTGGAGTAAATACAAATCCAAACGTAAAAAACAACTCAAACACCAAACTAAGATTATGCTAACCTTGTTGGTGAAATGCATACCTATCGAGAACACTTGCTACCTATTTGGTATATGAGTAATTTGAGTTTTGAATAATTTGTTGGTGATCAACTTACCTCAACATATCCCTCTAATTGACTGTCGATAGGTCTCTTCATCGTAACTCTCACAATTTGATTGTCTGCCGTTCTCATTTCGAACCATAATCCATTAGGGGATTTTTCTACAACGAATCCCGTTACACTCACATTTTTGCTCATGTGAGCAAGTAGTTGGCTACCATTAACTACTTCCCTAATATTACTCATTATTTGTAATCTCAAGCTTTTGGGAAAATATAATCAAGTAGGAACAAGGGATATTGAACATAACCTCATACACTACACATAACAAAAGTCAAAAACGAATCCAACAACCAACCACTTTTCGGTTTCG
Source organism: Chrysolina americana (assembly GCA_958502065.1). Classification (NCBI taxonomy): domain Eukaryota; kingdom Metazoa; phylum Arthropoda; class Insecta; order Coleoptera; family Chrysomelidae; genus Chrysolina; species Chrysolina americana. The sequence goes on from OY293420.1 coordinate 48,855,567, forward strand.
CGCCCTTTCAAGTTTCACGTTTCACAGTTTCACATCACTTTTGTGGTCTGTGATCTGTACCCTGTGGTTGTGGTGTGGTCACAGAAAAATAGTTCTGTGGCGTTTATGATATTTTGTTTACAAGTTGCGTTCGGTTATCATCACGACGTATACATGTCTTTCGTCGTTCAGTACATATAAGGCATTATGATCGTAAATATTCGACTTCCGGCAATGGTGGAGGACTGACGGCGTTCTCGTGTCTCAAGTCAAGTTCATGTGTGTGAATGTTATAGTGTAGTTTGTGTTGTGATGTCTGCCGTCTTTAGTACGTGCAATTACCCAATTTATAAGTGTTTGTGACGTCTGCCGTACACCACAGTTTTTTTTAACCGTGGTTAAACGTGCAGTCATATCAAAAAAAGTTTTTTGTTTAATTTTTTGGTTGGAGGTATTGCCTTGAGCAAGATTCCTCCTCCACCCCCTGACGAAGTCCCCACTACTGACGCCAATAACCAGGCTGGGGTAGGGCGGATCCCTACGTAGTGGGGAGAGTGCTGGCTGAATGCGCCGAAAGGAAGCAATGCCAAGAAAAACTGCAAAAGAAGAAGGCATTATGATTTCTATGGAAATTACGTAGTGAAGTACACAGAATTGTAGAAATTAGAGAGTATTGCAATAACGCCAGTCAGTATTCAAGGCAACTTTGTTTTATTAGTGACTGGCACTATTATGTATTAGTGACTGGCACTATTATGTGATTGAAAACAGAGATATTGCAGTTTTGTCTGTTCGTCTCTTATTTACAAAGGCGTTCGTTATTCATAACCTATATAAATGAAATCTAGTTTCGCAGATTTTTCGATCTATATTATTTATTTTATACTAAGATACAATTATTGTGATGATATAATGGCCAAAGGGGGCTCCGATATCGATTTGTGCTGAAAAAATCATATAGTTATCAGGCATTAGTTACTTCATGTCCATGTTTTCACCCGAAGTGAAACTAAGGGAACCTTAATTCCTGTCCTTATCCGTCCTCTAATAAAGGCAGGCAGAATTTTAATAAACTTGTCCTTATTCCAGATTCACATTGCGCGTGCGCATATGTCAAAATAAGGACAACTTTATTAGTGCCTGATGTTAAAATGTACTGCAATATCTCTCTATAGTGATGGCTAAACATCGATATTTTACACTACCGATAGATTTCGATAGTTAGACGAAACTATCGATAGTTCTTCGTCTTCTGCTTTCGTTTTTGAAATATGTTGTTTTATAGCACAGAACACCCACACATAGAAAGGACTCTCTGTGATACTGCCCCTGGCATAAATTTGAGGCAACCAGCAATACTCCGAGATGCTGTGCTCACCGGGTAGATGGCGCAAATAGTCTTGAGGTTTAAGCATTCGGTGTTTTTATATTGTATGTGTTAGTCAACAGATGTCGCTATATACTACCAGGGCGACATCTTGCAGTGACAGTTCGAAACATTTGAAAGGACATGGTACTGGATAAGTATATTACTTGGGCTCGTCATATTTTTCTGATTTTTGTATATATCATTCTAGAGGTCTAAAGAACAAATTTCTTCATTAGACTTTTTTTCTGGCACTACAGGCTACAAAAACGTATAACTTCAATAATGGAAAAAACTATCTACCATATCTTTTCTTTCCAATGCACATTACATCCATTACTTATATCAAGTAAAATCCACTCCCTGACAGTATTTTCATAATTGGCGCTGGAAATTCAACCCATTTTTATAGGTCCCCTGTAGAAACAGAAAAAAAGGCTCGTGAAGAAAATTTATTTTTTAGACCTCTAAAATGCTATATCCAAAAATCCGAATAATCTGACGAACCCCAGGAATACACGAGAGAAAAGATGAAAGTTGACAAGTGCTTATCCCTTTTTAGAACAATTTACAATCCGCAATGTGAAATAGAAACAAATATAATATCAGGGAATAAATATATTTTAATTTGGATATTTCACATATTTCTTATTCTATAAACTAAATATATGTTAATAGATACAGATTAGGAAAATGAATTATAAAACATAGTGCTTAAATGCAGTCGAATATATACCAACCAGTCATTACAAAAAAAAAACAATATAAAAACCTGACCTGATTTCATACAATATTCTATGAATGAACACCCAAAAAGACACTCATTGTTAAAGCAAAAGTGCTTTGAAAAACAAAATAATTTGAAAACGAAGAAAAATGTATAAGTAGAAGCCGAACTTATTTAGCTTTATTCTACTTTGATTTATTCAAAAACTTTTGATGGGCTTTCAGTTTCATTGGATCAATGAATGACAGATCCTTTTGTGATTCATAAAAAAAATGAATTTCGAATCTTTACCTTTAGCGATTTTGTTTACACTTCTACACCAAAAATATAAACTACATTTCACAGCCAGTTTACATATATTATTTCCCATATCATGAGATGGGCAATTGATGAGTGTGAAATCAATTCTTTCCATGATAATATTTTCTAGAGTATTGGTAATATTCCTAATATGGCACATTCTTGGTAGCAGATAATACAGTTGTGAAAAAATTTGGCTAACAAGATAATAAAAAAAGCTACCAGGTCTAACTAATTTTGAAGTGGGATATTGCCGTGCCTCGATAAAATCATTAGCCAAATGTTCGTTCCAATATTGCAAATTATTTTTGCAACTATCACATCTCAATGATTTCATCAACCTTTTGGCCAAGTAACCACTTATATAAACCAATGTACACTGCCCAATTCTCGTTCGTCTATTTGAAATGACATGACTAGGAATTTGTGGAGACGAAATGTGAGAGTTTGTGGGTAATTGTGTTTCTTGTTCCATAAGTTCCCCGTTACTTAGAGCAGACGCTCTAACATCACGGTCACTTCGTTGTATGAAGGGTAGAATAAATTGCTCTCGTATGGATATAATAAAAATACTTAGGAGCTGCATTCCATATATGAGAACAGTACTCGAGGAAAAGTCGGACCTGAGAATTATCTGAGCAATGACTGAACGTGATCTAAGAAAAGGGATTGCTGATGGTCGTATTACCGAGCATCGAAATGGGTATAGTTTCTCTTGGTATGATATTGCGCTGGGTTCTGTGAGATGGTTTTATCTAGAGAAAAAAATGCTTGTTTTGTTTCAGTTGGATTCCACAAGTCATTGCAACTGCATTCCAGAATTTTGGCCAGATCCATATATTGATCACATTCATCTCTTGTTCAATGCTGATTTCGTGGGATTGAAACTTGGAGAGAAAAGCGTAATAATAATCGTCCTTTATTAGTATTTATGAGGTAGTATTATTATTATATAATGTTGGATCTTCAGAGGAGAAAAACATTCATTTTAACACTCTGTCCCAAAAATATGCCTCTGCCTTGACACGATCTTGGCATGTCATCGCGCACGTGCCTTGCTCCCAAAAATCATTAATATAGTGGATTAGTAGGCACTAAGAACTTTGCTTCACTATCAGGGCGGATCCCTAAATAGTGGGGGAATAGCTGGTATATATATCTTGCAGTAATTTATTTAAGAAACCAGAATCCAAGAGAGAATACTTCCAATAAGCGAAATGCTTCGAATGGTCGTGGTGCTAAAGATTTTGTTTCTCACCCAGACAACACGAATTCCCCCTTGTTTGCGAGAAGCTAGAATAGTTCGAAATCCACTATTTTGTAAGCTGTAGGATGGTAGGAATCGCACGTTAAAAGGTAAGACCTCGTTAATCCTTGGCTCGCACAAGTTTCGACTTCTGAGGGCTGTCGTTCGTAGGGGGGTGACAGCTGGTTAACGGAAAAAACAATTCACTTGCATTGCGCGTAGCATGAAGACAAAACGTTCAACTAACTAAAATGCGAATATCTAGCTCTTCTGGCATTTGGATTGGCTAAACTCCGCTATATACATATTCTATGTGCTATGCAACATGCGAGTGTGTCTGTGAAGGACTTTATATTTCACTAGCGACTACCAGAGAAGACTTTTGGATCATCCCAGAAACGCCGAGAGAAGTCGCTGTTGTTTAGAACAGTTGGAAAAATTCGGCGACTCGCCTGGATGAATTTGACATCACCGCATTCCTCACGAGCTAGACAGAGACAGATAAGTGTAGTGGTCGGGTCGGAATGCGGCGGTGAATCAGTCGGAGACTGCCACGCGATAGACCCAGCTCTAGGATCGTTACATTGCCTCCTTCTTCCCCTTCTTAGAGATATTTTGTCCGGAAATGTCATCCTTGGAGTGTGTCGATATCTGCAAGATCCTCCATATCTGCATCGTAAAGTTCGATAGAAGTATCATTTCACAGTCTTCATGTTCGGTCGTGGAAGGTGGTTTCACCGCAGTAAAATCTTATGGACGCCGCTGGATCTTAATATGATCTCCAAAATACTTCTTGTAACGCTCCAATTCAACCCATCAAATTTCACAGGACAGTTTTGGAATTGTCAGGTCCACATGATTCTGGTCCAGCATCTTATATCTTAATCTGGTGAGGCTCTTCCAGACATCTTCATAGAACGTTTTCTCTCGAGATGTTTCTTGATGACCAGGTAGTAGATGTTTGTCTAGCCATTCTTCAACCGTAGCTCCCCTTCAACTTCTGGGTTCTGTTCCCGTAGTTTCTGGAGTCGACCGACTTCTTGGAGAATACCACAGCGATGCCTCTGTACATTTGAAGATCTTCTGCCACACAAAATGAGCTATCGCGTAATCGGCAGGTACCTTGAAAAGGTCTCGTGACTCCTCTCGAGTTACTACATGCAGAACTTTCAAGGCCATACAATTTTGGAAGGTCATTCGCTGGTCTGAGGGTGCGGACTTAGTCGTGATTTCCGGCGTAAGGGTTTAACTTATTGAAATGAACGGCCCTAGGTTTCCCTCGGGGTGGCTTTTGCATTCGGTAGACGAGGTCGTTTATCCTCATTATTTTGTACGGACCTTTTCACGTGTTCTGCATCTTTGATGATAGTCCATGGCGGCGGTTGCCTCACTTTCTGGAGGGTCATCGTCAATTCCAGATGTCCTCTGGTGACACCATCATGCATTTCTTGGAAAACGTCGATTCTTTGGTTCCTGGGTACGGTCTGTCGCCTTTCTTCCCTACCATTTTTGGACTCCAATACACGCTTCAGGGCTCCATTGCCTAGGTTGAGGGAGTTCCATTGGGCCCAGAATCATTTAACGGCTAGCAAATAATTTACTATATCCTGCCACGACGATTTTCGTAATACACACAAGCTCTCTGATACTATCAATTCTATTAGTTATCATATGTATAACCATAGCTATGTTCGGCCAATGTACAAAAGTGATCTTTCACGATTTCTCTATGCTTGGGGTGCCATTAATGCAATTGATGTTGTTTTGTGCGATTTTCTGCAGATGTCTCTTCCACGTTAGTTTTGATTCTGGGGTTATTTCCAGATCAATACACCTCGTGACATTTGCAGAGTGAAGAGTTTTGGTATTAACCAGGGAATTAGTTTCTCATATAAGATTATTAGAAAGAATAGTTTTTCAAATTCAATTATTCAATTGACCAAACTGTGCGTTGAGAATAACCGAAAATAGAATGATACAGGGGCGGATCTAAGGGGGCACCGGGAGCACGTGGCCTCCTCCAAGGATATTTTTGATATATTAAGAATATACCGTATTCAATTGAATAATGTTGAAAATTAATATTTTTTTTATACCATCAATATTTTTTTGAGGTGCTTCGAATGTGAAATTATCTCCTAAACAATGTTCAAAACGTGTTTCTTTTCTGGTGATCAAATTATCAAACTTTTTCCGGGGATGTGTCCCCCCAAACCAAAATCCTGGATCCGCCTCTGGAAAGATACCCTGAATATTCATGCACCATCATGTGTATTCATGTACAATCTACTCTGAATATTCCCATAACTGATACTAAAACGTAAAAATACAGAAAGGATTTTCTTATTAAATGAAACAAATTGAAAATATAAATCCATATATTGTTTTTCTGATATGCAGTTCAATTCAAAGATGAATATTTCACCTGTCTCTAACTAACTCCTTTATGATCATCAACTTTGCAGTAAGGTCTGGAAATTTAGAATACTAATGATTCTGATATTTGTATCTCATTCCACTTAAAAATCAAGAAACATAATATCTTCAAACATTTTCAGAGAATATTTCTTATTATAAAATAGATGAAAAACGGAGATATAAAAAATCATGCCATTATCAAGGATATTGGTTCAACAATAGAATAAAAATACATAAAGATTTTACAACAACTAAGCACAAGAACAATAAAAATACATTAATATATCACCTCATCAACTTATTCAATAAATTTCAAAAAATCTTGAGACTCTAATAATGCAGTTAATCAAGATCAGCCTGGAGAAGGTGGCGCCTGAATGATTTTATCGGTATGGCCAAATTCAGGTCATCAGCAATCATTAGAAATTCACAGTTCTCTAAACTGCATCCAATGTCATTAATAAAATATGCTCAGGACGGTTATTTGCATAATGACACAACATCTTAAACATTGATATACTACCAAGGACAAACGCCTAATTAAGGTGAATTACATTATAATACATCACCTAAATTAAATATTGATAACATTTATCCAAAATATTTTCAATGTATCTCAAACGAATAAACTCCATTGCGAATATTTATTCAAGAAAATGTATTTTTTAGCACCCACAAAAATTGGCAGCACTTTAGAATAACCTCTTCTCATATGAAAATAAACTATGGACATTTCCTTCTGCTTGGGCAGAATGTGAGCGTAGCTCAAATCGAAGTTCATCATGATACATCAACTCCCTGAAAATAATCGAATTAGAATTACACCTTTGTTGAATTTTACCATAATTCACCTCAGCCGATTTAGAGATTTTGTACCAATATCTTGGCAACCATGTCTAATTCCACACTGGAGATATGGGACAAAACGTAACACAGATCCCTTGTCGACAATGCTTCCACTGACCCCTTGTGCTACTTTCAATTTATCTACCTCGCTGAAATTTCAAATTATGTTGAAAAGAATACGCTAGTTATCTGTTTCATCAATTTTGATTTTGAGTGGAAGCTGATTATTCATCAAAGTAAGTACCAAACCCGATTAAAATGCATTGTTAAAATCAATTGGTTTACCATGAGCGATATTATGACATATGCAAATGAAGGAAAATTGGAGGCAATTGCTATCCATTTCGATTATTTGTCACACTTGAGTTCACATATTCCTACAGCTGGATAGTTTTAATAGATGGGTTCTCTGGCTGGTTTGGAAATTTATGTCAACATAATCAGGTTTGTGATACTAACATTTGATGGTTGAGTATTTTGATTTTTTTTTAAATTTCAGGCATAAACTAGATAACTGAACTGCTGGTAGAGTGTTCAGCTTTTCTTATGTCAAAAATAACCTCATACTTACTTATGAAAATATCTATTCATAGCAGACCCCATTGCATCTTTACGATCCATAGCTTCTATGCTACCCATTCCACGATATTTTTTAAGTCTCACTCCGTCAGAAAAAAAGTATTCTCCTGGAGCTTCAGAAGTACCTGCTAAGAGGGACCCCATCATCACTGAAACATAAATCCTGTTTGAACCTACTGTTTTTATTTTTGGTATTTTAGCACAAAAAATTATATCATTCATAATTGAGATAGTCAGTTTCTCCAGCGTTAATATTTTCAAACATACACAAACACTTAATTTTATACAATGTATCTCACCATGGAAACACCGCCGTAACTTCGGTAATTTTGGACGTAGAATTCTGAAGTTTTCAGAATCGATAGATACATCAGAAATGTACGAAATGACTTTGAAGGAATCATTTCAAGTAATATATACACTACTGACTACATACCACCAGAAATGGAGCCACAGACATTTTCGAAAAATAGGTGCAAAATGTCTTTGGATTCGTAATCGATACTTTTTTTCTGAGAAAAATTTATTTCTGAAATTAAAAGTGGAGAAATAGCTGATATTTTCCTCATTTCCTACCTTGTAGAATTATTGAGACAAAGGGGTATTTCGACTTGAAGTTATTTTATTGACAAAATAATGTTTTGAAAATAATGTGTAAGATGAAAGCTGACTATACTTCTGTTCAATATGAAAATAATAAGATTTTTGAAGAGCAATAATTACCTATTACTAATTTCTGGCCTGAGGTCAAACTAATGTTCAATGTCACCGTGATTATTCAAGAAAACCCGTTTGATCTGATGACATATAGCTAGATTTTGAAAACAAATATTCCAAGGTTGGTACTCTCCAAGTATTCTACATGAATTCAACACACATTCAATTATGACCGCTGATTATCGGTATATTCTGTAACTTGAGAACGTGACATAGAGAAATCGAAATAAATATAGTTTTGATAATGACTGATAATCACAGAAAAGTGAAATAAGCAGAGGCTTCATATTGCATTAACCACCTGTATATTTAATGTCCTTCAGATTCGTATATTACTACTACTAACAACCAGGATATGTTTGAGAATATCTTTATGATTTATATACAGGGCTATTCAAATTCGAGTCTATGCATGGGGATCTCGGTGACGGTGAAAGATAAGAGGGTGGTTAAATGGGGGAAAAGTTGCGTATTTCAGAGGTCAATTACGTGACACAAAAAAATCTGATCTAGCTTCTTTGGTTCTGGAGTTATACAGGAAAAATCGAAAATTTCGAACTTATTTTTTTGACTATATCTTTTTATTTTGTGAAGATTTTTTGGAAATGTTGGCACTTTGCCATAGTAACTTGTAGACTTTCCAAATATACAATTAAAAATTATATACAAAATATCGTACAACCCGTGCCACCCTCAACTTTTTATTTTCAAATACGGACCTGTATTTTTTATAACATTTATACAAATGCTAATAATCGTGTTTCATGTTGGCGTAGTATTTTCATCTAAACTATATAGTGTTTTGGGAATAGTGAACTATTAGCAGTAAAATAAACATTATTTAATTCCATAACAGCTATAATTGAAAATCAAAGAATAAAAAAGTGAACCAATGACAAGTTGACATTTTTCAATCACTGCTAATAGTTCACTACTTCCAAAACACTCTGTAACTCCAATGAGAATACTACGCCAATATGAAATATGACTCTTAACATTTGAAAAATGTAATAAAAAAAATAGGTCCGTACTTGAAAATAAAAACTTGAGGGTGGCCTGGGTTGTACGATACTTTGTAAATAATTTTTAATTGCATATTTGAATAGTCTACAAAAAGTTGCTATAGCAAAGTGCCAAAAGTTTCAAACAATCTTCACAAAATAAAAAGATATAGGCAAAAAAAGAATTCTGAAATTTTCGATTTTTCCTGTATAACTCCAGAAGCAAAGCGGCTAGACCAGATTTTTTTGTTTCACGTATTTGACCTCTGAAATATGCAACTTTATCCATTTAACCACCCTTCTATCTTTTACCGTTACCGAGATCCCCATGCATAGACTCGAATTTGTTTCTTTTGATTCATGATTCAGTTTCTCATATTTCAGATTAAATCGATAAGACATAAGAAAAATGAGGATTTGAATTGAATAACATTCTTAAGACAAGTAGTAACTATATTGACCTCTAAATACGGATTACAAACAACCAATATTTGTTTCAAATTACAATTATCCACAGTACTCACGATTCTTAGAGTTAACATTTTCTGTTGATTATTACAGAGAACCAATCTCACATGATAGAATAACCAAATTACCTTTACAAAAAAATAAAAAATTTTGAAACAATCGATTTCATGAAATGAAAAATTCGAATGGTTTATGTTCAGTTACTTGTCTTGAAATTAATACACATGTTTTATACAGCACAGTAACAAAATATTTTTTTGTGAGTGAGAAATTCAGGCTTATCTATTCACAAAACTCAAATCACTTCATACTTGCTTGTAAGTATAACATTTTGTATGACAATTGAATGAATAATATAAATAATATCCCCAATGAACACCTGTCGAGTACCCAAAAGCATAGCCTGTGCGGGTAGAATGGCTATTATTATAATTTGCTGTAGCGCTCGAGGCGACCTTCTGTTTTTTTTGTGGCGCACATTTTCAGCTGTAGGAAGATCCGAAAAAAACTACAGCACTACTCCAGGTGGTCGGTACATATTCCAAGCAAGCATTCCAAATATTCTGATATAAAACTTACCAGTTGAAGCTCCTAAAGATAATGCTTTTATGATATGTCCAATAGACTGTATCCCTCCATCTGCTATCACAGGTACTCCAAAATGTTTAGCATACCCGCTAACTTCGTATACAGCTGTAGCCTGTGGACGACCAACTGCCATTACTTCCTGGGTTATACAAATACTTCCACTTCCCATGCCTACCCTCAAAGCATCTGCCCCTGCTTCTATCAAGTTTTTAGCCTGTTTCTTAGTAACAACTACAAAAAATAATACAACTATCTATAATAAACTTGAAAAATCTGCACAAAGATGTTGATTGAAAAATAATTTCTCAATGATACACTATTTGAGGTCAATAACTTTTAATATAAACTGAGGTATGTGGGACAAAGATCAACCACCGTTCCCCATTGGAAAAAAGAAAGGTTTAGTTGAGTGCACATCCAAATATCTGTCCTGGTTTACCTCCAGCTTTAACAGTGATTCAGAAATCATTTAAAAGAATTGTGGACTCGACAGTATGGCCTAATTTAGTTTTTTGGAGAAAGGGTGGTGCCTTCACGGGAGATGGATTTTCAGACTACAGAAACTAGATAAATGAATATTATTTATAGCGCGAAATAAATATCACAACTCATCTTCGTTCAATGAAGAAGCATGAATAGAAGTACCTACCAGTCAAAAATCAGTGTTTATCGATTTTACACACAAATACTCATTCTCATACAAACTGCATATGAATATAAATTTACATAGTCATTTCTATCATATTCAATATTTTAGGGGAACCTGTCTAAAAAGTAAACTGCTTTCCAACTCATATTTGAATAATTATAACTTGGTCAGTTTCTACAATAGATCAAATTTTGAACATAGATTTGCAATATATGCTTTAGTAGTTGAAGCGATATTTATCGATTGTTATTGCCATGAAATTGATGCATATAACAGCCCACATTGAAGGTGTATGGGAGTAAAGTTTTGTGAACTGACTATCCCTTTGATATAAAAGTCGTGTCGTCTGTTTATGAAAATTTAACAAGAAAAATTTGCATATTCTCCTCTTTGTCCTTGAAACCCAAAAGAGAAATCCAACCGTACGTTAAAATATCTCTCGATCTCACTCATTCAAAATATTAATAAATTTGGTTTATTTATTGTTGGGTAGAAAAAAATCTCGTGGCTTCCCTTTCAGCACCAGTCCTATTACAAAATCTGTCTACTAGTTTGTCACTGCTCAACTACATCCAAGTATATACTCAATTGAGCTTCTTCGTCATAAACTCTTGGATTATGGGGTCTTTTTTAAATAATTTTGCTCTGTTCACAGCAGACTGTTGGATAGACTGAAAAATATTCGCACTTCTATTTTTATCGCAAATGAATATAATTCCAATTTTGTCCTGCAAGTCAGCATTCCACTTCTAGATGAAAAGTACGGTTTCATAATTTTGGAGAAACTGTCAAACGCTTCATTTCAATTTCCATGACGTTCGATTCTGTTGTTCCCATAGCATACTTTTTACCTCAAGTGCCCCTTGATGGATGAATTGATGATTATTTTCTTAGTACAAGTTCGGAGAATAATTTTTGAAATTGAATTAGCAAGAATTTGATGGGCAAATTGATTTGAAATTTTCAGGGTTATGGCACTCAAGTGAAATTCCCTCATTTGATGAAAATTAATGAAGCGGATCTTGCTATGAAGAATGTTGAAACTAAAGCCACTTTGAGTGCTAGGAATCGACTTCTGAGGGCTGTCGTTCGTAGGGGGATGACAGCTGGTTAACGGAAAAAGAAATTTTAAACAACAATTTTAAAAAAATCAAGCATATAATATTTTGGAAAGATTGAAAATTAACCCAACATTTCGTAATTTCACATTTGACAGGTATAGCTGATCGATAAGAAAAATTGTAAAAGTCATTTTGCATTATTTTCAAAGATTATTTTTTTCACTTGTCAAATTTTGACCTTTCTGGTATTTCAACCAATAGCAGCGGATTATTCTAGTCAATCATTCGGTTTTAAATAAAATAAAATTAAACTGCGCCTGTTCTTCGATAAAACGTTGTTTACCTTTGAACTGTCAAAACTAATTAATGATATCTGCGTCGATTTTATTAACCGGGTCATAAGAAACGTTAAAATGAATTATTTATTATATTATCAAAATGAATGAAAAGTTACCTTATTATCAATGGTTATTCACTTTTCAGATTGGCGAAAAAAATAATCTTTCCAAATACAACGAGTTCTTCAAATTTTTTCGATAATTTTTCATTTTCATCACTCAAAAACGTTTATTTGGCGAAAACATACAAACCGAATTTTGATAAAATCACGAGTCCTTTACGACGAGTGATTTTATTTTACCAGAGTTTTCGAGGAAAATAAAAAATTTTCGATAAACTTTCAAGCACTCGTGGTATTACCTTTGAAAAAACTGTTCATGATCTCTGAATTTGCAATAAGAGAATAATAAAAAAAATTCCATATAATGCGGACTTCAACGGTGACTGTAATATACTTTTTCAAAACAATGGAAAAACTTTTCAGTGAAAGAATTCAAATTTGGGGTGAAGCGGGTACTGTTAATGATTTGTGTATATATGATTGCAACTCCTTTTACAATCAGTTTTTGTAATTTGAAATGAATATGATAGATTTTGAAAATTGCTTGACTTCATTTTTCTTACTGACAACCAACCCAACTGGCCCGTTACCATATACAAAAAGTTTAATGAACCAATACAAAATAAGTTAATATAGGGCGTCAACAGGTACTTATGAGCCAAGCATTTTATCCAGTGAGGTTTTTAATGCAATTTGACCAGTGTAATAAAATGCGCAAATGTATTTAATTACTTTAATGTGGACTTTATCAGTGTGAGCTAAATGTATTCAGTTCAATTGAATTATTTGTAATAGTTATTTGTTTTTTGCACACTTTTTTAGCTTGCCTGAATAAACGATATGTATTGCCTTTCAATGAACATAATATTTTAACATGAAGACCAATAAATTCCCAATAAATCATTATCTTATCCTATGTAATTAGGAAAGTGAAATGAACTTATCAAAAAGTCTGATGTACTGATAGCTCAAAATGTTTATAGAAGAAACTCACCATTTCCTGCAACAACTTGTAAGTTGGGATAAGTGCTCTTGATGAATTTTATCATTTCTATCTGATATATAGAATTTCCTTGTGAAGAGTCGAGGACAACCACATCTACACCTGCTTGGACTAATAATGCCAATCTGACTTTGTCTTCCTCTCTGGTTCCTAATGCAGCTCCAACAATGAGTTGTTTATTTTCGTCTTTAGAGGCAATGGGATAACTCTTTGCTTTCTTCAAGTCAGTCCTTGCCATAAGAGCTATGAGGTTTCCTTGTGCATTGACAATGGGTAATTTACCTTTTTTGCTTTTTTCTAAAATGTGGTTGGCTTCGGTCAGGGTAACACCAGACTGGGCTGTTATTAAATCCTGAAGTTTTGTCATAATCTGTTCAAGTCTTATATTTTCATAGTTGACGTCATCCAAGAAGTCAATATCTCTAGATGTTACAATACCAACTAATTTTTCCCCTAATTTACCATTTTCTGTTATGGGAATACCACAAAACCCATGCTCTTTCTTTACATTTAGTACATCAGACACAGTATTAGAAGGACATAATACTACAGGATCATGTATAAAACCATGTTTATATTTCTTTACTTTCAATACCTCATTTGCCTGATAACTTGGCAAACAGTTGTGATGAATAATTCCTATACCACCGCAAAGCTACAAAAAGAAATCAGCAAAAATAAATTCAACTGTTTTCAAATACTTACAGCCATAGCAATTGCCATGTCAGCTTCTGTAACAGTATCCATTGGAGATGATACAAGTGGTGCTTTGAGGGTGATTTTTTTGGTCAATTGACTGGATAAATTCTGAAAAAAGAAAGTTTGGTCAATCTCTATCAATTATACAAATCATTCAGAACTCACAACTTCCTCCGCAGGAAAGTCAATGTATCCAGGCAGAATTATAAAGTCACTGAAAAGAAAAACTATTTCAATATGAAATAAGGGTAGATACATTTTACGAAAATAACAGATACCATTTTGAAACAAAAATCTTTCAGATAATTGAAATTATATTGGTTAATCAATTTCAAGTTGACTTCAGTAAATTCTATAATTTTTCATTATAGAGTTTTCACTGGTTATAGGTGGACTTGATTCTCTGCCAACTGGTCTTAGCATTTTGGATTTTTTTATTCAAAATAGGGCTTAGTACAGATTCAGGGGGGAGGGTCATGACCTCCCCCCCACACCCCTGGGGCTAGTTCAACCGGTGATTTTTCTTTAGATTTTGAGCTATAAAGGTAAAATTCCATTCATTGGTAGTCAAGCTATCAAACATTTTTTTGGAACTTTCTATCCTGAAAAAAAAATTCAAATTATTTTTTTTTAGGTAATTTCGGAGATACGGGTCAATTTTTGAATGATGACTGGCATTTTCTAGCACACGTTTCGGCCGTGAAAACGGTAATAACTACTCAAAATGCTCACTTCTTTTCACCAGCACAATGTACACATCCCAAGTCACCTGTTTTGCACTTTGTTTTTTCGTAAAAAAAATCTTTCCTTCAAACAATAAATCCAGGCTGATCCCGGCACATGACAGCAAAATGTTTAGTGAATCTCATTCATGTCAGGTTGGTTACTGGAAATTTTGTTGCAATCGTTAACAAAATGAAGATTTTTTTAATAAAAAGTGCCGTTTTTCTAAAAAAAAAAAGTCAAAACGGCTGTATTTGGGTATGTACATTATGCTGGTGTGTTTTTTGTGATAGGAATGTGTGCAGGAAAATGCCTGTCATCATTTGAAAATAGGTCTGTATGTGAAAAGATTTAATATATGTATCAAATGTAATGTCATCGTTTTTAGTGATGTAGCCATCAAGGGGTAGATTTCACCCCTTTTCTCCCCCCTCAAAGAAATTTATTGATACCATTTGATTAATAACTGAAAACATCCTGGTGAGAAGTACTTTCGATTCGGAATATAAAAAAAAATAATCCCCTCGGAGAAAACATTCTGTGGTCGCCCCGGGCAACCCGTGATCGCCCTGGGCTGCCCGTGACCAACCCTGGCTCGAAGGCTGGATCCGCCTTTGAATAGGACAATTTCCCTTTACATTTGCAGAAAGTACCCATAACAATTTGTGAAGTGTCTTCTTTAGAACTTCCCTGAAAACAACTTCAGTGTTATAATTCAAATGAAGAAATACCAATAAACTAATTTAGAATTGAAACTTTCAGTAAAGTCTTCCTAATATTTAATCAGAAATTGAAACAATTAAGTATTAATTGATTTTTCACATTCGTTCTGTTTTCCAGAACATTTGAATAAATAATATTAATGGTGGATTTATAAAGTTTTATGTTAGAAGTAATAAGTCATAAAAAGTTTAATCACTGGCTTTCAATAGGATTGTTCATAAACGAGTCCTAAGTTGTTATGAGTGGTAAGGAGAGTTGGCCAAGATTCATCTTTAGTTGGCCAAGATTCATCTTTTGTTTTAAATTTACAACTAATTTTCAATATGTAAAAGTTGAGAGCGGTCATATCATTCAAGAAGAGTAATATTTTTTTTATTTATTGTTATTTGTTGAATTAATGTTGTTATTTATTAGTTCAATTATAAAATTTTCCTACAGAGAGAAAGTTATCAATTACAGATTAATTTCTTTATAGTTTCGCGACTTGTGGATGAATGGTGATTTTTTTCTTAGGACTTCTTGAATAATACTTTTGAGCTAAAACTTCACCATAAATCTAAATCTTATGAGATTCACTAAACATTTTGCCGTCATGTGCAGGGATCATCCTGGATTTGTAGTTTGAAACAATAATGATTTTTTTTTTAATGAAAATTGCCGTTTTTAATAAAAAAATTTAACACAGGTGAATTTGGGTGTGTACATTGTGCTGGTGAAAAGAAGGAATAATTTTGATTGTTTTTTGCCTCAGGAACGTGTGCTATAAAATGCAAGTCATTATTCAAAAATACCGGGTGAGTGAAATTCGAGTAGATGCATGGGGATCTCAGAAACGGTAAAAGCTACAGAGAGGGTTGAATGGAGGCAAAGTTGCGTATTAAGGAGCTCATAACTATGATGTTGAAAAATCTGGACTTTCAGAGATTACAGAAAAAAACGAAAATTTGGATTATTTTTGTCACTATACACGCCGTTTCTTTTATCATGTGGTAACATTGCTATATTCTAAATCGTAATAGATACAAAGACGATTAAATAGGAAAAAAGGTAACTATTGTGGTGAGCAGTGAAATGGCCATAGAAAATTTACGGGGATTCTCGCCCTTCCCAACTTATACAGGGAAAACTGAAAATGCTGTTTTGGTTTTTTACGAATAGAATTGTTATTTCAGAAAATATAAAAAAATTAAAAAGTACTAGAACTACGTAATGATACATTTTTAATCAAACGTTTCGTGTCAACACCGCCATCATCAACTATTTTTTTCAAATACGGACCTGTCTATTTCATCACAAATATTGATAGAGCGATAAAATCACAATAAAACTTTCCTCTTTAATTTTTTTATATTTTCTGAAATAACCATTCTATTCGTAAAAACCCGAAAACAGCATTTTTAGTTTTCCCTGTATAAGTCGGGAAGAGCGAGAGTCCCCGTAGATTTTCTCTGACCAATGTACTACTCACCACAATAGTTACATTTTTTCCCATTTAATCATCTTTGTATCTATTACGGTTTAGAATGGCAATGTTACCACATGATAAAAGAAACGGCCTGTATATGCTTTAATACAATATATTCCATAAACTGTTTGCACTTGTCATTGCAACTTTCAATGGGCTGTAAAAATATGTAAACGAAAGTGTTCTACAGGGTGTTTTTTACTTGGGCCACCCCTAACTATGAAATTTTGAATACGGACCTGGATTTTGTTATCAATTATTTTAGGCTTCAATGGTCATATTTTATCCTGATTGAAAGTTGCAAATAGTTTCTGGAAATCTAATGTAGTAAAGCAGATATAAATGACAAACATAAAATTTTTCATTTTTTCCAATAATCTCTAGAAGTGAAAGGGCTACCATAATATGCAACTTTGCCTCCATTTAACCCTCTCTGTAGCTCCTACTTCCGAGATCCCCATGCATCTACTCGAATTTCACTCACCCAGTATACCAACAATGTTATTTGAATTTTTTGATCAGTGAATGATTAAAATGGCTATTCAGATTCTGTCAGTTTTAGAAATGTTGGGGGTTGCCACTGCTGGTTTGATGGTGTGCATTGTATATCACTAAGAATTCACAATGATCACACTTTTCATAGTTGAGCACCTATGGCAATTATGACATATTCATGTATGAAAAATAACCTAAGTGAAAGTGTTTAACTTACTTGTAGGTCAGTCCATTACCCCTATTTATTAGTTGCTTTGCACTCATTCCATCTTCCAGATCAATGTCCATATTATTATGAGAACGTTCGCCGATCTAGAAAAATAAAAAATTCATGAATAACATTTATGAAGAAAACAAGTAAACATGTAGGTAGATTCATTTTATCTGGGCCAGTACTTTTATACTAATTTGAATACCTGCCCACATAATTTAATTATATACATAGGTACGTCTTCCTAAGAAATTAAATGTAATCTACTACTTTATAAGCTTACGTTTGAGTTGATTTCCTCAGGTTTAACCATTGAAAACCTTTTAATTCTTCTACACGTGGGTAACAAAGTTAGGTTAGCTTAAAGTTTTTCAGACAAATCGATTTTAAGCTTATTGTTTTCTATTGATTTGGTACATGTAATTTTTGGCAATGCTTGGAAGTTTTGAGAGAACTGAAAGAAGTAAGTACCCAATACACGAACACTGTCTTGTCATATGGAATAAGTTTTTTTTTATTTACATTAAAAATGCTCATCAAAGTTTCAAATTAGCATAACATAAATATCTATTGTATTAGTGTTCTGTGATACATGTCAAAAATGTCAAAATATCACACATGACACATGAGTCACATGACCATGACATGACAGTGACATGACAATATGAGTCCTATGCTAGGCGCGTTCGACTGCCCAAATCACAACTTCTCACCATCAAAGGTCATTGTCGGGTCGTCAGAGGAGTGCGGTCGGATCTTATATATTTTGAGTGATCTGAATAATAGGATTCGAGTTGGCCCGCTTCGTGGTGGGTCAGAATACACATTCATTCCTGCCAAAATAACAACTTCTCATCATCAAAGGTCATTGTTGGGTCGTCAGAGAAGATCTTATAGATTTTGACGTGATCTCAAAAATAGGATTTGAGTTGGCCTGCTTCGTGGTGGGTTAGATTACATTCATTCTTGCCCAAATAACAAGTTCTCATCATCAAATGTCATTGTCGTTTCGTCAGAGCAGTGCGGCCGAATTTTTAATATTTTGAAGTGATCTCAAAAATAGGATTCAAATTGGCCTGCTTCGTAGTGGGTCGGAATACATTCATCCCTGCCCAAATAACAACTCCTCATCGTCAAAGGTCATTGTCGGGTCGTCAGAGGAGAGCGGTCGCATTTTATATATTTTGACGTGATCTCAAAAATAGGATTCAAATTGGCCTGCTTCGTAGTGGGTCAGATAATATTCATCCCTGCCCAAATAACAACTTCTCATAATTAAAGGTCATTGTCGGGTCGTCAGAGCAGTGTGGCCAAATTTTATATATTTTGAAGTGATCTCAAAAATAGGATTCAAATTGGCCTGCTTCTTAGTGGGTCAGAATACATTTATCCCTGCCCAAATAACAACTTCTCATCGTCAAAGGTCATTGTCGGGTCGTCAGAGGAGAGCGGTCGGATTTTATATATTTTGACGTGATCTCAAAAATAGGATTTGAGTTGGCCTGCTTCGTAGTGGGTCAGATTACATTCATTCCTGCCCAAGTAACAACTTTCTCATCATCAAAGATCATTGTCGGGTCGTCAGAAGAGTGCGGTCGGATCTTATTTTGACGTGATCTCAAAAATAGGATTCGACTTGGCCCGCTTCGTGGTGGGTCAGAATATATTCATTCCTGCCCAAATAACAACGTCTCAGCATCAAAGGTTATTGTCGGGTCGTCAGAGGAGAGCGGCCGAATTTTATACAGTGTGTTTCACTTCTCAAGGAAACACCCTCGTATCTTCTGTAATTTTTGCCGTAAAATCATGAAATTTCCAGGATCGATAGATGCACTAGAGATGAACTCTCTGCCCGAAAGAGGTCCTATGTCCTACGTGATATACACTGCACGCCAGCAATGATAAAACCACCCATTTTTTCGGAAAGTTATATTAGGGGGCAAAATTGGTCATAAATTTCCTTAGATTCGTGTAGAGCTCCGCCAAATTACTACTAATACAGCTGTCTCGATCCTTAAAATTCTATTCTGAAAAATTCAATATGTTTCTCTTTCCTTGGAAACGCCTCCGTGTTATAATACATATGATGACCATTTTTGTGCAGTCAGTTGATTTCTGGTGTATCTATCTATTCTGAAAATTTCATGGTTTTACGTTAAAAAGTGCGGAAGATACGAGGGCGTTTCCATGAAAAGTGAAACAAATTAGAATTTTTCAGGAGACAGGTTTAATAGTAGTAATTTGGAGATCCGAAACACGAATCCGAAAGAATTTCAGGTCAATTTTGCCCCCTCTAGTATATAACTTTCCGAAAAGATGAGTGGTTCCATCGCTGTTGGCGTGCAGTGTATATCACGTAGGATGACACCTTTTGTGCAGTGAGTTCATTTCTAGTGTTTCTATTGATCCTGAAAATTTCATGGTTCTACGTTGACATATATAGGGTCACCTAATTTTTTAACATGTGTATGACCTCAAATGATATGCCTCGGGAGAAAAGGATCTTCATGAGTCCTTAAGGGTGCTGGAAGAGTACCCGCATCAGAATGAAATATGAGAACAACAAATGTTCCACACAGTTTATCTCGAAAGAGGACGATGCGACAAATATCCTACATCATTTTTATGCTGGAGAGACGTATACTCACCTAAGGGTGGAACAACGCCGCGTAACCACAAGCAAAAACTCTCTCTGAGCTGGTCATCCGAACTGTCGAAGAACAAAATTACTGCATGGCATCACACTGAAAAATGAGGTGACCCAAGAGGCATATATGTTTACTTGGTTCCAAGCTAGAACGGTCCAAAACCGCCCAAAGTGGTAACCTCAGTTGGCTTTTAAATTTTTGGAGATACATCCTAAACTTGAATGTTCCATTGCTCATCCAAGAACATTTAAGACTTGGCCTATACAAAAATTATACCTTTTCCTGAAGTCTGAGGTCAAGAGGATTCATAATGGCCCATGCCAGGATGGTTTCTTCAACACCCTGGTCTACCGTAATCTCGTAATGGGTATAGAGGTCCCTGGCACAGAGACTGGATGCAGAGCGTGTTGTGGGGCATCCGAGACCCTAATGCATTTGCTGCCTCAGCCTATATCTACGCTATGAGTGTTATACTTCCAATCTACGACAATCCTGACAGGTATAGCGAGACACCGGTGTTGCCTTATGCTCCGGGGGATATTGACTTTCGCAAAGTATGGCTCACTATTTTTTCTACGACCACGATAATTTTACCAAATACCTAATAGCGATATTATTGACGTGTGCAGCAAAATCGAACGAAAAGGCTGACTGAGAACCATTTTAACTGACTGATTATTTTTCAATACAAAATATTTTCTTTGAAACATTCAAGATCAAAGTCATAATTTTAAACACACTTTGGTTCAAATCATTATTACAAATACATAATTCTCTCTTATGAGATATATCAGGATATCCTTGAACCTCAGTTGGTCAAGTATTGATATTTCCGCGGGTTCAATAACTTTTTATTATGAAAATGAAAAAAATGCACTTTGCGAAATACATTGCTTTCCTAATGTGATCATGGGTAAAAATTATATACTTTGCACATGTGAGGTCTACACTCGAAAGTTTTCAGATACTGTGCCTATCACAAGGGATTTAATACACCATACCAATTAATTAATGAATTATTTCAAAATTCAACTTTACTTTTAAACAATACCATATAGGAGATTCTGTTTAGAACTCCATTCATTATATATGTTTTATATTATAGTTGTTAAGGTTTAGCCCACTTCTTGTGAAAATATATTATCTCTGTTTAATCAACATTTTCAATCACACTTAACTGCTAAAAATATTAGTATATGAAACGAATAAATAATTGCCAGTTAATGCTGCTAGTCCTTTGACTTTTAATATCTTAATTTGAATAATAACTACAGGTCCATTCATTATTTCATATGCAAAAGATAAATTGAATATACACATAATTTTTTGCCAGACCAAAACATTAAATCAGGAAATCATGCTCCAAGTACTTCAGCAACATTCATTCATATAATATGTAGGATGAATATTGAATATTATTATTGCATCTTTGGTATTGGGGTTAGTCATGCTGAAAGAATTATTAGTAATAACAGAACATTATTTACTGCATATAAGAAAGAAAATGATTGTAAAGATAAAGAACATGTGTCAACCAAAACTTTCACATTGTACTTACTTCTGTTTTGATATTTCACTACAGAATGACTATTCTCAAATCCAAAATCATTCAGAATGGATGAAATAATCGAGGTTGAATTCATTGGAAAACAGTTTTATTTCATATATAATTTAAATCACAATTTGTAATGTAAAAAGTATAATAAAAATGGTTTCATAAGGGGCGTTTCACTAGATCAAATAAGGTACACTATTTACAAAAAATCAATTGCTATAGGACATGATACATTAAGGTCCCATCAAATATTCTGTAGTTACAAAGTACCTAATCAATTACTTATAATTATTGAATGGGGCAATACATTTTTATTAGATAGATATATATTATCAGATATCAGTGATGATGTTATGAATCTCATCGATTCAATTTTCAACAGTATTGCTTTGACAAATTTAGTTTTGATTAAGCTTGAGCAGCTTCAGTTCCAAAAAGGTGCTTACAAAATTTTCAACTTAAATCTATTTTTATCATTCTTAGCATCAATCTTTTGATAATTGAAATTAAATATGAATAGCTCATTGAAATTTGAAGTAACCAATTTTCTACTTGAAATAGTAGAAATTATTCATTACTGTTCTGATTGGAAAAGAGATATAGAGAGCAAACCGATATAAAATTAACGAGAAAATGTGGACAGACAAATAAAATGATTCATTTAAAAAAAGTTTTGTGTATGAGCTTATAAAAAAATTCAAGACGTTTACTCTGGGACAAAGACTTTACACACAACACAAAAAAATTTAACATGAGTATTATGGATTTTCTAAAATCACATAAAATAACTGAATGAGATGGCAAAAATAAAAAATATCAATGTCCAATGCATCTTTATGTACATCAGGGAATATATTTCAATGTACATTAAACTGCATCTAGCAAAATACCTCTCATGATTTTGTAAGATTTGTCATGAAAATTACAACAAATGGTATGTTGGTATAAATATGTTATATACATGAGAAAGTTGAGGTCAGATCATATCTCGAACACATTCAGTATCTAGTTCTTGAATGAGGCATCGCATGAATGCCATCTCCTTACGTGCATTATCGAACATAGTACGGGGATCACTTGCCATGCATCGTAAGCAGTTAGGCGCAAATACCATAGCCAAATTGGAAGCATCCATTTTAGTATGTTGTATGACATCAGGTTTGTTGAAGGTTTGTAAAAACCGAATTAGGTAGCATAATACTAGTCTATGCAAAGTAGGTAAACGTAGAACTAAATCACATGCACGACGGGGGGTCATTGGTTCAGCTACACATTCAGGATAGAGAGAATCAGGTATCAGTGGTTCATAAAGTTCACGTAGCCAAAGTTTGAGTAAGTTAGCTGGTACATGAGCATCACTAGGTTCACTTATTTCCCAAGCGTCCATTTGTGCCTTGAGTCTATTCACTTCATCAACGTCTGCCGAAACGCGAAAAATACCTTCAGTTTGCAACCCTTGAAGTTTCAATACTTGCTGGGACAACTCCACTTGAGGCCAAGGGAGTCTACGACTGGGCCATCGACTCGCTTGGAGTTGCATTACTTCACGTAATGTATTTCCAAAGAGACTAGCTTGAAAAATTTGTTTACGAGCAGCTTCAATGTCATCTATTTGAGGGCGACGCGCTGTCCGTTTCCCTCCTGAACCTATCCGTTCCAGTCGTTGGCAAGCAACCGTTGCATAGTGATTTACCTAAAAATTCATTAAATTACTTCAGTTTATTGTGTCAAGATAGAGCTCAACCATTAATTTTGAATATGACAAGTTGAGAGAGAGAGAGAGAGAGTGTTCGTTCCATTTAACTAGTGCATAAATAAAAAAAAGTAGCCTGTCAGAACCCCCAGAACAATATTTGTATGTCCAAATTTCCTTGATTGAGAAAAATTTCGAACAAATCAAGTAATAAAAAAAATTGTTAAAATTGTTATTTCCGTCAACCAGCTGCACACCCTTAAGAGTACAACCCTCAAAAGTCTTCGAAAGACTTGTCCGAGCTAGGGAAGACGCAGCCCTTACCTTTTAACGTGTGATGCCATGCACGAGACCGAAGACCAAGCTGGGAATCGAACCCATGACCCTTAGGTTAAGAGACAAGCGCTCTACCATCATGACCATCACGGCAATAGGTAAGTAAATTACAGATTTACAGAGCTGAACACAAAAATACGACATACACTGTATCTATCGAGAGAATTGAAATAATATCAGTACTACTGAGATGAGAAAAAAAAACAAACTTTCTAACGATACTGAACATGACATATTGTTCCACATAAGACATTATCGATGACGTCACTCCTCCACCAACGGACCTCAAAAATATATTTAAATTCACAAAAAGAAGATAGTGAAATACTGTTTACCTTTCATACCAATTTTTTTCCAATAACTCTCATATCGACTGAGAAAAATAGGCGGGTCCACACATTTTACCAAATCTGTATATTTTTCCAAGGAAATTTCAGATCGAAAAGAGGAAAAACCGTGAAGAAAAACAAAAATAGAGCCAACGGAATATTTTGAAAGATCTGAAAGACAAGAGACAAGCCTTAAAAGAACAGGCGGAAGTATATATAGTCCGCAGGAAAATAAACTCAAAGAAATACAAAGCAAATTAGGAAGCGGTAGTAGTAAAACGCTAGAAATAAATCTTGATACAAAATGTATATAGGAGCTAGTTCAAAGAGTAGGAAATATCGAATGAAAAATAATAAACCTTTACACGGAAGTCAATGAAATCAAAACTGAATGTCTGTCGGTTCAAAATGGGGATCCCTGGAGGTATGATGTCTGGACAGACATCCTAGGCAATTGATAGACGTCAGTTTGAAGCTTCTACATCTGGAGATGGCTTTAAAAATTATAAATGGCTACAGTTTGGTAATTGCCTTTATTTATGGGCTGCCTTTAAACTCGCTTCGCTGCTAGATGAGAGCAACCAATGCAGGGGTGGTCGTAAGGTACATTTTATTTCAAACACTAATGCAGTTTACAGCTAAGGCTCAGTTCATGAAAATAATTTATGCATTGAAATACATCGCCAACTATTTTGAGATGTTCCAGAAAAGTAAGCGAGTGTGAACGATGCATCACCGACGAGACGAATGTATTTTTTACACAAAGCTTCAGTATATGTTTAGCAGCTGCACTCCAAATACTCATTACACAACTTTAGCTTATTGGGTCAAGATAGAGCTCAAACATTAATTTTGAACATGTTTCGAGAGAGAGAGGGCGTTTGTTCCATTTATCTAGTGTATAAATGAAAAAAGTAGCCTGCCAGAACCTCCAGAACGGTATTTGTGAGTCCAAAATATTTTAAGCCATTTTTTAAATATCTATAAACAGGTTTTCGTATTTATTCTCTATTCATTTCATTTAAGTGTGAATTCAATTGGTTCTTGACACACAACTAAAGCCATTTCACTATTGAAAATAGTATGAAAAAGTTAAATCAAAGCAGATGCTCGCTGCGCTCGCATTTTGTAAACTACCAGAAGAAGCCTCCGGCTTCGGCACAATTGAACATATAAATTAAGGGGAAGTAAAAATTTGCTCATATCTAAATTTGAATAGTCAGCCGTGCATATTTCAAGTGACGAACCTAATGAAAATAAGTAAGAAAAAGGTTATGTTTGTAATTATAAAACGTCGGATTTTTGTGCAAAACGATTGTTTTTGGTGCTTGTGAATGTGAAATTTGGTAGATTAACATATAAAAAAGGTGTCGTCAAAAAGTAGAAGGCATTTTGTGAATTTTTATCGAATTATTTGTGTTTGAAAATGGGCCATTTTTAAGAATCAGAAGGGCATAACTCGAAAAGTAGTTTAGACCCCCTCGAATTTTCTTCGGATTCGTGTTTAGGAGACAAAACTACATAAGTTAAGTCACTTTTTTCATTTCAAGGACTTACCTTTACCCACTATTTCATTGTCTGTGTGACAAAACTTCTTTTTATAATTCTTCGTATATTCAAAAATGTTTCCCAAATTTTTTAGAAACTACTTTGATGTTTATGAATTTTAAGAGCCACTCTAGAGATTCTGAGAACATGAAACTTTTTTCTGTTCGACCTCTTCTGCACCTATAGTTAGCATAATATAAATGAAACAGCCTGTATAATTTACCAGTGCTGAAAAACGATCTTGAGGTGGAATTTGGTGTGATACTGTTAATACATAAAAAATGCTGAACTCTCATTTTACATGTCAATAAAAACAACATCAAAACAGATTTTGAGATAAGTACAAAAAAATCATTATTCATTTATTTACCTATAGTACCTTCAAGTATAAGTCCTAATAATTACTAATTATTATTATATATTATAATTTGAGATCCAAAAGGAAAAATGCTACTTGCTTAACCGAAAACAAATTGTAGCACATGAAAATAACTCTCCTATAGGTGAGGCAGTAGTGACCAAAATGGATTTCTGAGATTACTTATATACTGCTTTTCAAACATTTGTGGTATCAGTGCCTAAAATGATACACAAAGATGACAAAAACATGGTTCAAGTGAGAAGCAATTTCAGCACAATGAAAAAATTATCACTCACCTGTACATGAGTGGGCCACCTATTAACATCTGGAAACACACGAGAAAAAGTTGGATTTCGGTGCCTATTGAGATATCCCAAGAGAGCTGGTTGAAATACTGGACTAGGGGGTATGAATGCTAGGGCAATGGTAAGTAGTTCCCATCCACGGACAAGAGATTCTTTTCTCGGATTTTCTGTCGTTTGTCTGCACAATTGTACAAACAATTCATCTCTGAGCAGCGCCTGAACATGTGCAGTTCCAAGAATTTCCATCAGAAGAGAATTCAAAGATACACCTGGTCTAGCTTTTCTATCACCCATATACATTTGTACTTGCCTGAACATTTCTAAAGCTTGTCGAGCCACAGGTTTACTAGATGCCAGTAATGGTCTCTGTAGACTTCTAGCTGACCAACTGAGAAGATCCCTTACACTAGCCTTACGTCTGAACAATCCTCTACCACCCAAATTTAGATTGTCTTCAGCAAATTTTTCCATGTCAGCTTCTCTTTCTGGCTGTAAAGGAGGATCCGCCAGAGGTTTTAGCAATGGAACATTTGGTCTTTCCTTTTCCTTCAATTCTCTTTCTCTGTCTCTAGACTCTATACTAGTTGCTGTAGGGAGATTTAAATATTCCACAGGTCTGTGTGATAGACGATGAGGTAAGTAACTGCCTTCAGATTGATCAGAGTCTTCATTATCTGGTTCATGTCCAGTGAGTGATTCACTCCCACTATCTGAATGGTCACTGTCAGAGTCACGGCTATTATTGAGCAAAAAGTGCTCTAATGGAAGGAGTTGAGAATCATGCCAATTGGAGTATAATGGAGCTTCTGCCCCTCTCTGACTGAAGCTGCTACTCCTGCAAAGATCACTAGGTTTGCGACGAAGCTGAGGTGTACTTGCAGATAAACTAAGCACCTGACCTCTTTCTGTGAGATGTCCAGTTTGCGTGGATTGATGGTTTGTGGCAGTTGGAGTACAATCAGTATTATGCTTTAATGTTTGTAGTTTGGCTAATGGTATAATATCACAATTAGTGGGCTTATGCCAAACTGTCCTTTGTGATGTAGCATTATAATAATAAAATCTAGCTGTATTTTGATCAAAAAGTTCCCACCACTGGTTGGAATCTGTTCGTTTGACAGGTACCCCTTCTGGAGGATCCCACACACATTCTCCAGTAGCCAAATTGGCATACATATGTTCCTGAGTTTTGGGCTCGATTATTTCTACCCATTCTGTCCTGAAAGAATATTTAATTCAACATGGGGTGTGTCGATTAACTATTGATTGAATACCTGCTGTACGAATTAGAAGCCATATTTTTACATCGTTCCTTGAACTTATCTGCACTAGTTTATTGATATGTCTGACATCACGTTGATACTATTTTATTGCATTCATCGTTCCCCATCATGATAAAAATGGATGAGGAATTCGTGAAAACCATAACAAAAACATAATTTAACCACAGAACCATACTATTTCGCATACGCCATTATTTGTTGTACTGCCAGCAGTGCCAACCTCACAACCTAGTTTCCATAATCCCCTGAAAAAACGTAAACAAATTAAATATTTCTTTTTATTGTCTCTGGATTACAAATTTAGCTTGTGCTATTTAAATGATGCAATGGTTGATAGGATCTAAAGTGATCTCATTTTGAATTCTAGTAATTATAGTCGCAAAGTATCAATTTTATCGTTTTAAACCGTAACTCAATAAACGATTAGAAATTATTCATTATTTATGAATTTCTGTTTTTAGAATGATGATAATGATGATATTACTGAAAGAATGAAAACAAAGACAAATCAAGTGAATGACAATGCATGACAATACCTTTTTTCATCCCACAGATTCTCGTGTTTCGTTTCTTTCGTTCTATGCATATCTAGGTATATCACTGATATACCTTATATATAAGGTGTATTTCAGTGAGGTATATCGGTAGATATACAGTGCGGCCAGGGCGCCCATAAAGTAAGTAGGTATGGAATAAATTCATTATTTGTAAATATGAGATTAATAGGGATTTTGAGAAATACTTGGATGAGTCGAGTTTTGAACCCCATCCGAAGGTTATAGGGCGTTTGAGTAGAAATAATTAACATTAGTGATATTTTTTAATGGTTCACCTAGTATATTTTTCGTTAGGGATCGTACAAATTAAAGCTTAGCATTTTATGCAGGAATGCAGATATAGAGATATATATATGCTCCTGAAAAACTAACTAAAACGAAGTTCGCGGCTGATATGGCAAAAAACTTCATATTTATATATATATATATATATATGTCTAATAAGTATATACATGTTGTGTGTAGGACTGAGAAAACTAAACCCTTGAAAAAAATCGACCTATCAGTGGATTTTTTGAGGGATGTGCCACTTCTCCACCGCCTCTGTGTACTCCTATATATATACCCTAATTTAATAAAATTTTATATTTTGTACATTCAAAATATAATTGTATGTAATTCATTTTACTTTTTTCACCTTATTTTTATATTATTATATCATATCTTTGTTTTGATATTACTTTATTCCTCATATGTTCATACTTCTTTTAAATTTTTCAAACATTTCTGTATTTTTTTCGAGGGTGCGTGAGCCGAAATGTAATTAAAGTACTCACTTCCAAAAATGATTTTCTATAAGGGAATTTAGGAAGAAAAACCAGAAAGTTATTCAAGATGCGAAAGTATGACGGAGTATTAAAAAGTATATGACAATATATGGTACAGAAAAGTGTATGAAGAATTAAGTGCGAAAAAGAAATTAATAAAAGAAATACAGAAAAATATTGGAGTATGAAAAAGTATAAAAAGAGTGAACATTTTTATTTCCGTCATCAACCCGCTACATCCTTTTACGACAGCAAAACTTATTGTGCGGCCAGGAAAGATGTAGTTCTTAAAACGTGTTATGCTATGCACGGAATCGATGACAGCGATGGGATTCGAACGTACGCACTTACCATTGACTGGGTTAAAGAAGCGCACGCTTTACTCACGCGCCACCTCGGCCCACTGCAGTAAGTGAAAGTGCACGAAATTTTTTACCGCATATATAGGTAACAGCGACAGACATTTGATTAACGTGTGATTACAATTCACCAGGAGTTAAAAAAAATGTTTTTCCGTTAACCAGCAAAAAAAAAAAAACATATGACCACGACGAATTTCAACAATCACTTCGTTAAGTATTGACGTGAATCATCAGCTGATGAAAATGCTCATATTCTGCACATCACAGCTAGGGCCAAATTTCTGTCAGTTAGCTATATATGGGCGGAGAAGATGATTTCGTGTGTATTGTCAATTATGGTAACCGTCACTGTAGCAGGTACATATTACATTTTATTTTAATTTATTCAAGTAATCTAAGAGATAACAATAAGATCCATAATGAGTATTTCATATAAGGTATAATGTGACATACATGTTCTTCACATTATTTAAACAAACTCAAAAGTAAAATTGTAACTAATATAAATATTTTGATTTGATGAATCGATGCGTCGACTACATCTCAAAATAATTGTCATATACCCCGATTTTTGAATTGAGAAAGTCCGTTTTGGTTTACTGAAAACATTATGTGGTTGATTCATATTTAAAATGGAATCTAATTATACAATTAAATGTTGACATTATGGCACGACAACGCCGAGGGTAAAAGGTGCCGAATACGCCTGGGCTATTTGAATTCCTTTAAATATTTTTTTGAAACTACTTATTTTTGGAGGAAGTTTTGTTTTTTTTTTCAGTTAGGTAACTTACAAATATAGATAGGTCAGAGTCGAGCCATGCAGTAATTTCATAATTCATTTTTGTTACCAGCATTGCTTGCTTGAAGTATAAAAATACGATAACAGGTTTTTATTATAATCATATGCATTTTTTTAATTTAGGGAGTAATACTGCATAGCTGATTCATATGAATGATTCTCATTAAACCCAGATTGTTGAATAATTTATGAGCACTGGTTTTCTGGGGTATAGTTAAATGAATGTATAACAGAAATAACATTTAATTTATTATCACAATTCCATTTTGTACATTTCAAATGAGTTTGTTGTAAAAATATATAATAATATATAAATAAAGAGTTCAACATTTTTCTCCACAAAAAAGTATCATACATAACAATGGAATAATTATAATTGTCATAATTTTCATTGTTTAAATAAATAATGTGAGATAATGACTGAAATTGTGTTTCATATTGAATGGCAATCATCAACAGCCATTTTCACGAAAAAAAGGCAAGCTTTTTGTTCAGTCCGGTAAAACTTTCTCCAACATATCTTTCATTACAAAAAAATTGAAAATATCTGAAAGATAAATTGGAAAAGATTACTGATGTTGGAATTAGTCATTTTCTGATTTCACTTTTTGAATGTAATAAAATAGAGTCGAACCAATTTTTATGAAGGAGAATGTGAATAAACCAAATGGCGAGTCATTGTTTTTATCAACAGAAAATAATCAAATAATCTAGAATAATCAAAACAGGAATAACGCTCGCCATTTCAAAGCGTTTTGCATTTTATTCCTTGATGAAAAACAATGAATTGTGACAGATCCCACTATTACTACTACTAGGACAAAAAAAACAAAAACGGGAACATAACATGATTTTATATATGCCTGCAGTATATAGTTGAAAAATGTTTTGAGTTCGATGACTGCACTTTTTACCTTTTCATCTTAAACCTCAAACACATAATCAGTTTTGAAGAATATTCTATTCTATTTAAAATTTTCCTTCAATTTTTAGTAAAAATATTAGTGGTAATTAAATGGAATTTTATGATTATTTGATGAAAATCAGTCATATTTTTCAATATTTAGGAACACTTTCTTGGCAGCTGTGAAGCTCTTTGATTGCGTCATAATGGCACATATATTTAGCACAAGTCAAAACATATTCAATTCATCCTGATTATCAAATCAAATTTTCAATGGATTCTTATGTGAAGAGCAGTCTTTGAGCAAGTTGTAAAAAAATCACAAAGTATCCCAATTTCTTTTTTTTCCTACCTACTTCAATAGCTTCAATAACAAAAGCTTTTTAATAAGGTTGTAATGCCTCATGAATATATTGAGCATACATTTCAAAACAGATTTCAATGAAAATAATACTGTATATTCAACTAAACTTCAAAAATCAAATCAAAAAAATAATTCACTAAAAACGAGTACCATATATCAAATAGATTGACACAAAATAAAGAGAGATAATTCAGTGGAACTGATAAAAAAACATCATACTACACCTACCAGATCAGAAAAATTGAAACTATACAAAATATGATATATATTCATGTGGCATAACACCTCTTCTTGGGTAGAATGTATGATTAACAGAATAGCTCAATAAATTCGAAATGTTTGATGTGTATATATCAGCAAATCTGAATAATCGCCTGGAAAAGTATGTGGGGTTGTGGTAAGTTCGAAAAACGCTGCCGAACTGTTCATTGAAGACAAACTTGATGTCGTTTCTGAAAAAATAAATTGAGAAATGAGATGAGTAGAATGCAAATAAAAATATAAACTTTTTCATTGACACATTTTGGATTGAACGTAATATCTCCGATTCAGATATGATTTCAGCTCCATCACTAATTTATATTTTATTAATAATAATGTCTACATTCATCACAATCAACTGGACATAACGAGGCAGTTTAGGGAAAAAAGTAATAGATTTATGATGAAATTGTGAAGTGGCAGCTTAAGCTGTTTTTGAACTTCACCAAGAAAAAAAATTATATTATTTATTTATTTATTTATTTATTTATTTATTTATACGGGCAAGCCCAATTAAAGATATTACAAGATATACATTATGTGAGTAATACAGCAACAGTCACAACATATATGATATTGATAATAATGAAGACATTAAAAAGATCAATGAAAAGTTAAAGTACAAGTACAGTCAGTGTAAAAGTGGGAAAAAAATGACAAGATGGTCACTGACACAGTTGATTTTTAAACTTAGGAAGAGGTGTTGAGAAGATGTCAATATCGAGGCAATTAGCCGCTCTAAGGGATCTTGGGATATAGCTGAAATAAGCAATGTTGGTACGATGGTAGGGAGTATGAAAAGTAGCTATCTGTCTAGTAAGGCGAATGGGGACTACTAAACTGATTTGAGATAGAAGATCTGGACAGTCATATTCACCATTTAATATCTTGTAGAGAGTCATTAGATCTCGCTGACTACGTCTATTCTCCAAAGTTGGAATATTGAGATAACTCTCAATTGAGGCGTAATCACTAAAGATATTAGATTTGAAAGAAACATATCTAAGAAAACTTTTTTGAACACGATCAATCTTGGATATATGGGTTACATAATGTGGTGACCAGACAGAGGAACAATAATCGAGGTGAGTTCTAACAAGTGTGCAGTATAGGATTTTAATGGCACCCAGACTAGTGAAGTCACGAGTTGTCCTCTTTATAAAGCCCAACATTTTGGTAGACCTGTTGACAATGGAGGTTATGTGGTAGGTGAAGGTTAGGGAGTCATCAAGAATTATTCCAAGGTCCTTGACACGGTCGACAGCATCCAGGGGTTGTCCATTGATGGTATAGTCGAAAATGACAGGTTGATGGGAGCGAGTAAAACGTATGATATGACATTTGTTTATGTTTAAGTCCATACCGTTTGACAAGCACCAAGTAGCAAGTCTGCAGATATCGCTCTGCAACTCATCGGCGTCATCTACACAATTCACAATACGATAGAGTTTTAGGTCGTCAGCGAATAGTAGGGCATTACTGTTGTGAAAGCATGAAGTGATGTCATTAATGAACATGTTGAAAAGTAAGGGGCCCAAATGTGAACCTTGGGGAACGCCCGAGGTTGCAGGAAAGTCAAAAGAGTAATGGTGCTTGAATCTCACTATTTGGTACCTGCCTGTCAGATAATCCACAATCCACTTCAGAATCGCTCCTCCGAAGCCATACCTACTGAGTTTGTGGGTAAGAAGCTCATGATTAACCCTGTCAAAGGCCTTGGAGAAATCGGTATAGATGGAGTCGACCTGACTACCCCTATCAAGAGCTTTAGATAGAAAATTGGTATAGGTGATTAAGTTGAGTTCAGACGACCTTCCGGATGAAAAGCCAAACTGATTTGAGATCAGTAGCCCTGAGCAGTCATAAGTCATATAATCTGTAACGATGCTCTCGAACAATTTAGGGATGGTACTAAGAATTGAGATCGGACGATGGTTACTAATGTCAGATTTATTACCTGATTTATAAATGGGTGTTATGTAGGAAAGCTTCCAGTAGTCTGGAAAGATTCCAGTATCCAAGGATTTGTTGAAGATGTGAAATAGTGGTCTAGACAATATATAATTACAATTTTTAAGAAGAATGGGGGGAATAGCGTCAGGCCCCGGACCCTTTCTAACATCGAGGTTGCTTAGCTTCTCGAATATGGTGGAGATAGGAATATGGTAAGAGCAAATGTTAAGTTGAGTGTCGATATCACAATCATTGTGGTTTAGGATATGATCGGTGTATACTGAGGAAAAGTGGCGTGCAAACAGATTTGCGACTTCAGTGCCGGAGGAGGCAACAGAATCGCCAAGAAACATTTTATCAGGTATTAAAGAGCCTGACCTAGAGCCATTAACAAAATCCCAGAAGGCCTTGATGTTATCGCCGATATTGACCTCAACACCTCTGATGTAATTCGAATAACACTCTCTAGACAAAGTCTTACAACGAGCTCTAAGCTCGCTAAAAACTGCGTAACTTTCATGAGTTCTGGTAGTTTTGTAAATTTGATGTGCAATCCTCTTCTCTTGTGTCAGATGCCTAAGCTGTGGGCTGAACCAAAAGGGAAACGAACGATTGGTGATCCTCTTGAGTGGAATGAACACCTCAATAAATGAGTACAGGGTATCGTAGAAACTATGCAGCATTCCGAATAGGTCCTTATCCAGGAGAAGGGCGTCCCAGTCGACAGCACCGAGGTATTGGCATAATAGTTCGTAATCAACGTTACGGAAGTCATATGAGTGTTCTGCGGCCTGAGACTCATGAAATTCAGTTCCCACTTGCACTATTGTTTCAATGGCTGGATGGTAAGCATCAGGTGGCAACAACACATCTGCAGATTCATTAACAATGAGTTCGGTAGGGGTTAATACGAGATCCAGAATAATCCCTCGGTTATTTCGTATATTGTTTGACTGGAATAAATTGTGGAGTGCACATAGATTGGAAACAACTTCGATGGCCTCAGCTTCAGCTGGTGATGAGTCAATAGATGGAGAACCGAGAGAGCAGTAATCTTCAACTTGCCAAGTGATGTTAGGAAGATTGTAATCGCCAAAGATGTAAACTCTAGTATTCGGATTCTGTTCATTAAGGGATTCCACCAAGTCATAATGTGTGCGGTACATGTTAACATTTGACTTCGGTGGGAAGTAGACGGAACCAAGTATGAATTTGTAACTACCTCCACCAACGAGTACAAATATTTGCTCAACTGAGGGATCGGTGGGCAATGGGCTAACGGGGATTTCTTTCTTGGTAGCAATCAAAACCCCTCCGCCCCTGTGGAAAGGACTGGAGGCTGGTGACCGGTCCTGTCTAAAAATATTATAGTTTGTAAATCCTAATTCTTCATCATTGATTTCATCTAATAACCATGTTTCAGTGAAGATGATAATGTCATACGCACATGTGGAGATGTTCATATAAAGTTGGGAGAGTTTGGTACGTAGACCTCTGACATTCTGGTAGTATACTGTAAGATTGCCCAAGTCAAAATTCCTTACAAGTTTTTTTTGGAGACGGTAGGTGCATTATTGACGTATTTAATAAATTAGTAAATAGTAATAGTAGTAATTGTATATCGATATGTGTTGAATGGCTATCGATCTAGGTCCTTAAGCCAAAAATATTCTTGTTGGCTTTGTTATTAACTCCATATACCACCCTAGGAGCAGCACTGTTAATTTAAATCCAACAGTGAATGGTGGACTACTATGCCTGGTCAATATACAATTTCATTACAGAATATCATATTTTTTCTCAGAAAAACTTCCAAATCAAATTCCATTGGAATTATTATCATGTACGCAATTTTGTTAATATAACTGCACCAATTTTTATATTACCGTATGCCATCTCTTTCAGCCATCCATTTTGCTAGGACTTTTTGTTCTTGTAGATCTTCACAATCTTGATGATCTTCAATCAACTGTGTTAACATTTGTAACCAATTCGCATTCTTCTTGAATTCCGGGTTGTTGAGAGTTGCAATTTCATGCTGTGAAAAATAACAAGTTCATTGCACTACTGGTTGGGGGTAGAGGGTACAAAATAACTTTTGAAATGCGGTGAATGATCTAATCAAATGAGGTGGCTTAGTGTATAGATATTTTAAGTGGGGGAAGATACAACATTTTGGTTCAGTTCAT
This sequence comes from Chrysolina americana, assembly GCA_958502065.1. Taxonomy (NCBI): domain Eukaryota; kingdom Metazoa; phylum Arthropoda; class Insecta; order Coleoptera; family Chrysomelidae; genus Chrysolina; species Chrysolina americana. The sequence goes on from OY293420.1 coordinate 48,891,448, forward strand.
ATTTTCAATTCCATTAACCATATTTTAAAATCATTATTCCCATGAAGTTATGATTTGATACTGTTTTAACATGTAATATTGTCATTTGAGGTTTTCAGTTACAGTTCCATTAAAAAGGTTCACCTTGTTGGGTATTATCTGTCCAAAAACTTGTAATATGAAAATACGATCCCAAGATAAAACACAATCTGAACAAAAATGAAAACTTTATAATCTCTTCTTATTTGATACATTGTAGTTGAAGCTAAAGTACTGCATTCTTTCATCCCTGTATATTTCTTTCATATGCAGTAGGCTTATTACACAATCATATTGTGAAATAACTTATCAAATCAGAAAACTGAGGCAAGTTTGACATCACATCAGTTGTTGAAGTTATATTATGCTTAGTTTGTTAACGATTAAAATATGTCTGTTTGATCTATCTTACCACTGGACAGATATTTTCATAACACAAACAAAATTAAAGAACGTTGTAGGGTTACCCAAATGGAAATCTTGTAAAAAAATATTTATCGGGTGTAAAATACTGACGTTGCATTTCCTTTAATGTGAATTGTCTTCGCATGTACATAAAAATCATGATAAACATTTTGCTCTAAAAAAATCCAAAAGTAAGTATGTACTATCTCATTTGAAAAATTTAAACTGACTTACAATTATTATGACAGACAGAATTTCAAACCTGTTACTAGGTAAATATATACGTAAGGGTTTTTCGGCAGTACCTGGACAATGAAGTTCATTATTTTTATTAAATGTTTGTCTCTGGGTTATCAAATAACCGTAATCCAATGGATTTCAAAGGAATATAAACATTCAAAATGTTCCTTAAAATATATATGTAAAGATGGTCAAGACCTATTTTGGTTATTCACACTCTTAAAAGTTTCTGTGTAGATGTTAAAAATGGCAATAAGGAATTGGTGAAATGAATGAAAAGTATGAATATATAAAATACAATTAAATGATGAAGGTTCCCTAAAAGATAAGTAATGCATTTGTAATTTATCTTCAACCACATATATTACAGTTACAGAATATAATTGCTGATTTATGTTAATCATAAGGAATTACCGTTAACTCAGTTATTATAGCTCCAGTTCTCCACCCATGTTCTAGAGTAACATCAGCTAGGTCACTATAAGGATGGTCTCCAAAGTACAGTACTTGATGTCCTCTCCAGCCTGTTAAATCTTGTAACTGTTTCACGGTCCCCTGAAATCAAGAACATCACTTGAAACAAAAAACTTCTGTTAGTATACACAACAAAGGTTTTTATTTTTCACAAGCTCACTTCATAATATATTATCCCTTTTTCTAATTTTGTTACTCGATCCCAAATGTGGGTCCCACTTCTTTCATCAAAAACCCTAATTGGTCTCGATAAATCAGTGAAAAATCTTGGTTTCCTAGCTTGAACAATGATTACATCAAAATAATCCTTCCAGTTAGGCCCCACCATAAACTCCATACCTTTATTTCTGTAAAAATATAATGAATCATAATAGAGTTCACGTCTCTGAGACTTCACTTACACAAATCCATATGGACTATTTGTGACCAAAAACAATTTTTTATTTGCTTTGATTAGTCTTTCAAAAAATGGCACCAATTTTTCATTACTCTCTATATATTTTGAAACATTTTGTGCAACTACCTTGTGCATGACTGGATGAGAGTTGCTTATAGAGCTCTGTGGACAAAAAACAATGCATAGATATGAAACAGTACAATATAAATTAGAACTTGAAAGTACGTGAATGAACAATAAAGATTTCAAAAACAATATAAAATTTGATTGACTATGGTTTGTACCAAAATTTACTTGTTGAATTGTTCAAACATATTCTTGATTACCATGACTCACCTTCACATCTCGAAACAAAATTTCAGGGTGGTAATCAATATGGTTCCTTTCAAAATAATCTGCTACATTACATATCAGTCCCATTTCTGGTACAGAAAAGAGATCGGCTAGTTGCACCATTTTGGTATTCGATTCCTGTAAAACCAACTATACATGGTTACAAACAAAAAATTAGGAAAAGAAATCACAATGGGGAGATATTAGTGCACAAAACAAAAACTGCAATAGGATAGTATGAATCTTTGTTTGTGTGAGGTAAACATTTCTAGCAAATAATCGAATATGTATAGTATCCTAAAGCAGTTCAAAATTGATTATATCCCAAAACAACAACCAATGATAAATAAAGTGTGGCTACGGTAGAGCTGCCCTAAAATCTCATTGTTTTTCCACATAGGTACCTAGTAAGACATAGCACAGAAGGGTATCTTTCAAACTGAGTGATATATTTCTTAGGAAAAACATGTTAAATAGCATCATGTCAAGTTTCAAATCACTGAAAAACAGATTACAGATTGAAAGATTGCAGAGAGAGAAAGTTATTAATATGCCAATATATTAAGTGTTATAAGCATCACCATGTTAAGCCACTGAAAACTACAAAACAATCTTCATTACCGATGAGTTTTTTGTATGCCCCTCCACATAAGCAATAGGAATAATCCTATTTTTATACAATTTGAGAACTTCTTCATTGGACAGTGGAGTTAGGCCTTTGTATACTGAACCAAACTGAATTTGTAGAAAAGAGTCGAGCTTTAATAGGATTCCTTTTTCAATATCATAATGTAACCCCCGAACTGCGAAGCCTGGTTTATATTCTAGAGTTGCTATTTCTTGTGGATACTGAAAATCATATGATAAGGAAAACGACGGTATTACTATATTTGCCTTACCTTATACTGTTCAATGAGGGTCTGGCGTCCCAGATTATAAAGAAGGTAATCCAGGGAAGGCTTATAACAAGCTAGGGTATAGTCATAATCAAAGCCATATACTTTAACCTCTTTCAAATCGAGTTCATTGCATGCAAAAACTGCTTTTGGATTCACATCTTTGGGTAACTTCTTTGCTGCAGAATGAAAGTATAAAAAGGATAGAACTATCTATACAGTTTGTTGTGGTCACTTACACTGACACTTTTTTTTCACTGCTTCATATGCCTCTTCCAACCGCCTTGGAGAATGAAATCGTATAAATAATTTATCTATCCTACATAGTTGATTCCCAAATATTAACTTCGAGAGAAATATTTTGTTGGTAACCTTGCATAGCAACATTACTTGAATTCTAACCTGGTAATATGTTCATAAACTTACTTGCACGAGAAGGCCTACGTGCGGAAGTAACATATTTAACATTTAATCCACTTGATTCTTGAGAAACAGGAAAGTATTGATTATCTCAACATTGTGTTTGGAACTAAAATAACCTATAAACTAGGAGTTACGGTTTTACTCTGCTTATTGAAACATTCGTTATTCGTTCACTATCATTGAAAATGTTTTTGCAGTTATGATAATATGCATTACAAATGAAAAAATATCGCCGTATATTTCAGTACTTTCAAAAATTAATGAGCCAAATTATATAATCAAATGATTTGAATTTCCCGCATTCTAGTTGATGAGTTGCCTCGCTTCAGTTATTCCCTGATAGATGCCACTTGCTCACTCCAGTTAGTTCTGCTGTTAGCACTAGGTTCATTCGTTTGCATCGAAGTGTAGCACTTTCCTACACTCGGTGTAAATTTCGATTTGAGTATTCGTTTGCTGGATTGGATTTGACACGTTAACATTACTTTGTGTTAACTGCACTACACTACACCTCCTAGCAGACGAAAGGACCTAATGGTTCCTCTACAGTGATGTTCTTGGCGAAAATAAGTTTGTAATAGAATTTATTTGTGAATCGTAATAGATTGTAATAGATTTGACCAGTTAAAAAAATTGCGCCGCATGCAAAAATTTTTGAAAATTTATTACGATTGTAACGAATTTTCACAATTTCATTACAATCTTTATTAGTTTTTACATTTTCATTCAACCATTAGAGATATCGCACAAAACATCTCAGTTATAAAGTCGACATTATCTTGACTTGTGTATATGGTTTAAAGACGAGGATCGTGTATTGTTCCTTTGATTCGAGGATCAAGGAACAAGCGACCAAGGTTCAAGTCAAAACTGTCAAAAGTCACAAATCACAAATAAATTCATTCAACACTATACGGAAGCTGGCACAGAACACAAATAAGTTTTTGTTCTGTGACCACAGAACCACAAAATCACAAATTTTGTGACCAATTGAGGAAAAAATCTCCCCCAAGCCAACAATTCAGAAATTGTAATAGATTACATGCTTTTTTTCCATTGTAGTAATAGGGTAATAGAACGCATCGAATAGTAATAGAAATGTTACGATTGTAATAGCAAGAACATCATTGTTCCTCTATAGAGTCTCTAGCGTGCTCTCTACTCTAGCTGTCCTTACTATGAGGGGTCTTCAGTCCAGGGTTGCCATCTCTTCAGGAGCTAACTATCGTACCAGCTACTCTTAATTATCAGATTTTGGCAGACATTATCGTACGTGTTTATGTTTCGCCTATGCTGAATATGATTCTTCTCTCTATGACTTGAGCTACCTATGCATGTTCACTGAATGAGTAAACTGGTGTTTATAAGTTACAGAGTTGGCAAATCTGGTGTTTTGTAAGTTGCATAATTGGCAAAACTCGTTTTGTTTACAAATACAAAGTTCTTAAGGCGGATTCATGCAATGTTCATTATAACTATATTTTCATTACATTATAATAGATTTCTAATGGCTTTGGACACCCTAATAAAAAGAGACGAAAGTTCTTAACTTTTCCGTCCTTGTTGCCAGGGAATATACTCTGTGATTGGTTACTATAAGGTCAGGGAGTATAAATGTCATTTTGCAACAAGGGTGGCAACAAGGGTGGAAAAATTAAGAACTTTCGTCTCTTTTTATTTGGGTGTCCAAAGCCATTAGAAATCTCTATATAATAATGGAATTTAGGCGGATGACCAAAATGTTTCGGTATTTACCAATTTAAATTGGTATTTACCGAAACGTTTTTGGTTATTAGATTGGTTTTCATCTAATGACGCCACGAATCAGCTGTTTAATGTCATAGTTGTCACCAAAACTCTGTGGTAATTACCCAACTCCAAAGTTGTTTTTCATTTTCGGTTATGGTTATTATCGAAACGAAAACTAACCTCATTCTGACTGTGTTTTTAATTGGTCTTTTAAGTAAATATTTCATATTTCACGATATGGCGATAACATATTTACTGAGTTTGAATTATGAAGGGACATTATAACCAGGTGGAAGTACAAGATTTGCTGTTGACGGGATTTTATCAGGAGGGATATATACCTCTGGTTGATAGCAAAAAGCCTCTCTGACGAGAATTGATGCCTTATAAAATAATGTAAAAGCAATATATTCTCCTCGCATAAAAACTCGCTAATAAAAGCACACAAATCTCAGTTTTATTTCCACACTATTAAAGTTCCCTATTTATAATATAATACTTTTAACAGTTATTGTATACAAAAATACGAAAAACCAGAATAATTGAGATTAAACCAAAGGAATAACATGAAGAAGGCAGAAATAAAACAAATGTTTTTGTTTAAACTTTTTGAATTTTAATAACCAGGAACCAGAGTTTAAACCAAAAGGTTTAGGCGAAAGCAAACGTTGACGTCACGTCTGTCATTTATCATGGATGACCAAGGTATATCTGCGGTAAATACCAAAGAATTGTGGTTATCCGCCTAAATTCGATTAATGTAATGAAAATATAGTTATAATGAACGTTGCATGAATCCGCCTTTAATCGTTAAAATTGAGGATAAGTGTAAAATCTAGCGTAATTTAAGTCAGCTGGAGATTCATCGTTGTCCAACTTTCCTATCATGTGATGTGCATTTTTCAATTTTGATACTGGCTTTTTATACTGAATGTGTATTTTTTAATCTTGAATTAAATATTTTCACTTCTTGCCTAAATTATCGTACAATCGGCCTTTTAGTACGTAGCCCTATCGTACATAGTACAGAAGGCCAAATTATCGTGCAAAACGATAATTATCGTACGGGCTGGCAACCCTGCTTCAGTCTTCACTTTCACATCACAGATCACAGGGGGGTTTGTGGTCTGTGATCACATGTCACAGGATCACATGAATATCTGTCACTAGCTAGAATTCAAGTCGACCAGACTTCCGGATCCAGTCAGAAATCAGAAGTGTTAGAACTACAAACACGAAATATTTTCATTTTCATCTTACCACATAAGTTCACATGCCATTAGTCAACATTGCAAATTATTTTTCTGTATATCTTTATTCAATTCAACCCGTTTATGTGGATTGTGGTTTGTTGTATTTATACAGTGTGAGTATTTATAAAGTGCACATATTGAAATGAGGGAAACTATGCTTAATTTTATCGACGGAAAATGTATTGAAAAAATCGAAAAAAAAAAATTGTACTTTTTAGGAAATTTAAAAAATGTTTTGCTACCGTGACCCCTGTGTGAACAAAACGTTACATCTTTTGAAATAACTGACCTATCACGATGAAAAAAACTCCATAATGATTAGAAGTAATTGGGCGTCCTCGCAAAATAAAAATTGTGGAAAGAAACTGTCCCCAACTGAAAATAAACATATTTCTTTAGCAAAAATCTGTTTTTCATCAATTTTTACAATAATCGTGAATTTTTTCAATAAAACTCCCACATTACCTACATTTTTTATTGCTTTAAGTTATTCTTCATCGTATTATCTACCGAATGGTATAAATTTCATGTTAATAACTCAATCATAACATTGTCTATCAACTGTTCAAGAACGGCCTAGCGCACGCCTACGGATTATTGTTTACCAGGTAGGTAGATACCCTTAGAAAATGTTACAATTGAGTTATAAACATGCAATTTTTACCTTCAGGTAGATAATGCGATGAAGAATAACATTTCATTGAAAAAATTACGAAATTTGAAAAATTTATGAAAAACAAACAGATTTTTGCTAAAGAAATATGTTTTTTTTCAATTGGGGGTATTTTTTCCCCACAATTTTCATTTTGCGAGGACGCCTAATTACTTCCAATCATTATGGAGTTTGTTTCATCGTGATAGGTCAATTAGTTCAAAAGATATATCGTTTTGTTCACACAGGGGCACGGTAGCGACCAACATTTTTTTAATTTCCAAATAAAACACAATTTTTTTATTTTTTTTTTTTTTCAATACGTTTCCGTCGATAAAATTAAGCATAGTTTACCTCATTTCAATATGTGCACTTCATGAAGACTCACACACTGTATATCTTGTTTCCTTTTTTCTTGCTTGTATATTTTTACTGTTGTTGGTAACTGGTTTGTACCTTCTGGCGTTACGTTCAACGATAATTTTCCATTTCATATGCATAATTCTTCGATTCTTGATCCCTATGAACATTGTGAAGTGATAGTCATTACCCTGATTTCTGACTCTATTACTTTTGTGAGTCTGTGTTCACTGACAAAATTTTAATATCATTCATATTGTAAATGGAGAGGTGATATACTATACTGTGTGTTTCACTTCTCATGGAAACACCCTCTCGTATCTTCCGCAATTTTTGACGGGGAATCATAAGGTTTTTAGTATCGATAGATACATTACAAATGAACTCAATGCACAAAAGGGGTCATCCCACGTAATATACACTGCACGCCATCAGTAGCGATGGAACCACCCATTTTTTCGGAAAGTTATATTAGGGAGCAAAATTGGCCCAAAATTCCTTCTGATTCGTGTTCAGGATCCCCAAATTACTACTTATACACCTGAATACACCTAATACTCCTGAATCCTGAAAAATTTCATGGAAAAATTAATGAACCGTCACATTATTATTATTGATATTCGTGGAAAACCATTGTCCAATTCTTATTATTATAACAGTGCGGAGGTATATCACAACATACCTTCTGTGAGGAGAGATAAGCGATAAGAAAATTAAGTTGATATAAATACCAAAAACCCAATCAGGTGTTCATTTGAAATGAGATGCATTTGATGCACATACTAATTTCAATGGCGGTTAGTTACTCCATTTGTTCTATTCGGTCGGAAATACATTCTATGATGTTTGGAAAAGTGGGTAGTTCCATCGCACTTTTGCCCCCTAATATACCTTTCCGGAAAAATGGATGGTTCCATCGCTGCTGGCGTGCAGTGTATATCACGTAGGATTTCTCAGTTTGTGCAGCGAGTTTATTTCTAGTGTTTCAATTGATCCTGAAAATTTCATGATTCTACGTCGAAAATTACGGAAGATACGGGGGTGTTTCCATGACAAGTGAAACACACTGTATGAGTATTGATTTCCGTGTATTTGGTTAGAATTTTTCAAGTCTTTCATTCCTTATAAGATATACTGACACAACAACCCAAGTTCTTATTAATATTTTTGATGCTGAACTATTGAATATGTTTGATCACGAGAAAACCACAACAGAAAGAAGTAAAAATGAGCCTTCAAAACAAAAAAAATATATATTTGCATAAGGTTATTCATTATCTCTCCGTGTTAATGGTCCTTGGAAGGATCATTTTCACAAAGTATAATTTTTTATCTTCAGGTTTATGTTCACTGTCTGTAGTTTTGAACTAGACCTTCCACTTGTCTGACTTTTGTCTTTTATCATCTGCTTCTCAATTTTTAGTGTTGGCTGGCTCCTTCCATCAGGGTTATCTCGAACATATGGGGTGTCCCACATGTATCATTCCGCGCAAACTTTGGAAGCACTCGTTAGATTTCTTAATTTTCAAATTAATACAAATGGAAACATCCGGCATGTTTAGAAAATATGGTAAAATCTTATGATGAGTAGGGAAAAGAACTGAATACTTCAAGGTTGTGAGCTATGGGAAAAACTCCCTTAGGCAAGTAGTACCAATTTTATATCGTTCGTCAAGATAAATACTTCAGCTGGTTTCCAATCTGACGACAAATGGTTGGGAAGACTGGTAAAGAGAAGATAGTCTCTCAGAGAAGCAAACGAGTTTGTAAGCAAGGTATTTTTACTGCAATCCAGAAGCATCTATGAATATTTTGGTGGAATCTGTGTCGTCGTATAAATCACGATCGGAAAGCTGCCAGGATGAAGTATAGCACTTTCGTCACGAAAAAAAGCCAGGTTTATGAAAGTCTGTCCTGGCAATTAACCTTACATGGCCGTCTCGCGAAATAGTATAGTTAATAATATCTAATACCAAGCATCCAGATGATTACATTGAAAACGTTACAACTGCTATAATAATAATCCTAATTTATTTGGCTTGCATCCTTAATCGTCCATCTCATGGTTGTGCTTTCCCAGAAAACATGTAGCCGTGAATTTTTGAGTTTGGAGTGTCTTCATAGTATAATGGTATCGGATAGAGCTTGTAAAGTCATCAGAAGTTTGGATTCCATGTTAAAACAGGGGCCAGAGCATTTCTTTTTAGAGGTAACAATAACCCGTGAACTTATTATCGTTCGACAAAAAGCTCACATGAATGCTGCGGAAACTTCTTCTATATAAAGATGAGCGATGTTTCCGAACGCATGTTATAAGATGTTTACTCGCATCTTGTACATGCGAATACTCTCCACAGTTGAGCCGGTGTATGAACGATTATATGAGCAAAGAGGGTCAAAAAGGGGGTCGCTGGCTGCAAGAAGAACCTGCTGATTGACAGATGCATCACGCAGGACTCCGTGCAGTATAAGCGTAACTTTTAAATGGTCTGGATCGATTATCGCAAGGCATCAGATACAACATCGCATGAGCTCATCATGCCTTTGCTCAGATAGCTTGCGGTACTCGATCAATTAGTGAGATGCATTGAGCTGAAGTTGCTCTGAAGGAGTCACTTCCCCATAACATCTGGTCAACTCAGTGTCCAAATAGAGCAGATTATCTTTATAGAAGGGGCGTGTTTCAGGGAGAATCTCTCAGCCCTCTTCTCTTCTGCATCTCACTATTGCCATTGTCCGTTGCACTACGGAAAATCCACGGATACAACTGCGGCACCCCCAGCAACCGGAGGCATAAAGTCACCCATCTGATTTACATAGATTTCCTCAAACTATATGCCTCCGGAGAAAAGGGTCTTCTTCAGTCCTTGAGGGTGGTGCAAGACTACATGCATGCTCTCGGAATGGGATCGACGAATGTTCCACGAATCATCTCAAAAGAGGACGATGCGAGCAATACGGAGAAGACGGCGTTCAGCTTTTAGACGGAAGCAGCCTACATTATCTGGATGCCGGAGTGACGTATACCTACCTAGGGGTCGTACCCAAGAGGTAATCACTGTTAAAAACTCTATCTCCGGCAAGTATCAGCATAAACTCCGACAGATCTGGTCATCAGAACTGTCAGGGAAGAATAAAGTTACTGCAACTAATATGCTTGCCGTTCCGATTCTACTTTACTCCTCTAGAGTAATGAAATAGACTCAGGAAGAGCTGCGACAACTCGACGTAAAAACTCGCAAAATTATGCATCTTCATAGGAGCTTACATCCTAAATCGTCTGTTTCACGGTTATGATGAATGAATGAATGAATGAATTTTATTTATATATAGGTATACATCCTAATATTTTACATTTCTAATATAATACAGTAATTTGCAACTCATAAATAGATTAATACAATAAATTAATTGTTTGGCATACTGATTGATTTTAGCTTTGATTTGAATCAAAAAACTTTTGAATTTGGAGTGTCTACATAACAGAATGGCACTGGATGGAGCCTGTAAGGTCATCAGGACTTCATATCCCCTTCTCTGCTTAGTATGAGATCATGAAAAAGCAGGTTTTGGAGCACTTCTCTTCAAGGCAGCAACCCGTGCATCCGATGAACTTGGTCTCGTACTCGATTCTGAACGGACAAACACAAACTCTGTCACCGAGTTGGAACTCGTTCAACAAAAAGACTACAGCTACATAAGGATGAGCCAATGCATAGGGTCTTTTTAAAGAACATTGAAGACCTTGGCTTATCCACAAACCTGACATTTGCTTTTCTCAGGTCAAGTGGGATGAAGTCGGAAACCGAGGTATTTATAATGGCCTGCCAAGATGGTGTCTTCAACACCCTCGTCTACTGTAGTCGCGTGATGGGTATAGAGGTCCCTGACACTATATGCAGAGCGTGTAGTGGTTATCCAGCTTATGCGGTCTCAGCCTATATCCACTGGCATAACGCGGCGCTACAAGTGTTGTTTTACCACCTACGATACTCGTACGGTATTGACGAGTCCCTTGTGGAGAATGAGAAGTGCCGAATCTATTGGAACTACTCATTCCCCACCCTCAAGCAAATTCAAGCCAATAAGCCTGATTTAGTCGTCCTCGACCATTGAAGTAGGACGATTTTTATCATGGAGTTTTCGGCTCCTGACGAAACGAACATCGTCCGAAAAGAGGAGGAAAAAGGGACTAAATAACGAGATCTACTCTTCGAACTCCGCAGGTTTTACCCAAAAATGCTGGGTCTGATAATAGGGGTCCTTGGTGGAATGATGGACACACTGCTATCAAGCTTAAAAATCATACCGGCTTGCTATAATATGGCAGAAATCTTAGCCGGACGAATGCAGAAGGCCGTAATTCTTAGTTCATTTCGCCTACTCAGGGCACATGATTCTCGGACCCAGTAATCACTCACCCCACGATCGTGAGGAGTGGTTACTGGGGTTAATGACACACCAGCTTGCCCTCCGGTTGTATTAGGTCTCCGGCGACAAGGCCTGACTGGAATATTCCTGAGGGGAAAAAATAATAATACTAATAGACACTATAGAGTGTACCCAAAGGCACAGCTTGTACGGGTAGAGGATTTGCAGTGGCGCTCTGGGGTGACTTACTGATTTTTTCGGTGGTGTATTCAATTTTTAGCTGTAGGAAAACCTACAGCACAGCGCACTTCAAGCTAGCATCATATGTGCCACTCTCCTTAAGTATCTCAAGTAGGATTATTCGCAATATCATCAGGAACTACATTCAAATTTGCAGAAATATGAGTAGGTATATAATATATTTTGACTAATTGACGTTTTCTATGAACAAAATGATAAAATGTCTTCGTCTTTCCGTTTTTTTGATTTGTCATCATAATACCATATGGCTACTTGAATTGGGGCACCCTGTATAAAAAATTGATAATATTTAACAGAGACTTTTTTGATCAGTGTGTTTTTAAAATCATCTCGAGATCATGAATTCTGATATTTATAATAATTGGTGATATTGTTGTTGTAAGGTATATGGGGATTACTTACAATTGAAATAATAGATATCCGAAAATTCGCATATTTAGTAATCGAGAAATGTACTCCAGATAAAACACATTTATGTTTTCAATGCTGATCCGTCATTTGGACACAAATTTGAAACCAAATCGAAAATATGTCAAGCATTGGTAAAACAAATGACCTACACTCACAGAGTCGTATTTTTTATATACGTCTCTCATTGACTTTGTATTTCGAAGTTTCAGAACGGCTTTTATACTGAGTAGATGAATAAAACAAAATTCCTATCTCTGACAGGTCACGTAGGAAACGAGTAAACATTGTATAACACGCATTGATACGCGTTATTTCGTGATACTTTCAACATAATATATCGATACATTTTCTCCTTTTGCCGGAAATTTTGAACGTAGCCCTTGATTCATCGGAAAGCATGTTCAGTGGTTCCAAGATTAAAATTTATGGACATATTGAAATGTATGAATGAATGAAATGAATTTACCAGTTATATCATTGATGAGGATGCATAAAAGGTCTCCCACAGGTCCATGTAAATCATTGTTTATACTATTTTTCGATGAATTGATGATCAAATTAATATCTTCAATCAGGGATCTTTGGACATACGTTTGGCATAAACACTCAAATGAGTGCACCCAAAGGCATAGCCAGTGCGGGAAGAGGATGGCTATTATTATTTGCCATTATGCTCCGGGACGTCTGACTGATCTGTTTTGGTGTATTCTCCATCTGGTGACAAGTGCTCAACACAACTATCATCTAGTCATATCGCACTTGTTTGTGGGCGCCTATCGACGGGGGATTTTTCTCGATTGTGTCGAAAACTTATGATAGGCCTCAATTGTGAAATGTGGATAAGTTCTTGAAATTGAACAGGGAGTTGGCTGCAGGCCTGGTACGCTAATGTAATGATCAATCTACCATCAAGCTCCGTGTATCCGTGAAGAAAGCCTTGAAACGATAAACAAGTTGGATGATTTATTTGAGTTTTGGTATTATATCCATCTTAATTAATGAACTGAGAGGAATAATATAGTGGTATCAAGATAATTTGAACATTAAGTTTATCAACTTTCTGTGTCAAAACTAATTTGTCACGGTGGTGATCAATTCATTATTAATTATTTCATTAAATAGAGCGGTCGCAACAAACACTGCAGTTTATGTCGGTTTTCATTTGAATCTTCTGTTTATTATACCGGGTTACTATAAGTAAAGGACGTTACGTAAGTGAGTACATTCGAATTTGTTGTTTTTTTATTTTAACCGTCATCCGACTGCACCCCTACAAGCAACCCTCTGAAGTCTGCAGAGACTTGTGCGAGCTTGAAACGACGAAAGTCTTACATTTTAACCTGCGATTCCAAGCACGGTCGAAAATTCATACTGAAAGTGTCCGTCTAAGCATGCTAGTCTTCCATCCAAACAGTAACTGCACCTACGGTTACTTGAAATTCTCATCACTCAAATTCATAAAAATGTATACGTAATTTCATTAGTTCGGCCAAATCCAGACCCAGATTCTTCCGGCGGGGGATATGAAGTGTTGGAATGGTAGGACAACTTAACCGCTCGCCAGCTTGGCCGTTACTAGCCTTGCCAGCGGGCGACAGGCCAGAGCAAAACCAAGGGTCCCTGTAACCAGGAGATCTTCGGGCGAGAAAGAAGACGGTGAAAATCGCAATGGCAAGTGTAGGCTACCCAGAGAGCAGTTGAAGACGGAAAAGCTCAAGGCCATCCAAAACCCCATCATGAATGCCTATGAAGTGCTGGCGGAACAAGGGCTGCAGATCCGCTTCGATAAGTGCACACATAGGCTAGGTCACCTGACCGTCACATGCGCTGACAATGACAGCGCACAATGGCTGTGGGACACCGTTCCAACTCTGAAGTTTTCTGCCATCGACCTGTCCTGAGGATCCGTCACTGCCCGTTCGTCACCCCTCTCTATGGCGGCCACTGGCTCGAAACGTCTACGATTGGTCATGCGCCACTGGAGTGATCGACATCACTCGTCTTATCCACTACAGCTGTATTCTCGAATGCCAGATAGCTATTTTTGTGCTCAGTGCTTCTGTGATCTTGATCTGTCTCTTTTAATAATTTTGTTGAAACATGTAACTTTGCATGATAATTTTATGCTGGTACCACGAATTTTTATTGATAATCGACTGATGTGTAGATAACATGAAAATAAGATTAAAAAATCAAAGTAGTTTCAATTACTTCTGTTGTTGAATGAATGAAGCAAGCGGTATAATTAAACTTGCACATTTCATAAATGTTGCCAATATTATTTTCTATACGAGATATGGATGGACGCTGATTCATTTATTTTAATAGATACCATAATATGTCGGAAAAAGAAAAAGTTGGTACCAGTTTGAAAGAAGAACTCGGTACAGGTTTTCATATTGACTAACCCAGGAGTTGTTAAACGGTCTTGTTCTATATTCACTCATCACACACGTCGATCGAGAAATCAGCAAACATTGCAATATGTGAATTTTTGTGTTCAAACCGTTGCAAAGTAGCACAGAGTGCCCATTCATACTTTCATGATGATTTGCTGTCAATCTTGTTGTTAAATAAGTTGTTAAAATTGTTATTTCCGCCAACCAGCAGCATCCTTACGAGCACAACCCGCAGAAGTCTTCGAAAGACTTGCGCGAGCTAGGGAAGACGTAACCCTTACCTTTCAACGTGAATACACAATAATGCCTCCTTTCGAGAAGAATGCTACTCAACGCGAAATAAATTTCAATAAATAAAGCTTGGAAATGCAAATTTGAATTTACTGAGGATTGAAATTATACACTGTACACCATCAATACATTATTCTGTGAGTCTCTAACATTTTGTACACAATATTTTATTTACGATAATTAATATACTGCCTAAGATTTGTCAACAATATTCTGTCTTCTGATAATAAAGCATATTCATCATTATTATTAAAGTCTGGTTCGTAAAACTCATCTTGTAAATGAATAAATCACGTTTATATTGACATACATAAAGATATCTTCCTTTGCGAAAGGCATTAAAGTAACCTTACTTACTTATTCTGTGATTAGAAGAATGGTGAGATGGTTTTACAAATTTACAAATCTCTTTCACATGTCTCACTCAATTTGAATATATATATGAAACTTAAATCGGTGTATTTCTGGTAGGAATTTAATGACAAAAAATACATTAACGCTCTGTGATGCATCTCATGCCAATTATGCAGTTTTTATGGACCTTGCTTGTGAAAACTGACAAAATGAACAAAAACTCCAAAATGAAATAATCAGATAAGTTTCATGTACGGAAAGGTGGGAACATGTTTTACAGCATTTGAAAAATCTGGTTTGGTAGAATCTGAAAGATGCAGATGGATACTTCCCTCCATTAGCATTTTTCATGATATCATCTCACCACGAAATTATCGCAATCAAAGTCATAATACGCAACATTATACAGATCTGTTGACACTACATAATAATAAGTGGCATTTTGCCATCTTTTATTCTTGTTTTACAGTAGGTATATTTTATTAAATCCGCTAAACTATTTGATAATGTGAGAATCTTCGTTGGGACGAAACGATTATCAGATTTTTATTTTGCTAAAACCCATCTGGTGTGCCGTAGTAGGTTAACGGAACAGTCGGTGTTGCGATCGTTCTTAAATTGGTCAGTTATAGTGAAACACGCATTTAGATTGATCTTCCATTCAATATAGATATTAATTATTGTAGAATAGTGGAGCAATTATCACAAATAGCAGATTTTCTTTTTGAGATGATCACAGGCTCTGCCATTTAAAATTGGGAGACTGTTTTCTTCATGAGTTTTCAGAATTGTCTCAAATCTCGATTCAATAAAATTAATAATAATACTCCTTCATAAACACTCATTATTGAGTGTCTCGAAAGACATATCATGTACGGGTAGAGGACGGCTATTATTATTATTTGCCGTGGCGCTCCGTAGCGACTTACTGGTGTTTTTAGTGGTGTATCAACTTTTGAGCTGTTGGAAAATCCAGAAAACCTACAGCACCACCCAGAATTATGTGCCCAGAATTACTGTGGCCCATAAAAATATGTTCATCTTTTCTCAATATACAGGGTGTTCCTTAAAGACATGCTAATATTTGAGGGGGTGATTCTTTGACTTATTTTAAGGAAAAAACTTTCTATAAACGTATGTCCTAAAAGTCCTAACTTTTGAGATACAGGGTGATAAAGTTTTGAAAAAAAATCAGTTTTTTAATAATAACTGAGATAATATTGTAGACGTTTTTATAAAATTTGGTACATGTCTTCTGTGCATCAAGTTGCATTTTTTAATGCACAAACATTTTCATTTTCTCAACCAGTGGCGTCCGTACGGGTTTTGCATTGAATATTTTTGGAGAAAAAAATACTACGCCACTGCTTTCTCCTGAAAAAAAAAATACTTTTGAGATCCTCATTCATTTTTGAGCAAATTTGATCTCTTGAGTTTTCTTTGTCCGCCGCATGGTTTTCGCTTAAAAAAATAAAAATCGTTTCATTTGAAGATCAATTCTTCAAAAATCTGATGCGGTGTGGAAATGTTTGTGCATCGACTGAAAGCAAATTGAGGGATCAGATTTGTTCCAAAATGAATGAGAATCCAAAAAAATGTGTAATTCTTGTAAGATGCTCGGTTCTTGATTAAAATAATTAAATTGAAATTGCTTCATATCGCAGTAGGTACCTATCATTTTGTTGACAATAAATCGTCCGATAGTAATTAAGCTACCTCTTTATAATTGAAATTTCTTTTCACCACTTCTTAATCTTTTCACTTATAATCTCCCAAGTGCTTGAATCATTGCCAAAAATTTACTTTACACTTATTGGGAAAGCTACCTAGGTAGGTTTTTATCAGTGCAATCGACCGTTGATTGGTCGATTCTAAGAAATTGAAGTAATTTCATTGACTGTCAGAATAGGCGTGTATTAATCATAATAAATGCATACCTGAATGGATTTACGATATTAATTCAGCTACCTATCTGTAATTAATAGCATTTTGTTCTTCAAATCACTATAAATATTGTGTTTTCACTGGTTATGAATACCATTTTGTGTTTGAAAAAGCTATAGGAATAGCGAAGCGCACAATTATTTACTTGATTATTAAGTGTGTTATTGAAGTTATTTTGGTTGTCCGCCGTTTTTCTGAATATCGGTAAATATGGTGAATTACACGAATACAGAAATGACGGCAATGCATTACGTATATGGCCTCGCTGATGGTAATGCAACAGAAGCCAGACGCATTTATCAGGAAAGATATCCTAAACGTGCCTTACCAGATAGCCGTACCTTTTCAAATATTCATCGCCGACTTAGGGAAACTGGTAGTTTCAAGAAAGGTACTTTGGAAGGTAGACCTCTGAGCGTCAGAACTCTTGAAATTGAGGAAGCCGTTCTGCAAGAAATCGAAGAACATCTTGAGACGAGTACGAGGAAGATCGCTAGAACTCTGAATATTTGTCATCAAGTTGTTTGGCGTATTTTGGTTGATTTTTTGTTATACCCATACCATATTTTACGAGTACAGGCATTACTCCCTAGAGATTTTCCACAGCGTGTGAACTTCTGTCAGTGGTATCTTCAGAGTATTGCACTAAATCCACAGTTTGAGTCACAAATTTTGTTCACAGACGAAGCAAATTTTTCTCGGAATGCTATTCAAAATTTCCATAACAATCATATGTGGGCAGAAGAAAACCCCCATACCATAACCGAAACCCACTTTCAACACCAATTTTCGGTTAATGTATGGGCAGGAATTATTGGTGATTATCTAATAGGCCCATTTTTTCTACCAGGACGCCTTGATGGTCGGTCTTATTTACACTTTCTCGAAGAAGAACTAAATGGGTTGCTTGAAGATGTACCAATTGCGTTAAGGAATCGAATATGGTACATGCACGATGGAGCCCCTGCTCATTTCAGTGTAATTGTCCGAAACCATTTAAATACAGTTTATCATAATCGTTGGATAGGTCGCGGAGGACCTCAGCAATGGCCAGCAAGATCCCCTGATCTCAACAGTTTATATTTCTTTTTATGGGGGCACCTTAAAACTCTAGTGTATAAAACTCCCGTTGATAATTTAGAAGATTTAAGAGAGCGAATAGTTGCCTCGTGTGAAACTATTCGAAATACGCCGGGAATATTTCAACGTGTGCGTAATTCCATGCGTAGACGGGCGGAAGCATGCCTATTAAGTGAAGGTGGCCATTTTCAACAATTTTTATAATCAGTGTTAGTATTGTCAATAATTAATGAATTTGATCCGTTAATTTAAACTTACTTTTATAAAATAAAATTAAATTCGTTTTTGTACGAAATCCATATTTTTTTGATTCTCAGTCGATGCACAATCATTTCCACACCACATCAGATTTAGTAAGAAGTAAAACGATTTTTATTTTTTTAAGCGAAAACCATGCGGCGGACAAAGAAAACTGAAGAGATCAAATTTGCTCAAAAATAAATGAGGATCTCAAAGTTATTTTTTTTTCAGGAGAAAGCAGTGGCGTAGTATTTTTTTCTCCAAAAATATTCAATGCAAAACCCGTACGCACGCCACTGGTTGAGAAAATAAAAATATTTGTACATTAAAAAATGCACCTTGATGCATAGAAGACATGTACCAAATTTTGTAAAAACGTCTACAATATTATCTCAGTTATTATTAAAAAACTGATTTTTTTTCAAAACTTTATCACCCTGTATCTCAAAAGTTAGGACTTTTAGGACATACGTTTATAGAAAGTTTTTTCCTTAAAATAAGTCAAAGAATCACCTCCTCAAATATTAGCATGTCTTCAAGGAACACCCTGTATGTTTACGAGAATAGTGGACACTTGGAAACAACCTTTTTTGCATGTTCTCTTCCTATGCTCTTTGAAGAATAACATTCACTGTTCGTATATAACATATTTTTACTTTTATCGGGAAAGATTTCCGTCAAAATCATCCCAGATTCTTCGCTAAAAAACTTTCACAAAGTGTTCTCTATATCTGTTAAATTGGATACACCACTTTACTACCCTGCTTATCACTTCTGTTCGGTTGTTGCTTAGTACATCTGAATGACTGGTATTTGTGAAACTTGTTTACCATTTTTGAATGACCTCGAAGAAAATGTGCTCATGGCTGAAAATTCATTGAAAATCATGCAACCACCTGTAGTATTATTATTATTCTTACTATGATGATCTGCGTATCTACGTATTCTACGTTCTGTGTATACTTTTGCGTGGAACCTTTCTGCTCCACGCTGTCAGGTTTATCTCGTGAGTACTCTGGATCTTCTGATGAACTCTTGGAGATTCCCCATGAGGTTTTCCTGCTGGATGCACTAATGTTCGAAGATATCCATCCTTATGCAAGTCATTCAAACAATATGTGTGAAGCTGTTTCGTCCTCCTCATCACAGAATCTGCAGAGTGCGCCTTGGTGTATCCCCAACATGTGCAAGTGTTTTCTCAGATGGCAGTGTTCTGTTATTAGTTCTACAACCTCCCTGAGGGAGTTTCAGCTCAGTTCTAGAAGATGCCTTGATAGCCGGTTAGTTGGCCGCATCACCATCTTTTTCACGTCATTATTGCCTGAAGCGTCTTCCCAGGAAGATTGGTGATGGTTTTTGACCCACTCCTTCGTATCCTGCTCAGTGTCCCCAAATGGGATTCCACAGGCTGGTTCTGGTCCAACAAGAGTTGTTGCTGCCCCCTCTCTTGCTAGGGCATCTGCGTTTTCATTTCCTTGAAAGCCCTTGTGACGTGGTACCCAGATAAGTTTTACCCTGTTCTGTGCTTCTAGGTCGTTGAGGTTTTTGTGAGTCTTCCAAACTGATTTGGAAGTAATTCTGCATGATCGCAGAGCCTTCATTGTCTCCTGGCTGTCGGAGAGAATAACCATGGGTTGGTGTCTAGGACCTCTTCTTAGAATCTCTCTTGTGAAGACGGAAATAGCTGTTACCTCAGCTTGGAATACGGTGGCTTGAGTACCGAGGCTTATACTGATGTCATGCCTTGGTCTCTGTCCATATATGCCAACCCCTACCCCATTGCTTGTCTTAGAGCCATCTATGTTCCAGATTTGTTCCCTTGACAGCATTGGTTAGGCCCTTGATGAGACTTCTCCATCTTGAATGATGGTGGAGAATGTTCCATCAAAGGAATAGGTTGGGATCATTGTCAATTGCAATAAACTGCGTGTACTTTTTCATCCCAATGCATAGAGTTTGAATTCATCTACCATTGAAATAAGAAATAAAAATTGTAACAAAATATTAAAAGCATTTTAGGGTTGTTCAGATTCCTTGTGAATTAAAACCTTATTATTCGATAGCATTGTGAGTTCGAACTATGTCATTGCCATTGTTTTGTTTCCGAAAGTAATCGAAACTCAAATCAGGAACCCAACTCTCTACTGAATTTCCGCTAACAACACAATTGACGTTTTTCTCACACAGTAACAGATGTTGAATGCTGCTGAAAAGGCCACAATATAATATTTAAAGACAGGCTTTCGATCGACGTTTCAAACTAATTGGTGGATGCAACCTGTGATTTGTGCTAGTTTTAGCTTGGTTTCACTTCGAGTTGATGGTCTCAAAATTAATTTAAAACACATCCATAAATTAATGCAAGCAGACGAATTAAAAGAAAGAAATCGGATAGGAAAATCGGACTATAATTAGAGTTACACTCCATAAAAATAACCATGTCGCTTTCATAATAGCAGAACACAAAAAAAGCCGGTACCGGTGGTCGGCGATAACAAACAGAAAGCGGAAAGCTGAAAGTACGGGGGGCTATGATGATAGTAGGTATATGAACTGATATTCGATTGATATCCTTTTATTATTGAGGAATATTAGTTGTTAATGAATTATGAATGAATGTTTGAGATGGCGAAAAAAAATGTCCATGATCCTAGCGTCTTCGTACGAGAACAAATTCTAGTCTTTAGGCTCCTGATGAACAGTATATCCAGTAATACTGATCAGTGAAATGGAAATGCATTACTACTATGGAAATTATATCAATCTGGTTCATCTCGAACTCTGCTGTCGAATGATACTCTGTTCGCTGAGCCGAATTAGTTCCGACTGACGAATGATCAGGCAGCAAGTGAGTTTGAGACTAATCTTCATTTTATTTGATACTGGGAGACCACTTGTATATCGGTTTTGGAATAGTTATTCTTCACCAGAACAGAAAAGGTCTCCAGAGAGAGATAACTAATTGTGTTTGAATAACATACTGCATTTTACATAAGTAGTTCAAGACCACAAAATAACGAAGGGGAAATTTGCAGCCATCGCCACTCATACATCAGACCTCATCAACAATCCATGAATCAGGACCGGCGCGAGAGACAAAGATGAAACAACGAAATGAAATAGCAAAACTATAGCTGTAAATATTTCATAGAGCTCCGGATTTTGCATAAACTGATTCAACGAACTTTGCTGCTCCATGCCCTAATGGGATGAATAACTACCTATTGGTGGAAAAAATTCCCAAGCACTCACCACCATCTGGCAAGAGTTTTTAACTCATGGCTAGATGGAAAGCAACATTTCTCCGTCCAAAACCTAATGGATAATGTATCTCATCTTCGGGGTCGAGGCTATAACAGAATTCCTCAGCCATTAAACGAAGTGGCAGATATGCCACGTTTCGGTCTGGCTGACATCATATCATCAACGGAAGGCATCAGAACCCGCAGGGTGCTTCATGATACTGAAGCCCCAACAACTGGCACTGATGAATGTGATGTTTCACGATGTTCTTTCAGAAGAGGTTGACACTCAGTTTTTGTCCCAAACAGCGAGTAGGGATACCACCCCTATGATTGGGAGGCATCAGCGACGCATACACACGATGGAAGCTAAAATCAAGTCGGCGAGACAACACGCGTCTCATATCTAGTGTGTGGCGGACTACGTGGCGGCCAATAGGCCCTTCACGCCCGCAGTGAGGCAAATTGCTGCAAAATTTAAACGAGCCCACCACACACGAAATCAAGACGTGCGAGAAGCATCTCGGAAAACATAAAGTTCCACCATAAACCTTCTCGCTCATTCCAAGAGCCTCCACGTGTTGTGGATAACTCGCTGGTAGCTGATCTGGTGGAAACCTTCTGGAAGAAGATGTATTAGTTCCTGCAACCACTCAACGTAGATAATCCAACCCTAACGCAGTTCCAAGCTTTCTGTAAGAGGCTTCGTTAGCCTGTGCTCAATAAATTCCGCAATCCAATAACTCCTGAAAAAGTTTGACGGGCCCTCAAAGGATCGAAGAACTTTGCTGCTCCAGGTCCTAATGAGTCTAATAATTATTGATGGAAAACATTTCTAAGCCCCATCTGGCAAGAGTTCTCAACTCATGGCTCAATGATTTCAAATTGGTTTGTCAAGGGGCGAACCGTGTTCATCCATCCAGCCAAGGCGTTTGATACAACATCACTTGAGCTGATCATGCATTATTCCTTCAGACTGATTAATCATTACCAATACGGTAAAGCTTAGTGTGAAGTTATCCAAGACATTTGATTATGTTTGGCCCCACTGGCTTCATGGTAAGCTTCCATCTTTTGCATGGCTTGCCCCTTCAGACAGATTTCTCGGACATATCTCTCAGACATCTTGTTACAGCTCAAATAATTTGGATTACGTTTTGGCTTCGGCTTGCCCCCGATTTTCAATGTAAGAACACAATCCTTATGTCCCAAACTAAGTTTATATTCATGAAGTCTTTTATATACATGTTTCCAATCACTGAAGCCTCAAGCAACTGAACATTTTCCGCTATCAAAACGAAGACATGGTCCACAAAATACAGACCCAACTGACCAAATGAACCAAAACAATATTTTTTTTGATTTCTTACCAAAACAGGGATAATAACTAAGTGTTATGTTACAGAACAGCTAATGGCTAAGCAGGCTGAACTTTATGCTACAGAACACCTATACAAATTGCGCTATCCCTGAAATGTGTCCGTCCTGTATCCGCTCCTGTCTTGGCTCTGGTATAAATACGCCACTGCCGTTTGGCCACATTCTGAACCATTTTCAGACCATTCTTCATTTATCTACCGGATATGATACTGTCTGAGGAGACTCAAAAAGCTGATGAACGATTTTTAAATAAGGACTTGCTTCTGGTATATATTCAGTAAATTTTTCTTTCATAACAATGCGAGGATCTTATGAGTGCTGCTGAGGGTTTTCCAACTGAAAAGAGAATACACCACCAAAAATCAGTAAGTCGCCACGGAATGCCACAATAAAAAATAATAATAGCCGTCCTTTACTAGCACAGGCTAGTACGAGTGTTAATGGGGAAGTATTTCTATTATTATTTCGGGGAAGTTTCTAACCACCGGTCTTAGATTATACCCCACAATTTTATATTTCAGTTTCATTCCATTTCAGAAATAGCTTTATTCATTACTTTAAATCAAAAACGAACTATCAGTCATGTTCAATGATGAATAGGAAATATGATATCTAAACGCCATTTAAATTGGGAGCTAAAGTATGCATATTTGAAATGCAATATTTTACTATAACAACTACAATCAATGTTCTTGTATTTTTAAAATGGTCTTTGTCGCCGAAGTGTCCTAAATGGCGAGGCCTACGCTGATTAATCCGGCAGTGTTCACGCTATCCCTTTGGCCCTTGTAGAATAGATTGAATGATAATCCGAAACTAGCCTAATAAGCATACTGCCAACGTCGAACATTTGACAGTTCAACAAGGTGTTCAATATCATACAAAGTACGTGACGCCATGATTAGAATTTCTTGGGGTGTAGGGTGAACAGAGTAGGTATCCTCTTCTTGCAAGTATCAAGAATCAAGTTTTGATTCACCACCTGTAGGGCTCTGAATCAGATGTGCTGAGTGCGAAAGTCCTTCAGGAAGGATAGGGTTACAATTATTTTGTTGTTGAAGGAAGCTTGATATTCCCAACGGTAAGGGTATTATTTATGGATCTGAAGAGAGGAAATATTTTTCATGTGGAATTGGGTGTACTTGACGAAAGGCAATACATTCCGAAATCAAAATTGCGATAATAACTAATTCAGATTTTGGCAAATTTTCAATAAAAACATTTCATTTTAGGATAATTATTTGTTCTCAATTCTGGTAAAAACTCTCCTACTGTAATTTTATTGGATATAGATAGATATTCACTATGTATTTCAATTATATGTTGCTGTGAGATACTTTTGATTGTTTCATATGTACAATGTCGACTATTTTATACTGACCCTTCCAATATCATGTACCGATGATCTAAATGGAAATAAAGAAATGTCATTATTATTATACACCGAAGATTTATTTGATACTCACACATTCCGTGAGCTACTGGATAATATAATTATGAAGCAATATGTATAATATTCACTTAATTGGTGACAAATATGTAGGGAGACATGTCAGGTCTAGTAGTAGTACCTAGTAGATGCGGGGTGGTCGCTACTGCAACCATGACAAGTAGTCCCCCATGGGCCCTCACCGTTGTCATGCTCTCTAAACAACCTAGCTCAGTCTGCACGTGGTCTCCTCAAAATAAATCCTTGAACTATGTGTGGATGCTTGTCAATGAAGCGAATTCTTTCAATCTGTCTATTCCTGAAAGTCCTGGTAGGGCTGGTTCTCAGTCGGTCGGTGCGGCGGCCGCGGGTGATTCCATCACCGGCTACCAGATGCGCAGTATCCGATCCGAGTCCCCTCCACGGCTTCCATTGGAGACTAGTTCTCCAGTTCTCACTTCGAGTTCCTTCTATCTACCTCTTCGTGAAAGTTCTGGTTCTCAACCGGGCGGAGCGGCTGCTGCGGGTGATTCATCACCGGCTACCAGTCCTGCAACACCTAATCCGAGGCCCTTCCTTAGCTCCAACTGGAGGCAGATATTCAAGTTCTCGCATACTTCTGTAATGTGAGAGTGTGTTAAGTGTTGGGGATTGTTTTGGGTAGTCTCTATTTCTTGAAATAAAACGTATTAGTTCTTCGTTCTTTCCGTCAATCGGCTGCACCCTTACGAGCAACCCTCAGAAGTCTTCGAGGGACTTGTGCGAGCTGGGAAAGATGTAGCCTTTCATTCTTAACGTGTGATGCCATGCACGGGCGAGAATAAAAAGTATTTGGAACTGTCCCAGTACGTCGGTCACCCATCCAAACGGATGACCGGAGTCAGCGTTGTTATGGACAGTACTCGACTAATTCGTTACAGCTGTCTTCCCGACATTTATTTTTCAACAAAATAGTATTTCACAGCACCCACCGTCATTATAGTAACTGCTACCTATCACTGTCAGAAAATGATCTGTTATCACGTAGAACGACCGTTTGAGGTCCATTGCTGAAATAGCCTTTTGAAATCTCGTGGCAAGAGCTGTTCCACATTCTTCAAGCTCCTCGTTGTTTAAAAAACAGATTCAATTCGCTTGCCCTGTAATATTTCGTAGATAGAAGACAGAAAGAAGTAATTGAATATTTCTACGAGAATGAAATTGAACAAATACCTTTTTTTCATAAAATCAATATTCAAATTCAGAAGGAAACACCTATGTACTCACCTAGAAATTATGGATTATTTCTCGAATCATCAATGAATTAATTCAACGATTTTTTTTTTAATCTTTGTCAGTAAATGATTGGCGAAATTGTGAATCGATATAAGCAGAAAAACTCTCGTGGACCCCACCAAACGGCGCCTATGATAACCACAGCGTAGAGAAATCTAGGCCGTCTCCGTATCCGGAATCTATGCACTGTCCATCGACCTTGACATAATAGTACATCAATTTTTGATGGATTTTTATCAACTTTCTATCGTCTACACATACCTATGATCTTGAAAGATTAGATTACTAATCGTAGGTGAGTTCAAGGTCGGGTATACGAAGGAAGATAAAAGTTAAGAATGGTTTGAAAACATGAACAGGTGAAAGTGTCCTTTAGCAATTCAGAACTGAAACAATACAAATGGAGAGAAGACATTTTCTAACTCATTTTTTATTTCGATAACATTATGCTTGACAAAAATATATGTCCTGCACAAATCGATCCCAATAAAAATCATTTCACAAATGTTATAGTCGATTTCAGTTCATTTTGTTGAAGGAAAACGCGACTTTTCCAAAGTTCATCATTACGATTCAGCTGGGAAGCAAATAATATTAACGAACTACAAATAAATAGCAGCTGTAAATTTTCCGCATCAATTAAAGCATAATCAGCAAGATTTAATTACAAATCATTTGAATTTAATTCCGTTTGCTGGTAAACAATTCAAATCAACATTGTATTACTTTTTGTTTTTCCTAAAATATATTGCATACTCGTGCACTGCGCTACAATGAGAGGAAATTATCGTAATGGATAACGAAGTTGGCGAGATCTGTACGAATGTTTTCGCAACCTCGAACGGAATATAGGACGCGCCAACACATCATTTTAACACAATTCGAAACTTTTGATTTATTTTCAGGAGTGCAAGGTGTTTTTAGTATTTATTTTTTGGAAATAGTCCAGTTGGAGTTCAATCTGATAAGGAAACCAAATTGAGTTTTGCCTACTGCAAGAAGATGTATTGGATACCTATGCAAAAGTAATTTTTCAAAACCTCTCAGTAGGTCATGAAATTTTGTCAATATTTTTTTATTCTGTGGAGCCCCCATAAAATGTTTCATAATTGCTTCATACTCTTTGTCGAATCCATAACTGAATTTGGTAGATAGTCGCATGAATGGTTATCTGTAGTTCTTTTCTATCTCTAAACTATCCCCCTTCTTTTGAGAATAAAATATAACACTTTCCTTGACAAATACCTTGATGTATTCAACACACATATGCCCGTGCATTGAATTTTAAACAATATTGCAGTAAATCAAATATAGTACTATGTTGTGGAATACATGTTTTTGGTTAGTTGGCATAATTGGGAAATGAGCTGTTCAAATATTCTCGATCATCGTATATTGAATAGATTATCAGTCATACATTTCTGTTTATCAAAAATTCAGCTCGTAGATCTGTAGATCTGTTTCAATATTGTTAGTGTTCTTGAAATAGAAAATAACATTATCAATAGGACATTTAGAGAAATGTTGGAAATTAATGAAGGCTGTTACAGCAACCTCAATTTTTATCCAACTATGCTTTAAGTTTTGTTCATATTTCCTTGCGTAGGATTGTCACGCAAGTAGTTCTAGGTGGCTAGAGCTGTTTTTTTGGCGATGTTAGAGGCTGCCCTGAAAATGTACGGTTGACTATTTGTTGAAAATGGGATATTGGACGCCTTTGGTGTCCCCTTCATGACACAAGTAATTTAATTTCTAGATGCGCATTTTGAAAACCATCTTCATTAGTAGGATTTACAAAAGTGAAAGTAACTCATCAAAGCAGTTTTATTTAAATGGAATATTAATTTCAATGAAGTAATATTATAACCGGTGAAAAAGGCTACCTGAAACCATACCTGGTGCACAGGTACAACTACATCCCACTGAGCCAATAACAAGTAATTATTACCTTATCGATATCAAGTTAAATAGGTCAGTATTAAACGGCCCATAACGAAAGCAATACTTACTTTCATAATGATCATAATTTTCCTGTAATCATCACCTAGTTTTATTGATTTAAAATTCATTTTCTCGTGAATATTGACCATGTGCCAAACGTTCGCAGAAAAAAATATTCGCAGACCTCTTGGTTTGGCCATTATCTCAATTTTGACAACTCTCTTGAGGTCGCCCTTCTTTGAACTTTGCTACCCTATACTGATAATGACCAAGAAGGCTGACACTTTGAGAGTTATACCCATTATCTTTAAATTGATGCAAATTCACTAGTGTTTTGGGTTGGCAAATTCACTAGTGTTCTGGGTTGAAAAAACTTAATTTGTTGAGTTTGTTTTCTCATGAGAATAAATTAATTGGAATTGAGAATTTATGTAAAGAAATCAAATCAATTTTTGAACGAAAATGTTGTTTCAGCAGTTAAAATGTTTATTCGTCAGTTAATTAGGTCTTGTGATATTGCCTCCGGAAATTTTAACAAGGATCAATTTCCTTTTGGTAACAATCGCTGTTGTTACGCAATTTTCAAGTTGCGATTCTCGAAACGAAAACATCAACAAGCAACTGTGCCAGAGAGTTGCTCGAAAATTCATTTATCAGAATGTACAGAAATGACATAAAACTCTTTTGAATATTCCATTGTTCGAATACCTAATTGATAAAATAACTCTTAAGTGAGTAAACAAACTATCACCTTGACCCAAATTGGTGTCTGCGGCCTGCGGCTCTCATCTGTTGTGTGAAAGATAATACGTACACAGATTTCTCACTTGATTATAATGAAAACATGTTTCATTCTATCCAACGTAGTACATTCAACTAGATCCAAAAAATTAAAATTATAATTTTTGGGGTTTTGTGAAAGCGTGAGGGACCTCGATAATTTTTTCAAAAGATTTAGTATTTTTTAGAGATATTCTTATATTAAATTAAAGCGTCTTAATTTCAGGAGTAAACTTGGGATGGGCGAAGTTCGTTTCATTCAAATCAGTAATCAGATTGATGATCTTTCCTGTTTTCCATTAAATATTTTTTTTTCAAATTAATTATCAGTGCATATATATATTTTGTTTTCCTACTTGTGAAAATAAGACCTTTCTTGCGTAGATATTAAGGACGTATGCTGATACTATGTGACCGTTAAAGTCCGCATCAAATGGGATGTTTTTTATAACATTTCCGCAAATTATTAGTTGATGAAATATACATTTCAGAAAAAAAAATTGTTGTCTATCTTTCGAAAAATGTTGAACGAAAAAGTTGTTTCTCTTCTACTTAGTATTCCACCCACCTTCCGAATTCAAAAAAATATGAATAATTTGGATTTTTTTACATTTTTTGACTCATTCAATTTTGTAAAAACCAAAACGATTTTTTTTGAAAAGATATTTATAACCGGATATTTCCAAGAAAACATAAATATGCTACAAATTGTATGTCATAATTAATGCAATGTGTTATGAAATTTCGAATCCATTTCCAAATTAATAGATTCAAAAGTTCTCGCTAATTCACCTAAAAAAAAAATCCCTGCAGTAGAAGTTGAAAACTATTCAGGTTGCTTTTGAGCTAAGAAATGTGCTGTATAATGAATCATTATGGTATCTACAGTGTGTTTCATTTCTCATGGAAACACCCCCGTATCTTCCGGAATTTTCAACGTGGAACCATGAAATTTTCAATATCGACAGATACACTAGAAATGAACTCACTGCACAAAAGGTGTCATCCTACGTGATATACACTGCACGCCAACAGCGATGGAACCACCCATTTTCCGTAAAGTTATATTAATGGAAAAAACAATTTTAAACAATTTAAAAAAGTGGCCCTAAATTCCTACGGATTTGTTTTTAGGATCCCCAAATTGCTACTAATACACCTATCTCCTGAAATTTTTTTTACTTCTCTTGGAAACACCCCCGTATTTTCCGTTATTTTCGACTCAGAACCATAACATTTTCAGGATAGATAGATACACTAAAAATGAGGTCTTTTCAAAGAAAGTGAAACAAATTAGAATTTTTTAGAACTGAAAGTTTTTCAGGAGACAGTAGTAATTTGGGGATCCTGAACACGAATCTGAAGGAATTTCGGGCCAATTTTGCCCCCTATATAATATTACTTCCCGGGAAAATGGGTGGTTTCATCGCTGCTGGCGTGCAGTGTAAATTACGTACGATAACCCCTCTCGTGCAGAGAGTTCATCTTTAGTGTATCTATCGATCCTGAAAATTTCATGATTTTTCGTCAAAAATTACAGAAGTTACGAGGGTATTTCCATGAGAAATGAAACACTGTATAATAGGCAATAACAAAGAGACACAATTATTTGATAATAAACACTCATACAAGGGGAAGATTCAAATGGTAACATACGTATGTAGTTAGGTTAGCTCAATGCAAATAATTGTTCACCTGGAAACTTCACAGACAGCGTTTCTTGAAAATGTGCAGAAATTTTTAATACACAAACTCCAATCATGGTGTCCAGAAGGTGGTTATATCAGAAAGGCCAGCATATGTAGACTGTTTGATTAAAATTAGTACTAAAGAAAAAATCTTGTTCAGTAAGGTTGGAGGAACTGAGACATAGTTAAATTACCTTACCTACAAATAGTTCAAGGATACATTGTTTAACACCTGCAGATCGGCGCTTTATCAAATTGAACCCATAAGTGCACATTTTCATTAAAGGGTATTTAATCTAAAACTTGAATTATTTTATCTCTGTGGAGTTGAATTTTCTCGGAACCAATATGAATTTTTTCAAAACACCACACCACCCATTTGTCTTAAAAGAACTTTGATCTCGGCATTTTATCACATTCTCTAGGTTTTTTTGGGACCACCACCTACAGTATTGTGTACTGACTACCCCATTTGAAGTAAAAGTTGCCTCGCCTGTCCATAACCTTTAACAAGCAAAATTTGCATTTTCTCCTCTTTGTCGTTGAAAACTAGAAGGGAATTCCAACCGTACTTCAAAAGGTTTGAAAAACTTTGGTTTGAACGGTTCGAAATTATTAGAGATATATTGCAGTTCATAATAACGTCAGTCACTAATAAAGTTGACGTTATTTTGGCATATATGCACGTGCAATGTGAATCTGGAATAAGGAAAACTTTATTAAAATACTGCCTGCCTTTATTAGAGAGGACGGTTAAGGCTAGGATTTAAAGTTCCTTTATTTTCACTTCGGGGGAGATCGTAGACACGACATAACTCATGCCTGATTGATAAATGAATGATTTTTTCAACAAAAATCGATATTGAAGCCCCCTTTGGCTATTCTATCATCATAAAAATAGTATCTTAATATAAAATAAATTATGTAGAATGAAAAATCTGAGAAACTAGATTTCATTTATAGGTTATTAATAACGAACGCCTGTGAAAATAAGGGACGCACAGACAAAACTGCAATATCTCTGTTTTTATTCACATAATAGTGACAGTCACTATTGAAATGAAGTTACCTTTAATACTTGCTGGCCGTTATTGTAATATCTCTCTATTATCGTAGACATTTTTCTTAGATTTTTCCTTTTACCTCAAGTCCTATCAAAAATATCTGTTATACTAGTTTGTCCATGCTTTATCACATGCTAGCATTCACTCAATATTTTTTGTTCTTTCCACCAACCAGCTGCACTTTTACGAGCAACCCTCAGAAGTCTTCGATAGTCTCGAGCTAGGGAAGATGAGGCCCTTCCCTTTTAACGTGTGATGCCGTACTAATGTTATTGCTTCTATTCATCATGAGCTTTTCGTCTATAGGGTATTTTAAAAGTATTTTGCACTGAACTGTTGGACACTCTATCCAGGATTTCGGTATTGAAAATATCAGGAACTTGTCAATGATTTGTATTTTCTCAGGTGATGAGTACAACTTTTTTTCATGCAATCAGCATTTTTGTTCGACTATAGATGATGAAACTTACTGTCATACCATACCTTTATAGGAAACTATCAAACACGTTTCATTTTCATTTCAATTTTCAGGCCACTACATTATTTTCATAGGTCATGATTGATGATTACGTTTCAAGTATTAGTTCAAATAATAAATATTCAAAATTGACAAATCGTTTGCACTCACCTTAAATGTCGTTTTGTATTTGCCCCGGAAAATTATATTTTATAATAGGCGCCCTCTACCCCAACTGGCTTTGCCTTTGGGTACACTCTACGAGTGTTTATGAGGGAGTTTTATTATATAATATTATTTTGATAAAAATTAATGAACAAATTTTTCTATGGAATATTGAAACTAGACCTACGTTGTATCAATCATCTTCAACATATTTATTTATTTTTTTATTATCCAATAAACAACTTTTTTCAACTCATGATGGTGTACATCTCAACTGGTCTTTTCGGATTTTTCAAAATTCTACCCGGAAAATTACCTACTGAGTTAAAAAAATTAGAGAACCAAAAAAACAATCGTAAACATCATTTAGTATTATTTTCAAAAACGAATTGTTCATGAACTCGGTGTAACACTAATAAATGAATCTATATCTCATAATCATGTGTATAGGGAGACTTCAAGTAATTCATTCAATGAACATTAAATAGTTCATTTTGAACATGAATGAAAGTGATGATTTATATTTCAGAGGAAATTAACCCTTCAAATTTTGCGCCGCTGGTATGTGGTAATGGAAGAAAGAAATCCAGCTGACTTTTGAAATCGTTTACGTCATTACTAACGGTACAGCAGCCCCACCGGAAACAGTTGCTTTGTCGTTTCAAAGACGCTGCCATAGCCACCTGTTTGTATTATGTTCTTCAATTATTTCCTGATTAAAAGTACGGAGTAGAAGTGTTGGAGGAACCCCAAATAAATTGCGACACAGAAAACGAAAAACATGCCTTTGAATTAAAATTTGTTTTCTTGTTGCACTTGGCTTTGATGGCATATCCGTTTGAGATGAATGTCAAAACTTCGGAAGCTACATTCAATTGCTACGTATTTCTTTGACGTTTCTATCATATGGAAGACAAATTAGTGTGTTTATTTTAGCAGAATGAATTAATTGTCCACAATTTGCAAAAAAACAAAACTTATATGCAAAACATCAAATCGAAAGTTGGGCATTGAAAACTGAAGAAGATTACCCCATCTTCTGGTTCAAACAAAAAATAAATCCTGCAATTTTCTTTTGAGAACCAAGGGAATGTACTCCTCGGGGAACACCTCTCTGAATTACGAAGCATTGATGCTCGTTGAAAGAACGAGCCTTGGGAAAGATGACAAGTCCCCCAAGTGACTTCCTACGGGAAATACTCATTCTTCACATATCTCCCGGAGCATGAGGCAACACCGGTGTCCCGTATAGGATATGGGATAGGAAATGCATTATTGTCTCGGCTGCCCCACGACACGCTCTGCATCTTGTGTCAGGGACCTCTATAGACGAGGGTGTTGAAGACACCATCCTGGCAGGCCATTATGAATTCCGACTTCAGACCAAACAGGAACGAACCCGGATCGGCAGCCAATGCGCAACCTGGAGGGAAAGATCATACCCTCTGATGTCGGTTGCGTGGGTACACCGGGCTAACTCGCCCAACTACTCGGCTCCAAATTCACGAGGAAGAGGCCTCCAACAATCGATCCTCTCGGAATAGAGGTCATAGGCAGGGTGGTGTGGCCCAGAACGATAGATTGCCACCTGATGACGACCGTAACGACAACTGATTCTTTGAGTGGATGGACGAACTAAGGGACGGTCTTCTGCTTTGCTATGAGAGCAGTGAGCCCGCCCGAACAGGATACATGACGAGAATGCATGGCTATGTGATGTGAGATACACCCAGGGCATGCTGCCTTTACCGCCCAAAATCTAAAGGAATATATATCCCATCTTCGGGGTCGAGGCTGTGTCAGAGCTCCTCCTCAGCCGGTTAACGAAGGGCAGAAGTGGCAGATATGCCACGGGTCGGTCTGGAAGTATTCAGAATCCGTAGTGCGCTTCATAATACCGAGCCATACAACCAGCTGCACCCTTTCGAATAGAACCCTCAGAAGTCTTCGAAAGGCTTGTGCGAGTTCGGGAAGACGTATATATGAGCAAAGAGGGTCAAAGAAAGGGGTCGCAACTGGAAGCATTTTTTCCTTGCAGTTTAGCCATTTAGTGGTTGGCGGCAGGAGTTTTTCCTTGTCCATTCGGCCTAGATGATGAAAAGCTCAAATTTCCATCGACCATGTTGGCGACAATCACGATGCGATTCTGCACGGCCGCTCTGATCACCCATCTGTATATGGATGACTTTTAACTATATGCCTCGGGAGAAAATAATCTTCATCAGTCCTTAAGGGTGGTGGAAGATTACTCGTATGCTATTGGCATGGAGTTTGGAATCGACAAATGTGCCATGGTTCATCTCAAAAGAGGACTATGCGAGGAATACGAAAAAGACGTTCAGCTCGTAGATGGAAGCAACCTAACCATCTTGATGCTGGACTTATACTTACGTAAGGGTTGGAAAACGCCGTTCCCATTAGGTAACCACTCTTTCTGCGGTAAGTATCAGCACAAATTCCGGCAAATCTGGTCATCAGAATTCCCGGGGAAGAACAAAGTTGCTGCAACTAATATGCTTGCCATTCAAATTCCTCTTTACTTCTTTGGAGTTATGAAATGGACTCAAGAAGAGCTGCGCCAACTCGACGTTAAAACTCGCAAAATCATGCATATTCATAGTTATCTGTACTACCATAGACAACGGAAAGGCCGTGGACTTTCGAGTTTGGAGTGTCTACATAAAAGAACGGTTCTGGTTGGAGCATTCAAAATTATTAGGAGTGCAGATCCCATTCTCTGAATGGTCTGCGGCCATGAAAAAGCAGGGATTTGAGCATTTGTTTTCAAGGCAACAACCCGTACGGCTGATGAACTCGGTGTCGTGTTTGACATTGAATGGACGAACCCAAACCAAAATTCATGAACCTATTAATACCAACAATTGCTGTCTAAAAAATACTAATATATTTCGAAAAACCACTGCACTTGAGGAAATAAAGTATTTAGTTTTTTCAAAAATAAATTTGATTTTGAAGTTCTATTTTGTAAAAAATAGCACCAGTCTGAACTAAATTCATGTTTAGGTATCACATTATTATTGTTGAGGAAATATATCCGTCACGTATAAATGTATTAACGTTTGCTGCTCCAGTTAATAATCAGGTAATAATTAGGACAGACTTTTATCAAATGCAGCAATTATCGAACTGCGCGCACCATAAAGGCCGCACGAAAGTATGAAAGTAGCGATTACAGCGAATATCAGTGTTCCATAACTTAATATGGAAAATAAATGGCTAACATTCATTGCAATAGGAATACTAAGTTGCAATTTCACTGATTCAACAAAATGAAGGGGACATGAGTGACAAGAGATGAACGTTCGAATTGTTCTCTAGGACAGGAGATGAATGACTACAAATTCGATTAGATTGTGTATACTATACAAGGTCTTCCATGACTATTTGGGAAACAAGACGAACAAAAGATTGAAACTCAAACTGAAGTATTTTTATTATTATAGTTTCTGGTCTAGCTCTTGGTTACCAATTTACATTTTTGTTGTTTCGGTTTGAGGAAGATACACTGTTGCGTTTATTTATCCTTCTTGACGGAATGTGAATATTTCCGAAAAAAATTCATGCAGTAAATTCGGCAGAATGTATTTTCTGCCTTTGTTTTTGAGTGTTACATTTTCAAAACTTGGGTACTTTTCTGAGTGGATCTTTTTATTGGTATGTTGTTATTTCAACGGTTAGGAGGAAGAAAACAACTAGAGTTTGAATGTCTGTATTTCGCTTAGAAAAAAAAAAGGGAATAGCCTTTTTTACAACAATATGAGTTGCTGCAGTTGCTCTGGTTCTGCTAGGGCTGGATTGTTTCTTGAACAGGTACCCAGAAAATGAAAATATTTACCCTGTTCTATGCTCCCAGGTCGTTAAGATTTCCATGTGTCTTCCATAGTGCATACAATTTCCTGCAGCTTTTGTGAGAAACAGTTTTCAATCATATCTGTATACTTAAGGAAAATTTGCAAAATCGCTTTATTTTTTTCTCACTTACGTACTACCGATTTTTACTCATTTTCGTACAACTAATTGACGGTATTTACAGAACTTTTAGATTACGTTGTATGCTTTTCTTTTGGGATTGAAGGAATATTAGCGAAGAGGACTTCAGAAGAGAGTAGGTCAACATTATTTCGGTTAGGACCAATGCAATAGGCCTTCACGAATAGCCTCAACAGTCTTCCGGATTCCTTGCAGCCACTAGTATTTTCATTATATTGAAACTATGCTACTCACGTCAGTCTAATCGGAAACGGTTAAAAATAGAGCAATTCTGAGAACGCCAGTCGATTCAAAATGATCAAATTAGTATGATCTGTAAATTTCGTTTCCATCAATGTGAAACAAAATCATGAAAAACACAAAATCGGTTGGTTCACTTGCAATCCGCACTATATGCAAAATTTCATGCAGATTCCGAAAATAAATTATTTGTTCATGCTTAAAGTCAAGGTTTGGAAAATAAAAGGAATACAATGTCAAAAATGTCACGAATATAAGTAGAAAAAGATATGGAGAGAAATGACTCCTTTCCACTCCAGATAAACTCTTCAACTCGAGAATGGTTAGATAGAGCAATTCTGCGAACGCCAATCGATTCAGAATGATCCATTTGGTAAAATCTTGAAATTCGAGTCAATCGATATAGAACAAAATTATTCGAAACATCGAACAAAGTCAAATTCATGAAAAATACGAATTAAGCAGATTCACTTTCAATTCGCACTACATACGCAAAATTTTATGCAGATTCCGAAAATATATGACTTTTTTATGCTCAGATTCAAGATTTGGCATATAAAAGGAATACAACGTAAAACGTTTCACGAGTAGGACTGGAAAAAAATATGGAGGAAAATGACTCCTTTCCTTTCCACTTCAGGTGAACTCTTCAACTCGGGAACAGGTAAAGATAGAGCAATTCTGCGAACGCCAATCGATTAAGAATGATCAAAGTAGTATAATTTGGGAATTTCGAGTCAATCAAAGTCCAAGTCCCTAAAAATCATGAAAAATACAAAATCGGTAGATTCACTTGTAATCCGCACTATATACGCAAAATTTCGGGCAGATTCCAAAAACATATGAATTGTTTTTGCTCAGATTCTAGGGTTGCCATATAAAAAGAATACAATGTCTCCATTCAAATGAACTCAATGAAGTCAATCAACATAATATTTTCCTTTTTATTTAATTTATGCATGTATATTACAAATTTCAATAAAACATGTGAAATGAACAAATAATTTTGTTAAGTATTGTCCATTTCTCATTACATAAAAAATTAGGAGCAAAAAATATATTTTTGTTTATTTTGCATGACAATCTATTTTTCCAACAGTGAACAGTTTAAAAGAGAGCTGATGTATTCATTTGAAACAGGGCCGATTATCAGCAAATATATTAGCTGGTCAGCTACAGTGAATAATAATAATGATGACCGTCCTCTACTCGGACAGGCTATGCCATTGGGGAATATTATCATTAATTCGGACAGAAAATGAGGTCGCGATGACTTGGGGCATTTTTTGTCAATCTTCAGCTCTACAAAAAAAGTTGTATCAAAATACAATTGGTAGGCCCCCTTGCCAATAATCCAACGCTGGTTCTAGGAAAACAGTTGTTGACAAGTTTAGTCGCTTCAAAAGCACCCATTTCAGCCCATGTCCTGATTTTGTCGCCTTCATAACGGTTTTCTTCATTAGATAGATAGTCCAATATTCTGTTAAATATACTACAGGTTCGTGCTCACTGACATAATTATACAAGATTTTTAGAACAATCGATGTTGGAATATTTAATTCGTATACGAAAGACAAAATCTTTTATTGAAAACGACATGAATGTTTTAGTTGGTTCGGTGACCATTTTTGAAAATTGTCAATGCACCTATATTATTTTGGTCTCTTTGAGCTGAATGGCCTTGACTGACCAGGAGGTCTGTGCTGGAAACTCACACAATTCTTGAAATAATATCACCACTGTTACAAATTAGTACCAGAGGGTAATAGGTACACTAGGTACTTATTAGTGTGGTGGAACTGTAGACGTTTGTGGTGCCACGTGTAATGAATCACCCACCGCGCGCCGTTGGTAGTAGACCTTCAACGATGCGTTAATGATGGTTACGTCGGAAGTCTTGCAGCGTTCCTTTTTTCAGAACCCACGAAGAGAAAGTTTTGAGCCCTCACAGTGCCGACAAACCTTTCGAACACTTGAATTACTTCACGGCTTGAACACAGTAAAAAATAGCGTGGGATCTCTGATATGGAAAGTATCATCTATAGTCCCAGCATACGGATTGATTTTGTAGGCATGGAAATGAAATTATTTGTAAAATTAACCAATATGTACAAAATGTAGAATTCAACAACTTCACGTTGAGTCAGATTGGTGATAATAATCCAGTGACAAAAATATCTGTATGCTACATCTTGAATTATTTGTGCCACTCAACCACTTTTCTTATTTTCAGGCTCGTATAAAAACTGTATGTTCAAGGAACATCGTAGGAACCAAGGTTGGAAAAAGAAGAAGATGGAAATTGGCATTGTTTTGAATTGTTCGAGCTTGCAAGGTAAGCTTTGGAATAAACTTACATTTTCCATTTGTTCGAAACAGCTTTTCTATTGAACTGCTTATATTTCTTAAGATTTGGTGTGTATCTATATTTACTTATATGTTCAGATAAAAATCTTGTTGAAACACTAGTTTGCAAGGCATCACACGTCAAAAAGTAAAGGAAGTCTTCCCTAGCTCGCATAAGTCTCTCGGGTACTTCTGAGGATTGCTTGTAAGGTTTCAGCCGGTTGATGGAAATAACAAAGTTTACAAATATAACAAACAAAAATTTAACCAACAAAATAATGGTATACAGTTTGAAATATTGCTGGATAATAAGGCGAGCAAGTATCATCAAAGCGCTTATGGGGCAAGGGAGATCCGGTATCTACAGCTCACGTAAGGGTGGATTACGAACCACTCTAACTCCGTTGCAGACGGTTCGATATTTGTGGAGGAAAATTTAATCAGACGTCTATATCTGAGTATGGTGCCTCAAAACGTTTCAACCCCATTATTCAAGAGATACTTCAGGCAAAACCAAAATGAATTTCAAATGAACGTTACGTTCTAGCAAGATGGTGCACTTTCTCATTACTATACAGATCCGAGATTGGCTAATCGCCTGATAAGACATCCTTGTATTTTTTTGTTAGAGATTTCAAAATCTAAGGTCTATGTCTAACAACCTGAGCATATCGAGGGACTTATGGATAAATATTACTCCGGAAACATTCAATAACGTTAGGGCTGAACTCCAAAACAGACTTTTTTATGGTCAGAAAATGAATAGTGAACATTTTGAGCAATTATCAAGTTACAAGGTAAGGTTACGTGAATTTTCAATAAATGATTAATCGAACAATAACAGTTATTTATCATTTAATCATTTTTTCCTACATTTGACTCGACCTAGATTTTTTGTCACGAACATTAAAATGACATTTCGTTTTGACTTTGATAGCTCTATCAGACTTAAGTAGAGTATTAGACTCCATTAAAATATCAATGGACTGTACTGATTAAAATAACTAAGGTTTCCATTTGAAAAATATTTCATAAATGGCGCCCAGCAACCATCTTCAACTTTGGAACCGCCTCATTTTTCGCCATAGTCAATTGGAAGCACTTAAGCAGAAAATGTCCTACTCAAAAATAGCAATTATTCAAAATGTCAACTTGAAATTGTGATATATAGATCATATCAATACAAACAAGAATTAGTCACTGAAACAATGATTTCACATTTTGATTAAAAACAACGATTGTGAGGACGATTTCTGCAAATTTAGTAAACAGGAATTGTATAGTCGCCCTACATATGACAACATGAATTTTTATAATTTGTGGGTTGGACGTTTCATGCTTAACTACGTCAAATTCTTTGTATACCAAGCCGTTCAAAAGTTAGCAGAGAACGGAGAATAACCGCACTGTAAAGTGTATACCCACCAACGAACTCTGTCATGTCTTCTACAACCATTTGCCTCGCACCCGCACATTCTGAAGCCGCGTATCGATTTTGCGAGGCAGCCTCGATACCTGCCTCGCATCTGAAGCTGTCTCATCCCGAGGCAGCCTCAAGGTGAGCCATCGACAATCGGTTTTTGGTCGTGCTCAAAGGCGCCTCGACACTCTCGCCTCGCGCTGTTTGTACCGTGCTTTGTCGTTAATTCTGCCGCGCCATGATGAAGTGCCTCGCACTGACTGATGGCTCGCTCTGCCTCGCGTGCTTGCCTCATTTCCGTTCAAAGTCACCCGCTGAGGCAGCCTCGCGAGGCATGCTTTGCAAAATCGATACCTGCCTCACACCTGAAGCTGCCTCACCCTGAGGCAGCCTCAGGGTGAACCATCGACAGTCGGTTTTTGGTCGTGCTCAAAGGCGCCTTGACACTCTCGCCTCGCGCTGTTTGTACCGTGCTTTGTCGTTATATCTACCGCGCCATCGTGGAGTGCCTCGCACTGACTGACGGCTCGCTCTGCCGCGCGTGCTTGCCTCATTTCCGTTCAAAATCAACCGTTGAGGCCGCCTCGCGAAGCATTCCTCGC
The DNA here is from genome assembly GCA_958502065.1 of Chrysolina americana. Taxonomy (NCBI): domain Eukaryota; kingdom Metazoa; phylum Arthropoda; class Insecta; order Coleoptera; family Chrysomelidae; genus Chrysolina; species Chrysolina americana. Next base: position 48,932,039 of record OY293420.1, read on the forward strand.
GAGGCCGACGCGCGAGGCTGTCTCGCAAAATCGAGACGCGGCTTTACAGTACTCTATTTTTGGTAGCATTGCCGTAGTGGTCGTGATGGTAGAGCGCTTGTCTCCCAATCACAGAGGCATGGGTTCGATTCCCAGCATGGTAACTGGTATCGTGCATAGCATTACACGTTAAAAGGTAAGGGCTACGTCTTTCCTAGCTGTACAAGTCTTTCGAAGACTTCTGAGGGGTGTGCTCGAAAGGGTGCAGCCGGATGACGGATATAACAATTTTAACAACAAAAATTTCGCAAAGTCTGCTGTGTAAGTTTCCTTCGAACAATCCCATTTAGTGTATCGTGTAAAGTGTAAAGCCCTGAAACGATTCTCAAGTGATTTCTGCAACTCTATAGTTTTTCCGCGTCGTTATGCGAAGAAAAGTTCCTGAAGACTCTGTCCTGTTGAGATATTCCGGTTTTCTTGATCCTTTTGGACTCACTCATTCAGCAACAGTCTCATTGTACATTTCGTTTCAGAGAAGTATACGTTTTGAGCACCAATACGAAATGGTAGATCTTTTTCAAGCAAGTCAATCAGTTGTGGCATTATCCGGTATTCCATTGTGTCCTAAGACTTCAGAAAATGGGTTATTGAAGGCCTGTTCCCATGTATTGTTCTATTGTCTAAGTCTTTTGCTGATATGGGTCTGTTCTGGGTCCCCTTCGGTTTATCATATATGTAAACGACTTATTTTACCACCTAGTTAACTCGACCTGTATCGTGTTCGCAGATGACACCACTATTTTTCATCAAAATATATACGAGAAAACAAAAAATGAAACTACTGAAAAAAAGGCCGAATCTTGGTTTGCAGCAAACAGTTTGAAAGTCAACGCAAGCAAAACCAATCAAATAATATTTTCTACACAGGCAACAGGAATCAATGAACCCACAAAACTGTTAGGAATTTATTTAGATCCCTCGCTGAATTGGTCGTTTCACATCGAGAAGCTCTGTTCTAAGCTTTCTAGCTCAATTTTCATTTTGAGACAACTAAAAAATGTACTAAGTTCTGACACACTAATGAATATCTATTATGCTTTTTTTCACTCGCACATTTCTTATGGAGTAACCCTATGGGGTAATGCACCTGACTGTAAAAGTATTTAGGCTTCAAAAAAAAGCTATTCGAATAATTTCTAATGTTGCCTTCAGGGACCACTGTAAACCTTTATTCCAGAAATTTAAAGTCATGACACTACCTGCTCTTTATATATTCCATCAAATATTGGAAATTCATACTAAAAAAATGAACTAAGTAAATATTCAAATTTTCATGATTATAACACTCGCGGTGCTGGGCGTCTCAGACCACAGAGATATAGAAATAAATCCGCAAATAATTCCCTATAAATGTTATGCATTTTTACTTCTCAATTATCCATGATCTACTATGATAACTTCTAATTGAATAGATAATTGGAAGTCCATGTGTCTTTTTGATCACCCGAAATCAGCATTTGTACGATTCTATTTAATCACAACTATACTAAGAGGTGATAGGTTCAATTTGCTTGGGATCGCACGTTTAAAGCCAAGCCCTTCATTCCTAGCTTGCACAAGTCTCCTGAATACTTTTGAGAGTCGGTCGTAAAGATGAAGCCGTATGAAGGAAAGAACAAATTTTTAAAAAAACTTCTACTGCTGCTGCTGTGGTTGATTTTGAATCCCCCATTATTCTGCTTTGCATGTGTCCGCACTTGTTCATTATTGAGATTTGTATTTTTTGACCACCATATAGAGACTATCGTTAGTAGCTTTATATAACTACAACTAGGTTAATAACCAATTTCCTTTCATTTTCCCGAAGTTTTGTATCAAAATAAGCTCAGAATCTACAACAACTTCGAAATTTCTCCATTTCAATTTTAATAATGATAGGCCAGTTCCTGATTATATTCCCAGTTAGACACTTTCTCCCGGTTGTCTGCATTAGCGGCTTAAATGTTAATTTTTGCTAAAATGCAAATGAATATATAAAATACATTTACTGATTCAAATAGTAAATGTTCTTCACAGCGGTTACTGTTATCGAAACTAAAAAGGAAAAGGAATGTTTTAGCATTCTACATAAATCACTATTGATTAATCTCTCATTTTGTAAATTGAACCATTCAAATAAATTACTCTATCTGCAACTTGTATCGAAAAAATTTGAGGTGTCACTCTCTATCACCCGAGAATCTATATTCTCTTATATGAAGATTATTAAAAGTGATACTCATAAATACATATCCAAAAAAGTGGGTCGTGCGTGTCCAGTCACGATTAATATTTGTCAAAATTTATTAACATTAATTTTTTCAACGTATTGGTTGTGTTGTTTAGAATTGGCATCTATTTAGGAACTGCTGCAACACGAGTAATAAAATGAAAGGTAATAAATGAATGCAGAACAGCAATGGCAATTAGAGAAGAGTAAGTAGGTGAGATTCCCGAAAATGGAGAATTTATTTTGTGATATATTTTATAAGGAATTCCTGGCTCGAACTATTTCATTACGTTTGCTTCTGAATTAGAATTTCATTTTCTACAGCTGTGATCCTTTTAGGTAGTATTATTAAGTTGGTTATACAGATATTATGAGAATAAATTTTTAAGTTATCTATCGAAATTAACTGGCCCAATATATCGTAAAATTAATAATTCAACAAAAAGAAACTATTCAAACATAAAAACTACGTCAATTCCACTCGACGCACGTTTGCCAAGTACGTTAAAATCTTCAGCAGCTAACCCTTTGAAAATGCCCAAGGGATACTAGTCTAAGATATGTAGGTAAGGAAGATCAATTGGTTTAAAGTCAGAGTAAAATAAGGAGCTCTTTTCATGGGTTTTCTGTCTCAAAAATGTTTTCAGAACCTTTGTTGTAAGTGACAATGCTGGGTATACTCTGTGGATTTTCGTGTGATCATTTATGCAACTTATGAAGAGTCCATATTCCGTTACAAGAAGTCCCGTCTGAGGATTTTGTCTCTGATGAAATTGTTTTCTGTAGATGTTGATTCCTCTATGGCAAGACATCTTGTATTGCGACTATACATCACTTTGAGGTAAACGGTAGAAAAAGTATTTCTCTGGTCCTATTTCTGGGCTCTTAAACCATTATATTACGCTCTCGCCAAAAATGAACAAACCGTATCATAATTATGAGATTGCTGTTCTATACGTTGAAACAAGGTGAAAAATTATTATCATGCCTTCACATCAATATCCATTGTTCATTGTAGGACTGTGTTACACTTGTTAATTCTATTGTTTTCATGAGCTTCTCTGTATGTGTATACGATGACACTGATGTTCCATACTGATGGAATAGTTAAGTTGAAACTTTTACCTTGTGTAGCATTATTGAATTACAGGGTTGATGGTATTGTATTCAAATTCTAAACATCATTTGTACATATATGAGGAAATTATCGGATTTCACAACAAAAGTTTGTTTTTCTTTTTTAATGATCTCGGGACCCCGACTTTAGTTTTGGAAACTCGACTTTGATCTCAGGATTCCGACTTTTCTTTCAGGATTCCGACTTTTCTTTCAGGATACAGACTTCAATCTTGGGTTCCCGACTGTAATCTCGGGATTACTTGAGTATATTAGCAGTATGGAAAATGTCTACGTACCTACTTATACGTTATTCCACTCCATGAAAAAGTGATGAAAGTTCATATTTGAAGTCATCATCGAAGTCATCATCGAAGGCATCTGGATAATTATAGCAAATAGAATACTGCAACATCTGAATTTGATTGATTTATTTTGTAAGAATCAGCATATGGGTTCAGAAAAAACAGATCTATTGAAACTGCGTCATGTCATTTGCTCAGTTATGTTTATCGATAACTTGACAACAATGAGCTATATTGGATTTATCGAACGCTTACACATACCGTGTGTTCTGAATTATCGGCCATCGAGCTTTCATCTCTTGGAAATCCTCTTAATACTGTTAATACTTAATACTTAATGGTTGAATTCTCATATGGCAAATCAAAAAATGTATACGATGTAATGATGTGAGATCAAATGCATATACTGTGCACTTGGATGTTCCTCAAGGATCAGTTCTTGGACCCCTTCTTTTTGTTCACACGTACAAGTGACAGGCGGTGGGGCGAACCCGGGCCTCCTGGGTGGGAGGCAAACGCTCTAACATCACGACCACTTCACTTCATATTCAATGACCACCAACCATCTATGGACTAACCCCTTTTATAACCCTAGCGAAGAAGTGGAGTTCTTAGGTCTTCATTCAGATAACAGACTGATTTGGGTTTCCCGAATAAACAGTATTCTAGACTGAAAAAAAACCATTTAATTTCATTTTCTGAAAATGTACTACTAAAATTGTCGGCTATTCGTGTGGCGGCACCAAAAGTGAACCATAATTTTATGACTTGTTCGCCATTATTGCTCTAGCGAGTGTTCTTTTCACGTGTGTTTCGCAATGAACGACTGTTCTGACAAGTCTTGAGGTAAGTTCAAGTGGCAATCGAATTTCCAGATAATTTTCTCTCTACTGTGAAGTAAAATTTATTTATTATCATTTCATTTTTGTGTTAATGGTCACACTCAAGTCCAGATGAATTCGCGAATGGTTGATGATAGATTCACTTGAATATCGTACTATATACCCAAAATTTCATGCTGATACCGATACTCGGTTTATCACAATAAAGGAATAAAACTTCAAACATTTCCTCGCGCGATCTATTTTTCGAAAGTTATCATTTTTCATTTTCCAAAAAATCACAAACGACATTCATATGTAGGTATCTCGACGAGCTGATTCTGATTCATACCACAAAAATTAATTTCGATGACGGACAAGATTTCAAAATATATGTAGGCGAACATTTTCTACGTCAAAGGGTGTTCATTTTTAAGAGATTCATGGACGATCAAAGTCAAATAAAATATTTGATATTGAAGGAAAGCGAATTTTCGAAAATTAAAATTTTCCATAAAAAAATCACTAGGCCCCTCAAATGTATCTTGACGAGCTTATTTCGAATTATTAAAAAAAATTGGCGGAAAATGACCCCCCTCAAATCCAGATGAACTTTTCAACTCACGAACGGTTCAAGATAGATCAATTATGCGAACGCCAATCGATTCGTGAATTTTAAGTTGATCGGTTGAAAAAAAATATGCAAAAAAAGTATCAAATGTTAGGTAGTCCCCTAAAAACCATGAAAAATACAAAATATCAAGATTTACTATTTACGCAAAATTTCATGCTGATTACAAATATATATATATAAACTGTATAGGCTCAGATACAAGGTTTAGCATGAAAAGGATTAAAACGTCAAAAATTCCATGGCGCGATTTAATTTTCGAAAGTTTTTATTTTCGTCTTTCAAATGTATTTCGACTAGATTCCGAATCATACCACAAAAATTAATTTAAATTCTTCAACTATCAGTTGATGAAATTTCAGAAGATTTTTAGTTGAAAAAATGGGCTCATCCCTAAAATGACTGATCCTTGGGGGACACCCAATTGCACGGCATGTACAAGTGGATCTTATTTATTTGTAATTTACTATCATTTTTTGATTTGCTATAATATGATTCCACTCAGTCAACAAGGTAAATAGGAATCCCATGAGATGTTGCTTGGGGCCTAATATTTCAGAATATACGGTATCGAAAGCTGTCGATTATTATTATTATAATTATCATAGATAAAACAGGAAAGACATTACGAACTCATTGTTGTTGAGTTGCTGATGAACATAACTGAGCAGATGACATAAATTTTCAATAGAAGTTTATGCTGATTTTTACACAACAAAATAATCAAAATCCAATGTTGCATTATTCCCTTGGCTATAATTTTTACGGATACTCTTGATAATGAGTTCAAAAATGATATTTACTGGTAATTCACAATGTAATTTTTGTTACTCTTTTGATAGAGTAGAGTAGAATAACATATACGTTGGCATCCTGAGATTAAAGTCGGGATTCCGAGAATAAAGTCGAGATCCCGGGATTGAAGTCAGGATCATAACATACCAGAACTTGATTTAATGTTTCGATCCAAATTATCATAATTGATATTTTCGATCGTGACATTCAGTTTTTCTTATTTGTTTCGCAGGAACAGTTTGATAAAACCGATGGAACTAACTTGTTCATTCGTTTGATGAGAAATAACCCTACATCGGTAAGGACTTTAAAGATGATAATTATATTCCGTGTTCATCTTGGGGGAGCCTTTAATCTCCGAAATATTTCAAACGCTTTCAGAGATGAAAAAGTGATGTCTAACCATCTCTTCAGACGGCATTTACTAACTGAATTTATTTTTCATTTCGCTTTGTAACGCCAACTTTCTAATGTAAATAAAACGGTTTCTTTGAGATCAGGCACCGTCCTTGAATATCAACCGACAATAACGAAACTGCTTTGACCCTGAAGATATGATTTTTCTTTGTCCACTTCAGTTCTGTTGTCATCTTTTAACTTTCTTATTTGATCACGTTCCATATTGAATTTTATTCTGATTCACCTGTCAAATAAAATGTGGCAGAGGAACGAAAAATTATAATTCAAAATTGATATATCACGTATGGATCGAACTAAAGTACACAACGTATTCCGTATTCGGCTTGTAGTTGATGGAAAAGTATGGCACTTCTAGTTATATAACCATCAAGCACATCGTGAATTTTGCGTTATTTTGCACGTTCGCATGTAAAAGTAATGTAATTGGATGTTGTTATGCAAACAGGAATGAATCCATGAAATCACGAAATTGAGATTAATGCACCAAACGCTCCATATTGACCCATTTTAAATGTTGCATAAAGGATCCATCCCACTGGGATGCGATCGTTTTAGGTTTTCTTTTTGTCAAATTTGTTTTTACGAATTTGACAGCTTTCCGGAGAAACTTTTGGTCGAGCCAGAAATATACGGGACCGACTGCTTACGTGAGTGAATTCCGAACCACTCTAGCTCCATGGCAGACGGTGGAATTGAACCCGTGTCGCCTGGGTGGGACGTGAATGCTCTAGCACTACGGCCACTTCGCTTTAACGTTTACTGTATATTAACAGAATGAACCAAATGAAATTCCAATGTCGAAATAAATTATTCTGCAAAAATGGAAATGTGGCATACATTCATACATTCAATGGCTCTACGCCCTTTAAGGCCTTTTAGGTCCAGTTTTTTAGGTGTATCACACCCAGTCAAATAATTTATACTCTTGGCTATATGTTTCTCCACCTAATTCTGTCTTTGGCATTCGTCCAGGAAAAGAAAAACGCAACTTGTAGTACCATTGGGTTGAAGGTAAACCTTAACCTTGAAATTGTCTTAATGATGCAGAGTTTTATACTGTGGTTATTAGTGTCGGACCAAAGTTATTTACCCATTGATGACCAGTTTGGAAACGCTTGATCAAAACTTTCTGCAACTGAACCACTGAAAAATCAACCAATAGGAAACAGAAATAAACAAAGAAGACTGAGCGCCATGGCAAGTAATGAAAATAGCCGTCCTCTACTCGCGTAGGCTATACCTTTGGGTACACTTCACGAGTGTTTATGAGGAGTATTATTATTTTTTACTCTGGGAAATATTTCAGTCAGGCCTTGTCTCTCGAGTACTGGTTCATTTACCCGAATAAGTACCCCTCTGGTCCGTGGAGCAGGTGATTATTGGGTTCGAAGATCATAACACCAAGCCCCTGAAGCCACAACACCTGGCACAGGCGGAAGTGGATATTCACAAAAGTATTCCAGAATAGACAAATCAAATCAAATTTTGGCTCAAATAGAGCCCCTCTGATTGGGAGGCACGAGAGGCGCGTACATAAGATGGAAGCTAAGATCAAGTCGGCAAGACAACACGCATGTGGTGGACTACGTGGTGGCCAATAGACGTTTCACGCCAACATTGCTACGAATTGCCGCAACATTAGGACGAGCCCTGTCTTGATACGGTACGAATGCTGGTGGCTGCAAAGAAATCCGATACTACATAATAACGATCTTCACTTGAATAGAACTCACATTAAGAGGAGAATCAATTCAGTTTTTCGAAGGTTTTGATATATGCAATAAATTAAATAAAAAATAACTATTTTTATTGAGTAATATAATTATTATTTCATCATCAAAAAAATTTCTAATTTCAATGAATACATGTTCTAGTGTTTTCCTTTTTTATCGTTTCCACCCTTTTTCCGATCCTTGTTTGTTAGTCTAATTCTCTTATGAATCCTCATTTCCTCTAATTCAGTAAATTGGGCAATCACAACGATTCATTCAACTTTTTGTTTTCAATTCAAGTCAATTCCAAACAGGTAGATTAGATTTCTCTCCACTTATAGCTCAACCTTAATAGTATGTTGTTGCCTATTGTCACTTTTTGAGGGCTGTTATTTACTTTGATATCAAATAACACTTCAGTCAGATTTGATGAAAAACTAGAAAAACAAAGTTACCTCTCACCCACCTTATATTTGGTAATTATTATCATTGTACGTACTCGTAAATGTAACGGAAAGTCTGATATCAATTAAAAATTCAGTGAATATGTTGAACCGTTTCCTCAATGAATATAAACACGGACAAATTAATATTATGAATAAAAGGGAAAAAGAATGCCCCATTATACTCGAATGACTCGTAGAACTTTCTCTCGAGAAGGAAGCCCCAAGTAGGTCACGGCTTGACACTGAATACTGCGCTTAGAGCTAACGAACCAGTAACACCAATATCATTCGTACTTGGCAGTTGCCAAAATGTGGCTCATTCTTCGGATGTTAAACTACGAGATGACTTCTATCCACCTGGAGTACCAAAGTGATTGATGTGTTGAGTAATGTTTTTTTATTAGCTGCTCGAGGCATTTTCTTCATTAATAGAATGTGATTAATGATGAAGTCCTGGTTAATAGTAGTTTCAATATATCATGTAGGCGAACCACAGAGGAAATGAAGCCATTGGACGACTACGTTAACGTTTTATTGATGTGGTCTGGAAAACTTGCATTTTCAGTTTACGTTACAGTGACGTTCAGAGTTGATTTTGTTAGGATTCACTAAGTACCTACTAAGTCGACTATGATAAAAGCAGATTGTGCGAAGTTTAATATAAATGAAAGTCACTGTTCATAATTGTTTGAGTAGGAGGAGTCTTTCGAACGCAACGTTGATGATACGTAGGGGGAGAAGAGAGGGAACTGAGTTATTCAAATTTTTGAATATTGACTCATAATATTAATTCATGAATATCAATAATTTTACGTAAATGTCAGCACCACGCTCCAAACTCCTTTTGTTATACCAGTTGCCTATGAGATTATTTGTCATATGTCAATGTCATAACCTGTTCATTTTTCGAATCTGGATCATGGTTGTTACAAAAATTGTCCCACAAGCCAGTTGTTCTGTATATTTCTCTGATTTGCTTTCAGATTATTCTAAATTTTATTCTAACATTGTTTTGTGGAGCAGTTGCAGAATTAGAATTCCCTGTAGTAGACTAAGTATCAGTCACGGTTTCGCGGCTTCTTGATTATTAGAAATGTGTATGTGATTTGTGTGACTGGATCTTATATAATCAATTTAAATTTTTCGTGTTCCGAAAAAAAAATTTGATTTCAATCTTCCATTATTGTTTTGTTTGTTTTTTCCTTTAACCAGCTGTCATCCCCCTACGAACGACAGCCCTCAGAAGTCGAAACTTGTGCGAGCTAAGGATTAACGAGGTCTTACCTTTAGACGTGCGCTTCAAAAGTTTCCATATTTATAGGCTCGAAATCAGTGTATTTGACAGAATCTGACGATCGTGCTTAAGAGAATGTCGTAACCATTTTCTATTTGGAAAATATTTAGGAGATTTGTGAAAGGTCACAGAGCGTTACTCAGTATGTTCTTAGATTTGTGGTATACCAAAATAATGAGAGCATGATGTTATTTTCCCCGTAGGCATTTATTCACTTCACTGGAGATTCGAGACAAGTATTGATTATAAAAAAATATACGTTGTTACTTGACGGAGTTTTATTACTAACTTAAATGAGATTTTGCTAAAATAGAACAAATCAATGGTAATACGGTTTGATATATAATTGTGAGCACCATACTTGTTTCCTTTAGTGAATACATAACAAATAATTTGCTGAGATGAATAGTATGCGCCTGAAATACCTACGGGATTTATCTTTCCTACGTATCGAATGAAGTTTCATGGGCCTTTGAAGCTTTGTAATTGATATCCACTGTTTCCGATATCCACTGAGAAAATTAATGAATTATAATTCAACCTTGCAAGAAACCAAACTGAGATAAAGAGGAAAGCATAAAACTTTGAAATACAACAAATTGTGCCCTCGAACTAACGCCAGTTTCTAACAAGTTATTCAGATATTTCATGATATAGGAGGTATCAAATCCGTTGGGAAAATTTCTGAAAAGGAAAATAGTCCGTCTCTGACAAATTGAAAGTCCCGAATGTAACTATCATATTGACATAATGAAATATGTGTACGGCTCAGGTCTTGTGTATGATCTACAATATGGTTTACTTCTCCACTGGTCGAATGTTAATATCGATTGAAAATTTGGTAAAATGCTGGCTGAGGCATAAGCTAGTTTTATCTATACCTTCAAAACATTTGTATCTTTGGGATAAATGAACCGTCTCCTCTTAGTTATCGTGCTTTCTCGTAGATATATCTCTACCATGGACTCTCATCTGTTCAACGCTGTCATATAACAGTGATCATGACTAGCAACAACACTTTTTCTACTCACTAATAATGAATCGTGGGAAACCACTGAAAAGCTTTGGGTTAGCTACATGAAAATTATCTTTCCATGTGGAACTGGAAGAAAAAAATCTTCAATATCAGCTTGCGAAACTAATGTTTTCGAACGCTACAAACATAGTTTCGATACAAATTCTCAAATGTGGATACGAATAAACTGGGACTCAATGCAAACAGAACCAAATGCATATATTTTGCCTTACAGTATCAGCATTATTGTCAGGTGTATCCTTACCCATGTAAATTACAATGATTTTCAGCGCAGCCTTTCGAAAACTCAGCTAACTTTTTCAAAATGAGAGCTGCTTAACGTCCCTTCAGAAACCTATTTGTTCGAACTGACCTGTAATACCCTTCAGTACAAAAATTACCTAAATTACTTTCGAATCCATGGATATTACTCCGCTCACGAGCTGTCTCATTCACTTTTCCAGAACATCTCATATAAAAGACCAACATTCCGTTTGGAAAAACAGTGTTGAAAAAATCATTCTATATATTTTATTGGGAAAATTAACAAATATAAGGATTAATAATTGAAGCAGACAGAATGTTATTGATGCAATTCACGCAACCAACAGCTATTAATGCATCAAGGGCACTAAAATGAATAAGTCCAGAGTGCAGATTTGGACCGGGAAATGATAGTCGCTCGATGAGGTAATTATGCGGTAACAGCAGTGGTGCATACAAGATACAAATTTTCACATTTCAAAAAATTAAAAATATTCACTGTAAACACAAATATTTATACTTATATCTAGTAGTATGTAACAGTTCGACATTTATCTCAATTAATGAAATGGACCAGTCCAGAGTGGAGAGTAGAAGTAGGTCTCTTCTTTGTTCTATAGGATCGAAAATCAGAATCCTTGATCTCACTTACAGCAACACTGAGAAAAGTAAATGAGTGAAATATTTTCGTAGAATGAAATACTCTGAAATTCCGAATATAGACTATGTAGGTGCTATTGATATTGATAATTTTCAAAAATTATGTTATTTCATGCTTATCCATGAATAAATTTGAAGATATTTCAAATGAAAAATTAATGGAATGTAGGCTTCTTTGATTGGCGTCAATGATATGTGTTGGTTTTCGAGTTGTTCTGTGGTCTTCTTTACTTGTTACTCCTGATGAATTTTTCGAGGACTCTTATAACTCATAATGTTTTAATATCATATTCTTCCAAACTATCATCATCATAAAAAATTAAACTTATCTTTTTTTCATGTTCTTTCTCTCATGCTCTATGAGCGAAAGTCATCATTTTCAACTGGAATATGTAATTTGAAGATTTATAGTGAATTCTTTCTTCGGAAATAAAATGTTTCTGCCTGTCTGTCAGTCTGACATGCATGAATACTTCATCATAGTAACCCAAAGTACCACCGACGCAAACATATAGAAGACTAGATTTGAAATGTGTGCAGCTATGGCACTCAACTGAAAGTCGAATAGCATTTTTAAATGCTGCGAATCTATTATACTCATATATGATTACATACGCTATCCTATACAATGTATTTATTCGACTAAATCCTGCATAATTCAGATTTCAAGTGGAAGGCCTGATAGTAATCTGATCAGGATTGACACCGTCTGAAATACTCGCAGACAGAAGGATGAATTCGAAGTGTTAACAACCGATTCTAGTATAAGAAACTGGTAACGTAGGGCTCCTGGGAATCCACCCACCGGCGGATCCAAGAGATTGGCAATGGGGGCAATTGCCCCCCCCCTATGAGATCAGTTGCCCCCGCTATGAGTAAAATATTGACATGTCTTCCTTCTACGGGTCCTACGTCAGCACCTCTTGTTAACCACTACTAATTAATCCCTCTTAGGAGCGTTCTGGATCCACCCCTAAATCCACCTCACAACAAGGCTTCAGGCGGGGATGGAAATGACAAAATACTTCTCAAGAACTTGTCTAAGAAGTCCCTTGTCCAGATACTATACAAAAATGGTTAAACTAACCAGAATGTCTAACACAAGCAGAGCTTGTTCCCATCACTAAGCAGGGTGGGTCTCTTTATAGGGCGGAAAGCTACCGGCCTATATTACTCCTCATCTTGGTAGCCATGGCGATCGATAGAAGCGTTTCAAGAGGTTGAAGCTTGTTCCGGAGGAAGAGTTTGGCTTTAAGTGCGTTTCACGTCTACCCAATTGTCTTTGGGATGTGGAATCCTTCAATCAATAGCAAAATACATTGCTGGTCCTGTTGGACATGCAAAAAAAAATCCCCAAGGGTGTCTGAGGAGTTGCAGCCAACGGGACTGGCGACTCGTGGGCCCTAGCTTACCGTACACCGACGTCAAAAACACACATGTTCCCCCGACACTTAACACATACCCACTCAAACATTACAGATGGATGCAAGAACTTGAAAATATGTCTTAGGTGGGAGCTAAAGAGGGTCCTCAGATTGGGTGCTGCAGGACTGGTAGCCGGTGAATGTATCGCCCGTGGCCGCCGCACCATCCGATCAAGAACCAGCCTTACCAGACTTTACCGAAGAGAAGGATGGAAGGAACTCTCAGTGAAAACTGGAGAACTAGTCTCCAATGAAAGCCGAGGAGGGGCCTTAGATCGGATACTGCGGGTCTAGTTGCCGGTGATGGGACCACCCACGGCCGCCGCACCGCCTGACCGAGAACCAACCCTACCAGGAGTTGGGGAGACAGATTTAAGAAACTACTACTAGACATGCAAAAAGCGTTCGACAAGGTCTGGTCAGAAGGGATTTATCACAAAAATACAGTGAGTAGGTTTGCCATTGTATATGACTTTTATATTCTTACTTCGGGCAGGACTTTTAGTATGAGAGTAAACGGAACCCAATCCCCCATATATCCACAGGGCCGGAGTCTCTCACCACATCTATATTCGTTATATGCATACGACTTCCCGACCCAAGACTGGACGATTGTGTCGGTGTATGCAGATGGCACTGCGATATACGGGCGTCTGAACATGCACCGAAAAGTCAGCTTGGCGAAATGGCGGGTGTCGGCCGCTGTCAAGCGGACCTACTACCTTATTGCATGGAGCTCCAAACTGGTATACGAAACTAAGATGCTGCTTTGCGAGCAAATAGTGCCAGCCATAACATAGGCCTGTTCAATGTTCTGCAACTTTCCGAAGACTCAGTTTCTGAAGCTAAGAAGGATGCAAAACAAAGTGGTCAGAATTGACACGAATAGTGATGAATATACTAGACTGAATGTGTTTTGGGAGCATGCTGATGTGCTGTAGGCTGTATACGGAACGATGTAGACATACTCTCATATAATTTCTTCCAGTACTCCACACCTGGAAGTTCTTTCACAAAGGATATAACCAATGTCAGATAATTTCACAACCAGCTCTGTAATCTCCTACATGAAAACTTGAATTTTTTCCTACGCAGAAATTCTTACTAGAACTGATGGATCCAAAACTCCCTCTCATTACTTCAAGATTATTGTTGTTATTATTATTATTAAGCCTCATAGTTGCCTCATACACACTAATAGTGTGTAACCAAAGGCCTAGCGTCTGTCGATATTGCTGATGCTGATGGTGATAAATATCGGGTCAGTTATTATTTTGTCTACATGATATGCTAACATTCTATTGTACAGTCGTTCATGGGGTTGGTATAATATGATCGTTTCGTGAAACGATTGATCGAACTTTCTATTTACATGAATCAATCCTCAATTACTATTATATCCATTGGAGTAAGACACACATATTAATTTTTTTGTTCCGATTCAAAATTGGCACATAAGTAAAAGGATCTACGAAGTGTGTTTATGGTAACGAAATTAAGACAACTGTAGAATAGAATGTAGGAAGTAAACTTGTTATAGAACTGATAAACACATAAATATCTGTTACCTACCTACTGTTATCTACATTATTAATACCATATTTTATCTTAGTTTTGCATTGTGTACTTCAGCTATGAGTGATAATAAAAGTAGTATGAATATGTTGGGAGAAAGTGACGGAATGGAATAATTAAATAGTAGGTCAGAAGATCACCATCTAACTGCTACCGCCAAATAATATTTATACTATGATAAATAATGAGCAAACGTAGACGAAATTTGAAATATTATAGCTCCATTTGAATATTTTCAGTTGACCAACCACGAGAAATTAATGACTCTACGCATGAAACTAATATAATTTGCAAAATTCAGATGAGTGATAATGATATGAAAAGGTTATCACTGAGGTCCACAACCATTAAAATATTTGAAAACTCATGAATTCCTGCAAAAAATAGAGCTTGTCTGATGGATTTTTTACCGTCGAAATATTTTTCATTCAATTAGATTGGTCGTAGGGTAGGCGCGCATAAAGAAGAAGTATCAGAGGAGGTCGGGTGCTTGCTTAGAGTGTGCAGAGACCATTTGAAGTGGTGCTATAGGTATTCCTACAGCTGAAAAGTGAATACGCCGCCAACAATCAGTAAGTCGCCTCGGAGCGCTACGGCAAATAATAATAATAGACGACATCTACCTGCAAAGGATATGCTTTTGGGTGCAATCCACGAGTGTTTGAAATGGATTATTACTATTATTATTATTATTATTATTATTATAACAAAAAATTGTTAAAAATATACCCTCTGTGCTGTTCTGCGAGCGTGAAGGACCTGTTGGCCGTCACGAAAGTTATTCTAGATTGTATAGAGACGACTTGATCTTTTATCTTGCGCACGTAGATTTCAATTAGACAGATGTAAGTGTCTTCTGAGGTGATATCGTGAACCTTCACATCCACGTATGAGCTAGTTGTTGCGGCTTCAAGGGCTTGGTAGTTCAAAGCGCTTCGCGGACTCAATTGGCGGTATGATATGGGCATCTTCTTCAACCAGAGGGACACGTGGCATATTTGGAACTTCGTCTGCCAGCTAAGAAAGAACCTGACATGACATGCTATTGGTACCTTTCACACCATGTAGTATGTATTCTTGCCTTGCCAAGTATATTATACGGGCGGACTCACTGCTCCCAAGACGAAACAGACGTTTGTTCTCAAACTCATTCGTCCACTCAAAGCTTTCGTTTGAATCACGGTCGTTATACAGTGTCATCCCCAAAGTACGCACCATATGGGAAACAAAAAGTTATTCCTGATAAAAGTTTGTGCATCCCCTAAATGTAAACACGCGCCAACAAAATAAAGCAAAACATGCGTAATGTACGAGGCGCATTAGAAAACTTGATTTTGAGCCAGAAGTAAAGTATCCATATTTTAGAAAAGATCAAAAAATGTTGTGGAAAAGTTGTTCAGCATTAAAAAATACACTTGGATTTGAAGTCATGGCCATCTAAGAGAGGTTTTATGTTTCCATCAATTTTTTAAAAATGGACTTCAAAAAATTAAATAAGTTCAAAACGATAAATAAACGACATCCTGTATACAGCGATTATTACGGTAATTTTTTTCTTGTAGTAAATTAGATATCAAAATTTTTGGTGCAAAATCCTTTTTATTTTGTGTTAACACCTAAAATTGCTCGAAATAATACAATATTGTAACAAGAAAATACCGTTCAAAAATCGCAACTGATAAAACATCAAAATAAAATTAATATCTCAGCATAAATTGATTACATTTATTTTGTGGAGGTTTTCATACCAGTTGGCTTTGAATTCTTTTGAATTTGCTTTATTTTGTTGGTGCGTGTTTACATTAGGGGATGCACAAACTTTTATCAGGAATAACTTTTTGTTGAAAAACCCATAATGAAGAAGTTTCCCATATGGTGCGTACTTTGGGGATGACACTGTACCTTACCGACCCTTTTCCGATGTGCTCGGTTGTGGGGTCCTGTGTCTCTAATTCCAAAACCAAAATATTTATAACACAAGATGCAATTGATTGAAATTTGGGGTATTCCATATAAATAATATCCGGCTCATTCTGACCAAAAAATGATTTTTATTTCACTTCCGGTTTCGCCATACTAATGACATTTCAAATGTCAACATTTTTTAATTCAATTTTTAGTTTTCCATTTAAGTATGCCATGATGGTTCCGACTTATTCCAATTGACCCGTCTAATGCTAGAAACATCAAAATCCTGTCAAAAATACTAAATTACGGTTTTAATGAGCAAATAAAGTTCATCATTATCGATTTTGGGGTGGAACTCTATTTTTTCAAATGGAACCATATTGGTACCGTGGTACCATTTATTAGTACTATTAATAAGGAATTTATTCATACTTGGTGATAAAATTTGCGATAAATACAATCAAAATAATAGCTAAACGACAATAAGAAAAAACAATTATTTTAATTAATGCTAAGGAGTTACTATGGTGGCTTTGAAATACAAAAAATGAAAACGAAACATCAAAACAATTGTTCGAAATGCTGTCCATTGACGTCAATGCACTTCTGAACTCGCATTGCTGTTTCTTGAAGAACGTTCGCTAATTGCTAGGCCGTTATACTATAAATTGCGCGTTTAACTCACAACTTCAGGTCTTCGCGGGTTATAACGGCAGTTGCATAGACAATGTTTTTTAAATGGCCCCATGTAAAGAACTGAAGAGGTGTTAAATCAGGTGACCTTGAAGGCCATCGCACAGGACCAGTCGTCGAAATTACGTTTTCTTTGAATGCCTGTTGAAGGTAATCAATTATTATTTTTGAATTATGAGGAGAAGCTCCATCTTATTGGAAATACATTCCCTGTCATAAATGGCCAGGTATTCAGTTAACTTGTCCTCAATTTAATTTGGCAGAAATCCTAAGTATCTAGCTCCAGTCAACGGTCCTTCAAATATTATTGGACCAATAATTCTACGACCGCGTATTCCAAGTCAAACATTGAAACCGAACCGCACTTGAAAGTTACCCTCCAGCAACTGATTTTGATTTTATTGTGACCAATACCTTTTTGCGGTTAAATAATCCCATACTTGCAAACCTAGACTCGTCCTTTCCAAAAAAGCATTATTTGGCTGCACATTAATATGCAAGATTCAATTGCAATATTCCATCCTACGTTCATAATCATTTTCGTACAGGTGCTGGTGCAATTGATATTTGAAAGATTTATAAATATGTTTGTGCAAGATTCGGCTAACCGTTTGGTGACTAATTTCCAATTCAAACCCAATTTGTCTTATCAACTTTCAGTCGAACTAAAACATTAATTTCTGTTCCTTCGTCAATGATTACGTTTTCTTCGGGATCATGTTTAGGCTCCTCTCGGAATTGATTTCCAAGACGATTCAAATACTTTCTCGCTGGACATTGTCTATCAGTCGGCATAAACGTTTCTAGCCACAACGGCATTTTTTCTACATTCTCCTTAAATAATTAACTTGTCGACTTTTTCATGTCTTGTATAAATGTGCGGCATTTTGAACAAAAATAACAATAAATATAAAGACTTTTCCAATATATAATAAAAACACCGATAAACCAACGAATATTTATTTGACAATCTGCAGGAATACTTACCATTGTTTTCAAAACCTCTTAGTAACTTCCTAACACTGAAGCTGTTGTTTTGATTGTATTTATCGCACATTTTATTACCAGGTATGAATAAATTCCTTATTAATAGTACTCATAAATGGTACCACGGTACCATTGTTGGAGTTTTACTCCAAAATCGATTACAATGAACTTTATTTGCTCATTAGAAAAACAATTTCAAAGAACAATTTTTTTTAATTTAGTATTTTTGACGGGATCTCGAATTTTATAGCATAAGACGGTTCAATTGGAATAAATTGGAATAATCATGGCACACTCGAATCGAAAACTAAAAATTGAATTATCAAAAATTTTGACCTTTGAAATGTCACTTATGTGTTATCATCGGATTCAGAAATGTATGCAGATTTCGGAAATGTAATAATGTACAGAGAGTTCCATTTAAAAATCGAAAGTTCCGGTGAAACCGGAAGTGAAAAAAATATTATTTGTTGGTCAAAAAGTACCGCTTATTATGTATATGGGATATCTAAAAATTTTAATCAATTACCCTTGAAACTAACGGAGATACGGGGGGTGTACCAAGATCCTGTTACACCTGGTATATATGGGCCTGAAAAGAATTTCCGTATGCGAATTTAATTACTTATTAGAATTAAACCTTTCATAATGCTTAGTGGTATTATGTCGGGTTTCACCCTCAATACCTTTGCGAAAAGTGTCACTCTGAATCTTTCCTCTCTGCTTATTACTGCTTCTTGACTTTGTTATCTTTACATGATATTGACGGCACATCATCTCTACATGCCCTAAATCTATCGAATCCATTCTTTGTCAAAACTATTATGTGAAATACTTTGTGCCCTCAGCAGTTTCATTGACAGTACATGACGAATTGAATGTTCCCTTCCCTTTTTCATCAGCCAGGGCTTTGTTCCAAAAGTTTACCCTTTCACTCCGAGTAAGCTCCAAGCTTCACGTCATCCTTCAGCCGTTCAAAAACCTGTCGAGCCTACTCTAGAGCATACCCGTACCTACTTTGCTGAAAAGGAGGGTAGATTTGGCAGTTGATTTGTAAAAAAACGTAGAATTTGAACTATGTTTGCGTGGTGGTCACACACTTCCACTATTATATTGAAGTTTGTAGGGTTGATTTTTTTGTTTGAGGATGAAGACGCAATGAATGAACAAAATAAAATCTTCAAGTTTTCCAAAAGTACATTTTGTATAGGAATAGTCTAGAAGAATATATATTACAAAGTAATAAGTCATATTTAAAATAAAAATCTATCCAGTCACCTGTACAGCCGGAATGAGTAAAATTCGTCTATGGAATAAAACAGAAACAGAAACAGAAATGATTTCAAATTATATTTGAATTGTTTAACATTACAAGATGTTTTAATATCATGTGGTATTCTATACCTGGCAACAAGGGTATGAATCTTTCTTCGAGTATTCATATTGTGCAAATCCTTGTTTGTTTTAAAATCATTTCTGTTACTGAGAATATAAACTGCCAATTCAGAGATGTATAAACTAACAAGAGTTAAAATTCCATAAGTGGTAAAAATTGGTCTACATGAAGACATTCTAGAAGTACTAGAAATGCAACGTAAAATATATTTTTGTTTGATAAAAACATTTTTGGCCATGGTTGAGTTGCCCCACAAGCAGATGCCATATATCTCAGTCTCGATTCAACTTCTGCATGGTATATGCTACAGAGTTGGGCTCTGTCTAATACTGTTTTTAAGTTTCTAAACATGTTCTGAATAGAATTTAATTTAGAGATCAAATTTTTACAATGTGTATGCCAATTCAGATGTTCGTCTACATGCAAGCCTAAAAATTTCACTATGGTTTGGTTTGATAAGTTTGTATCATTTATATTTATTGAAAATGAATTAGTTTTGTTCTGATAATTGTAGAAACGATTAGTTTTAGTTTTCAGAATGCATTACTTCAGATTCGAGATTGTTAATGGAACCCCTAACGAAACCTGTCTCATTTCAGACAAAAATGTTGAAATACGTTCATCAACTTCAAATTTAAGAGAAACACATTGACGACGATTATTGAGGAAAGAAGAGAGCCATTTATTCGAGATTCCTCTTACACCACACGATTCTAGGATATTCAATAGCTTCAATGGTTTACGCAGTCGAATGCCTTACTCAGGTCACATAATATAGCAGCAGGGCACTCGCCAGTGTCAATCATCTCTACTAATTCGTTTGAAAAACTCATCAAAGCAGTTTGAGTGGATTTACCCTCAACATCTTCACTGCATTTGTTTCAGATAGATCCTTGATTGAACTGCCCTTGGAATTGCCACAGGGAGTAGCTCCGAGAAACTTACTCCGGGTAGTTCCTGAAGTGATCTGATGAATTACAAAAAAACATGTTCTAATTAATCCCCATTCATAAAGTCAGGTGTAGTTCACTTCAGGGGTAACAAGCTTTACTGGGTGCTACTCCCTGTGGCTTTGGCTGAGTGAGGGAGCATAATAAAATGTCATCTCAATGCACTTGACGTCTCGAGTCGGAGCTTTATAATCCTTCCGTTGGTGTAGGTATATTGAGGTATGTAAAACTGGTCATATGAATTATAAATAAAAGAGGACCATGTACTGTTTCTTGAGGTACACCATATGTTACAGTCATAAGATCACTGAGAATACCACCTATGTCAATTTTTCATTCGCAGTCTGATAGATTTTTTTTTGAATTTTATGAACATTTCCGCTTATTCCATAGCATTCTAGTTTGTTTCATAACTTTTCATGTGATACAGTATGGAATACATTAGAATGGTCGACAAAAATACACAAAACCGGATTCTTTTATTCAATGTATTATATATGTTACTTGTAAGAATAATAATAATAATAAATGCTTGTTTACAGAGTAAATTATCCGGACAAAGTCACACACTTGTACCCATCAAAAGGTAGATATTCAATTTCACAGTACGTTGTCAGAGAAATGTACACAGAGCTTGCTCTTCTTGGGTAATTCTTACACATAGAATAGACCATACTTACAAGAAACACTTAGAAGTAAAAAAATAGGTGAATCAACACACAAAAAAAATCGGTTTATAGTAGATGAAGTTCAGGGGGTCGGAGGGGGGCTGGGGGTTACATTTTATGGAATAATTTCTCAAAACGAATGCAACATTCAATATTTCATCAAGTGTTTGAAAAGTGGAAAACAAATAATATTAAACCGGAAAGACAGGCATACTAACGAAGAAAGTAAAAGCTTGTGAAAATACAATACTGTCGTAAACTAAATTCTATGCGGAAGATTACGAACGTTTATCATGACGCATGTCGACAATTTTCTAAACCAAAAATGCATATAAGTATAATGGGTTCCGCCACCTGTCAGATTTTTTAAATGACCTACTTATGAACCGACATCATTAGATTTACCTGAATTCTTGTGAGAATTGAAACGAGAACGAAAAGACCAGTAGTGCAGAAAGGAAGAAAGAACAAGAGAAATTACTTCAACGCGTTCAAAAACACGAGCAGAGGACGAACCAGACGACCTCGAAAGTGAAAGTTAATAGTTGTAGAACAGAAGAATTCCGCTGAACCTCTTGGACAACAGGACCAGAACAAAAAGGTGAAACATGAAGCAGAAAACTACATAATCGACTACCAAATTATGTAGCTAGGAAGAACAACGAAGTATACAACCTTCAAGAAAGTATTGTTAGATCAATAAATCACACTGATCTAATTGATTAAAATGAAATTTTAACAATTTACCGTATTATCACAATATGGCCGATATTCATCAGAAAAAAATTTGATGAGATTCAGATTAATAACACTAATTGGTATTAACCTAAATTTGAACAAATTAATTTCAATGCAAATAATGCAGTGCTTTCACCGTAATTAATTTGAGTTGTCTCTCAGCCATAGAAGTGAACTTTAGTAGGTATCGTTTGTGAATTTGAGTCCATTGAAGAAATCTGTACAGCTGTATAGCTACAACTTGATAACTTTCATTTCATTAACAATGGTAACATGATAAAAAAGCGTTAAAATACTGCTTTAATGAGAGTCGAATCCAGAACTGATTCCATTCTTTTTTCAAACAATTTTTTTCGCAGTTATTTCCCTATAGCATTTTGAACATGATCCGTATGTATTCAGCATTACTTGTTTTATATTTCGTAACACATACTGAAATATCAATAAGTAAGTAAAATAAGTAAGTAAATAAGTAGTGAATGGGCCGTAGTGGCGTGATGGTAGAGCGTTCGCTTCTAAACCAACTCGAATGAAGGGTGTGGGTTCAAATTCGAGCGCGGTCACCGGTCCGTGCATGACATCACATGTTTAAAGGGGGTTACGTCTTCCCTTGTTCGCACAAGTCTCTCGAATACTTCTGAGGGTTGCTCGTAGGGGTATAGCTGGTTGACGGAAATAAAAAATAACAAATATGCCTACGATTTCGAACTCCTATATTTCTCCTTTCAAGCTTCAGGCCCTAACCATTTTTTAAATTGTTTTGTAATGAAGTCAAACCTTACTGGAAATCTAAGAGTTGTATGTCGTATTATAACAATCATATTCTCATTTTCAACTGTCACTGTAACTAATCTGATTAAGTTTTTCCATGCAGTACTTTAGCATCCTTCGTTATATTATTATCCATATCCATATCCATATCCTTCGTAAGTTGTTGGATACAATACTGAGAATATTCAACTTTAGTGGCAATTGAATATGACCCGAGCTGACAGTAATTATCTTCAATAGAAAAAGATAATAAAATATGTAAATTATCGAGGGATTCATAATGGCCTGCCGAGATGGTGTCTTCAACACCCTTGTCTACCGTAGTCGCGTGATGGGTATAGAGGTCCCCGAAACTAGATGCAGAGCGTGTCGTGGGGCAGCTGAGACCATAATCTATTTGGTGTCAGCCTGTCCAGCTTATATCCACAAGCATAACGCGGCGCAACGAGTGATGTAGTACCATCTACGACACTCGTACGGTATAGACAAGACACCGGTGTTGCCTATTGAGTCTGTTGTGGATAATGAGAAGTGCCGAATCTATTGGAATAACTCAATCCTCGCCCTCAAGCAAATACAAGCCAATAAGCCTGATGGAGTCCTCCTCAACCAACAGACTAAGACGATTTTCGTTGAGTTTTTGGCTCCTGGCGAAACAAACATCGTCCGACAAGAGAATCGAAAACGAGCTAAATATCGAGATCTGTTCTTTGAACTCCGCAGACTTTTAAACGGATGAAATAAATAATAAAAAAAAAGTTTTCTACCAATATCATTTTATTCTGTTATTGATGCCTTTGACCAATAGTAGAATAATGTGAGCCAATCAGAGCTTATGAGAAAATTGCTAAATCCGTTAGAATTTGAGAAAAGTGTATGTATGTGTTTCGCCGAACCATTCATCGCTATATACTCGATGTACGTTTTGCTAACGAAGTTAGCATCATCAGGCGTGATCATCGAACGTTCGTTGAGTATAGTGGAGTGGAGGAACATGAATAACTGAGGAAACTGAAAGCTTTAAAATCAGTCCAACAAATTGATATTATTATTTTGATCTTTACATTATTTTGTCAACAACGCAAGTAATCGTGACCAAGAAATAGGAAAGTACGTCATTAATAGCCATGAAAAAAGGATCACTGAGAGGTAATAAATGTTTTTATATGCCATATAAAATACTGATGAATTGTGATTGTCTTGTGATCAGAAATGGGGACTACTTGACGAGGAATTATGAACTAATGAATGGATTAAATTATCCATATATCAACAGAAATCTATGATGTGGCGACCTGGTGCTGTGGTTTGTGCATCTGACTCATAGGTCAAGGGTCAATGGATCGATCCCTGGCTGGAGCAAGCAGTGTTCATTTATTTCTAGTAGTAGGTAGATCAAATTGTAAATTCTCTATATCGACTAGGAAGAGTAGTTCTGTTGGTTAAAATTAACAGTGCTCGTTTTAAGTGGCGTATGGAGTTAGTGACAAATCCTACAAGAACATTTTTTGCAGAAGGATCTAGGTCGATGGCTCGATGGCAATTCGATACATGTTGACAAATACAATTACTACTACTATGCAATGGCAATTTTTATCCGATAGTCTCCTAGAGGAACCGACAGATGGCACGGTATTTAGTTTTCAGTGTTTCAGTGTATTGTTCCACAACCATTGTATTGTTTGTCATCTCTTTCTGATGTCACAACTTTTAATTGTAATTGATACTCTGTACTGGGCTAGTCCCGTTGAATAAATAAATAAAAAATAAAATAAAAAACACTAGTTTGCAAAATTGTTTCGAAGTGCATTGTTGCTAATTTTCTCACCACGGCTTGATGTATTAGGAAAGTACCTAGTGTTCACGTTTATGAGTCGAAATTGCTTTATTGCTTCGTTATCTGTATATCTCTGTGTGTGCCTATCTAATGATGTATCTCTTGCTAGGAATCGCACGTTAAAAGGTAAGACCTCGTTAATCTTTAGCTCGTACATGTTTCGACTTCTGAGGGCTGTCCTTCGTACGGGGATGACAGCTGGTTAACGGAAAAAACAATTTTACAACAACAACAAACAATATTTTTAGGCTAAGTAGGGATGTTTGGAGTTTATAATTGAAGTTACATTAGTAAAATTTCCAAATCAGGGTTTTCAAATGAATAGAAAAAAAAGGTGATTACCATTATTCTTTGGTATTTGGCCTCTTGTTGTTTCCCTAGCTGATAGGATCCTACTATTGGTCTTCAGGCCGATCTCTTCTTGTGTTGATTAGAGGTTCGTCTGATACTTCACCATCAATTCGTTGAAGTATAAACTGAAACATTTCGTTTTCCTAAGATGAAAAGAAATCGATTGGAAACTTTCCAGAAGAATTTTTGGAGCATTTTATATTCTTGTTCTGAGGTCCTGGTTTTGCCCATTCGCGTCCTTGTCGCATGCGTAAAAAAGTTTTCTCGACTTTATTTTCATTCCTAACTACATTTATGTGCAGAAAGTTCGAGACATGAAAAACAAAGTAGGCATTCGAGAAATGAATTTATCAAGCAATAAAACGAAAATTTCTTGTTACTTTACATGCAATTACACATTCTATCACGCATACCTCGCCTACTACACAATCAACCAGTTTGTATGCTGTATTTAATTCTAAATTATACGGAATTAAACAATTTCAGCACATCATTATTCAACTTTGTGTTCGTTTAGTAGGAAAGTTACGACAAATAGTAATGCCATCCATTGATGAGATTTGAAATGGACGTAGCTGACATATGAAAGCGTATTGAGTACCTTACATTTACACGTTGAACATTAGTATACCTCTGCCATGATTTCAAAATTCCACAATGTTATGGTAAAACACTGCTATACGGAATATGATAAAAAATAATAATAATCCGTTATGATACGAATGTGTTTTAACGAGTTAAATTCTTATGGTGGATTGACAAAGATTTTTTTGTCGAAAAATGCACCTGTCCCCAAAATAAACGTTTTCTAAGTGAATTAGCATTCAAATTTTAAAAACAAGTACTGTTTCGGATTCAGAAAGAAATTTTCTATCAGTTCAAGTATGATTTACGAGGACCTCACATTTTTTTGAGAGATGCAAGAATGATCCAAGTCAAGTAATGCTATATTCGATACCGAGGAAAACATAATTTTCTCAGAAAATCTCAAGTTACCCTCAAATGTGCTTTAACGAACTGATTTCGAATCACATCACAAAAATGAATTTCGATTGCGAATTAACGTAATTACGAATTTTTTTAACTCAAAATAGAAAAGATTTCGTAAAAAGCATGTGAAATCTTTGATTGAATTGACATCGACTCCAAATTCAATATGCATATATCCAGGAAAGATTGAATTTTACGAAAATTATAAGGAGAAATGTTAAAAAAAAATCGAGGACAATTACTCTTCTCAGATCCAGATCCAGATCCAGATTATACTTTTGACTATTGAGCGAAATAATAGATCTTTTCTGTGAACGCCAATCGACTCAGATTGATGGAATAAGTATACTTTGTAAATTTCAAGTAAATGGAAAGGACAAAAATACTTGAAGAGTCTGAAAATATTGAAAAGTATAAAACCGTCAGATGTATTCACGCAAAATTCCATGCTGATTTCGAAAATATATGATTTGTATATGCTCAGATATAAAGATTTGCAGAAAAAAGGGATATAACGAAAATTCCATAGCACGATTGAATTTTCGAAAAATTTTATTTTTTGTATTTCAGAAAATCTCAATCTATTCTCAAAAATTCCTACAGATGCCATAAGCGACCAAAATTATATTCCAACTGAATAGAAATGATCTCAACCAAGAAAACTTTCTAGATAACTACATTACAGCTACATCCGACATTCTTTAACATCAACATGTAGTTTGTTCGAAATTATATCAAAATACGAGGGATCCCAAACGAATTTGTGGTGTGACACATTATCGGTATTGCTTTTTGGATTGCCATATTCTGATATGCTTCTCTACATTCCATTCACTTTCATTGAATCCCTGGTCCCCTTGCAGAACATGTACAATTGTAAAACCACTGAATACAAATTATCTTTCTATTTGAGTCTCAGTTGTGCCAGTTATGGAACAACTGCTTTGTTACGTTGACGTTAATTTTATATGATCAACAAGAACTCATGGAGTAAAATAAAAACGATTTTTTTCTACATTGTTGAAAAAAAAATCGTGGAAAGCAAGAAAGGAAGGAAGATACCTGAATACTTTGTATATAATTTTTATTTACATATTTGGATAGTCTATACAAAAAGTTGCTATGGGAAAGTGCTAAAAGCTTTAAATTTTCTCAAACGAAAAATATATAGACAAAAGGATTTATAAATTTTCGATTTTTCTTATGTAACTCCAGAACTAAATGAACTAGATCAGATTTTTTGATTCATATGATTGACCTCTCAAATACTTTACTTTGCCACTAGCTCCTTATGATTTATAATACTCCGATCCGACATGCCCTGGGAAACTCTTTCGATATATGGAGTGTAGCTCCTGAATATTTTATCAAAAAATTTACGTTCTACCAAAAAATGAAAAATATGCTTCGTTGGTGATGTCTCGCTCACGAACTCACCTACTTCTCTAGTTGGCGAAATATTCTTCTGCCAATACCTTCTCAAATGTCTTCAATAGTTCTACCGCAAGCAGTTTTATCGGGATTGACCTAATAAGTTCAATCTTTCCACTCCTCTGCAGTTAGGAGATTTTCCGAACGAATTTTTCACAAGGCTCGTTTTTCCAACGAACGCCAAATATCTGGAACCTTTTTCCTACGGGAGTGTTCCCCAATACATTTTCTGAATATTTAAGAATTTTCCTTTTTGTTGGAACCGAGAGATAAAAAAAATCGGTATGAACAATACCGTCATCTGCGAAGCTTGGTATTGGGTACCAGAACAAATCATTTTTCAGTTGTTCATAGGATGGATACCTGTGGAATACTAGCCATCTTGAGTAGAGTGTCAAATTAATGCTAT
Organism: Chrysolina americana; assembly: GCA_958502065.1. Classification (NCBI taxonomy): domain Eukaryota; kingdom Metazoa; phylum Arthropoda; class Insecta; order Coleoptera; family Chrysomelidae; genus Chrysolina; species Chrysolina americana. Next base: position 48,959,894 of record OY293420.1, read on the forward strand.
TCAACAACCACATTGAGATAGCTATAAAAGATGAAAAATCAGCGAAATACCAAGTATTCGAATCCTCTACTTCAATCAATGATTATATTTTAAACGAGTTTCTCGACACCTCCCGCCTGAGAAATTTTTTTTTTTTCAAATTTCTCCATATACAGAAACGGAATATCTAACTAAATTAGGATAAATTACAAACCCTGTTTCAAATAGTATTGTAAAATGTTGAGCAAAGAAATAATTTGGCGGCCAACTTTGTTCTATGCAATTTTTGTTTGCATGTAGATTATAATATCACCTTTCGTTCTCGCCTGTCTGAAAATTACTGAATCTTATTACAACATGCCTCAGAGGATCCGGGTATTATCGACAAAATTTTCATTAAAATTCACGAAACGTAAGTAATCCTCGTAAAAACTGAAGGTATTACGTATTAATATGAATCAGGTATTGTCACATACATGTAAAATTTTGCATCACGTTGTTCCATAGCTTTCACTAGTTGAAATCAGGTACCCATATCGGTTGCACCCGGATACATGAGAAAGTGGCCTGTCACTATGAAAGAATAAAAGGCGGTTGCCATTGAAAAATGCAGCGTTTAATGTGTTGATGACAATTCACGTCCCACGGATGGATTTCCCTCTTGAGATTGGATTTGTCATACGAGGGTCAGAAGAAATTATGAAACAGAATTTATTTCTTGGTTCTGAATTCCGGATAGAAAAAGATATATTGAAACATAATTATGCAGTGATAAATATTGTATTTTGATGGCTAGAGGAATTTTTTTACAACTGTTGAAAAAGTGCACTCTTTGGGTAGTTTGTGTACCTACCTAAAGTATAAAATATTTCAATATCAAAATACTATTTCATTATTTCATGTAAATAATGGCAAACATGCGAATGAATTCGAAATTTTGTCAAAGAGCCATTTCTTATTTTCATTCATTCTTGCTAATCCATATTAGTGAAATTGTGCATTTCGCGCTGTCACTCTAGATGACGAATATCCAATAACTGTAAAACTTAAAATCCTCAATAGTGCGAAAATTACTTTTCCTCGAAATTAAGCGTAAAGAAAGAGGTTTTCGTAGCTTCACAGATCAAAGAGCTTATTTTGAAGAAAAATCAAAGAAAATGAAAAGTTCCTCCCAATGGAGTAGTTACTTGAAAGTTAAATAAACATTAATAATAATAATATCGACATAAACATTTATTGTTTATTTGAAAGAAAATTCTGAATAGATTGTCTTTTTTGACAGCTGTGTTATGGAAAAAATACTGAATGAAAGTTATGAGTGATTTTTTTTCATCTTAGGAATTTCCTACGGCATCGTGCCTCAACATATCTTACCCCGCCACTTTACTCACGTGATACATTATTAACTATTATTACGATATCTGATGTATTTGAGTTTTGAATTCTCAAGGTAATCTGAGTATAATCTGAATTGATGAATTATGTAATTATTGATTTCGTTGTTATAACTTTCTTCGGAATGCAGGAAGTTCTCAAATATATGACAGTAGCAATTAATTCATTATACCAAGCCAGAAAAATTTGGCGATCAAAATGTCAATAATCTAATATTTGGTTTCTTTAATAATTTAGAAATTAACATCTCTATTCACCAAAACACTTTCCTAACCCTAAGTTTAACGTATGTATAACTGACCTAAACAAATATATTTTGGGTCATTTAAAAAACTAACGGGAAAATTATTTTCAGTGCTTTTGATCCTCAAAACGTAAGGGGGGGCAATAAAGAAACTTGATGCTAGTTTTTTTGTCTACCAATACCTCAGAAAAACACCATTGAGTAATGAAAAAGATAGGACGCCTGGCCTAATGTTATTCAACATTAGCTTGTTGGATGCGTTTGAAAGTATAAGAATAATTTAATATAATGAAAGATTTAATATGGACAGAAGGCCGATTCCTGTCAATTTGTTTTAACATATGTATTACTTATAGTAGAAACAGATAATACAACGCAGTGATAAACAATAACAAAATATTGTTTCTATCAATCAGTAAATTTTCACACGTACGTTACGTGTGAATAAGTACTTATCGATTACCAACCAATATTGTCCTAAATTTAATACACTGATTTCAGTGATGAGAATCTCAGAGCTTCAGCATTTAGGAGCTGTTTTCACAGTTTTTTTTTAAGAATGATGACCACCCCCATTCATACCATCTTCTTTGGATACATTCCTGTTGGTGTTCATTCTCACACAAATCTTATCAAGACATTAGAAGAAGAAATGGCAATGACTTCACTGTTTCACACATTCTATGGTGCTTTTCATAAATAAAATATTGTTTGCTGAAAAGTAGGTGACATACAGATAAGCTCACTATGAACGGAACATAGGAGAGAATAAATAAGGCCAATTTACTATTGAATAACAACAAACGAAACCCAATAATACTCAATTCTGCAGTAGCCTTACCCTTTGTCAAAACTCATCGATAATCGACAGTGAGACATTCCTCCTGCGATTTTACAGAATCACGCCATATTATGAAATACGACATTAAAGCCTGAAACTCTATCTGCTCATATTCAACATACTTTCCACGTACCAGTTAAATTTTCGGATCACATAGTCAACACCGTAAGGCTATCTACCGCCAGGCAATTATCAATTGTTTTAATATTTTTAATATTTCTATGTTCCGTTCGCTGTGACAACTCTGTATATATCAGTGACGAGATTTTCCGCTGATCAGTAGAGGAGAGTTCACGGCAGACAGTAGTGAAACCCCCTCCTGCAATGACATATTAATGTTCCATGCTAGTGAACCATGTACCAAAATGTGTGCTATATATATGAAACATCTGGTTTAGGACAGATGGAGAGTGAGAGCTGCGGCAAACCAATGTGGATTAAATTATCTCAACAAACTAGGCATTTTTGTCCATTTATCAGATTCCACTAAAAAACACAGTCCAGTTTTCATAATTCACATAACTGTTATGATTTCTTCAACTATGTATATGGATTCTCTTCGTTAATTAATTATAGGCAACGGTCTTGATATTTTCATAATGAAACGAGAGAAGATCGAGTGATGAATAAATACATTTTTGTATCCACACGAATCGGTGATTTCAGGTTACTTTCTATTCGAATCCCATTTTCAATGTTTTGCAAATGTTATCGAAATGTTGAATATCTATACAAATAACAGAGTAAGTACCTAGATAATCGTATATATTTAACGGGGACAATGATCAAAATATGCATGTCAAAAAGCGCGGTGTAACCGTGTAATCGATTTTGTAGCATCATTTACCATCGTGTTAGTTAACGTGACAGGAAATATGTCTTGGACAGTATAAAAAATATTCGCGTTTGGATCAACAATTATAACCAGAGGTGCATATTCAATTGACGGCATTCCTTAATGAATTCCATTTCACCTTTTGAATTTGAAAAGTAAAGTGTGTGGCAAATAAAAAAGATAACAAATTAAAGTGGTTCAACGAAAGTCTCAGAGACATGAGAGAACACCTGAAATTCTTGCATGATGTTGCTAAAATTCACCCCCAGTGTAAATTACATTATAGTAGATTTAGAGAAAAATATCGCCAGGTATCAACAAATTCCAAATGTTTAGCTAATGAACATTATATATTTTTCCAGATTCATTTAAAAAAATTTATAATAATTCCTTCACACAAAAAAGGGTCTTGGGACCTATGCAATAACTAAGGCCAATTATCATTATTCCTACACCTGAACAAATATTTCAAACAGCTTTGAAAACTAGAATTCTAGAACCTTTTGAAACTTTCATTATAGTAGACAAAGCACAGTATCGTTTCAGAAAATCCCTATCCACAACAAATGATATAAATAAAATAATATTATTTATCGAAAATGGATATAATAACAAGGAATGTACTGGCAGCATATTCTGTGATCTCACTGAAGCTTTTGATTGTGTATCTTTCAATATTCTGTTAGATAAACTAGCGTGCTTCAAATTTGATAATATCTTGAAACTGATGAAATCCTACATAGAAAATAGGAACCGGTGCTTTTTTGACATATTAATGATGTTACTGTAACTGACGATAATAATTTGTTGTACAAACATTAAATAAAAACTGATGTTTTTGATACACTGAAAGAACCACACTTAAACGTTATAAGATGATTCAATGTTAATCGGCTGAGTTTGAATGACAAAAAACTGAACAAATGTATTTTACTGTCAAAATATGAAGATAACAAGCAATGTGTAAAATTTCTAGGAGTATCAATGGACCATTATCTCAGGTGGCACCATCATACTGACGCTATTGGTAAAAAAATTACATCTTGCATATATCTTTTGAGGAATCTTAAAATGTACGCACCCAAACAGGTACTACTGATCACTGCATGTTTCTCTCGTATACAGTCTCATATTAGCTATTCCATTATAAGCTAGGGTTCACTCAACTGCTGCAGATAGAATTTTTTGCCTACAACGTAAAGCAATTCGAATAATTGGTAATCTTAAATTTGATGAAGATTGTAAGTCAACATTCAATGCACTGAATATTCTGATTTTTCCTTCCTCATACATTAACCACTGTCTAGCATAGATAAAAAACAACATTACAAACTATACTACCTACACTTAAACTCATAAGTATATAATACAAGGAATTGTAATGGGATTAAGACAAATTTCAATAGACTGAAAAAAACCCAAAAATGTATAATAAAATCTCCCCCACCGTGAAGAGTATGGAGATAGGTAAATTAAAACAAAACATTGAAAAAATTTAATAATGAAATGTTTTTACAGTGTTAACGAATTTATGTTGTGTGATGTACAAGATTTATCAGAACACAGTAGCATTTGCGATAAATTTAATCTTTGATAAATGTATAAAAATATGTATTTGGATTTCTTTACTATGAATGTTTTTTGTTTTTTATATATTTATATTATATTCACCTTCACTCTGTAATATCTAATATTGTGTAAACGAGTGTAAACTTTTTGTAATAACACAATGAAGAAATTAAAAAATGAAATGGATGAAAAAGTCTCAGTTTGTTCAAAATATTGGGATCAATAACTTGATATGATGTTAAAAGGCACAAGTGCCCCGAAGACTTCTGAGGGTTACTCGTAATGTTGTAGGCGGTTGACGGAAATAACCATTTCATCAATTTATATCAACGTTGATTTCCGTTGGAGATTTGCCGATGAAAATGCAACCATTGTTATTGTAAAGGTTCATGTAAGAATTCGAATTGTTTATACAGTTTGTCCACTTAAGTTCGCAGCACATGGAAAACTTTTATAATATCAATTTTACGACAAAAATAAATACTCTTTATAAAAAGTTCTACATAGTCTAGACACAGCTATCAGATATCAAACATTTTCAGTCATATAAGAGGTTCCTTGAAAAATACGAATTCCATGCAAGAATAAAGTAACTTTACGTCAAGTATAATACGTTAATAAATGACATCATATTATAATGACATCGAAGAATTGAAATTCTAATTAGTTCTATTTCTATAAGAAAATTAATTCAACAATAGTGAATTATTCAAATAAACTTGGTATTTTAGTAATTTGTTTGAATTTTCTAATGATTCCCATTGATTAAACTTCAATCCTTCATTTTCCATATGTAAAATTTTAAATTATTCATCAAAAGTATCGTTTTATACTGAAAGATGATTCAAATATTGAATACTGAATATGAATTCAATACGAATAATTCGCTTATTTTGAGGACATTTGTGGAAAGTGTTATAGAAACCTGGGCTTCATTATAAGGAATACAGATGCTTCAATTCAATAATTCAATAAAAATCCAAAAGCCTTTTGGACTCCCCTAACCAAATTCAGGAGGTATTAAACTCCATTTAGATTTGGGAAGATTTTAATTCCAATAATAGTCATCCTCTACTATTTTCTTCGATGCTAGTAATCCTTATTTCGACTCTTCAGTTACCAATACCGAGGATTTATGCAGTGATTATTTCGTGTTAAAATCTCCCGCATAGCTGGGTTCTCTAAAGGCCTATTCAGGTACATGCGTGCCCATGCACGGTTTTTGAAGCACGTGCTATTTACACCCATATGCATTTTTGACCCGTGTGCCTGAAAACTGCATGACAATTCACATACGGGCCTTTCACTTGCGTTTCAATGACTTAGTCAGATTTGAAGGCCTCTTAGATATCAATCAAAAAAACGATTTTTCCACGCACCAACGAAAGTACATGGCGGTTTGATATTCCATCAACGGACTTGGCCCCCACAGCAATTAATCCATATGTTTTACTTTTACGTTTCTGTTTAGATATCCTTTGTATTCAATTAAAATACAACTTTCTTTTGATGATTAATACAGTGTATAATTGGCTAAAAATAAAACGTCATAAATTTGCATAAATTTCACAGAGGTGTGAATCTTACAAATAATGCGCGGGTCACCTAGTTTTTTTATTGAGAAAATTTTAGCCTAGGTCGAATAAATATATGGTGGGAGTGGTAAACGTTCTCAATGTTTCAATGGATTTGATGTATAATCACTTTCAAGTGATAGACATAAATCTGCTCGACGTTCCTTTCACTGTTGAGAAGTTTGATGGGGTGTACTTTCGTTTATTTGAGTCATTTTCAGAAAATAATAATAATAAGCTCTCTCATAATTATTGCTTTGAGTTTACTCTGGGGCATAGCCTGTGCGGGTAAAAGATGGTTGTTATTATTATTATACGCCGTTCCGCTCCTCTCCGTATACTATTTTCTGGGGACGCAATCACTTTTCAGCCATTAAAAAACCTAGAGAAACCACAAAACACCTGACGAAAATCAATTGTTTATAGTGTCATCATTTTAAGTTACGAACGTAACTGAGGAATATGTTTTGTATTGTGAACATATATAGTTACTTATGGTCTCTCATTTACATCTTGCCTTTCTCTCAGTACTCAAACATTTAATGGTTCATCGATTCAATGCTAATACCGATCATCTAAATAGAGGCCTTTATTGTCATCGACACTCCTTATATAATTGATTCTACATTCAAAGAAATACTGAACATAATATTAATGATGATCATTTTCATTGGCCTAATGATTTTTTCATCGATATAATGCACAAAATTATTTGAAGAAATGTTGGTATTCATGTAAGTAATGAGCATCATTAAGTAATGAAAGGGCCATTCATAAGTTTATCTTAAGAGTTCATCAATATCATGAACACTGTTCGTGATTACAATGCAGTTCGTGCATCAATGTTATGAATTCATTCACTGAATGTGCTTTTTGCCAAAATTTTAGTACATAATCTTGATGAACTGTTACATTATTCCTTCATTGTATTAAATAATTATTGTGAAGCTCCAAACATTAAGTAATGATTGAATACATTGATCAAATGAACAGTTCATTGACGAAATGAAACGCATGCGCAATATGTTGTGCACTCCTAATTCGGGTTGGGTAGTCATAATACTGACAAGTTCAGTTCTTCATTTATGTGGATAAATAAAATAACTTGAGATATTTTGTGATTATTTTGTGATTTGCGGCTCTGTGGATATTTATATTGTGTTTGTTATTAGGTAAATATGATTTGATTTCATTCTTATACTTGCCACCAATGGTTTGGATTTCAGGTTTGAGCTACATAATTGTTATATACTCACGTAATGAGTGGTAGTTTTTTCATATTCAAATAGTTAAAAAAAATCTTCTGAACGGTATTTGCCTATATAACAATTATCAAAATGTTGTGCTTTTTATGTTAAGGCGAATTTTCCTCATTAGACACGCTTGTTTCACATTTCAGAAAAACACATGATTTGAGTTTCTCAGAATGATTGTTATCAAACTTTCAGGAAACTAAGACTTCAAGAAACATGTTAATTGAAAACATTGTACTAGTACAACCGCAGATTAGGGTACATTATCGGTACATTCTGAAAGTTTACCTGATTATTAGCCTAGTCGCAAAATAGGCACCTAGATTAATAATTTTTTGTCGTTGGAGAGTAACGTAAGAGATGAATCAGTCAAGTGACTTTTGGATATTGTCGAAAAACATGAAGTGACCGAGAGTTTTTCTCTAATAGAAATTTTTTATTTTTATTTCATTGCCTGAGAAGGTCTTTCCAAATGATAATATCCTCCAAGAGCTCAAAAATAATTGAAATATCTACCCCCTTTTCTTTCCCACTACTGCGATTTATGGTAATCCTTTACTGTGTGAAGGCTTTAGAAAAATATAATTTCTACTCAATTACAGTATCTGCCAAGGTAATTTCTGAGTTCATCATTCAAGATAAAGAGGCATTATTTTCGATGTCCAAATGATTTTAATGTCCTTTCAAGTCACCTGCTATTTCTATCCTGTATCTCACCTCTCTTCTCACCAGAAATGCACTGAGATGTTCAAAATGACTCGCATAGCCCTTGCTATTGCCAAGCAGGCCAGTCTCTGTATCTGGTTGAGCTCATTCAATACTGAGATTTTCAGGATTTTTGGCCCCCACACAGATGCAGCATGAGTTACTGAAGAGCATAGTTCCTATTGATTTTGTTACTATGTATTTTACTTGGAATTAAAGTGTTGCCATAGATTTCTCCATGAGGTGGCTGGCTCTCAGCGATAAATTTTGGGTCCCACATTGTTTGGACTTCAGAATTGATGAGTTGAAAGCAAGCTCATACCATGACCTCCTCCAGAGCTCCATTATCATCTTGTTTAAACTAAATATGCTAGGATGAGGATACAATCGCTGGCTGCCAGCATCCCAATAACCATCAGCAGTCTGTTTCGTGCAAATATATTATCATTGTTATCGCGCTTTCTTCATTTTGGTCAACTACATTCAGATAGACCCGAACAGATAACTCAAAAGACATGAATTAGCTTATTCCAAAGTTAAATTAATTTCATGAGCGTATGTATTAACCATATCAAAATTTTGATAATATAGAATACATTTTACACCTGAGAGGCAGCCAAAATGAAAACTTGCTTTTGTTAATGACCCAATTTATAGTTGTAAACTAATTGTAAAGTCTGCTGGGATATTTGGTATGGTTCAATGTGTCAATCACAACTGTAGCCGCATTGTTTCGAAGTTTAAATTCATCAAATTATTCTCTGAACAACTAGTTCCCTTCCTGAATTGATTTACGGGTCGTACAATGGCCAGAGCAACGTTGCAGAGTATGAATTATATAGTTTCTCTTGATGATTTCAGTCTGGATGGACGAAAGTCGTGATTGGTTTCTGATGTTAATTAAAGGAAGGTTGATTATTTCGTGGCGTTGAGGTACCGATTTTGACGGATATTATTTTGAAGGATGAAAAGTGGTTGCAGCCGACATTCAATACGCTTTCTTTTGTTTCCAAAAATGTTGAATGATTTAATGATGTTGAACGATTCGGACAAAATCCAAGAAGTTTTCCAGAGATTTACATGCAAATGAAACTACCACTCGGGGTGTAATTTAAGCAAGCATTCAGCATCAGGTTAGCATCTAGATAACCCACATTTGTTTTGAACAAAACACGTGGGCCCCAAACGAAACCATATACTCGAGAAAAATTGTCGACCTATATCGGTAAACCGAACTTGTCTCGAATGGTGGCTGAAAATCGAGCGCCAGAGACCCAAATTATTACACACTTTAGATTTACGGAGAGTAAGTTTTTCCGACGCGAATTTTAATTTTGTTGCCGCTATCCATCGGTTTCTCATTTACAAAAAGTTGTTCAGGTGCATTATCTGGAAGAAAATATTCCGTTTTGAAAAATTCTCGTTATATCTCCTAGCCGAACATACTCTAAAACTAGTTGAGGAGCTACGGGAAATAGCGTGTGCAGTGGGTCTGAACTGGAAGAAAATGAAGTGGCAAAAACAAATAGGTGGAAATTCTTGCTGAAATGTTTGAAATTGCTCAGCAATCATTCCTTATAGTTATCATTGACTGTGATGTTTCTTTCAATACAAACAGTAAATATTTGGAGGAATATAAATGTAATAATTTTATGCTAAAATATCCTTTAAACTACAGGAAGATTTCATAATACGTCCTGGCAGTCACAGATCCGACTATTCCAAAAATAATGTTTCTTTTATATGCATTTCGATACCAAAATATAATATTGAAGGTCCCAAATCGCATTTTGAAATCATTGGAGAATGTCGAGCTTATACAATACCGTAGAAACTATATAAAACAATCAATTCCAAAAAGTGCAAAGTCAACATCCTTAAACAAAGACATGGATCTTTCAAACAGAGCCTAAGAAATTCAATATGGACTTGGGTACTGAACAACAAACATGCCAAGGGTACTTACTTTACAGGAAAGAACCTGAGTCCAAAATGAAGGAGTGGAACATAAACTCAAATACAATGGTTCCAATAGAATTAGTTGAATATAGCGTATATGATAATGTTAATCGCAATCATCAACTCATGTGGGTTTTAAAACTAAAATTACTCATTGTTCAGCTTTCAAATTTGAACGGGTATTATTTCGCAAACATGAATACACAATGAAGTTGATTCACATCAATAAAATTTCGGAGAAATTATTTTCGACGTCACAATACTGCCTACAAGAATATTGTTCTTCATTGAACGTTGCCAGTGTCCTCAAATACTTTAATTGGTGTCAATCATAAATTCTTTTGTTTCAACTTGTAAACATGTACTCTACATTGTTAAATGCGTACGATCGGGGCATACCGATGAGAACTTATAGGTAAAAGTCGTGGTGTTTACATCCTTTCAGTCTCATGCACAGGATTCCTAAAATTTTTGAATTAGAGTTTTTCGCTCCTTCATGCATTGATATGAGCCAAAAAAAAACGCCAAAGCAACTGGGACATAATAAATAATTTACTCATAGCAGTTAAATTCTGATTTGATATTTTAATATCGATTTGTTCCCGATTGACTTTTCATATATCCAAAGTTTCAAGTAACGATCTCCCGTGGTGTTCTTAAAATTATTTCTGAATTGCACAAAACGATCATAAATTTGAAAGAAGGATAATATAGTGATTAAAATATTAATAAACCAAGAACAAATATTCAATAATGAATAATTAGACATAGGTACGAATGAAAAACAATGTTTACCGTAGCTGTTGACCGAGCGATCTAGGTCGCTGGCGCTCGATTTTCAAGTAGTATTTGACATTCATTCGTTTCGTTGATATTGATCGGGATTTTTTTATTTGAATATATCGGTTTCGATGACCGTCCATATTTTTGTTGAGAGCTAGTCTGATGTTATTTGCCTATATATGATTCTGTTGACGATTGCCCGGGGTGAATGCACAATCAAACAATAGTAAATGATCCCGTAGCGCAATGGAAAATAATAACAATTTTAATGCTCTACCTGGGTAGACTATGATGCTTTTTGTTACATCCAGTGACTATTTATTGGGTAGATGATTGATTTCATGATAAACCCGTTTTTTCGACGTTATTCCGGGGACCCACTGGAAACTCAATAATACATGAATCTAAAAGCCTGATGTCTTACATTTAAGCGAATAATACACCCCGCATAACTTGGAGCAGCAACTTCGAGACTTAGCACCTACAGCATTTAACCGCCTACATAACACCGTAGGGCCTGCCCAAGGGCAGGTGTGAACTGGTTTTGCCCGCCCGCTGACAGCTCAGCAGGGCAGGAGTAAATCCCTCGCCGCCAAATGCAATATAACTCCCTCCTACCCCCTCTATGGCTTAGAGATAATTTTAGCATTTTTAGATATTTAAATGTTGTAATGTGTTATACATTTTTACTACTGTTTGAATTTAAATAAATGTTTTTGGATTTTTTTTTGTTGAAGGAATGAAAGGAAAGTGTACTTAATTGAATCAATAATTCCGATTATGTGGTGTTGAAATTTGAGGTACCTTGTTACTACTGTCAGTAGAAATCTTTGTTAATTTAATTACGCAACCGTAGAAACCAATAAAATATTTTTTAGGGTTAAAGGAAAATCAACAATATTTGATCACAACTGACTGTTTTTTTTTGAAAATCTGAAAGTCATATGGTACCTACTGTATGTCAATTTCAGCAGTAAATCTAGTGTATTAAGTTTTATGAATTCATTTATTGTAGTGCACATGGATCAAATTTATCGAAACAACTCCTATGGCCATTTAGAACCCCTTTGAAAACTGAAGACGAACTCAGCAGCAGCAACTCCATGTTTTGTTATGTTCGAATAGAAGTACCTGACTGGAATGTTCAATAACATTCTTCAACAGCCATTGTATTATCTGCGAATGCAAATACTTTTTGAAAGAGCTAAGGTAGGCTGCGGATGCTGAAAGTGTTAGATGAAAGATGTCACGTTAATATGCGAGTACAGCTTTGCAAATTCCTGTATTCTGACTTTTTGGCGACTGTATAGTCAAATTTCTATTCTTAATTTATTAAAATTATAGTGATTCATCTTATTTAGGAAAAAGTCAGTGTGGTAATCAAACTTGAGAAATTAAAACTTGACGGGTCTCTTCTAGACAGAGAAAGAGTCAGAACTCCATCAGCAGCTTCGCTTGCTGGTCCCCCAAAAACCCCTTAATAGAAAACCTGCGAAAACTGAACAAAATGACGGTGGCCTTTTTTGAGATCAGGTCCGACCTGTTCAGTTCTAATATACCTATCTTATTAGGGACACAAACAAAAATCGTTGTACTAACAATTTAGATAAAATACAATTGAGAAGATTTATCTATACATTTCAATGTTCATTAATTTTTAGATCATGAATCTAACAAGAAAATTGTAAAAAAATATTAATATTTGTTTTTACGAAACACCCATATTTTCGGAGATACCCCTCAGAAGCTCATCTAAGAGCTTATGTGAACAAGGGAGATCAGGAAGCAACAGCTTACATAAAACTGGATTCCGAACCATTCTAGCTCCGTAGTAGACGATGGGATTGAACCCGCTTCGCTGACCTAAAGCGTGCTGAAATTTGATAAAACGTGTTTCACCAATTTCCATTGTATTTTTCGCAAATTCTGAAAAAAATCGAATTTTCATAAAAAAAAACACTACCGGTTTCACAATCGTTCTATGTTGAATCAACCTACATTGAATGAATTGCAGGATACAATTTCTCACACAATTAAAACCGATATGCGTTCTGAACTTTCAGATGCAACCTGTAAGACTGGCGAGAACAAACTCACCTTGTGAAACTAGAATGAGATTTTATTATCAGATACCGAGGGGAATTATCTTAGAAAACCTACTATTTGATTTTTTACTCTTACAGGGCGACTCATTCTGTGAATGAAACGGTGAGTTTTTTGCATGACATTTTATACTGGTTAATTCCGAATTGAACAACTTCTAATTTTCTTTGGGTCGAATCAAAGATGAGGAGAAATATAATATATAATCAACGACTTATGCTGTATCAGAGTCATGCTTATTTGTCTTTATCAAAAATAAAAAATTGACATAGACATTGTCAATGATAGCCCTCAGGCTGTTCTTTTTTCTTGAAAGAATATACAGAGTCCAGTATATAAACTGATATTCAGAAGGTGTTTAGATTTATTGACCTTATTGGCAAAAAGTACAAAAAGTTGGGCTATTTCTCAATATTTCGAAAAATATTGCATGCATTACTTGGTCCTCTTTCAATTTTCTACCCATTCACTGAATTTCAACAAATCTAGACAACCTTGATTTTTCTTTGCTTTCACAACAATTTTTGTGGCTCTTTCGAATTCATTGAATAGACACGTTATACTTATCTGTTTTGTGATTTTTTTATACAGTATGACAATTTTATTTGCATTTTTAGAATGAAAAAAAAAACAATTAAATACATTTTGACGCAGAAAAAAACCTCTTCTCATATTAGTGTATTACATTCAACACGAAAGGGGTCATCCTACCTGATATACACTGCACGCCAGCCGCGATGGAACCACCCATTTTTCCGAAAAGTTATATTAGGGGGCAAAATTGGCCCGAAATTCCTTCGGATTCGTGTCTCCTGAAAAACTTTCAGTTCTAACAAATTCTAATTTGTTTCACTCCCTATAGAAACGCCTCCGTGTATATTATGTATGATGACCATTTCAGTGCAAATTTCATGGTTTTACGTCGAAAATTACGGAAGATACGGGTGCGTTTCCATGAGAAGTGATACAAATTGGATTTTTTTTGTTGACATGTGTATTAGTAGTAACTCGGGGATCCTAAACACGAATCCGAAAGAATTTCGGACCAATTTTGTCCCCTAATATTACTTTCCGGAAAAATGGGTGGTTCCATCGCTGTTGGCGTGCAGTGTATATCATGTAGGATGACACCTTTTGTGCAGTGAGTTAACTTTTAGTGTACCTATCGATCCTGAAAATTTCACGAATATTGTACGATCCTTGTGTACTGAATCGTGCTAGATCTTCATGATAGCACAGGATGCATTCTGCGGTTTCATCGTCGTCCTTGTAGAACATGCACCGGGATTCTTCTATTCCAACCTACATCTATGTAAAATATGTCGTAGTGGGTTATTCAGTATAATCTCTGTGGCATTAGTTAGGATCCTCCTCATGACTTACGCCTCATATAGATAGATATGCTACCATTTATTGCCTATAATGGACCCGTTGAATACCAAGAGACTACTGTGGATGGGGCCACAGCATCATTTTGAGTTTTGATCCTCATCCGTTTTTTTGGGTTATTCTTCAACACCAAGGGTAGCCTAGCTCTATGAACTTGTTTGTCAATTGAATTTGTCGTCGATCCTTAGTACTTGTCCTCTTTGGCAGATATGATCTCCAGTCAGTTGATCTACTCTTTCAGACCATTTTTTTGAAAAAATTACTATGGTAGTATTTGGGGTATTGATTTACAGTTGTCTCGCTTGTACCACCCACTAACTATACTTGGAGTCATTCGTAGGCGCTCCGATCTCATGCCTGTAAGTTTCCCTTTCACAACCAAGGCCAGGTCATCTGCGACCCATAGTTATCAGATGCCTTCAGCAGGTCGAGTACTGAGGTATCCTGTCTTCCGTGGCGGTTAACAGGATTGCTGTAAAACAATTATTGACGTACAACACTGATACAGGTGAAACGTTAATTTTTTATGGTCAGTGAGCCAGGATTCGCATATGGCGGCTCGACGTCTGGTAGTACCGGTATCAATCGGAGACATTAGAATTCTCAATAATGACATATCTGAATTTAAATTCACAACTCACAAGTGTGAAGCTATCCAGTTAAACGAATTGAAACATTTGTCGACTTTCAGGTTGAACTTTATTGACAGATTAAATGTTGACTGGCAGTAATATACTAATAACTTTGTAATAATTGAAAATTCTATTTCTTAGGTGTTCGGACAATCAGGTGATTGTTTCTGTTTATTTTTTCACAATTTGTTTCACGATTAGAAATATCGGTATATATTCAAATGTGTTCATGTATTCCTATATAACCGACTTATTTATCTTCCTGAATGCAACGTATACCGGCATACCCTCTTATCTATCCAATTTTCTATTGTGGTAGGCGCATCTTTTGAATATAAAATATTGTCAATGTATGTAAATTTATACTGTAGTTCCTGATTGCAACACAAACATTTATGCAAATCTTTCAAATATATGTAACTGATGCATTTCAGCAATCGTTGGCTTAGCACAAGGATTTTCATTAAAGCAAATCAAAAATATGTTCGTCTTATGATATTGTGTTTGAATAACTAATGGAGTGAGTAGAACTTTTTTCAGAATTATGAAAGGTCGGTATTTCATAAGCGTCAGAATATAATACCTACTCATTTTTGGATTATTTGTTGTGCTATCAATATCGACCATTCAGCAACTTCAGTACCAATGAATCTTCAGCAAATCCAATCTCAACCAATCTTATATCCGCTAATTCTTCAGAAATTCTGATAAATTCGAAAACATTTAATTTATTTTGCCAATAAATAGAAACAAAATACGTCCATTCACTGAACTGTGTATACCCCATATCGAAATAACCAGTATTCTCGACTCAAAGCTTAACAAATTTGAAGCTTTGAGCCCCTGAGGATGCCAACTTTGTTGGCGAAACACGTGTTCAGTGAAATTGGCATAGTTTCGGTGTTTTGTATAGTTTCGATTTCTTGAAGGTAGTGAAATTTGAATATATACTATATCCGGATTGACGAAAATCGTATTGTACGTGAGAAACTTCGAAAACACCACACTATCCAACTTCGATAAGTGAGGGGAATACAGTGAGCCAAGAAGCTCTAGTACGAATATGAGAAAACGCGTATTCCGTCTACATCAGCCCTGTATATGTGCATGATAACTTTCGATATAAAGTAGTCACATTCGATATGATCGCCCAAGAGATTTGTGCGGATACACAAAAAGTGTTCTTTGTTCACATATTAATATTTCTGAAAAACTGGCATTTTAGTTCCTAAGGAAAGTTCATAATAGGATGTAAGGGTTGTAACAGCGATCTGGGTTTGATGTTTGCCGAGTAAGTAAAAAGAAAAATATTCAAAATATTTTATTTTTTTGAAACAGAATCGAGAAATCGACAACAAATGTAATGAAAAGAAATGACATAATATAACGAAATACGTTTGAAACAAAATTTGGGATATCCTAATTGACGCCCTTGTCGATCAAAGTCAGAGGCTTGACATCTGAATTTTGTTCTAGATTCTCTATTGTTTAAATGTCATGCTATCTTTCAAATTGTCACTGCCGTGATAGAGGGTAGACAACTGATTATGTCTGCTCCTCAAGATGGCACGAGGATGCCACGTGGGGACGAGATTCATTTTGTGTTGTGATGTCCGCTGTCTTTAGTACATGCAACGACCCAATTCATAAGTGTTTGTGACATCTGCCGCATCCAAAAGTTTTTAACCGTGGTTAAACGTGCCATCATAAAAAAAAACGATTTTTTCATTTTGGGTGGAGGTGTTGCTTAGAGCAAGACCCTTCCCCCACATCCTGAGGAAGTCCCCACTAGTTACGCCAGTAACCAGTCTGGGATAGAGCGGATCTCTACGTACTGGGGAGAGAGCTGGAGTATAGCGCCGTTAGGAAGCTAATCCAAGAACTGACGAGAGAGAGAGAAAATTGTCACTGAGCGTGAAAATAAATAGGTCACTGATTTGAAATAAATAGTAGAAATAATCATGAAATGAAAATAGATAAATAACCCAGCCTTTCGCAAATTTCCTATGAGTTATAACTGCAAACATCGAACAGAAAATAATCCGACAGCTCCATACGACTGCTGCCCAATGAAGTTTTTCTACAAGAACATACTTTGCAATGCTTGTCATAACAACTAATGTTAATCGAAACACGGTTCTGCTGATCATCAGTGCAGAACTGGTCAGAACAGATAGCTAATGGTCAACCATCATCCTGCAGTCGATTCTCATCTGATTTTGTCTGATGCTAACTATAGTACCTACCCTCCAAGAAAGTAGGCAGAACCACAGAAAGTACTCCGATCAGGGCCCAGTCTTCGTTTGAAGCCAAAGAAAAGCAGATGGAAATAGATTGCAAGATGATGGATTTGAGCATTAGCCCTCCGTCCTGACCAGGTCTGTACTGATGATCCGCAGAACCGTGAAACTGGTATGCAGTCATTTTCCCCGGCGTTTGACAGTGGTGATTCAGCACTCATAAGGTGCTATTGGATTAAGTTCTGTTTGTCGACATAACTCCCATAACTAGGAGGGTACGGAGGGGCACGGGTGACTCTCAAAACAATTTTTTAATTGAATAGCGTCTGTCACATTTGATACGACCTAGTGGAATCGTTGATGATATTGAATATATGGGAACGTTGGGCTCTATTGTCGAAAAATTAGAATTATACCTCATAGAATTGAAGATTTTTACCTCACTTTGAATTCTTTATCTTTATCTTGGATGCCAAGCAGATACTTTTCTCCTTCGCAGGCTGGAATTGGAACTCACTAGATACGCAAAGTTAACACTTGCCCTGTTTTCAACTCTTGAGATTTCTACTATCAACTTGACAAGGCTACAAGAGCCAATATATGAGTTTTTATAAATGAAAGACAGGATTCAACAACACTTAAATATTCACATTTAATTAATCAATAAATAATAACAAATTATCAAAGATTCAATTAGGGACATTCTGTAATTAATTTTTATTAAAAATGATATTGAAACTTAATAATTGATCATGAATGAATGGATATAAATGAGGCAAGATAAGTACTAACTTCTTAAAGATATGTAAAACAATAATCTAATTCAGTCAAAATACCATGAATGCACTAAAAGTTGAATGAGAAAATCATGAGGTTGAAATGGAAGTGAATTCCAGATGAATGAGAAAGATTGTTTGAAAACTAAAATATTCATAATGAAAACTAAATAATTCCTCATATTGAGATCACAGTTGAAACCAAAAACTCTATGAAAAGTTAACCAATTTTACGCAAACATCAAATTACTAGCTGAAAATTAATATCCGGAGGGTATCGAGTTGAAACTAAGACTGGCCATTTTTTCAAGGCACTCCTGGATTTCTGAAGAACGGGGTTGTCTGTCTATTGAGATATCTTGCCTTTCACATAATTTTTAACAAAACTCATGAAGATATAGCTCTGTTCGACTGAATGTCCCTGTTTAGAAAATGTTCATTTCACACTCCAACACTTCGCTTCGCGAGACCAAGAGACTAACTGGTCTTGGTCTTGAGAGAAGACCAATACAAGACCAAGACCAAGACCAAGACCAAGACCAAGACCAAGACCAAGACCAAGACCAAGACCAAGACCAAGACCAAGACCAAGACCAAGACCAAGACCAAGACCAAGACCAAGACCAAGACCAAGACCAAGACCAAGACCAAGACCAAGACCAAGACCAAGACCAAGACCAAGACCAAGACCAAGACCAAGACCAAGACCAAGACCAAGACCAAGACCAAGACCAAGACCAAGACCAAGACCAAGACCAAGACCAAGACCAAGACCAAGACCAAGACCAAGACCAAGACCAAGACCAAGACCAAGACCAAGACCAAGACCAAGACCAAGACCAAGACCAAGACCAAGACCAAGACCAAGACCAAGACCAAGACCAAGACCAAGACCAAGACCAAGACCAAGACCAAGACCAAGACCAAGACCAAGACCAAGACCAAGACCAAGACCAAGACCAAGACCAAGACCAAGACCAAGACCAAGACCAAGACCAAGACCAAGACCAAGACCAAGACCAAGACCAAGACTTTCGAGACCAAGAACAAGACTCTCTCTCAAGAATCTTGGTCTACTCGATATTAAGGAAAATCTGATGGAAAATGTTATGGCATTTTATTTCAATTATTTATTTTTCATATGGTAGGTTTGAAATTTGAGCTCATCCAAAATCGAAAATACATTTTTAAAGTCTGTATTGCAGTTTTACAGTTTACAACAAATAGGTGTATGTTGTAAGGTCGCAGTGGTTAATAAGTATTGCTATTTTCTCGGGATTCCGATTTCACCCTTCTGCCGCAACCGCATCTTACTGCTCATCACACAATAATTCATCGTAAAATGGTCAATAAAAACCTTATTAACATTCCGACCCTTTCAAACCTTCTTTCTGGCCTGTCGGGCGTCGGCGTGTGTACTGTGTGGGTCTAATATAATCTTCATTTAAGATTTCTTAAAAATTACATTCTTATGGTGAAATGAGAAATTTATTTCGCTTACTGACCCGTACAAATTGACAATTGGTGAAGACTGAGAAATACGAAATCACTATTATATAGTGCGGATTTTAATAGTCCCCCCCTCTTAACTTTTGAACGGTACAAACATGAAAAAAAAAGTTTAGACGGTTTCACAAATACTACTGTGATTTCGATAAATAGCACTGGGGGGCACATCAACTAAGCAATGTTTAATAGCATGGGGGGTCATATGTCACATCGTTAAAAAGATAATTCATTTCTCTCTTCAACCATCTAAATTTTTTAGATTTTCGTTTTTACGGTTTTTCACAATATGCATTTGAAATGTCAGAATAAGTGCGGATCTGGTGGATTTGAATCCCTTTTCTTACCTTAACACGATAACTTTTGAATGGTTTGATGTGAAATAACGGTACAGAACATTTTTTGAATGGAACGAAATTCCAAAAATGTTTAGATGGTTGAAAAGATAATTGAATTATCCCCCATGCCATTTAAATTTTTTTAGTGGATATTCCCCCACGCGCCATCTATCGAGCAATCTCAATGTGTTTTATTTCAAAAAGTAGTACCGGTGAAACCTCCCAAACGGTTTTTTATGTTTGTGCGTCAAACCGTTCAAAAGTAAAGTATGAAGACCAAGTCCAAGACTTGGTCTTGAAACATCAAAACCAATACCAAGATCAAGACTACTATTTATTTTTCGAGACCAACACCAGGGACGAACCGAAAGGAAATTTTTTTTTGGGGGGGGAAAGTGAATTTTGCCAACTCATTTTAAAATTTTCCAATATTTATTTGGGACAAAAAAAGGAAATTAAGAATCAATCACCCTAGACAAGTTATGAAAAAACAGCAGTTTTTAAAGTAATTTTTATAATATGGGTATACAATGGGAATTTATTCGGCAAGAATCCAATATACAATCAACCTACTACTTGCGAAGTATTTCTTGTAGAAGCAATGTTCTGCAGATGTGAGGGGCAACAGCTATGTCGGTTAGGTTCTTTGCGACAAAATTCCTATTGTACAGGAAGTAGCACGAGGCTGGGTTTCGAACACACTTTTGAGATCCATTGTTCATTATTTGTCTTTTGTCAAGCATCCCCAGATAGTCCATAAAATATCCGATCACTTTCAATTTTATTCTGGACTGAACTATTGTCACATGTGATAACAACTGTTTCTTCAGGAAATCAATTTGTTTTCGTTTTCTATATTCACAGATATTTGATTCCCATTCATTATATCATTTAATTAGAATTTTTTTTACATATTTTCTTCAAATGTTTCAGAATTTTTTTAGTAATTTTTTTTATCAACGAAAGCTAGGGAATACCGAGATTTGTTCACTATATTGATAATTGAATAAACCTATTTCAAACTGAAATAAGTAATTTTCAAAAAGTTCCATTTTTAGTAAAACAAGAAACAGTTGCTCAAGATTTTAATGTGGAAGCCTTTGGAACCCTTTTATTTCAAGTCGGAGATTCGTAAGATTTAAATTTTTCGAAATATTTCAAGACTCAAGTAGACACAACTTTTCGGACCGAACCATTTTCATTTTAGAGAAAAATTTGCTTGGAAATTTTTCTTTGCGAGTTGAGCATTCACAGAACGCTATTCAAAAGTTACTGTTCTACATTTGCTCCATTTTTGTAATGTTCCTGGACTATTCCAAAATTTCCATTTCTAATTGAAGACTTTTAATGAATGACCTATTTTCCAAAGGAAAGGAGTACTTAAAATTTGAATTCATTCATTATAGTAATAATTTGAGGTTGACTTTTCTCTAATGTTTAATTAAAATGGGGATTTATTCTTGTGAATTAATTATATAGAGATTATTCCATGAATTACATCAATTATTTGCCTATAGCAGAAGAATTTGACGTCTCGTATTAATAATTGACGTATCCTATTACATAGTCATACCAACAACATTACGAAACAACTAACATTGGATAAGTTTATGTAAAAACCCGAAAATCGAAAGTCGAAGGGTTAACAAGTCGGATATCAGATCTATTGTGCAACAACGTAATAACAATGCGTCAACAAAAAGAAAGTGAATCAAATGCGTCAAAATTCCGGATATTCGGTATACAACGGGTGACTACAGATCCGGTGTCTTCAGAAAGCTTTAAACACTGTTCCACTAGTAACTCTTCTTGGAGAGAGGGGCTAACTTTCACGTCCATATAAAACCAACTGAACATTTTAAGTGTATTACTTTTCGCCTAGCCACACGCTAATGCGTTTTATGTTTTGAGGAAAACATTGGTGACGGATTATTTCGGGTACGTTGTGTCAGTGTTGTGCAAGGACGAGTGCAAAAAGGATTTACAAATTTTAGTGCTAATCATTAGTGACTTTCAATCGGATTATTTTTCAGTAAGTAACCAGTTTGAAAAGTACCTGTTAACACACCCGAAAGCACAGTGACAGTGACCGAAAAATTGGATTATTTTGTTGTTTTGGCGCGAAGCAGTTTACGTGAATTGTGTGAATAAGAAGTAGTAAATGCAAATTTTGTTTTGAAGTGGATAATTATTTGAAATAAAAAAAAACGTGTGTTGGTATCGTAGAACAACTGAAGTCGTGATGTTACCGAATATTTGAAATGAATGTTATACAAAAACTAACAAGAAGTGTTAGATGAAAAAAAAATCCTCTTTTCAGTTTTTTGTTTCTTTCGGTAGTGAAAAAAAGGTTGAGTAGGGTTGATTCCTTCAGAATGTCAGAATAGTTCAAAACAAAATTTTTGGTTCAAACAATTGTGTATAGTTTGAAAAGTTTCGATAAAATAATTTACTTTATGGATCAACGCCATTTTCAAATTCTAATCTTTGCCAGTGATCCAGTTTACGGAGTAATTTTCTGATAGTATTGAACGAATTTCAGTAGATTGTAAAACTACTGGCAAGAAACATGAGCTGATAACATTAAAATGTTTTGGTGGTGACATTTCTTGTTTGTTTCTGCTGTGAATGTGTCCGTGGACGGGGATCTCATCGCTAGCAGTAAAATGGAGATTGCTACCGGCTATTTTGATCTCTGTGTATAAGATATGATATTGAGCACACAGTAGAAACGAAAGCAAGGCAGTATGTCAATGAGCTTTCTTTGCGCATACGCATCTCGCGCACGACATAAATACGATAAATATTGCAGGTGCTAATTATGAAGATACACACCTTACTTAGTGGTGCCTTGAGCGATTCATCTAATTACGCATTTTATTGTGGAAATTTGTAAATAGTAGTTTTAGTTCGTGGTTGGGTTGGTTATCTTCTTCCTTGAAATTATGTAGTAGAGTTATTAGGCTTTTCAATAATAATTTATTGAAATTTATATTTCGGTTGATGGGTTAGTTAACTATTGTTTTTGTTTCACCGTCATTTTGGAATGGAAAATCGTTCTAGATTTTTGTTAGTATGCACTTGATATTCATACTGTATCAAAATATTCAATTTCAAATATGTGTGGAAAGTTAAACTTCTAATAATTTTTGAAGATGAATTATCATGATTGGAATTAATTCAGAGCGAATTATTTTTATAAGAATCTTGGCTTATTTTTTTAGATGTTGATTTGTCAATAAAGTGACCCGATAGTGATACATGGTTAGGGATACATTCATTATTGGTGATATTAGTTAACGAGTACCTACAACTTTCCGACTCATTCGATTCCTCTCAATAACATTTTTTCTTTACGACTTTTTTGAATGCCAATTTACGCGTAGTATGTAAGTCGAAGTAATCGTGATAAATATGTAACTGGATATCAACATTATAGATTTGAGGGAGTGTAAGGTGTATGAAAATAGTAAAAAAACAAATATACTTTTAAAGGGGATGAAATCAACTCTCGTTTCTTTTTGGGTTCAAACATGGTTTCCGGTATTTTTCTGTTCAAAAATTCGATAGTTTGAATATTGGAAATATTTTTTACAGGTGCTCTTTTTTTTATTACCCATATGTCAAAATTTCATAAATAAAAAAATTGTATCACGTAAAAATTACTAATATGAAATAACGATTGTTTCAATGTTGTAGCTATATTTTAATCCTCTTGGTAATATGTTTTGTTTGTTGTCCTCAAAGTTCTGAAGTATCTAGTTTCAATAGTTAGGTACTCACTATAAAAATTGAGATTTTTCAAAAAAATATTCTTTCTTGAATGTTTTTTCCCTATTCTCAATGGGTTTCGTTTATTAAGAATAGTTGATATTCCTATCATAATTCTATTTCGAAACACTATTTAGTTCGTTTGTAGATTAATTGTGAAATTATGTTGTTTCGCTTCATGGTTGAAGAAAGTACAATTTCGAAAGTATATAAAAGAGAAAGTAAAACTGTCCAAAAATACCGAATTGTTTAGTCTCCAAGAATTCTCATTGGGAAAATGTTTTTTTGATAAATACTATGTTATCGTAATACAATTATTTTAAAATGTTTCATTGTGAGAAATTGATAAAATTATGAATTTTGATGAAATTATGAAAATTAGTGGAATACCGGGCGTAAATTGTTTACGGATTATCCTCCTAATAACTTTTTATAGTTTCACAGATTGATTACAAACTTTGATCAGATATGGTATGACCTAGATAAACTTTATGTTAATGCATAAATATCATCAATCTCTTTTTAATTCGAAAAAAAATTGATATTTAGATCATTTTACTAGTGATTATATTAACTATTTGTTACAGTATCAAGCTTCAACTATTACAATTGTGTCTTAGTTAGTACACTATTTCTTACGAATTATACTTGACTGAAATAAACAAACTATTATTGAGAAGGCTATCTAATTGATTATAGATTCACCATAACTAATTTGAACCAAGTAAATCATGAAGTGGAAGAAAAAAAGAGACTTCTAAACTTCCATTTGACAGTCGATCAAAACGCATTTAGAACCATAGAATCCAAATTTGTCAAAATACACTATAGATATTCCATTTTTATTAAAATTTTTCACATCATTCATTTTGAAATCGAAAGCTTTGACGTTTTGCTAGAAAATCCAAATTTGGTTCAACTATAATGAATCAAATTCAGAGACCTAGAAAACTACCCATGGAACAAAACTATGGTAATTTTACTCGATAGGCGTTTTGCCGCAGGCGGGAGCCGTAAGCTTTCTATTTGAAAAAACATCCCCTCCTTTATTGGTATGAGTTCCTAACGAAGGTATAATAGTCATCAAATGTTATTCATACATGAACATTTTCGTTACCAAATTAAAATTAGAGAAGTTAAAATTAAATTACGTGTATATAAACAAACTATGTAAATTAGATAAAATTAATTGAAATCCAATTCAGATAAATAATTGAGACATCTGAGGTAGGATTCCCTGTATCGTGAAATTATAATGCAGACAATGCTGTCTCAGTCTCTCCCATAAAATAAACAATATTGTCATCTCACTTATTCGATGAGAAGTAGGATTCTACGTTAGAATATTTGTTTTTTCTCAATCGGCTGCACCTTTACGAGCAACCCTCAGAAGTCTTCGAGAAACTTTTGCGAGCTAGAGACCTTTTAACGTGTGATGTCATGCAAGGACTAGAATTCCAAATATGAAAAACCGTCCAAGTACGTTGGTCACCCATCCAAATAAGTGACCGCGCAGTTGTATGGTTTGAACTATCGACAGTACCAAATTCAAACAAAACTGTGATTTCATAATTCAGATCTTAGGATATTTACAAAACGTGTTTCTTCTGCCTTCACTGCCCCTTATTGGAAGAGGATCAGTCTATCCCTTGATTGCAACGCTAAGCCGACCCCTGATTCTCCTAAAGGAAAACAATTGAGACACCCGCGATGTTAGCTTTCAGCAGGCAGGTCTGTAAATAATGCGAGACTTAGTTGATTTCGGTCAGATTTCATACTGTCTGTTATTTTGAAATGTGTTGGAAATCAAAATTGAATATAGTGGTAGACCATCAGTAATTAATTATTCGGACCGATGGATACTGTCCCAATAGATGCCTACAGTATAACGCATTTTTCACGCTCACTGGTGAATTTTCAATCCTTCATATTTGTCGAAGGGTGACTAGAATATCCTGGAATAATTTCGACTATATCACTTGCATCGCTCGTTAAAAGGTGAAGCTCTTGTCCTTCCAAATTCACACAAGTCGCTCGAAGATTTTTAAGGGGGGGGGGCAGTTGACGGAAAGATCAAAGAAGCCCTTTCTCCCACTAGTGTATGATATGAAGCAAATATCTCCGAAACCAAATATTTCCTTGGCTGATGCAGATAGGTACTTGTACAATGATCCTCGGGAAGGACACTACTGGAAGTGCTCATTTAGTCCAAATCAAACAAAACTCTGCAGTTATATTTTGTGAAGCACCTCCAGGTCTCTGAGGAATTTTGCATAAGAATCAGTCGGATATAATCCAATGTCGGTGGCGGTATTATCCAGTAAAGTAGTTGTTGTCAGCGAAAATGTATATATGAATACAATTCATGCCAGATTTAGTGTTGAATTGTTTTTAGATACATTTTTCTATTTGCTTTATGAAAAGTTAGAAATAAGTATTTTATAGAATTTTTATACTGTTACATTCGTTCATTCACTGTATGGTTTATCATCCTTATCATTTATAAATATCAGGAGATGAATATGAAAATATTTTCGACCGGTGTCCGAGCGGCCTAGGTCTTAAGGGTTCAATTTAGAGACGGTCTTTAGTACGTTAGAACCACCAACAGCAGCGAGATATTTCCTTGAGTTCAAAGTCAATGAGGTGTTAGTTGCCTAGATGCCATTTCTATTGACGAGTACTTGCTTGGATTACATAAACTACCCATGGTGGTACTGGTGAATGTACTACCAAAAATCAGTAAGTCGCCTGAAAGCGCTACGGCAAATAATAGTAATAACCATTTCCTACCTGCATAGGCTATTCCTTAGGGTAGACTCATGTAAGTGTTTATTAGGGAGATTATTATTGTTGGACATACAACTTCATTGACGAAATAGGAAAACAGATCTAAGTTGCAAATATGAAACTTACATCTGAATAGCTAATGTAAGTAGTCTACCTTATTTCAGATTTCTACACGGGGTCATGCAGCCGAAAAGTTAAAATTCACCATTGGGTGATAAACACTATCGTGCTAGAATCTTTTTTTGGAGGTTTGAACCGGCTAGGTCATTTTTATAAACTAGTGCCTACTAGTCGATCTCTGATGCCGCGTCACAGAAAATTGAGGGCATAGAAAATGTTTATTATTAACTTATTCCATTTTGGGTCACGAGTTTTTCTTGTCAATCACCACTAACGCAGATAATTTCATCTCTACTGAATAATCAAATCATAGATCACTGGGCGCAGAAGCTAAATTCAAATTAATCTTTTAACGCGTTTCCTTCCTCATGATAGCTATTGAAAACTTGTATCATTTCTCATCTCTTAATGTGACTAACTGTTTTCGTCTCATTCCGTTTCAGGTTGGAAATTATTGGACTCACTCCGTAATTACCCTTTAGAATTGATTGAGGCCATCGATGCCGTCAGTTATTACTTGACATTTTTGGAGAATTGCTTGTTGTCCAATCATTCTGTATCTGATTTTCGAATTAGTTGACCTCCATTTATTGGAAACCATTTAAAAATTCTTCAAGTTTTTTATGGTAGATTCACATTCCTTTCGGAACGCGAACTCTACTAAATCTTATTCTAACTACTTTGGCAATCAGTGTATCACACACAGCCTGTGTTTATGACATGTCATTTGATGAATTCCTTTGTGTTTATTGTGTTTTACGAAATAATCTGTGAATGACATTCGATGTTTTCAATTTTGTTCAAATATAGACACATTCATTACAATCCATGATTTTGATAACATTATTGGGATTAATTTTTCTGTTACATTTACTTTGGATATTGGATTACATCGTACCGAAACAAATCGCAAACAATTAATTTTGTCAAGTGACCAAACTGTTTCAAAATTATTGAATCCATTCGCAATAATTTCATCACTATCCACTTGTCACATTCATCTTTTCATACTTATGAATAATTGAGGAAGACCCTCTACAAGAATATAATTTTTTAATTCTAGCATTCACGAAGCATCGTTGTGATCTGTTTGTTATGTTGCTCCTTTTTCATGGGATTAGACCTACTCAAGTTCGAATTAAATGCTTCTTGTTTGTTGTCGCTTAATGAATATTAATCGTACGAAATTTATTGTTTAGCAACCTTTTCAGGATATCATTAATCTTGCATTTGAAAAACATTTTGGATCTTTCCTCAAATACTTTCCCTTTGTTGGTTAAAATTTGTGTCCAAAATGTCTCATTTGAAAATTATCCTTAAGCAATACATTACAATACATTACCCTTCCAACCGTTATTTTGGTTCCTAACTTTGAGGAAAAAATGTGTTGAAAAAGCCCCCATCCATACATATACTGACAATATTTGAGTCTTAGATAGTTTTTTCAGCAAAATTACAATACAGTTCTTAAGTAAAGTCATGCGAAAAGATACTATTTGCAAGAATGATTAGCTTATTCATCAGCAACAGAAACTGATGGCTGGACCTTGATTTCCTTGGTTGAACCTACCTCAAAAATATCGAACCTTTGCAGATATGAGCATCCTGTCTTGTCGAAAGATCTTGAGCTCTCGTATAAGTGGCTATTAAGGAACAACCTATGTACTGAGAGTTCTAGCTACATCGAAATATAGAGGGAAACCAGAAATAAAATTCACACTGTTTCCAATATTTCAACCATTTTCCTTGTACGATCTTCAAATGAATAGTTAGGAATTAGAAAAATATTCCATAGGATCATCAATTCGTTGTTGAAAAATACACCAACTATTTGGTTCTGTAGAATACCCTCAAATAAGTAAATAAAATCAGTTTGAAGGAATTTCTTCTCGTACTTCTTTAGTTGTAAATTTGATGACATATCATCATATACTGAATATATCTGTAACAATCTTTTTCGAACAATATATGCGTTTTTTCTATCTGAACATTAAATTCAGTTATGTACAGAGAGTCATGTCAAACACTAACTGTTCTTATATCATAATACCATTCTGAATGAGCCAGTTCCTGTACTTTTACTTTCTGTATGCAATCGTCACTGGGTTAAAAACTTTTCGAATTATTGCAAGACGTCAGTATTCTGTTTGTCAAGCCTTGCTGATTCGTTCAACTCTCTACCGAAACACAATGGGATCAAAAGAGAAACTAGACTTTGATTAAAGAACAATAGCATTAAGTTGACAAATAACGATCCATCGTATTCATGCGAAAGATTCTACCCGCTGTTACTGAAACGTGATGAAATAATCCAGATAACTGAATTTCTAATCTAACGTCATTGCTTTTAATGCCCCTATTTTATTCCAGAACACATCCAAGCAGTGCTGTAACAATAATTTCAATCTAGACTTATTGGCACTGAAAATAGGTATGGGGAATAATAAGTGTATGCGTGAAAGAATATGCAGAACCACATATGAATGTTTATAGTAATAAACTATCTTTGAGGTAGAAAAAAGTGGTTCAGTCATGATATTAATCTTTGAATAGCTAATAATATAAATATTGATACTCCCCTCATTCATACTCACATACATGTATGGAAAGGCAAATCGTAAATAGGTGGGGGATGTAACTATTATTAATAATTGCCGTGTAGATTCTTGGCGACTATTTTCAGGATTTGAGAAGAATGGGTATGACATATTCGTAACGTAACACATACAACTTTTTTTAGTTTGTGCTTATATATTTATTCTTTTAGTATATTTTCTTTTTTCGACTGTATTTCGATAGTTATTTCCACTTGCAATTCTGTTAATTTTCATAATAATGCATTTTCTATTTAAATAATCTCTTGTCTCTTATGTTTAGCAAGATTTTTCAGAAAATCAAATAGGTTATTTTACTTCTAGAGCCAAGTAATCACTACTCTGTGAGAGGTAACAAGGCCGTCTCTTGATGAGAATAGCCTCTGTACTCCTGTAGCTACATCGAGTAAGGGCCAATGCGATGAGGAATTCTTTGAAAACATCTTCGGGTAAAGAGATCCTTGACACGCTTTGTGGGGTCTGACACCAGTATGCATTTGCTATCGGTATGTCCAGCATATGCGATCTCAACCTACATCCGTCGTGAACTGAGAAGGTCCACATTTTTTTAAACTCATTCTTCACCGTCAGGCACATACAAGCTATAAAAAGACTGATTTGGTCCTTCTCAATCATCAAAGTAGAGAGTTTTCGTCCTCAATTTGAAAATATTTTGCCCGAAAAGAGAAGACACAGACAAACAATTACTATTGTTTTATTCTCATGATATCTCAAAATAGTAACTTTGTTTGACAAGCTTCTTTCTTGAAGATCAGTATTAGTTATTTCATAGCAAGCGGCCCAAAAATATTCCACTGTCACGCAATATATAGAGAAACAGACGATAGTTCGCTTTTTTCCATGAACTGTGTTAGCCTTTAGCAAATCAAACATACATACATTTGCACCGAAGCGTGTTAGGTTTGATGTAAAACCAGCGGTGTGAACGTTTTTATTTATCGAAGAAACTGTGAACGCAGGTGAAACACTAGCTTTCACGACAACTATCGAGTGATAGATTCGAAGGTCTTGACCAGCAGTATGCTACTGCACGTATGCGCTCAGGCGTGCAACCAAAAACCATAAACGGACGTTTCAAATGTCAAGTTTTATGCGGTAGTAATAGTAGTAGATCAGAAAAATACGCGAGCACTTGTTCCACTTTCTAAGTGTACAGGAATGTCGGTCGATGATGAAAAATAGATAACACTTTGCTCCAGTGCCTCGACATCTGCATTTCTCTTATTATTTATTAGAGCGACTGATATCGCAAGGCCGGGCTTCGATTGCGACCAAAGTAGGACTGATTTAATCGCGTATTTCCGTCAAGACCTCAACAAAAAACGTATCACAACATTCGTGAAATGAGAAAGTGGTTTTTATCGATCGCATTCAACAACTTTTAGAGATCAGGCGAAAGAGTTCATCGAGTAACATTCGCCAATTCTGGACAGTACACAGGGCCGGCTTCACTACTTTCTACTTTCGTGATCGCCTAATGAGGACCAATACATGCCATATCGAATGTAGGAAACAGCTGTTACTATTTCTGTAGTGGTCCGGGATAACTCATTCATTTTGATGGTCCATCAGCCGTGGGGATCTTGAACTAACATTTAATTCGTTTCCAAGTAACACACACTCTAGGAGGAATATGAAACAAACAAGTTTATGAATCGTTCATCGACCCAGGCTGTGAAAGTTCCGGAAAGTATTCGTCAAACGGAAAATAGTCTGGTTCATTATAACTTACTAGACCCGACCACTTATCTTCATGAATGTGGGGCTTGACTGGCAAATATCTGAAAAGTAATGCACTCTCTCATTAACACTCCCGAAGACATGTCATTTACAGCTTGGCCTCATAGATTTGGATGCTCATGAGACTGAACCTTTATTTTTTTCTTTCATATAGAGAACGGTGTATCTTAGTTTCACAGTTACACCCTTCGATTATCGCTTTGTATCTTAGAAGACGATCTTGGTAACTATATGTTATTTACATTTACCGTCTCAGATTGTGGCTGGCGCATTAACAGCATCGGCTGAAGAAAAACTGTGAAGAAAAAAGTATTTTCCTAACGGGTATTCCTCTGTGGGCTGGCATACCAAGAACCCAAATTACACTTGTCCAAAACCAGGCTTGTGAGCGTTGAAAACCAATAAACTAGGAAATTATTGAGAAAAATGTTCATTCACAGCAGATGCATACTGGTTTTCAATATTGTGACACATGTTAAACTACATTACACATCCGATAACAAAAAGAATATTTTCGAGTGTTGTTGGGGTTATGAATGAATTGTCTAGATGCTAATCCTGACGTCTGGTGCTTGCTTGGAGTGCGCACCGGATCACCCGGGGTGGTGTTATAGGTTTTTCGGGTTTTAATACAGCTGAAAAATAAATACGCCACCAAAAATCAGTAAGTCGCCCCGTAGCGCTACGGCAAATAATAGTAATAGCCGTTCTCTACCCGCACAGGCTATGCCTTTGGGTACACACTATGAGTGTTTATGAGGGAGTATTATTATTATTATAATGAAGGAAAGGTTGGAAAATCCGCTACTAGAAAATTCACTTCTTTCTCGACAAAATTTTTGCATAATTTGAAAAAAGGTAAATCGTTATTTAATCAAAAGATAGGTAGGAATAAAACTGAATTTATAAACCTTTTAATAATTCAAAAATGGGTGTTCTTATAAAAACTTTGTGTGATAATTTTAGAGAATGGCTAACGGGGTTGATTGTATGGGCAATTCATTACATATTTCACTCTCGCCAGTCATTAAACAATTTGGATTATATAAGAATATCAAATCAATACCTAACAGAAATAAAATTATACTTTTTGCCTATGTAACAAAGGTGTTAAGTACTGATCTATTTTCGATTTTTATTCAATATTAGCTCCACAATCCCCGACTGACAGCTATGATACTGGATTTGTTTTTGATTACGTTCACTGCGTGATGCTAATCTGATATACGATCATCCAACGGGAGTGCTGCATAACAATGCATTATTGTCAGGACAACCTGATGCTTTACGATGAAAGTGAAACCAATTCGAATGTGATTGAATGGTAACTAGAAGAGCTCCAATTTTGTACAGGAAATATAATCTACTTCAATACCGATATCGATGTTTAATTGTGATTGTTTTTTCATGTATACGCTTCGTTTCACCCTGAAACAGTTACCAAAAAATTGGCATACAGTTTAGTTTATAGTAATCTAAAGTATGCAGCAGTTTTTCCCTTCATCAGCCATTTATTTTTCAATTTTTGATTCACACGTAGGCTGCTTGACGTATGTCTGTATATTTCGTAAATAAATCCATAGCAATGGTTTCAGAGTTTATCAAGGAAAGAAACGGTATTTTGATATTGCGACACTAGATCAATTTTCACTCGGATGTCGAAATTATGTTGAGAATAAAACCAAAGAATACATCAAATCTTCAAAATCATACAATCATTGTTTTATTTGAACATAAATATGAAGTAGAAAAACTCAAAGTCATCTCCACAATTTAATTTTAATTTTTAAATTGTGGACACCACATCACTTCGAGATACAGTGGACTTCTTACCACAGGTTATAAATATGAAGGTTTTCACAGTTTAAAATATAATCATTTTGAAAATGAATAGTTGAAGTACTTCCATCGAGCCACATGACTCGTATCTTAAATTTTAGTAGTAGAAGAGAAACTCACTCCCTGCATGTGATATACATTTTTAACATTTACCGGAATCGATATAATAGAGAAACACGTCACATGCACCATAAAAATCAAATTATTCAATTGTTCAGAACGATCACAATTTATTTTATGTGGGGAGTTTCCAATAATGGATATTTTTAATGTTTTGACCAATTTCCTAATAAGTTCATGACTTCCTTTTCTACATATCATATGAGAGGTGATTTTTGTTTTATATTTAAAGCTATGTATTCGTACCTTGGTGTAAATAGAAACCAAGTGATTAGTTGTTCTTTGTAATTTCACATTTTAACTATGCCAATGAATTTTTTGTGAAATTGCGATAGAACAAATTTTGTATATTACTTATCGAAATATCCCATAGTAAAATGTAATTGAAGGATACGTCCTAGAGTCTTAGTTTCATAAGAGTCCTAACTTATTATAAGTCGCGATCGGCTCTATTCATCGTTATCAGAACTTTCAGTTTATTATTCAATAAGATAGAACATAGACAAATCCAATGTTGATTGACCTACCCTGGCACTGATGATTGGCAACAACAGGTGTGCAGGTGGTCCTCCACTCAATTAAACCATAAATTCTGCCTTTGATTTCAAGAAGCACTTGTAATAATGTGCTCCTTGAGACGTAGTTCAGTGTCTGTCGTGGTATTAACTAGAAAAGTCGTTTTTTTCTATGAGACATTTTTGCCCCATATGAGGGAACTGTTGAAGGGTATTTGGGTGATTTGAATTGGAGTACAGTTTTCAAGATAAATTAACTCTTTATATAAACGTTTGTTTTTTCTTATAGAATGAACCACTTTCACTTCAAAATATGTGTTCGTATAATAATACATATCTTATCTACCTCACTGGATAGAAAGTTAGAAGGGAAAATCATTCGTTTATATCCTTTATAACCCCCTTCACTTCATTATAATACCATATTGAATCAGCTGTCCTCGATGCAAAGTGAAATTACTGAAATCATCCGTAAAAATCTTCGGAATTGAGGTTAGCTAACGATAATGAGATATCATTCATTCTTTAACGATGCTATAGTTTTCACACGTGTAGTTTCTCTTATTCGAAGCGTTCAATCTCTCTTCCAAGTCGACACATCGGCTTTTCTATTTCAAGTAATAAATCAACGTTTGCTGAATAAAAAAGTTGCGATGCCGCGAAGTGACTAGATAGATAAATTGGCGATGCATTTACGATACAGGACGCTGAACTGTGCTTACGGAGTGTGTTAGTAGGTCAGAGTCTGTCAGGTGCAGAGAGGTGCGGTGCTCCCCTCACATCTGCTTTGCTACTCAATGTCAAGGTGCTTTCATTATTTTCATTACAGAAACGATATAACGGCTGAACACTGGCACAACGAACATCATGACAAGGTCGCCGAAACACAACATAATAGGAATTTTGGCGGTTCTACTACTACTGTTCGGGGTAAGCACTCTCACTTATTAAATTACCTCGTTGTCATATCTCAGTACCAGCTTACTGGTACCCGCTTAGTTTTCAACTCTCTAAAATTTCTATACACTTTGACTAATAACATTTGATGTTACAGGAAATACGTTGCGATGCTCCTCTCTCGGACTCGGCATCTCTGCCTCTTGAACACAGAGCTGTTTATGGTCCTCCCTTATCTGGTCCTGGATACGTTCCTGCAGGCTTGTTACAAGGTGGCGTAGGAGGCGGGGGCGGAGGAGGAACATCGGATGATCCATGGCCACTTGCGACTCCGGATATGCCTCAAATAAAACATTTGCAAGTGCAGTGCGAAAAGACTCACATGCGCGTTAATATCGAATTCGATCGACCATTTTATGGAATGATTTTCTCGAAGGGATTCTACAGTGATTCCCATTGTGTTCATTTGAAGCCTGGCACTGGGCATCTTAGTGCAACCTTCGAAATTTTCCTGAATAGCTGTGGAATGTCCTCGTCGGCTAATCACAATGTTGCTAGCTACGGAGGACCAACGCCTAGCGGAAGCTACGTGGAAAACACAATAATTATTCAATACGATCCTTATGTTCAAGAGGTGTGGGACCAGGCTAGAAAACTGCGATGCACTTGGTACGATTTCTACGAGAAAGCAGTCACCTTCAGGCCTTTCCAAGTGGACATGTTACATGCAGTAACGGCGAACTTTCTTGGAGACAACTTGCAATGCTGGATGCAAATTCAAGTAGGTAAGGGCCCCTGGGCATCCGAAGTATCTGGAATAGTGAAAATTGGACAAACCATGACAATGGTACTGGCTATCAAAGATGATGAGAATAAATTTGACATGTTGGTGAGAAACTGCGTTGCTCACGATGGAAAGAGAGCACCAATACAACTCGTCGATCAATATGGTTGTGTGGTGAGGCCCAAAATTATGAGTAAATTCCAGAAAATAAAGAACTTCGGGCCGTCAGCTTCCGTAGTCTCGTTCGCTTACTTCCAAGCATTCAAATTCCCAGATTCAATGAACGTTCACTTCCAGTGTGTTATTCAAGTGTGCAGATACAACTGCCCCGAACCAAAATGCGGGGGCCATGGATTAGGCTTGACTAGCGAATATGGAGCACCTGCACTAGGAAACGCCCTTGGCAGTGGGGACTTTGGAGGTCACAACAATCTCAATGCCGAGTATGGACCACCACCTTCCGGTGAATATGGCCTTCCTCCCGCTTTCCCAGATCCTAGACATCCCTCTGGACCTACCGGTGCTTACTCAGAACAGAATGCCGATGTAGTGCCAGCCCCTCAAGCTCAAACATCTTCCTCTTCCACATCGAATCCCACGAACTCATCTCCTGCTCCCCAAGTATCCGCACAAACTGGTAATGATATCCATTTACCTCCACCACCACCACCTGGCCACCATGGAATTTACAACACAGTGAATAAGAGGAAGAGCAATATCGCCGATGAGTTTGAAGGTAACTTAGCTACCCTTGGTGGAAGACCAAGGTCAGTCGAAAATCTACCTGCAGAATTGCAAGGTGCAAGGAGAAGACGAAGTCCTGAAATGATGACTGTACTCGTTAGTCACGTATACAAACGCGAGGCTCAAGAAATGACCGATGTTAATACCAGCAGAACAATTCAAGTTGTGGCACCTGGAGATGTGAATTTCGCTCTTAACGCAGCCCAGAACAACGAAACCGTAGTTATCCAGTCTGCCTCTTCCCAAGATCCAGAAACGATCTGTATGTCAGTGCCAAGCTTCGTTGCAGGATTAGTAATGCTTCTTCTGGTACTGATCGTAGCCAGCTTGGTAGCTGCATTTTTGTTTGTTCGCGTACGCGCCATCGACAGGAAGGGAATGGCCCAAACGTTCGTTAGTGCTCGAGGATATGATAATGCCGAATTTGTGAAAGTGGCTAATTGACAGTGAATACGCTCATGGTTGGTGCATTCCAAAGGTTCCAAAGATGTTCAGGTTTAGCAAGTGGTTATTCGCGAGTGATCATTTCCGTCGCAGCGAGACGTTCTCTTCAATGTCCTACCATCTTGATACAATCCTAGTCCTATTGCAACACTCGCTTGCATATTTGCCAATGCTGATCGGATCCAATGTCAAAATCAGTATTTATATCAGTATCATGAGCAACTGGTAAGGTATGTAAACATTACGTACCTAATTTCCGAAACATTGGCAAATATGCCCCAGCTCTCTTCACCTCGCCATCTCATTATTTAACTATTAACTCATCAACTCATTGTCGATCATTTGTGCTAGCAAGTGCACTATCTCTGCTGTTGCTAGCATGACCTAACTTTATTTATAAGTAAGTTATTTTTTTATTATTTAGTTGTTATTATTTATGAGGATTGAAAGTGTAACATACACTGTCCGTGTACTAATCGAGAGTGTTTGTAAGATATTTGTTTGGAAAAACATGTTTTTGTTATCGGACTGAAAGTCATTCGGATACAGAGTGCTTTATCCACTCTGCTCCATCTTTGATCTTCAAGGAGTAGATCCTAGTCTCGTAGATAGGGTGTAGTTCACATGTAAATAAACGTATATGACAATACTCACAATAGAAAAATTTCTGATCAATCTTCTCTCTCTCTCTCTATTTGTACTTTCTTTTTCATCACTTGGCATTATTGAATCCCTGTATCAAGTCTATATTTGTAATATAGATACTTGAACAATTTTCTTATCGTTTTTCAATTAATTATTGTAATTTTCAAATTCACAATCGAAAAGATAACCGTTTTATTAATAAAAAGATATATGAAAATTGATTTGTCTTAGTAATCCCACATTCAAATTATATTTTTGCTTTCAAATTATATTTACTGAACAATAGAATTTCTCAGATATCCTTATTCGACTATTGTTCACCAAAGAGGCCAAAATGGTATTGTTCGAACGAATGTCTGTCATCTGGCAAATTGAAACCCGGCCAACTCAATTTTCTTCCACACTCCTCTTAGTGGATTATGCTGAATACTAATTGTTGAAATTCCGCATCGAAACTTTCCATGATTAACATACGAACAAATTATAGGTTAGGTAGATACTATTGTTTCGCATCACATCTCTTTTCCTAATTAGTCCGAATAGCTGAAGTGAGATATACCAGATTGAACGCTTCATAACTTTGGTGAAAGTAGGGCCATCAGATCAGATTTGACACATTTTCAATATCCTTGCTACATTTTTGAAACCTTGAACAACTACGCCAATTTCAATTACAGAAATCATTACACATTACTAGAAGGTGTAACTGACCGATGTGATACATAAATGAAACGGTTCGATATAGAATGTATGTTATGCTCGTCAAGAAAGGCCCAATAATTATGTATGCAACCTTTTTGGAGTAAGGAATACAAAATAAATTTTGAGTTGCATAATTATTGGTGAATATACATACTTATTTTCATAGTTGAAACAATTTGCACAGTTGCAATGCAATGTATCGACAATTAAGGAAAATAAATTACAACAAATTTTAAGATATTTTTTTATTGTGTTTCATTCAATAAAAACAAAACATGATATATAATATTTACGAAGTAATAGTGAGTGTCTATAGCGGTTTTCATTGAAAATAGATATATTTCGTCTATATTTTCTGACTTCTCATTTGGGAATTCTGATTTCAGGGATACTATTGAGCATGGTTTCAACCTTTGTCTATAAGGTACCCTTTACAGAAAATTGCTAGTACCTATATTTGGTTTCCATAAACGAAAGTGACAGCGAATATGCTGCAGTACGAATTCAATTTTGCTCATTACCCATTCTTGAAATCAAGAAACTTAAGTGTGATCGGCCATGAAACATAATGAATCCAAAACCACATCTAGCTTTTGAGATTAATAGAGGACATCTTCAATCATGACACAATATTACAGTAAATATAAATTCAGTTCAGTTTTGGAATATAAAACTCTTTTTCTACTCATATAACTTATCTAGCATTTAGTGTACGGATATGTACCTACTGCGCTAAATGGTCGATCAATCACAGATTCAGCCTGAAGCGAATTTTGAAAGACATTACCATAGCAACTCATTTCTTTAAATACATCACTACGGTTGCTGTGTGATTTCAGTAGTTAAAAACCTGCCTGACAGAACAGATTGAGTATTGGTCTGTCATGATGCTATAAGAAAAATCAACTTGAAAAATATTGTTGTTGTTCATAGAAAATGTACGGTATGTAAGACGTTCATAAACTCTTCGATACTCGGGTCAGAGAGGAAAAACCATGGAAAATAGATTAATAGTAATTTTTTGATTTTCTAGAAGAAAATATACAGTGCGGTTATAAATAGT
The DNA here is from genome assembly GCA_958502065.1 of Chrysolina americana. Lineage (NCBI taxonomy): Eukaryota > Metazoa > Arthropoda > Insecta > Coleoptera > Chrysomelidae > Chrysolina > Chrysolina americana. The sequence continues at coordinate 48,998,804 of OY293420.1, forward strand.
CTGTCCTTCCTCATAACATTTGAATCGCTTGGTATATTATTATAGAAGTGTCATATCAGGCGACCTAGCTGGCCTGTAGTATTGATGAAATGCTCTGCCTTGCTGGAACGTAACGTCTATTTGAAATTCATTTGGATTCACTTGTAGTATTTCTTGAATCATGGATTTGATATGAGAGCAGCATCTTCAGATTCTGAATATAGCGGGGGGAAGGTCTGTTCAAGACCGCACAGTCTTGAAGGCAGCGTTGATCATTTCATTGAGTGTTGTAAGATTCACACCAACACATTATTTCAATAATTCAACAAGACAGCTTGGTCTCTGACAAGAGCAAACTACAAACAGAGTGAGTAATTGTGGGACGAAGATCCAATATCGACAAGAGAGCGAAAAAAAAAAATTAAAAGGTCAGCGCTGATCCAAATCTAAGGGGATAATCTGTCCTGGTTGGGCTGTACCTGATAACTATTTCACGATTTCAAAATTGGTGGTAATGGTCGTATGTTTACCGATGTACCATAAGTTTTGAGTTAGATGCTTGGAACTGAAATCTGTCAATTCTTCCCTACTTGTTTTTGGGATAAGCTGACCTACTGATAATCTGAATCATGTCCAATCATGTGAAAAGGATTGATATTTGAACTTATATACACCGATTTGAAATAGATTGACCCATCTTCATATATGAAAATCAAGCTATATTGATCTGGTGGTTTTGCTGACCAGGGATCCTGCCTGGTTCGTTTTGTTCGATGACGGGGATGCAGTTTATTAGAGTTTTCAAACCTACTGTCATTGAATTTATATTCCATAAACAGTACTTACATACATGTAGTGATCATAAAATATTCAGGTTTGTACGAAATACGAATTAAGTGTACTATTTGAAAGGAAAAGTTGGTTTTCGTTCCTGTGCGCCTTTATGAAGAACAATAGTAAAAGCCAGCAAGCAGCTCAAGGAATGCCAAGAAACCATATCAAGATCAAAGTAGATTCTTATCCAAGAATCAAAATTATAAGATACAGTAAAAAAAGGGTAGGTAGTCAATATTCCGTTTGAATGTTTAGGGGTTGTGAGGAAAGACCTCCAGTATCGATCTGCCACAACAATTTTTTTTTTATTTTCGAAAGTTGTTTCAGTCGAAGTAGTATTGTTAACGATTAAATAGCCTTTCTCTGGAAAAAATTCTGAACTTTTCAAGTATCCAAGGAAATGAATGATCTCAATTTTTGAGCTTTGTTAAAAAACCAGGAGATATGCTTGGGCACCGAATCCTATCAAGAAAAAGGAATTCTGAAACAGGTTTGTGCTGAGCCCAGTGTATAGTGAGATGCTGTGGTGTATGTAGTAATTATTTCTTAGCAAAGAACGCCAATTTTTATGATACTGCTTTTGTAATGGTTTCATGTGGTATTACAAAAATTCATTGTCATTTATTATCACTCCTAGCATAGATATCGAGAAATGTTTTCGAACGTGAAATAATCAATTTCGAATATGTTTGGTCTTATTTTGATTAAATTCCAATTGGTTGTGTTCTCTATTATATGATTCTATTGGGTTCTTTATTGGTAGTCCCAAGCCAACGCATATCGAACTATCAGCCTGACAAATTTAGTTCTGAGACCACTCTACCCTCAGTGAGCGATGTGACTGTAATAGAACCCTTCGATACTCCAGTGGGTCCTATTTCAGAACCTGAAATTTGATTCGATTCTGTTTCTCAGTAGCAAGTTTGTTATCAAAGCCATCAAAACTTTCACAGCAAATTATATCTTGATTTTGTAGAAGGCTTACTACCACCCCCTACATTGCTTTATAGACAGGGTATGCTGTGGCAATTGAGATATATTTTGCTGCAAAAGTTTTCTTGCTTTGATTACAAACTTGCTGATGAGAAAAAGAATTGACCTTATTATCAAATGAGTGAACAAAAAATATGTTAAACTGTCCCTCAAATACATACATACATGCCTACGATGAGACGAAATTTTAAAGTGAAAGCGAATGAATCCTTTAGACATACTATGCACAACTAGGGTTGTTACTCACCACCCAATGGGACCATGTTCTATTGCATACTATGCTATAGTACAAGCTTGTTCAATCCTTTTTTATTCATTAATTTGACGAAGTATTTCATTGTCATGAATGAATTTAACTGTTGCACAATCCATTCGCGAATTGCTGACCAGGGGTGCTATTCTTGACCGTTCGCAATATTAACGAGTGACAATACACATTATTAATGCGAACGGTCAAGAATATAGCACCTGACTAGATCGGTAAACGGTGACAAGTTCTAAAGAATTTGCCGGTTATTGGTACATTGCTGCCAAATTTTTGTTTTCAGTTGTTTTTCTCAACAACAATGTGTAAAGACTTGCTTTATGTTAGATTCTTAACTATTTCAATAGGTATTCTTTTTGAAATAACAGAGTTTAGTTTACAGATTGGTTCAATTCTGAAATAAAAAGTCACGAATATTTGAAACAATGAATGCCGATATATTCAACAATTACTATACCATATTCCGAATGCATCTGTCAAATTTGAGTTGTTTAAATGTCATTGATTTGGGGTCCAACTGGAAGTAAGAATGCATGCTACTAAACGGTAACCTCAACCTTAAAAGTGTTATTTCAATTGAAATAGTTTTGTAAGAATATGAAGTATTCATAATTATTTTCCTTCAAATATGAATAGCTTTCTGAAAAAATTAATTTACGTTTCTGATTATCATTCATTCGGTTATTCGTTTATAAATACCTGCAACAGTTCACTAATTCTAGGAGTATCTCATCAGATTCAACTTGATATAGTTTCACGGCTGTTACCTTCGAAAAGTAAATACAATTTAAAAAATCTATTTCTAATATTTTATCAGAGTTTCATTTGAACTGATATTAAAACACGTATAAATTTTCCCTCCCTTAAGTGGCTGTATCCAAGGACACCGTTTATGTCGATTAGACCACTTCGGGAAATTAATTTCTAAATATTTCCAGCGGAAGTGATTCAATAAATAACTACCCTCGTGGTTGGAAGTGTTGCGTTTATAGGATTTTTATTCTGATGGTAGAAGCTCCAACTACGAACGACTTTCAGGATATTTGTTTTTTATTATGTTTTTACGCACTTATTTATTAACTGCTATGATCCGAACACTTCGCATTCCTCTTCAACCCCTATCTCGTCTTAGTTCCCATGCATCACCACCCTCTGTTTAAACGCAAATTTTGATGTGTATAAGTACCCTTCGGAAATCCCTCGAACTGAAGCAGCCCCTGCTAATTTTTGTTTGAACGATGCCTCTATTGAATGAACGGCTTTATAAAATGTGGTTAAAATTGAATTTTCAATCATGAAAATGATTGGAAAACAAATTCAACCCCTTTCAGTAGGTTGGTATTTGATAGGCGTGACAGTTTTAATGGAAATATATAATGAGTATCTGTTATATTTTGGAATACTCGCTTTATTTGACTCTTGAATGAGAAAATTTTGAATTAATTATTCTTCTCGTCCTCAACCCTTCTTTGGTATGATATCCGGAGTTCAAGCAGTTTGGAGGGCTTGTTAAATTATATCAAGTTTTCCTCCGATAACCGGTTATATTGAAGTATTGAGTGGGTTTTCGTCATTTCCCTCATGAAGAGGCGTATGTGATCTAATCTAATGCAATTAATTTAGGAATTGTCAGGAAAACAATAATATAATTTTATAATTAGAAATGTGACGAGAACACCTGCAACATTCTTTCAGTTCAGTTGCAAAGATCGTCAGAAATAACTAAACGTTCATACAATTGGTTTATTCAGGTGTATATACGTCTAACCGTGCTCATCTCCTTGAACGGAGATTTGTCTGATCTAAAGAACTACATACCGATAATATGCATGAATGCATGCTATGAGAGTTTGACCGCATCTCATACATGCGAATACCTTTCGCAGTTGATCCGGTATATAAATGGATATATGAGCAAAGAGGCTCAAAGAAGGGATTAGTTAGCCGGAAAGAGAACCTGCTCAACTACATATGTGTCACGCAGGATATTTCTATGCACGCAAGACTCCGTGCAGGCTAAGCGTAACCTTTCGATGGCTGCATGAGCTCATCATGCATTTGCTCATAAGATGCCTTGCGGTACCCGATAAAATAATGATATGCCCTGTTTTGTTCTGCATCTTCCTATTGACATTGATAGCAACCGGAGGCATTAGGTCTTTCATCTATTTTACATGGCTGAAGAACTATATGTCTCCGGAGAAAATAATCTACATCAGTTCCTAAAGGAGGTGAGTATGCGCATGATATCGGGATGGAGTTTGGTATCGACAAATATGCAACAGTCATCTCAAAAGAGGACAATATGAGGAGTACGGAGAGAATGTTTAGTTTGTGAACAGAAGTATTCTACATTATCTTTATGCCGGTGAGACGAAACTTCCTCCGCGGCAAGTATTAGCAAGAACTCTAAAGGATGTAGTCAAAGTAGAAGAACAAAGTTGCTGAAACTAATATGTTTGTCGTTCCGATTCCTACTCTACTTCTTTGGAGTGGTGAATTGGGCTCAAGAAAAACTGCAAAAGATGCGTAGGAGCTTGCATCCTATATTGTCTGTTCCAAGGTTATACTTCCCCAGACAACAGGTGGGGACGTGGGCTCTTGAGTACGGAGTATCTACATAACAGAGTGGTACTGAACAAAACCTATGAAATCATAAAGAGTTCAGATCACCTTCTCTGCATGGTCCGCAAGCATAAAGAGGCATGAATGAGAGCATTTATTTTCAAGGCAGCAGCCCGTGCAGACTTCTAACTTGATCTCGCCTTCGACAATGAACGAGGTGATCAAATTCTGTCACTGAGTTGGAAGACTGAGGTACTCCTACAGCTACACAAGGATAAGCCAATGCAAGGAGTCTTCTTGAAGAACATTGAAGACCTTGACTCAGCCAAAAATGTTACCTCATTCTTCAGTTCAAGTGGACGGAATTGGAAGACCGAGGGATTTATAATGGCCTGCCAGGATGGTGTCTTAAACATTCTGGTAGTCACGTGATGGGTGGAGGTTCCGAACACTAGATGCATACTGTGTCGTGGGGCTCTTGAGACCATAACGCATTTGCTGTTTGCTTGTCATGCAGTCTCAGCCTATATCCACAGGAATAGCACGGCGCTACCACACTCGTACGGTATAGACGATTCACTGGTGTTGCCTTATGAATTGGAGGATATAGAGTTCGCTGTGGAGAATGAGAAGTAACGAATTCATTGAAACTATTCATTTCCCACCCTCAGGCAAATACAAGCCAATAAGCCTGATGTAGTTCTCGTCGAAGTGTGTTTCTTCAGATCATTTGAACTAATATTAATACTTCCTATATTCGAGGAAACAACAAACGTTGCTCGAAAAATCTAATCGATAATCAACGATTCGAAAGATTATATCTATACCTTCAGTACAATTCATTATAAAGTCAAACATTAATCAATGTAAAATCATGTGAGACAGTCAAAATTTCATTTGTGACATTTCATTTCGTTGGCGATATATTTGATTAGTAGTGTGTAAAGGTAACCCTGAACAATATTCTTCTCATCATCTGAATCAGTATTTTCGAAAACAAAAAAAATCTGTTATTAGTTGAAAAGTTTTTATAAAAATTATTTGAAAAGGCATGACTTATACTTCTTGCTACCAATATACCATCCATTTCAACATTAATGATGATGAAGTGTGCTGAATCATGGAAGCCGGAGTCAGGAATTTTTTCAAATTGTTCCAATATTTTTTTCATCATTGAAGTGCAATACGTATGATGTCGACCTGCATGGATCCATATCACTCGAGGGGACTCACCTAATAACTAATAAGTATGAAGAAATATAAACATTTTCAGTTATCAAGAAAGCGTTTTATTATTTTCCATCCCCACAGTATGAAAATGAAATAACAATCTAAAAGTTATAGTTGATTACGTACCTAGAGTTGTGTCAGATTTTGCTCTAGGAGAAAACTTACTCACCCTCACTGTACTGATGTTACCCAAGTATAAAATCAGAAATTCATGCGCTTTTAAAAGGCAATTTTGGCATAGACCTCAAGTGGTTGTATAGCTGTTCGTTTGAAATTGAAAGAATTTAAAGAAGATCAACATTTCGTATTCTGAATATACCTATCTGAATAAATAAATTCAAAATAAGTAAGTAATAGGCCGTGGTGGTGCCTGGGTAAAGCGTTCGCTTTTCAACTCAATCATCGATAGGTGCGTGGGTTCCTGAATCCCAGCTTAATCACCGGTGCCATGCATGGTATCACATGTTGAAAGGTAAGTGCTTCGTCTTTCCTAGCTCGCACAAGTCTGTCGAAGACTTCTGAGGGTTGTCGTAAGGGTAATTTTTTTACAATATTTCTTCAAAAGAAACTTTCACGTTTCGAGGACTATATCTGTCTGTTTGTATTATATAAAAACCATGTCAAGTCACGACTTACCTTCACAAAATCACACTGTTCCCGTTGTGGCAAAATCAAAAATAAAGTTTTCTCCTCTTTATGATGAATCGCAGTTTCCATAAAGAAAAGAATCAAAACAAATTGAGTATTACTTTTATGAACTCAAATAAACGTTAAATTCAAACTGGATTTGTACTTCCTCCTATACTTACCTAATTCACTTCTTTCCCTTTTCGAAATATGGCATTAGTTTAGCGAAGTTCATTCATAAATTCTTCTCATAAAGGGAGCTGTATGAAAGCAATTATCAATTGAGGCTGAAAGGTTTCTTTTTTAATCAATATCTGTAAAAAAATTATCTGATCTGAAGAGAACTCGGAGTTTTATCCTAACATCATACTCCAGTGTGTTCATTACTGTCTATAGCAAAGGTCAATATTCAATAGAATAAAAAAATATATTATACAGGGTGTTCTATGACCACTTACCGAAAATGAAATGGTGTACTACTCTATCATGTGGAAACACATCTGTGGAATTTCAGAGCAATCAGTGACATTTCATATAATTCTTTAGTTCGGTGATTTAACTGTGCCTAGGATCTCTATACTTTAATGTCTATGGTTCCACGCTCTTTAAAACAGTGCACGCTGTCATGTTCAGTGCATTACGGTGTTTACGGAGAAATTATTTCGATGTATTTTCGTTGATCAATTATTCAAAGGGTATGGATACGTATGGATCCAGTGTAATTTGTTCTAAAAAAAGGGTTCGCTTCACGGCATGTTCATCCGACGTAAATTTCATTTGCTTCAACTTTCTTATGCGTTGTGTTACAATCTGCAAAAATCAAGAATTTTTGCAATTTTCCATTGCGAGTCATGCTGAAACTTCATTTCAAATCACCAGATTCAGTCCCACGTTGCATGAAAGAAGAGGAACGAATGGACAATGGAAATTGTTCATAATTCACCCTGTATATGTTTATTTATTGATGTGATAAAAATAAAATCCACAAGGAGAAAATTGGGGACGTTTTTGGCTTTTCTTCATCACTTGGCGTCACAAACTGACTTTTGACAATTTCAGCTGTGATATTCGTTGAATGGTTGTTTGTGTGTGACATTGAATGTGAATATGTTCGAGACACGTTTTTCTCTGAGATTGAAAGAAGTATTAGTGAATAGTGACCAGTAGATCATCTATCTCTGTAAATCTTTCCCATCAAAAATAAGTATTATTACACATTCCCCATTCCATGCTCCTCCAAATGGCAATGTGATTTTAATAACTGCACGCTCTCACTGCTTGTTATATGATGATCCCCGGATAAACTAAAGACCGTCATTAATATTTTTGTTATCACAACACAATTCCGAAGTATTAATGTTCCATATGCAAACAAGTAATGAAATAGTGAAACATTTAAGGGAGATATATTTCGAGTAGTAAACAAACAAGGGCAAATTCTGTGAAAAAAATTACCCATTCTTATTTTCATATATTTACTATGCCCCTTCCGAAAGTCGATTTGGGAAAAAATCAACTCTATTATTAAACAAGAAGAGAAAATATCGAACAAAGAGCAGTATCATCATTTACGATCAATGAAGCAATTATCATAAACAGAATAAAGGTCTGTGCCACTCGATTTCGTTAATATATTCTGTTATTATTATATGATGGGAGTAAACAAATATCATTCAAATCATGGTTGCCAAAATCGGATCATAAATTCATGATGTGACGGCCCGTAGGCGTTGTGGTACCGAGTTACGAATTGAGAGTTTTCATTTCTTAGGTAAGTCAATATTTTTTCTTGATATGAGAGCGTGTATGAGTGATGGAGATCCAGGACCTACAGCTTCTGTGAAAGTAGATTCCCAGTCACTGTCAGCTTGGTGACAGCCACTGGGATTTGAACTCTAGACGTCTGGATAAAACACCAACGTTTTAGCTTCACGTTCAATCTGCTATTGCTTTGTAGAAACGTTATTGCCTTGTAGAAACGTTATTTGATTCTGAAATTCATTTTATATAGTTTTTGCCCGATACTTTTGCAACTATTCATAGTATTTCGCATCTTCACACTAACAATGTTATCTCCTTTCGAAATATATATTCGATTCAACCAAATTCTTCCCAGTACTGTTTTGCTACCAAACCTGCTAACCTGCTGGTAAAGTGGAGGGATAAATATCAATAGAATAGAAAGTTTCTTCACCCAAAAAGTATTTTCAATTCTCATACTGTATTCAATAAAATATGTGCGAAGATAGCTTCATAAAAGAGGCGACTTCACCGTAAACTTAAGACTGTAGACCTTCCAATCTCTACTATAAAACCCAACAGATTTATAGAAAACTCGAAATCGACTTCATCATAAACTTTTTTTTCTTGTTTATGGAATCGAGCCTAAGTTAGACACCACATCACAGTCATAATAATATAAAGGACCCCGCACACCTTATATGGGAAAATGGCTCTCCGTCAAATTTCTTGAATTTTTGATATGTTGTAGAATTGATCATTCCGATGAAATGTTTCAACGGGCGCAACACAATCCTATAACTAGTTTTCGAGATACAGGGTGTTGAATATGAGAAACATTCACTTTTCATCACTCTGTATCTGCCAAGTTACGATTTAGTTCGGATTTATCTTTTGTGGGATCATCATCACATCCGTGTATGATGAATTCATGAGAAATTCATTTCCAAATCTTTTCGTAGTACAGGGCGATTTCACTTGAAAACAATGCTATTTTGAGACTTTCATAATTTAGTTGTTTTATAAAGAGAAAATGCGAGAAAAGGTAGAATTATCACATAATATTATAAATTCATTTCATCTAGCATCACAGTTGATACAATTCAAACAAGGTGATTCACAAATATGGAAACATAACGAATTTTGTTTTTTGGGACACCTTGTAGTAATAAACTAACCTAAAATGGCAAAATTCACTTGAAGAATGTTAAATGATATATTCCATCGTATACAGAGTCGAATGATATCAATTTTAAAAAAATTTAAAAAATTAGTTATTCTTTAATAAATAAAAACCTTGATTTTTTAAATCACCCTATATCTCATGAGGGAGTCCGAAAAGATAGCGATATTTTTTCATGGGAGAACTCGAAATACTTTCATCCATATTGTACAAAATTTTCAGCGGAATCCTATGACGGGTTTTTCATTAACAAGGCGAAAAATGTATTTTCACTCCAGTTTTCGGCGGGTTTGCTGTAGTTCTTCCTCGTCCGGCCGCTTTTACTCGAAATAAAAATATTTCAATAAAATAGTGATCAGTTATTATACCGTACAATAGCGTACCGTATCCCTTGAAAAAAAGCCATAACTCGAATTATTATCTGCATCAGCATCGTCTAGTAGGCGATTCAATGGAAAAGTTATTTTTTCATGCTTAGTGTTTCTCAGAAGTTATATTATACTTATTACATCTGCAGAAGTTCGTTTTTTCGAATTTCCACTCTATAAAACAATAAAATAGTGAAAGTCTCAAAATAGCATTATTATCAAAGGAAATCGCCCTGTACTACAAAAAGATTTGGACATGAATATCTCATGAATTTGTCACATAACGAAAATACCACATAGGATAAATCAGAAAAAAATCATAATTTGTATGTAATTATTTCTATCGGCTTATATAGATATATATATTAAATCAAATTCTCGGCATATTTTTACACCAAATTAACGTTTTATGTTTCAATTATGTTCTTGTATCTTCGAATCGTATATATGTTTGTATATAGTATATACCCCCTTTCAGAGAACGTTTCTCTTTCTTTTTCTTGTATTTGAAACATCATCTGAATCATCTTCGAATACCTACTTATTAATATATTCCTCTTATTTCGTAGTAGGCATGGAGAACAATTCAAAGAGGATAAAATCAACAAAATTCTTATGTCAATAGTCGTTTTCTTGTTGTCATAAAGACCGAGAACTCTTTTTGGGTTATTGGACTTATTGAAGTTTCTTTTTTACTGTTCAAGTTTATGTGATTTTCAGTGTTTGTTGAACTTTGCTGAACAATATGGCCTTCGCAAATAGAGTGAGTTGTTATGTTTGTGACCGAAATGTTATTCCTAGACTCTCAATGCGTTTGAATAGAGGAGATAATATTGATGTTTTGCAAATTGCAACATATGGAAGACAAACTGCGGGAAATCCACCTATTGATATTCAGGATGATACAAAAATATGTTTCAATTGTAATAACACAGTAATGAATGACATTATTGCTATGGAAAATAACCCGAATTGCCTTCGTCTCAATGCGTTGTCCCGCGTATCAAGTCGTGCGTGCATTATTTGTAATGCTCGTCAAAATATTCAAAGACTTTCTTTAGAATGTAGAGTGGATATTTTTGTTGCTTCTGATATCTATGTCCCAGATTTCTTGAGAATTTGTGGTCACCATCTTGATCATCAAGGTTTCCTTCCAAATTACTTGCATGGAGGTTTGAATTTTGTAAATAAACCATACATAATTTCCAATCTTCAACATTTTCTTCAAAGAATGAGGGCATTTGCTAATAGAAACAGGCCACTCCATAACTGGGAGGATATCAATTGTTTCACTGAAGACGAATTTAAGTATCTGACATCAATCTCAAAAATCATTTTCGACAATTACTAGAATTTTGTGATATTGTTGAACAAGGTGGCAAGAGAAGAAATGTCGAAAGAAAACATTTGCTGACATTTTTGATCAAAATGAAACATGGAGTTTCAGATGAGTTTTTGAAAATATTGTTCAGTTATCCTTCTCGACAAACAGCAAGCTTCATTATTTCTAATGTGAGATTATCTCTTTTACAAAGGTTCGTACCGAACAATATTGGATTTAATTCAATAACAAGAGAAAATTATATTAACAGTCATGTATCCCCTTATACGAATCAACTGTACAATCCCACACCAGATATTCCCAAAGCAATAGTTTATATAGATTGTACCTACAATAAAATAGAAAAGAGCAGTAACTTCCGGGTATTGAGGCAATCATACTGTTTCCACAAGAATGAACACTTGGTCAAACCAGAGATCATAGTTGCCCCCGATGGATATATCTTAGCAATCAACGGGCCGTACTTCGCAGATGCTAGGAATAATGATGCAAATGTTCTAAATCACGAATTACAAGTTGATTTGAATGGAATGAAAACATGGTTTCAAGAAGGAGATATTGTGATAGTCGATAGAGGCTATAGAGATTCAATCAATAGTCTACAAGAACTTACTTGGCATTACTATATGCCACCATTTCTACCGCCGAATCAAAGGCAATTAACGACAAATGAAGCCAATCAGGCACGTTTAATAACCACTACTAGATGGATTGTTGAAGCTAGAAATGGACATTTTAAGTCAATTTTCAAATTTTTTCGTCAACCCATAACAGCAATACATGCTGCGAAGCTACATGACTATTACCTGATTGCTGGTGCTCTTATAAATAAATTCCATCCATTGATAAATATGCCTGGAACGTTGGATACGGCCACACAAATGTTGGTTGATTCCGATGATGTCAACATTGTCGATGAGTTACATGGGGAACCCAATTTCCTAAGATTTAGAATATTTTCTCGGTTCAGGAATGCTGCTAAACACATGCTTTGGGTTGTTTCCACTGAAAGAGGTGACGAAAATCTAGAAGATCCTGCTCTCCCCATTACGGGGTATTATTGTACTTGTAAGTCCGGTGCTAGGACTTTAGGAACTTGTGCGCATGTTGCTAGCGTGATATGGTTTTTGGGGTACGCTAGATATCAAGAAAACATACATTTTCCATCCAATCGTCTTTTAGATTCCATAGGAGATGCTGCAAATAGAATGCTTCCAGAGGACATGGATATCGGTCCAGAAATAGTTTAATTTTATTGGTTATTGGTAAGAATCTCCTTCTAATTCGTATTTGATAACGTTTTTTGATTAGGGAAAAATTCAGTTATCCATCATGTATTTTCCTTGTTGTATTGTCATGCACATGCTCGTGCCAACCCAATATCCGAAAGATATATCACATCCCGTTGAACTTCTATCAATTTATGTATAGGAAACTTCAATGGATAGGTAGAGTGGTCATTTATTAGCGTAAAATAGTGAAATATATGGACTATTTCACAAATTGTTCGCCTTGTATATAAAAAACCTGTCATCGGAATTTGATGAAAATTGTGTACGATATGAATGAAAGTATTTCGAGTTCTCCCGTGAAAAAATATCGCTATCTTTTCGGACTCCCTTATGAGATATAGGGTGATTTAAAAAATCAAGGTTTTTATTTATTAAAGTATAACTAATTTTTTAAATTTTTTTAAAATTGATATCATTTGACTCTGTATACGATGAAACATATCATTTAACATTCTTCAAGTGAATTTTGTCATTTTAGTTTGGTTTATTACTACAAGGTGTCCCAAAAACCAAAATTCGTTTTGTTTCCATATTTGTGAATCACCTTGTATGAATTGTATCAACTGTGATGCTAGATGAAATGAATTTATAATATTATGTGATAATTCTACCTTTTCTCGCATTTTCTCTTTATAAAAGTCTCAAAATAGCATTGTTTTCAAGTGAAATCGCCCTGTACTACGAAAAGATTTGGAAATGAATTTCTCATGAATTCATCATACACGGATGTGATGATGATCCCACAAAAGATAAATCCGAACTAAATCGTAACTTGGCAGATACAGAGTGATGAAAAGTGGATGTTTCTCATATTCAACACCCTGTATCTCGAAAACTAGTCATAGGATCGTGTTGCGCCCGTTGAAAAATTTCATCGGAATGATCAATTCTACAACATATCAAAAATTCAAGAAATTTGACGGAGAGCCATTTTCCCATATAAGGTGTGCGGGGTCCTTTCATTGTCATAAGATTCATTCACTTTACATTGTGATCATGAATGAGATATTCATATCACTATCAAAATAATTCAAATAGCCCCATATAATTTGATGGAAATTCAATAGATTAGAATGAATTTCTAGTTTGACAGTAGCCTATTATTTGAATTTCTTTAAATTATAATTCAAACCAAGGTACTTTTTTTATTGTTTTATTCGAAAGCATCAGTTCTATAAAGAGAAAACTGAGTACTGAAAAGTTAAGGAGTACAACAGGAATTCTAAATAATATTTTTAATTCATGAAATTCTCCACCTTATGAAATAGTTCTGACGTAAAATGTAGTGAAGCTGTTAATTTCACTCTCATGATAGTACTACTACTGAAAAAATAGTCATATTCATTTTTCACGAGTGTATGTAATCCCCAAAATTCAAAGTTTGAACGATAACTCGGATTTGAGGAAGAAACTTAAAACTTAATTTTATATTCTTCCGGCCTTTCACAACATTGAATTTCCCCTCCAAAATGTTTTCGCATACATTTAATAACACCTTGTAAAATACCAGAAACCAAAAATGCAATCAGACATTATATTTCTCTGATACAACATCAACTTGCCTTTTAATTTTCAGTAGGTTCCTTTTTTTTTCTAATATCATCAACCCTCCACTCTTGAGTATAATCTTGAGAGTGATAATGTCATGATTCAATTATATTTACAGTGCAGTACTTGTACTTTTTCGCACTATAATATGCATTCACTCATATGGTACAGCTAAACATGCTGAAACTTAACCTATTATTTTTACAAAAGGACGAATTTTGCACGGTTCCATTTCCTTCAATCAATTTTGCAATTGCGACGAAACTCCCTCCTCTCCATACATTCCCACCAGAGTAGAAATTATGAGGCAGATATCTGACAGAAAACAACTACTTCCTCTTACGGACAATTCTATCTGACATCCATTTGTGCAGTGTTCCTCACGGAGAATTTTGCAAAATACAAAACAGAATTATCGAAGGTAAGTGGTTGAACTCATATATAAAGGCAACCAAAAAAATTACCTGTAATATTTCTACTGCTTTTCAACGATAGTTATAATGAAAGTTCTCACTGTGAGTCCAGTCAAATACATTCAGTAAAATAATATGTATGTATGTTGGAAATAGATTCTTCATTCTAACTTTTTGAATAGTTTGTGGACTAAATACACCATACTAAGAAGATGTATGGGAAGGCAGAACAGGTATGCAAATCCCGAAATTCTAATACGATCAAATGTACAAAAAAATGTAATGCGAATCAAAGTTTTTTCTGGGTCTGGTCTGTCTGACTCTGGAGCAATCTGTCAGAAATGTGATTCAAACAGTCGAGTATATGGCGAATGCGACTGTAACAAGAGATGTATAAAAGCACCAACGAGAGTTACAAAAAGGCACCTGAGCTATTTATGATATGAATGAAATTGAAAAACTGTTTCATTGACCTTCGGCTTGCCCATGTAAGATGAATAGGATGAAGCGATGACCAATAAGAGCGATGGTAGAGTGACAGTTGTCATTGTCATTCGTGACTCGAGCTGTCGTAATTGAGCAATCGCTTTGGATTGATTCAAGTTGAAATGCACAATAATTTATAAGCCATAAAAACATTGATAACAATTCTTCTCATTTGACAAGATAAACCGATGTCTTTTCAAGAAGCAGTACATACATCATCTTATTAAAAAAAGAAAAAAAAAATTTTTGACTACCGAAGAAAAACCAAGTAAAAACTTATTTTACAAATTTTATTCTAGAGGAGTAATATTTGTGAAATTTCTGGGATTTTCAATTTGCTTCTACAACCTATAACTGATCACAAAAAAAGGAAAAACGATACGCAAAGAATATATTTATAATTGACCGATAATGAAGGTTTTTGAGGACAATTAAGTAAACGTACCTATGTCTTCTATGAACCAGAAGGATAAGTTACTTTAGATACTCTCTTATCGGCAAACTTTCGTAGTTTTTTTAACAAATACAATTTTTTTTTTCGACTTTTATTCACGCATGGAAATGTTCGGAAAATAAATTTTGAAAAATCATAGGTCTATGTTGAAGTTGAGAGTTAATATTTTGTCATGAAACTATAAAATAAATATCTACTAAAAGATAATAATTCGAAAGAATCGTAGAACGTTATCAAATCATAGATTTAACAACAAATCTCATGTAGACTCGCAGTTTCCCCTAAGTAAAGTATTTCCAATCTTTGGCATTAAATCTAAAAGTATATCTCTATTTCCTTAAAAGGCATATGCTCATATACTGTTCGATATTATTTTCTTGTTGGTAAATAATTTGTTTTGGTATTGGTTGGAGTAGTTTTTGATTTAACGCCTCAATTTCCACCCATCATTGTTTCGAAAGAAAATGGCGAAAGAAAGTTTAAGAAAATCCTGCAAAATCAAAAAATAGACAGGGTTGTGATTCAATTAAGTATACAACAGAAAAAGTAGTGAAAATTCAAGGCCATACGCGGATTTTTCCAGCCTTTTTAAAGGGCTCTATTTTGTTTACTAATCTTTGAAAGCACAGTGAAATGATGAATTTATAAATATAAAATTGTCCACCAAAACTCTATAACTGTTGAACTACTCTTTGTATATAAGTTGGGTCATAGTCGATGACGTCATCGATACTTTTTTCGAATTTTGTCATGGTGTTCAACATACAACATAAGAGGTGAAAAATATTTTGAACAGTTACATCTCGAATTAACTTTAAAGGAAATTTCTTATATTTATTTCTTATATTTCGGAAAATCATATGTCCACATTCAAAACAGTGTACCGAACAGGTTGATCGGAAAATGGAACAATTTTCCTGTATTAAAAATGCTATGATATGAACTGCGTCTCTTTGTCTGTGTGTGTGGAAATCGTCGCTATGGTGACAAAACCATCACTAACACCGCAGTAGCCGATCCATGTCATTAGAATATGATATTGTTGTCACCCGGCGCTGTAATGAGCTTTACATTGGGGTGTGTTCGGGTTATCCCTTAGCTCGGGTTGGACTTAACGATTTCGCACCTAGAGGAACACCTAGTTGGGGATTTGACGCCGCATTGCCTCCAAACAAACTAGCGCCGTACGTCACTTGCATAGAAAACGCTTCCGGAACTTTATTATGCCGATAAACAGGATTTACTTTGAAAGGATCAGTGGAGTTATTTCTTTTTGCGAGGATTATGTTGTAACTTTGGTACTAGTGGAATTACTCAGAAAGAGATGGACATGTATTTGAGATATTTGACGATCAAAAGTGCATGCTAGAAAATTAAATCTAAAATCGATTTCGTTATAGCTAATCGAAAAGGCACCGGGAAAGCGTCTGACGAATTATTCTGAAATTGAAATATATTTGTGGTGACCTTAGCACAGAAATCACAACATACACATTGAGACTATTCGCACCCTTCACATGTGTTATGGAGTT
Source organism: Chrysolina americana (assembly GCA_958502065.1). Classification (NCBI taxonomy): domain Eukaryota; kingdom Metazoa; phylum Arthropoda; class Insecta; order Coleoptera; family Chrysomelidae; genus Chrysolina; species Chrysolina americana. The sequence goes on from OY293420.1 coordinate 49,015,655, forward strand.
GATACAGAAGGTTTTCAGCGTAGGGTCGATGGGTCTGAGAATCCAGCATATAAAAGAACTATTCGAATATTTTCGAAATCAAACGCATCAATAAAATCCCACAGAAAAAATCGTTCATGTAATACAAAAATATATTGTGTTCATCACAATCATGAAAATTGGAGATAACATGAAAATGAATGTGTTATTTTCTTATTCGGAATTGTAAATATTGGTGTTAGAGGGTGGAACACGATCCTTAACGGTCATCATTCCTGAGAAAGAAGGGAGTCATGCAGAAACGATTTTTTAATTTATGATTAATGGGGGAATGTATGAGTGTATCAAGAGAAGACTATCATTTACTTATTTAAACGTCTATCTCACTTTTTTCTTTTCGAAGCTTTAATTTTTGTATGAATAATTTTACGAGAATGTGTCATTTTCAGCGAAAACAACAATGATTGTTTTTTATAGTTACTTTGATATTGTTGTATTCAATATTTTATCTTTAAATTAACTCAAGAAATAATAAATATCAATAACCACTATACATCAAGAATATATATATATATATAAATTCATTAGCTAATACATTGCACGAACTTGAACAAATATATCTTGGTTTCAGTTCTACATTTATCATTTGAAATGAAATGAGGTTAGGGGTATATAACATGATATGTGCATTCAAGACGCATACAAGCGTTATAAAGCTTCTACTTTTCGAAATGAGGTAAGCAAGTGATAATCCAATGCACAATATTCTGTACCTATGTGAATAAACAAGTGATTTCATCAATTCCATTTTCTCGTTCGTTGACAATTGATTTGAGAGTTTCAAGCACCGCTGCTTCTTATTTTAGCTCGATCATTGGCTATAAAATGACATTTTTCAAAATCCCCCAGAAGCAAGAATGGGATAAGAAGCCCTGGTGCTTGAAACTCTTATTTTCTTCTTCTTTATGAAATAGTGCATTATCGCTCCTGATGATACTAACATTATTAGTGAAACGTACGTCGAATAAATTTCAAAAAATTGCTGTATAGTGGAGATAGACATTTAACATCGTGGACTTTTCTCTATGCTTCTTGAATAACTGCAATTCTTAAGTAAATTAAATTGATGTATCCCTTGACCAGCTTAAGACATGTGAGCGCCCTAAAATCCGATATTTTCATCACTCGACTTCAAAACATTGCATTTTCAATACTATACAAAAACCTAAAACGAATATTTTGCATATACATAATGACAGTGAAAACCCTATAAAAATCCAAAGTTTAGAAGGAGTAAGAGAAGAAATAGACAGGCGCGGATAGCGACTTTTGATTTATACTATGTAGTGATCAAGAGAATTACATGAATAGAATATTAAAAAATAATAGTACCTATTTGGCTCTGAACCGAACGATTTCGTCACTGCCCGCAAACACGAAATATTTCAATTTTTTGTCATTTTCGATGGCAAAAGTGAATAGTCAGAAAATATTCCAGAAGACCCATGGGTACCCTTTCAGAAGAGTTGAAGGAGAACCAAAGTGAGTGTCTAATAGTTTTTATGTGTCTTCCTTTTTTCGCCTTTTTATTCATAATAAGAAAAATTACGTAGACTATCAGTGCTCATCAAATATCTATACGTATAGGACTATTCGGGTTCTCAATAGAATTATTTAATGTTATTTATTTAATATATATATATATATATATATATATATATATATATATATATATATATATATATATATATATATATATATATATATATATATATATATACGGGGAAGATACCCATTTACAAACAATGTATAACATAAAACAATAATACATAAAAAAGAGTATGGTTAACTATAAATAAAAACATGTTTACAGGTACAGAATTGAACATACGCAATAATACATAAATAATACAAGACATGACGTACTAAAAAGTGTACCTACATTGTGTCCCTTTTCATTTGCCATAAGGAAGCTGAGAAAAAATCGATAGTCATAGAGTGATAATTTGCCTGTCGCAGTAATCGAATCATCCCTGTGTTTGCACAATACTTAGATCGATGTGCAACTAAGGCAAATGTACTATATGCACGTAGTGCTCTTGGAGGTACATATAGTTTCACTTCTTCTAATAATTCGGGAGCATCTGTCAAACCGTTCAGAATTTTGTAAATGAACAAGGAGTCAAACCCCTGCCTTCTTTGGATCAATGGACTCATATCCATTACTGAGAGCATGTTGGTATAGGAGTATGGAATGCTGAGTCTAAATGAGCAGTACATGAGAAATCTGCGATGAACTCTTTCCAGTTTTTCGATGTGAACTTGGGCATAAGGGCACCAAATAATCGAAGCATATTCCAGATGAGATCTTACTAATGAATTGAATAAGATTTTCACTGTACTCATATGAACGAAATCTCTGGAATGTCTCTTTATGAAACCCAATTGTTTAAGTGCTCTATTGCAAATGTACTCAATGTGCAAAGAAAATGAGAGAGTAGACTGAAACACGACTCCAAGATCTTTGATCGATGTAACTTTCTGGATTGCAATATTATCGAGAACATAGTTGAAGTTCAATCTTTGCATTGTGCGGTGGAAGCTGATGACTTTACATTTCGAAGGATTTATGCTCATTTTATTTATAAAGGAACCACGTGAAAAAACATTCAGGCTATCCTGGAGAATGATACAGTCTCCGGGATTCTGTACAACGCGAAATATTTTGACATCATCTGCATACATGAGGAAATTACAAGATTTCTCTGACGATGTCATCGATGAATACACTGAACAGTAAAGGCCCTAGGTGAGAGCCCTGTGGCACACCTGATGTAGCGATGTAATCATCAGATATGCATGCGTTCAACTTGACAAATAGGAGGCGATGTTTTTAACCATTCTAGAAGAGATCCGCGAACGCTAATATGAGATAACTTCTGAATGAGAATATCATGATTAACTTCATCAAAAGCCTTAGATAGATCTGTGTAAACACAATCAACCTGAAGACCCTTCTCTAAAGCAGATACAATGAAGTTGGTATAGATCATGAGGTTAGTACTCGTCGATCGTCCATCTTAAAACCTGTGTTGATTTATACTTATTTCATTAGCTAACATCGAACTGAGTAATTTATTAACCAAGCACTCAAACACCTTGGGAATAGCGGAGAGAATAGTTATAGGTCTATAATTTTCGATAAGTGCAGGATATCCCGATTTGAGAAGAGGTTTGACAAAGGACTTTTTCCAGTAGAGTGGAAAAATTCCATCTGTCAAAGATTTATTGAACATTAGCCACAGCGGTCTACTAAGTGAAAATGCACATTTTTTCAGGGACACGTTAGGAATGAGATCAGGACCAGGTCCCTTACTGACATCAAGTAAACACAAGCATTCCATCACTTCTGTAATGCCAACTGAGAGACAGTGTAAATTGATTACCTGTTTTTTTGACGATATAGAATCAAAATTATCAAAATTTGAACTTGTTTCATATACAGATGAAAAATAACGAGCGAACGATCCGACAATGCTCATTTTATCAGTTAGAATAGAATTATTATATTTCATAGTAGAAGGCATATCACAGTTTTTCCTTTTCGAATTCACAAATTTCCAAAAGGGTTTAGTAGTTTCGCTTATAAGGAATTCAGTATTGTCAATGCAAGTACGATAGCATTGTCGAGATAACAAACGGCATTGTGATCTCAAGTTTTGAAATTCAATATAATCATTATCGGAGAGAGACTGCTTATATCTGACATGCGCAATTTTTTACAGGAAATACGTTCTTTCAATTCACTACTGAACCAAATTGGAAATCTGGGGCAAGTATTAAATGTAATTTCAGGAACGTACGTTTCCAAAATCACATTCATCCGCACTCAATGTAGAGAAATGTAGATCCCAGTTGAAATTATTAATTATACTATTCAAACTAGTATAGTCAGCTCTATTAAAATCAAGTCTTACTTCAATATTGTTCAAAATTATCAGATGTTGTTAGGGATATGTCAATTTTCAATGCAGGGTGATAGTTATCATTAGGTAATAGTTGATCCGCTGCCCTAGTAATACAATATCTGAACACATTGCTAAAAACAAGATCTAAATATTTATCATACAAATTGGGAACATTATTCAGTTGATACAAGTTACATAATGATACACATTCAATAAGAGTTTCCGATTTAGAGCCAGAACCGGTTGCAGAGACACCATAATTCTCATTAGACCATAAAATATCAGGTACATTATAATCTCCTGCACAGTACACATCTTTCTCACCGTAAAGCTCGCAAATATATTCAATGGTTGAACAATGTGATTCATATACCTCTAAAGATGAGTCTGGAGGTAAATAGACGGCACCGAAACAACATTCATCTTGTATGGAGACCCATATCTGTTCACAATAGCCAATATCGGATGGAGTGACTATAAGGGACGATCTTATGTCACTTCGAACTCCAATGAGAATGCCACCACCTCTAGTTTTACCTGTTGCATCAGAATCCCTGTCGAACCTGTACAGAGAGAGTATAACCAACAAGGACAAGTTCTGCATCCCCAATCATCGACGTAAGCCATGATTATACAAATACGATTACATCATATGAACAAGTTGACACAGTTATAGCTAAATCAATAATTTTTGTCCTCAAGCCACGAACATTCTGATATTATACCTGCAACTTTTTCACTTTTCTAAAAAATTTGATGTTTTACGATACTGACGTGGTGGCTGCGGAAGAAATTCCCTGACAGTCGCTTTGGATGGCCATGATGCAGCTTCCATTATCTGTAGGAAACGGATTATTTCTACATATGCCACACGCAGTGAGCCTTCATTGTGTAGTGGGTGTACAACCAAAACATCAAGAATAAGTAAGCAATGACCATCATCGATTTTCTTCGATTCTGCATGTGGAGATCGTAACATGTGGCAACATTGTAGAAGCGCGTGAGGTGATTATCTTCTGTGGGAGTATGGTTGTGTATACACATCCAATGTTGGAGGTTGTTGTACAGACAAAGTTTCAATCATCGCGGATGGCTCTCAAATTTTACCTTTTGCACATGACAAACCATCAGTACCCCATTTATTTTGATGGTAGTTTACCTTGTATATTGCAATTGAGTCTCATAACCTGATATTTTTTGAGTGAATGAATGAATATTAATCTGAATCAATTTGTAATTTGAAATGACTAATCAATTGAAAACATAGTATTACTGGACGTATTAATCGAATTTTTCTATTGAAATTATGGAAAACGTTTCCGCCATAAAACACATACATACCTACTGAACACGCGTTCTAAAAAGTGTCTCATCGACTATTGAGTATCACACGAGGATAAAATTATTTTAACCAGTGCTCCTGTTAGTAAATTGATTCGATAACCATACATGCCTATTCAAAATGAGGAAGGAAGGTAATAGCCAATGTGAGAATCAAACCATTGATAATGAAATTTCAGAAGTGGTAACATCTGGTGGTGAAGGCAAAGTTTTCAATATAACATGACTCCACTAAAAACTCGTTTGTATCGCAACTAAGAGAACTTTGTCTTCGGATATTTGGATAGTGTAAGAAATTCCAAATCCACGAAATTTTAAATTGATAATATGGTTTCCGGAATAGTGAGAGAATTGTGGGGTTTCAATAAAATTTGTAGTTATAGCATTAATATCAGTCTTGTCGAATTTGTTTTTTGCAGAGTGAGAGATAAATATAATAAAATGATGATATATCGAAATGTCTGTACATTATAGGTTATTTCTATGAGTATTTGTAAATGACACTGAGGTAAACACAATTAGATTTTTACAAATTTCTGTGAAAATCCACAGATTATCAATTCCTTTTCAATTGTGTTTACCATAGTGTCATATACGATGGGTTTCCATCAAGTGAAGTCCATCCAAAGTTTTTTCATATGGATTTTGAAAAAGTAACTATCTTTTTCCGATTTCGAGTTATTGAAAAAAGTTATGTTTGCGATATTAGTTTATTAATTCTTTACGTCATTTCAAAAGATACGAAAAAATAAAAAAAACATTTTTTTTTACACTTTTTGAGATCAACAAAGTGGAGTTCACAAATTTTCACTACGTTGTTTCGTTTAAGAAAAATCTTCATCAACTTATACGGCCCTATTATTTCTATTACAAAATTTAATATGCCATCCCATCCTCATCTTGGACAAACTGTATATAACTAAAGTGGCGACATCAGAATCACGTATTCATTTGCCATTCTCATTAAATCTCGTTTTAATTGAAGGTAAATATTTTTGAAATATTAACTTTCAGTTCAAGTTTTTCTGAGTGGTTCATTCATTAAAAGCAATATAATTTTACTTGATGAAATACCTTCCGAGTATGGCGTATTTTGATCATAGAACTGAGCCTGAATTGAATTACATTGATCTTTTTTATTTTGTGGCTTACATTAAGGAAAAAATTCTGAATGTTCAGAAAGTATCGTTAGAACCAAGGGTAGGAATGAAGGATGCAGAAATGGTCCGAGAAGTTTGCAGGAGAATGACAAAATAATACGTATAATTCCGCAACTTCTATCAACATTTAAATTATGTATACACAGATTCGCGGATGTTCGGAAAGGTTTCTGCGGTCAGATATGTGCACATTTCTGAATTCCTGGGTTGAACCGCGATGAGAGTTTATAACTCGACGTTTCGGATCCTGCTTTGGAGCTATTTTCGAAACATTGGCTGCAAGGCTCTATCTGCCTACTCCTCGAGTCGTGGTCAAATAAAGTATGGAGGTCTGCCTACTCCTTGATCTCAAAAGACGATCCGATGTTGGTTGCACTGTGGTATTTATGGATGCTTGCCTACCTGAAAATAGGCGGGTTTTCTCGTTTGTCAACTATGGGTACCTGCTGAATGTTTTGGGTGAGTCGGATATTTGATTGTTGACAATTTTATGACCTGGGGATTATGGTTGGAAGAAGGGGCTTCCAAATGGGGTTCAATTTACGGCTTTCATCTTTAATGTTCAGGCAATCAGGTCGCCTTTCGATTTCGATGGCTTGTCTGATGAATCGTGAAGTTCTTCAACGTACTGGAGCGATGGTCCTGGTTTCTTCAAAGTCCATGGGGTGATCTGTTTGGATGAAATGAAGGGTTAATGCGGAGCTGGTATCTCCATTCCTAACCGAAAGAAAGTGTTGATGAGATCGGATATAGATCTGTTCTGAAGTTTCTCCTATATAAGAATGGGGGCAAGTAGAACAGGAAATTTCGTGAACACCGTGGTCTTCGATGGAATTTTGTTCTTCGTTGATCTGATGAGGTGTGGCAGCTTTTGCTCTGTGGTGAAGATGGTTTGATATTGGTCGTTCTGAAAACTCGGCTGATTTTGTCTGTTGCCCCTTTGTTGCAAGGGAAGAAAACTTTGGATGGACGGTCTTCAACTTGTGGTTCGATTTTGTTTTCTGATGATTTTCTGTGGTTGGATTTGAATGTTTATGTCTATGTGGTCTGGTCTGTAGCCGTTTTGAAGAAGAACTTGTTTCACAATGTGGAGTTGAGATTGATTGTGGTCGTCAGTTAGTCGAATGGAACGAGAGATCAGAATATTTAGGACGGAGTTGAGTTGCTACGGATGATGGCAAGACTTTGAGTTGAGATATCGGTTTGTGTGGGTGGGTTTTCTATAAGTATATGAGGAACCTTGGGAATTTTTCTCAATTTGTACATCTGAGAATGGCAGTTCTGAATTGCTCCCCATCTCCATCGTGAAGTGAATGTGAGGGTGTACTTCCTTCAGATGGGTCAGGAAAGAATCCGGGGCATCTCTACCGTCGGGCTAAATGACAGAAGTGTCATCAACGTATCGTAACCAGCAGGAAGGTTGAAGAGTGGCTGAGGAATGGGCTTCGGTTTCGAAGTCTTTCATGAAGATATCGGCAAATTGGTTTCCATGGATTTTTTCGAGCAATTTTCATTTTGGTGTTCACCTGATACTGATGTTTGTGAAACTTCCTGTTCTCGAGTTCTGAGTAGGGTGATATGGTGAACACTGGTTTAGTATTTTTATCGAGTTCTTTATTTCCATATTTACAGCCCGAATTGCTGTAAATAAAATATTAACGTTGTATTTTCTTTACTACTGATGGTACTCATAGAATCGTTCACTAGCCAACAGTGGATCAAGAAGATAATCATATTAAATAGAAAATTAAAATTGACCTAAAAAATTTTGCATCATATTATTTATTGAACAAGATGAAACATACAAAATTTCCATGAAACAGTACAAAGATGAAATTTAATGGGAAAAAACTTAAAGGAGTTAGTTATTAATGTATGACCATTAAACATCAACGAACAGACAGAGTTATGGAAAGGAATCGACTGTGTACCACCCTAAAGCTTTCTTGAACTGAACAAAGAACAATTAGGAAAGAATGAAACGATTAGATGGATCACGATAACTTTCTTGGTATTGTCATCGCCAGTCTTCCTCTTTTCAAAAAATACCATTCTCTTCCAGAGGTTTTCAGAGAAGATTTGAATTTCAGTTTCAATATTCCTGTTCACATCCATCATCAGCTCAATTTTTTTTATGTAGAAATTCAGGAGAAAGTCGATGCCAAAAGTCTGAAAGGAATCAATTATTTCAGTGTTAAGCTTCGAGTTCGAAATACTTTCGTGAATCCATCTTCTTCTAGCCATTTTCCTCTAATGGAAATAGCATGATAAAAAGAAATTAACGACGTGTATATGTATTACCGTATAACCTACATGTTTGTAGCGTGTAATCCTCTAACAAGTAGCCGATGTAGATAGCCCAGCCCTGTCTCGGCTTTATTTCATCATTTTCCTTTTCCCAGGCTCTTTTTACAACTTCATAAATCGGTGGCAAATTTTATAGTATATTTTCAGTCTATTCAGCTCAGGTGGGTTGATTTGGTCATATTCATAGGCGGGTTGATTTTTTCCTAATATATACCGGCTTCATATAGACCTGGCTGGTCTTTCCAAAGCACTCAGACACCACCATAAGTCATTCATACAGTTTGTACTTGGGGCAGGAAAGTTGCAGCATTTTTTCATACAATTTTCGTTGTAAAAACTGATTGAGTAAACCATTTAAAAATCAAATGTAAGTTTATTCATTTTTGTGATACACAGCGATCGTAGTATCTTTCCTACTAACTGAAATGGGGTATTCTGTAATACTTTTGGCAAACATTTTTAACAAGCTTACTGCATATAGAGTAGCCTAAATGGCCATGAACTTGATATCTTCAAATTGCAATAGTGGTCATTTGATACACAGCTAGAAAAGCATTTAAATGTTTCTTATGTATAGGTACCCCATTTTTGGTTGTCGAGTTACGAAGCATTCAAACATAATTATTGTTCTTGAAAACGTCGATGATTTTTTCATCAGCTTGATGCAACTTTCCTCACTATATTGTCCTTGACATTGATCTTCGATTAGGATGACATGTAGGTAGTTATAGCTGCCTCCGTGGTGACTTATTGCTCTGAGAGGCAGAGTCTTCTAACTTATACCACAAAAGAGCGGCTAGCTTCTGTGGTTGACTCCGTTTGTTGTTTTTCATTCGAAAGTAAATATAAATCGAGAAATTTCGTTGAATACAAATAAATTGTATTTCAAAATACGCCACTAATCATTACTTGTTAACGCCGTGCCGCCATGATAATTATCGTTGATGTTTTTTTGTTTAACTCTCGGTTGTTTTGCCGTATGAAATCAAGATGGAAAGCAATTATTATCGTATAATTTGATCGACAACTGATAACTGGTCCAGGTTCCCCATTCCCAACTCTTTAGTACGGGGAGTATATACCTGCTAATTCATTTAAATCCTTTAAATCCTGCAACTCAGTAGTGTTTATGAGAGAAATTTCGTCCAGCCTTTTTTTCAGAGAAAGAACACCGAAATAAGAGTTGTTTAATTTGAAGCGAATGAAACGTATGTGATTATTCCAGCTCATATCGCTGTCCACTAGTATACCTGAAAATTTTGTATTTCTTCAATTCTCATTGTCTCTTACATTTGATTATGCCTGCGAGTTGTATTAATACTCATATCCCAGAGAACATAACTTTCATGGTTATGTGAAATAATTTTCTGGCGAAGTATAAAGCCAATCTCATCTTGTGATTCTTCAGTTCCCCTTTTGCCTTATTGTTTTTATGGACTGAGGATGAATCAAACCGTAGAGAGTGAGCCAGTGTCTTGAATAAATAAAATATGAATGTCACAGTACAAATATCATTTTGTATAAATATCCTGATCGAAGCTATATTAACATTATATTTCCAATCTTTGAATGTAATTCGAATGAAATACAATTTATAATCTGGAAAAATGAAGAGACTGAAAAGTTCCTCTTCAAGAGATTGAAATGAATAACTAATAAATCTAGAATAACACGCTCCTCATAAAAAGCGAACGATTTTGTTTGTTCCGGCTTCTCCCTTGGATTGAAACTCGGAGCTTTTCGATTTCATGTCGTCTCTCCAATGTTTATGATTATAATTTGTATACAGAGAGGAATAATTGTTTCCAATAAAATTCTCTAGATTCTATCATGCATTTTCCATCAGAGCCTCGAAATTTTGGATGTCTGAGATTGCATTTTAGATATATTCTCTGAAGTTGTGATTTACAAAACGGACATCCTATTTGATTGTAACTCATACAAGATGAACAATTATAATTTTTGTTCTAACCGGCTGCACCCATACGAACCTCTCTCGGAAGTCTTTGAAAGACTTGTGCGATCCTAAGCATGGTCGAGAATTCCTACTGAAAGGATCCGTCACGGCAAATAATAATAATAGCCGTCCTCTACCCGCACAGGCTAAGCCTCTGGATACACTCTATGAGTGTGTATGAGGGATTATTTTTTTCCCTCCATTGAGAATTTCCCAGTCAGGCCCTGTCTCCGAAGCTGCAATACTTCCGGAGGAAACGCTGGATCATTCACCCCAGTAACCACTTCCCACGCCAGGGGTAAGTGATTATTGGATCCGAGCATCATGTGCCCTGAGGAGGCGGAGTGAGCCAAGGGTGACGGCCATCTGCATTCGTCCGCCTAAGATTTTTGCCATATCATGGCAAGCCGGTATGATTTTAAGTTTGAGAGCAGAGTGCCTATCATTCCACCAAAGACCCCTTTTATCAGAACCACCATTTTAACAGAATGGTTTGGGTGAAGCCTGCGGAGTTCAAAAAGTAGATTTAGATATTTAGTCCGTTTCTTCTCTTCTTTCCGGACGATGTTCGTTTCGCCAGGAGCTGAAAACTCAATGACAAAAATCCTCCTTTCATGGTCGAGGAGGACTACATCAGGCTTATTGGCTTGTATTTGCCTGAGGGTGAGGAATGAGTAATTCCAATAGATTCGGTACTTCTCATTCTCCAAAACGTACTCAATATTCCCCGGAGCATAAGGCAACTCCAATGTCTCGTCTATACCGTACGAGTGTCGTAAACGGTAGTACTTACAACATTCGTAGGGCCGCGTTATGCCTGTTGATATAAGCTGAAACCGCAAAAGCTAGATAAGCTGACAGCAAATGCACTATGGTCCACGCGACTGCGGTAGATGAGAGTGTTGAAGACACCATTCTGGCAGGTTATTATGAATCCCTCGGTTTCCGACTTCAGCCCACTTGACCTGAGAAAAGCAAATGTCAGGTATCTGGATAAGCCAAAGTCTTCAATTTTCTTGAAGAAGCTTATCCTTAAGTAGCTGCAGAAGACAGAGGGAGTATTATTTTTTTCACCCGTTAGGAATAACCCAGACAGGCCCTGTCTCCGTAGCCCCCCCATACTTCCGGAGGGCGCGCTGGTGTGTCATTAACCCCAGTAAACACTCCCCACGTCCGTGGGGTGAGTGATTACTGGGTCCGAGAATCATGTGCCCTGAGAAGTCGGAGTGAACCAAGAATTACGGCCTTCTGCATTCTCCTGGCTTAGTTTTCTGCCGCATCATGGCAAGCCGGTATGATTTTCAAGTTTGAGAGTAGTGTGTCCATCATTCCACTAAGTACCCCTATTATCAGAACCACCATCTTGATAGAATGGTTTTTGTATAGCCTGTGGAGTTCAAAGAGTATAGATCTCGATATTTAATCCGTTTTTCCTCCTCTTTTCGGACGATGTTCGTTTCGCCAGGAGCTGAAAACTCATTGACGAAAATCGTCCTACTTTGAAGGTCGATGAGGACTACATCAGGCTTATTGGCTTGTATTTGCCTGAGGGTGGGGAATAAGTAGTTCCAATAGATTCGGCACAATGGTGAGGAAATGAGGTGGAGTTTCGCCAAAGAAGCTTGCAGGAGATGAAAGAAGGGCATGTATTCCAACCAAGCTCAGTAGTTGTGCAGAACCGTGAAGGTGCCGAAACGAAGAAAGTTGAGTTGCTATGGAATCCTGTAAGGTGTGCGCGTAAACAAGGTAGAATTAGAACTGGCTAGAATCGATTTTGCGACGACCCTTTGCGATCTGGAGCCTATACTAGGCACTGCAAGAAGCAAGATTGGAAGGGCGAAAAACTGGACCAACTTCAATGGATACTGCCAGCTGCCGGCAGCCAAAGTCTTTGTGGCAGGCCCCAACAAGTCGAGGGCGACAAGGTTTCAAGGCAGAGATCGCCAAGTAATGCCAAGAGGGCATAACAAATTAGGCAGACACCTGTCGGTCATAGGCATATAAGGCATTTCCACTTGTCGCAGATGTGAAGATGAAGAAAGTTCATTTCACTTGCTTGGAAGGTTGAGATTTCAAATATTTTGGGTTGGAAAGCTCCAGAAGACGAACTAATTAATTCATAGTGGACAGATTAGAAGGTCACGAAGGTTCGAAACGAAGGATTAGGAGTATATATGTGGAGAGCAGGGACTGGCAAAAAGGAGCCATGGGGCCATACTTGCGTCTGCAGCAGCAGCCTCCTCAAAATGACTACTACCACTACTAATTCCAAGGAGATAATATAGGAAAACTTACTTCACGAAAAAGACCAATTGCTAGAGGTCATTATTTTCGATGAAATTTTGGGAATACCCACAGATGTAATTCTAAGAAAACTAGACAATTATCCATTCTATGGATTCAGATGCAGGTGATGTTAGGCAACACATCTATTTTGTTTCCGATGGTTCCAAAAGTCGTCGTAGCTGGGTAATATGGGAATCGACCAATAACCTAGCAATATTCAGCCTAAGCGTAGTGATGGCTTTATTCCAGGAACAGATCGGTCGTCCTCACGAAATAATAGTACTATGCTCAGATAGCCAGGTCATTCTGAAAGCACTTATATCTTGATGCATTTTGTAGACGGTCTGGAATTGCCATAAAAAATCAGATTGTGAAAGAAAAACAGAGACACATTGGTGTGCACACCTTGGTTGATGAGACTAGTAGTAAATAGGCCAGATGACCAAATTTTCAATAGATGGGTAGCTTTTTTCATAGATCCAGAGCCGGTACTGAACTCTTAAAGGATAAGCTTTTAGCCTTCACAGAACATGAATCACGCAGATGAATATTTGAAACGTTAGGTACAATTAAAAAATATAGACAATTACTCCAACTACTCCAACACCATTATCAAGAGCTATACTTTAGCTCCCAATAATTTCAGCTTAAATGGCGACAATGGCGTCTTGCAAATTTGACGCAGTTTTGGTATTTGAACAGTTCTCTATGTTCTTTAAGAGAAAGAATAACTGAGTAACCAAGAAAGAATTCCGCATCTTTAACGAGCTAAACAAAAGGGGTTAGGTCCGGCTTCCGCTCTCTACAGAATCATTACCAGATCCTAATACTCAGTACTATTTAAGAAATTCATTTCTAACGTAAATTCAGAGGTGATTTTAGTATAATTTTGATGAAACTTGAAAAAATGAAGCATGAATCGAACATTCCATACACTGTACAACTGATGATCGCATCATTCAGATTCAAGAAAAACATTCACAGATTTTTATTGAATTGCCGTATTTTTAAAAGTAAATAAACCTACATATTTTCACATCGGACAAACGGAACGGATGAAACTTATTATTTGCCTTAATATAAATGAGATAAAGCACACATAGGAATCGGTTGCTTCATGATAAGACAAATAATAATTTCAATCGTTCCATCTGTCCGATACGTCCGTCCGATGCGAACAAATGCGCGCTTACCTTCAGCATTGGACGAGTTATAGAAACCATGAAAACAATATTTTGAAACTTCAGTCAAATCTGTGTTTTTCTGAAAAGAAATCAAAAACTGGTTAGTTTTAATTATTATAAGAAGGTATGTGAAAATTTCATTTGAATATTTTACAAATGCCGATGGCAAAAGTCCTCATACTATTTTTTATGATTGATGGCGTAGCCTTCCACGAACTTTGTTATCGTCTCGAAATGTATTTTCGTATATTATAAAAAATCGTCCAATATAATAGTCTAATCATTCCTTTTCCCCGAATAGAAATATATGATAAGTTATAAACGAAGATGGAGGCGCGCCAACGAAATGCATTACAGCGCTTTTCCAAAATAATGAGAATAAATGATTCTGGTCTATTACGATGAAACGCACAACTAAGATGTTTTTTAAATTCCTGCACGGACATGGCAAGCATTTTCTTTGGCCTACTTTCATGGAAATATTCTTATTTGTTGACTTGGTAATAATCACTTTTGCGAGACGTTCTCAAAATTCTTCGGATATACACGGATGAACCAAAATTAACTTGACACAAACCAGTTGGTAATATCCGAATACTTCTGTACTCGAATACAGTATTCGGATACTTTATATGTATTCGAAAGCTGTATTCGGATATTTTTCAAACTTCAGCTTTGAAACAAAACATTAATTGACAAGAAATGTTATTGAATGTTCTACAGTATGTACTGTCTACGACGAACTTTTTCTGGAATACCATAAATTATTCAACCGGATTAGTAATTGTTAAAGCACATTTGATCTCAAGTTCTCTTGGATTACTTGCCAGTAATGAAATAGGTCGTGTGTATGGCGATCAAGCCCACTGGCGAGTTTCAACAAGTCCCTTCGATGTGTGTCGAAATTACCGCTTTCTAGACGAACCCTGGCCAGCGCCAACGTTGGGCTTGCTTTGTCATATGTTTTGCATACACGATTCGCTAACGTTGGAACGAGCGGCCATTGGCCAAGGCTTGCTGCCATGCCGTCTGTAGCCGGCTTAACATGGTTGCCAGGGTGAGTACTGGTCGTTTGAAGGGTTAGGTACTAACTTGGTATGGATTGAGGTAATCTTAAAACCATTTGTTTTGATTTTTTAAATTTTAGTGATGAGGTATTGGTGCTGACGAAGGCAAATTCAAATATACTATTATGGATATGATAAATATCCAGTGAAAAAATGTGGTGAAGAATAAAAATCTATTATTTTACAGATATTGTTTTATTGTTGCAATAAAATATTATTTCAACATTAAGAGTACCTATCCGTAAAAGTATCCGATCAAAGTAACCGAATACATGAATTCGAATACATTTTTAGGTGAAAATATCCGCAATTTTCCATGAAGTATCTGGATACATTGGAAGTATCCGTATCTGGTATATATTCGGATACTTTTTTCCTGTATCTGACCCAACTCTGCTTTCCACCAAAAACGAAGAAAAATATGAAATTTCGTATGAAAAAATATTGCTTTGAACAATAAAACAAAAGTCAAGGTCAAAGACAAGGTCCAGTCAAGGTCAATTTTCGAATATCTCAGTCTCGGTTCATCTCAAAAAAATTAATTTTCACAAAAATTGTTCATTTTCATTATAGAACAAAAATATATATACGAAAAAATTTCCTTTTAGGTTCCGAGTCAAGGTCGAAGTCAAGGTCAAAGTTAACGTCAAATACAGACAAATACGAGGTCAATTTTCGAAAATCTCGGTTTCAGTCCATCTCACCACAATTTTTCATTCAACATGGAAAGTGAAGGAAAATTTAAAAAAGTTTTACCCGGACTTTTTACCCTGACTGTTGACCTGAATTTTTCATTCTCCAAAAAGAAATGGAAACATTTTTTTAAAATCTGATTCAAAATGATTTGAGCAAAAAATTTTCTAAGAAAAATTTTAAAAATTTTTTACCAAAAATTTCATTCAAAAATAAATGAAAAAAAAAACGATTTTCAGAAAATATTTTCATTCAATAATTTTTTTCATTCTAATCAAAATTCTTTGAACCAAAAGATCGATTTTCACCAAAAAAATTTCTTTTCACCAAAAAACCATTGAAAATTTGTAGTCAGGGTCTGAGTCTCAAGGTCGAAGACAACATCAGTCATGGTCAAAGTCAAGGTCAAAGACAAGGTCAAGTTCAATGTCAATATTCGAATATCTCCGCTCTCGATCCATTTCAACAAAATTGAAAAGTGAAAAAAAAAATTTTGGATTCAAATATATTTTGAAAAAATATATTTTCACAAAATAGTCACAATAAAACAAAAGAAGAAAATAAAAATTATAGTCAAGGACGTGGTCAAGCTAGAAGTCAAGGACAAGTCAAGTCAAAGTCAATTTTCAAGCCCAGGTCAGTTTTTGAATATCTCGGTCTCGGTCGTATCCAAAATGTTTCATTTCAAAATGAAACAAAAAACATTCTGCAATTTTTCCATTAAAATTTTTGTAATGAAAAAAAATATCCACAAACAAAATGTTCTTTTTAACCAAAAACAAAAAAAAAAATATTAAAATTTGTTTGAAAAAAAAGTATCCATTCCACAATAAAACGAAAGAAAAGTATAAAAAAATTTCAAGTCAGGGTCCGAGTTGAGGTCGCAGTCATCAAAATATTACATTTCACATGAAAAATGAAGAACCAAAATTTATATCTTGAAAAGGAAAATTCTGAAAATTTAATATCAAAATTGTCATACAGCAAAAAAATATTTCCACAAAAAATGTTTCTGTCCACCAAAAAACAAACAAAAAATATTAAAATTTATATGAAAAAAATTATCCTTTTCACAATAGAACGAAAGAACAGAGTATCATTTTTGTTTAAAAAAAGTCAAGGTCGAAGTCAAGGCTTGTATTTGCCTGAGGTTTTCTGGATAAACCAAGGTTTTCAATGTTCTGGAAGAAGACCCCATGCATTGGCTTATGCTTATACAGCTGCAGAAGACTGTCTCCGCAGCTTTGGCGTGAGCTTTTTGCTGAACGGGTTCCAACTCGGTGGCAGAGTTTGAGTTCGTCCGTTCAGTGTCGACCACGAGACCAAGTTCATCGGCTGCACGGGTTGCTGCCTTGAAGAGGAATGCTCCAAGCCCTGCTTTCTTATGATCGCATACCAAGCAGAGACGGAATCTGAACTCCTGATTACTATACAGGCTCCATTCAGTACCATTCTGTTATGT
The DNA here is from genome assembly GCA_958502065.1 of Chrysolina americana. Lineage (NCBI taxonomy): Eukaryota > Metazoa > Arthropoda > Insecta > Coleoptera > Chrysomelidae > Chrysolina > Chrysolina americana. The sequence continues at coordinate 49,033,059 of OY293420.1, forward strand.
AGACACTTCAAACTCAAAAGTTCACGGCCTTCCCGTTGTCTGGGATGTATAACCGTTCAACGGACGCTTTAGAATGCAAGCTCCTATGAAGATGCATCATTTTGTGAGTTTTTACGTCGAGTTGTCGCAGCTCTTCCTGAGTACATTTAATTACTCCAAAGGAGAAGAGTAGAATCGGGACGGCAAGCATATCAGTTGCAGCAACTTTGTTCTTTCCCGACAGTTCTGATTACCAGATATGTCGGAGTTTATGCTAATTCTAGCTGCGGAGAAAATTTTTAACAGTAGGTACCTTTTGGGTGTGGCGTTGTTCCACCCCTAGGTAGGTATACTTCTCTCCGACACCCAGATGATGTAGGATGCTTCCGTCTACTAGCTGAGAAGAACCTTGGCACATTTGTCGATCCCAAACTCCATTCCGATAGTATGCGTGTACTCTTGTACCACTCTTAAGGACTAATAAAGATCATTTCCTCCGGAGGCATATAGTTTAGTTTGAGGTCATTCATGTGAAACAGATAGGTGACCTTATGCCTCCGGTTGCTGGGGTGCCGCAGTTGTATCCGCGGATTTTCCGTAGTAATAATAATAATAATAATAATAATACTCCATCATAAACACTCATTGAGTGTACCCAAAGGCATAGCCTGTGCGGGTAGAGGACGGCTATTATTATTATTTGCCGTGGCGCTCCGGGAAGACTTACTGATGTTTTAGATGATGTATTCACTTTTCAGCTGTAGGAAAACCCGGAAAACCTACAGCACCACCTCGGGTGGTCGGTGTGCACTTCAAGCTAGCACTAGACGAGATTGGCAATCTAGACAACTCACAATACCCTTGCTTTTCAACAAGGCATGCGGTCGCCTATCGATCCGATATAGAGTATTTGAGAAAAAATCTCTTGTACCTACGTCGGGCTCGAACCGACTATCGCTATGCTGGAGTTTCGAACGGCCTGTGCCATTAGACCGCTAAGCCACCGGCCACGGTGCAACGGACAATGGCAATATTAAGATGCAGAAGAGAAGGTGGCTGAGGAAGTCTTACTGAAACACGACCCTTCTGGAGATTACCTGCTTTGTTTGGACTCTTACTTGACCACTGTCTCATCGAGTATCGCAAGGCATCTGAGCAAATGCATGATGAGCTTATGCGATGTTCTATCAAATGCCTTATGATAATCGATCCAGACCATCGAAAGGTTACGCTAATACTGCACGGAGTCCTGCGTGATGCATCTGTAGATCAGCAGGTTCTCTTTGCTCATCTATCCGTTCATACATCTGCTCAACTGCGGAGAGTATTCGCATGCATAAGATTCCAGTTATCATTTTATAACATGCGTTCAAGCATGTTATCCGTCTGTAGTTTTTCAGATCAGACTAATCTCCGTTTTTGGGGATAAGCACAGTTCGCCCCTCGACAAACCAATCCGGAATCTGTTGCTCCCCATCTAGCCATGAGTTTATAACTCTTGCTAGATGGTGGTGGGTACATGGAAATGTTTTCCACCAATAGTTATCTAGCCCATCAGGGCCTGGAGCAGCAAAGTTCTTCGAGCCATTGAGGGCCAGTCGAACTTCTTTCGGAGTTATCGGATTGCGCAGTTCATTGAGCTCAAGCTCATTATTATAATTAATATTAATATTTTGCAAATTCCACAGTTCTATTGTATTTTATTTTCAATTATATTGATACGTGAAACTAGCTCATCATAATGCCTATGTATAGAATATACCCCACACCTAAATACAGAATTTCCAGTTGTATCATTCTGTTGCAGATAAACTAAACGCATCGATATTGGACATTGGTTGATGGTGTATCTATTGAATACTATATGTAATAAATCCCTTTGTGAACCTATGAACGTTTCGTTAATTTATTATTTTCCGTGTTGTATTGATTCAACGTTCCTGAATTATCGTGTGAATGAAGCGTTAATACCATAATTTTCTTGATTATCGAAAGAATATTGCAACAAGCGAAATTGTCATGTTAGATTTTCTCAGTTATTGTCGTAGTTCATTAACAAGTATTCTATAATAATAATAATACTCCCTCATAAACACTCAGATTGTAACTCATAACTCATAGATTCGAACCTGGTCAAACGCAAGCGGAAGTTTCAAAATAAAAATTATTTTTCTGATTGCATTTTGTTTGATGAATACGATAGCTTTTTGATCAGTTATGAACATTTTATGTTTCTAATGGATATTATCATTGTGAGATGTGAGATCACAAAGCACAAATAATAACATGGTCAAATAAACATGAAAGAAAAGAGAATTATACCTTCAGAAGAGCGTTCTCAAATGAAAATATAGATGCATTCAAAAATAAACTTAAAGAACAAACTTGGGATGAAGTGTATAGCTTTGATAGGTCATATATGGACAATCAATGGAATACTTTTATGAATTCCTTCATGTTGATATTTAATGAAAGTTTCCCTCGTAATTTAGTTAATAACAATAGAGGTAAATCAAAATACCCTAAAAATAATGTAATAGCTGAATGTAAGAGTAGGTTGGATACCCTATTGGTATTATCTGAGAATAATGATATCGGTAGAGTAGAATACATTGAAGCAAAAAAAGAATATGATAAATTACTTAGAAAAACAGAAAGAGAGGGCTATTCTGAGAAAATTCGAAATTCTGATAACAAAAGCAAATGATGACTATTTGCTCAGAAATAACGGGTAAGGTAAAAAATAGTAAGTGCCAAATCAAAGGAGAGCCATACTTGACCAGTATTGTTCCAGAACTGATATCAAATCTTCCTAATGCACCTTTTCAATGTAAAATAGAATATAATATTGAGTCAATGTTCACAAAGCCAATATTACCAACAGAATTAATAGAACTGTCAAATAAAATAAAAATTAAATTTTCATGTAGTGTAGACGATATTCCATCATGCATTATGAAGGAAATTATATCAGCCTTAGGCGAAATTTTGTCAGATATCATCAATAACTCCCTAAAATTTGGTATCTTTCCGTCAGGACTTAAGCAATCTCTTGTGATACCAATATATAAGAAAGGTAACCACGAACAAATGGAAAATCACCGGCCAATAAGTCTCCTACCTAGCTTCTCTAAACTATTTGAACTAGTAATGTGTCATAATTATATCCTCATTCATGCAGAGATGCAACTGCTTCAGCATAATCAACATGCATATCTACAAGGGAGATCAACTCAGAGCGCTATTTTTCAGTTTACTCAATATATCACAAATTTAATGGAAAGAAAATACCTAGCCCTGGGCATATTTCTAGACCTATCCAAGGCCTATGATTGTTTGAACCACCAAATACTCATTGAAAAACTTGAAAAGTATGGAATAAGAGGAAATGCATTGAAATGGGTTCAGCCCTATCTTACAGCAAAGTGTCAGCATAAAACGTAAAGGACAGTCACATCAATCAGAAATATTACCAATAAAGGTAGGTATACCCCAAGGGAGTATTGCAGGGCCATTGTTATTATCATATATATTAATGATCTATGTAAACTGAATCCAAGATTTGATCAAAACATGACGATTTTTGCTGATGACACAAATTTATTGATAGGGGGAGAAACATACCCAGAGGTAATAAGAGCAGCATTGAAGTATTTCATGAAACAAAAGAATGGTTCACAGGAAATAGATTAATATTAAATGAAGACAAAACTAATTTAATTTTATTTAGAACACCCCAAGTTCAATGGAACCGAGACAAAATTTAAACTTAGGAAGCACGAAACTGACAATAACCCAAGATACCAAATTTCTAGGAATCTACATCGATGAATTCTTGAAATGGAATAAACACATTGAGTATACAGCAAACAAACTCAGCATATTGTTACGTTTTTGCTAAATAATAATGCCAAGCACACTACTAAACTGTTTACTTTCTAACTTCACTAAAAACATACAACTACTTCACTGACTAATTAAACACTTAGAACTATACAACAATACAACTAACTAAATATTCCAAACACTTCTATACTTCTTCAAAAACTGCTTATCACTGCTCCATAATCTTCTTAATCTTCTCAATCCCAGTCAAATGTCTCGCGTTTATATAGGTACTCAAGTGTAACCAGAATCTTCGCGATGCGACGGTTCGGTTATCCCGAATATTCATTACCGGCAAGTATCTGCCTTTTTCTAGGAATCCATATCGACGATACGCGTGCGAGTCGATTCAGCGGCGTAGCTAGGGGATTTTTATCAATCTCGTAACATTATCCCCCTCTTAATTTTGATCGTCCCGATCAAACAATGTGTCGTTGTCTTCATTATAACGTTTGAGTCTCTCTAGGTGAACGACCTTCATTTTCGCTCTCGGGCTGCGTTGAATCCTATAGACCACGTCGTTTATTCTCTTCACTATCTTATATGGTCCTTCCCAAGATGATTGTACAGCCACACTCGATCTCCTTCTTTGGATCCACCACTATTGGCCTCAAGATCGTATCGAGCCATCAATCTGTCACTGGTTATCTTTAATCGTTTTCTTGCAATTTCGTGGATCCCATGCAAGCTATCTCGCAGTTCGTCTGCATAATCCTGTATCTCTTTTTCTTCAGCACTTGGTGATCCGAACACCAAGTCTCTCCCGAAGATGATGCTGGCTGGAGTGAGCTTTGTAGAATCGTACACAGAGGCCCTGTAAGCCATCAAGAATTGTGGAAGATGTCGATCCCAGATCTTTTGGTGCTCCTCTACTACTTTGGAAAGATGTTCTTCCGTAGTCCTGTTGAACCTTTCAACCATGCCATCAGACTGTGGGGGCCGTTGTTCTGGTCTTGCTAATTCACAAACTTCCTTGAATAAATTTGATTCAAAATTTCTTCCTTGATCGGAATGTAGCTCCATTGGGACATTGAAAACATGTTATCCACCAGAGCTCTTGCAACTGTGGATGCTTCTTGATTAGGCAAGGCATAAGCTTCAACCCATTTGCTAAAGTAATACATGGCAACGAGGATGTATTTGTTGCCATCATTCGTCATCGGAAACGGTCCTGCTGCATCAATGGCGATTCGTTCGAAGGGAGCGCCTACATTGTATTGTTTCATCTCTCCTCTCGATCTTGTCTTGGGACCTTTGCTTGCTTCACACTTCGGACATCTTCGGCACCATCTCTCTACATCTTCACGACATTGGGCCCAGTAAAATCTCTGCCGTATTTTATCCAAGGTCTTATTCACTCCAAAACGTCCACCTGATTTGCTGCCATGAATCTCCTCCAAGACATCACCTATTCTCGACCTAGGCACAACCAATTGAGAAATCACTTTTCTGCCGTCGGCCAATTCCCAAGCTCTCTTCAATAGACCATTCTCACCAATCAGGAAATCCCATTGTGCCCACAATGCCTTGAAATCTGGTGATTGTGAGGAGATTTCCTTCCAGGTGGGTCTTTCCGATCCGCTTTCCTTCCATCGTAGAAAATCTGCGGAGTTTGGATCACTTTCTTGGTCCTGCCTCATTTTCGTTGTGGTCCAATTGTCGTCAATCATTAATCTCACTTGGTTGATTCCTTCGCGTCCTTCAATTCGCTCACAATGCTCACAGGTATCCGAACAAGGTATTCTGGACAAGGCATCTGCGTTGTTGTGTAACCGTCCTGGTTGATGTTTTATCTTGAAGTGATACTGGTTCAACTTCTCAATCAACCTTGCTACTTTTCCTTCAGGGTCTTCATCTCGAGTAGCCACTTCAAAGCTGCAAGATCTGTTCTAATGAGGAACTCTCTTCCATATACCGGGTGGCTACGGAAGTATTGCCTACGGAATATCTCAGTTATTGTATGAAGTAGGTTTGTGAAATTTGGAGCGTCGATATAATGACATAAGAGCTAGAATTTGAGCATATTGACATGTCGAAGTTAACTTCCGGTCTGACCGGAAGTAACATCAACTTTCTTATTTTAAATGGAAACCCTATTTTTTTTTCTTTTCGCTTTATTCAGCATTCAATTCCCTTTCTAATGACATATCACAAGTTGGTATCTAACCAGAAACTAGATCAGAAAAAAATTATTATTGAAATTCACCGAGAAGGCCGTGGAAGCAAAATGAAAGCCAAAAATTGAAAAGTTGGCTATGGATACCATACGTCACTTGATAACAGTTGCTACTACTGTGATATTTTATTTTCATTCGTCGGTGTTATAAAAAGCCGCCAAAAAAAATATTGGAAAATTGGGAAAAAAACAATACTCTGTAGGTCCATAACTTAAATAGGAACATGCAACTTTTTCTTGCCTGTACTATTCAGCATAGCCATTCCTTCCTAATGATATAATAGAAAGTAATTTTTTGAAATGAAATACCAAAAAATCCAATTATTATTATTCAAATGAAAAAAAATAGATTTATCGAAAAAAAAAATTCAAATTGATAGGATTAAAGATAAAATAAATTCAAAACAAATGTTCGAAATGCATTCCCTCAGCGTCAATACATTTATTGACTCTGGTGATATTTTCATGTAAAACATTTGGGGCGTGATATCTTGGAAAGCTCTACGAATTTTTACTTCTAGCTCATGTAGAGTTGTAGGCTGTGTGGAATACACCCTATTTTTAAGATGCCCCCATACAAAAAAGTCGCACGGAGTAAGATCAGGTGACCTTGGTGGCCACCTGACTGGACCATGGGTTGTTATAAGTCTCTCTTGAAAGCGATTTTGAAGATAATTTCTCGCTATTCTTGAATTATGCGGAGGGGCGCCATCTTGCTGGAAGTACATTCTCTCAGTTATTTCCGCTGGTAGGTTGTTAGTGAATTCCGAAATTTCATTCGTTAAAAAATTAAAGTATCTCTCTCCGGTTAGTTGGCCTTGAAAAAGAATGGGGCCAACAATATGAGTTCCAACTATTCCTGCCCAAACATTCACACCAAATCTCTCCTGGAAGCCACCTTGTCGAAACCGGTGCTCGTTTTCTATCGCCCAGTGCCTGAAACAAAAGACCGTTCACACTTTTAGCACTTTACACTTCGACTATCGACAATAATTCAAATAAAGTACAGTACCTACCTTGTATTATGCCTGTTAAATAATCCATTGTTGGTAAATCTTGACTCGTCCGTAAACAAGATATAATAGTTAAATAGGTGATTCTCAGCATTTTGTCGAAGAAACCAATTACAATATTCCAGGCGCCTTTCACCGTCATTTCCATACAAATGTTGATGCAACTGATACTTGAAGGATTTAAATCGATGTTTTTTCAAAATTTTCCTAGCAGAGTCCTTACTTATAGCTAATTCGACGCCAATCTACCTTGAGGAAATTGTGCTATCATATTGTACTAAAGCTAATACATTAATTTCAGTATCAGTATCATTAGAAAGGAATGGTTATGCTGAACAGTACAGGCAAGAAAAAGTTGTATGTTCCTATTTAAGGTATGGACCTACAGAGTATTATTTTTTTCCCAATTTTTCCAATATTTTATTTGGCGGCTTTTTATAACGCCGACGAATGAAAATAAAATATCACAGTAGTAGCAACTGTTATCAAGTGACGTATGGTATCCATAGCCAACTTTTCAATTTTTGGCTTTCATTTTGCTTCCACGGCCTACTCGGTGAATTTCAATAATAATTTTTTTCTGATCTAGTTTCTGGTTAGATACCAACTTGTGATATGTCATTAGAAAGGGAATTGAATGCTGAATAAAGCAAAAAGAAAAAAAAAATAGGGTTTCCATTTAAAATAAGAAAGTTGATGTTACTTCCGGTCAGACCGGAAGTTAACTTCGACATGTCAATATGCTCAAATTCTAGCTCTTATGTCATTATATCGACGCTCCAAATTTCACAAACCTACTTCATACAATAACTGAGATATTCCTTAGGCAATACTTCCGTAGCCACCCGGTAGATATTTGTGGAAGTGGTCTACAGCCTTGATAATTGCCAGTAGTTCCTTCCTTGTGATAGTACGGCTCCAATCTCATTGTTACTGGCATCTGTGTCCAAAACGAAAAGGCCTCTTGGACGTGGAAAATTTAAAATCGGACTGGAACATAAAGCAACTTTCAACTTTCCAAATGCCTGTTCACTTTCGTTGGACCAGACGAATTTGACTCGGTCTTCTGTCAACTTATGTAGGGGTGCCGCAATATCAACAAATCCTTCTACAAGACCTAGGAAGCTCCTCACTTCATGTTTGTCTATACGTCTTGGCCAGTCTCGGATCGTCTGTATCTTTCTTTCGTCTGTTCAGATGCTGTCTGATGACACTGTGTGGCCCAGAAAATCCACTTCTTTCTGGAACAATGAGCATTTCTGAGGATTCAGTTTAAGGTTGGCATTCCTCGCAAATTGTGCAGATGTTCTTCAAATGTCTTTCCCATGACTAAAACGTCGTCGAGGTATACTAGGCAAGTCTTCCAAGTGAGCCCACGCAGGACCAGTACCATAAGTCTTTCGAATGTTGCTGGAGCATTGCACAATCCAAAAGGCATGACAGTAAACTGATAAAGTCCGCTTCCTGTTGAAAATGCTGTCTTCTCCTTATCGTCTTCATGTATGCCCACTTGCCAATATCCGCTCTTCAGATCTAGGGTTGAGAACCAACGTGAACCTGCTAAAGTTGTTAATGTGTCGTCAATCCTTGGCAAAGGGTAGCTATCCTTCTTCGTAACATCATTCAATTTTCTATAATCCACACAAAATCTCGTGGATCCATCATTCTTAGAAACTAACACAACAGGTGCAGACCAAGGGCTCGATGATTCTTCAATCACACCATCTTTCATCATCTTGTCAACAAGGTCTTCCACCTCTTGTTGTTTGGCAGATGGAACTCTTCTTGGTGGATGCCGAATCGGATGGGCTTGGCCAGTATCGATCCTGTGTTTGACCAGGTTATTCCTTCCTGTTGTTGTTGAATCAAAGATGTCGCTTTCACTTGTGATGAAATTTTTAGCAGCTCTCAATTCTTCTGTCGACAAGTGTTCAAATGATTTTTCAAGAATCGTCATAACACTCTTTAAGGCTTCCTTTCTTTCCTGGTGATCACTTCAATCATAGTTTGCAACCTATGAAATAGGTTCACAGATTCCAATGATATCGCCTTCTTTAGCTGTTATTTCTTCGGGATACATGTTGGCAACTCTCACAGGAATAGCATGTTTTGTCTTTACTAGGGCTCGTGCAAGAACCAAATCGCGTGGTGATTCAACACATGGCTGTACTATTCCAACGCAGCACCCAGGGTCTCCATCTAATGTAGCATAAACTACTTTCTCCGAAATTCCCGGAATTTTCACGGTTTTCACTAATTGCAGTTTCACACACATTGTCCTCTCTGTTGGAGTTGTGAGAACAAATTCTTCTCCTCCAAACTTCATGACTCTTCATTGTCAAATGAAAACCCGTAGTCACTGATCAAGTCCATCCCAAGTATAAATTCATTTTCTATATCTGCGACGTACACTGTATTTGTGATGGTGAGTCGCCCAAGAATCAGTGTAATGTCAGATTCTCCTTGAATAGGTGCGTTTTCACCAGTGACTGTTCGAAGCACAAGGTTTGAAGAGATAGGTTTCACGCTTTCTGGTCGAAGAATGTCACTGCGTACCAACGAAACTGTAGCACCGGTGTCTATGGTGCATATGACGGTTATTTCGTTCAATTTTCCTGAAATGGTAAGGCTATCGGTTGTTCTACCGCCCAATTGAGGACTCGCTGGAAGATCTTGTCCTCATAGGTGATTGCGAACGTGGCGGCATTCTTACCCTGCAGTCTCTAATAAGATGGCCCAATTTCCCACATCTATAGCACGCCCTGTTCTTCTGGGTGCTCATTCCGCTTATCAAAGATTTAATCTCTTCCAGACCTTCTCGAATGAACTAGTAGCTGCGCTTGATCGTTGTTCGGGTTCTTCTATCGATACCGCTCGTACTTTCGGCCTCGAGGTGTTGAAGGCTGCCTCCACTTCTAAAGAACGTACTAAGGCATCGCTACTCCTCTTAAAGTGTGTCAATCGCAGAGTTCTCTGGATTTCGGTGTCTCTCAGTCCATCTATAAATAACTGCTCCGCTAGCTGTTCCTTGAATTATCCCGGTGCTTCTGGGTAAGCCATCTGAATTAGGCGTCTCATATCCGCTTCAAATTCTTGCAAACTCTCACCTGATTTCTGAGTGCGCGTTTTCATTTGAGCCCGATACAGCTGTTCTCGATGTTGATCGCCATACCGTAACTCTAATGCAGTAATCAGGTCTTTATATTTATTTTGCTGTTCGATAGGTATCGTCTTCAACATACCCAAACCTGGCCCTCTCAAAGCTACTATAAGTGCCGTAGCTTTTTCTTCTTCGCCCATCCATAAGCCACTACTGCGGCTTCAAATTGTCGACGATACATTGACCAAGACGACTGTCCATCAAATGTCGGTGGTTTTACGGAAATTCCTGACGCGGCAACCCTGTCTCGACGATCTTGGTTCTTGAGGAGAGCTATCTGGTTTTCGAGTCCTTTCACTTCCTCTCGCACTGCATTCACTTTCTTATTGAGCTCATTGTCGATTTTCTTGACGTCTTCCTCTATTTTTCCTTCCAGTTCCTTCATTCGTACTTCAATTTTCCGTAGAACGTGTTGAAAGAACTTGTCTTGATGTTCTAGAACCTTCTGGAAGTCTGTTTCTCTGTTCTTTGAGAATTGTCTGGAGTTCTTCTTTTCGTTCTAGTTTTTCCTTTTCTCGTTCTTATTTTTCATCTTCTCGCTCTTTTCTCTGTTCTTCGAGAATTTTCTTGAGTTCTTCTTCTCGTTCTTTCTTATCTTTTTCTCGTTCTTGTTTTTCATCTAACCGTCGCATTTCCTCTTCTTGTTTTTCCTCCTGGCGCCTTCTTTCCAAATCCTCAAATTGATTTTGGATAAATTTCACAATGTCCCATATCGTATCGTACGATGTACTCCTCGTATTCACCATAAATAGTTTATAAATATAGTTTCTGTTTTTCACTTATATCCCGCTTCAGACACCACTGTTACGTTTTTGCTAAATAATAGTAATAATGCCTAGCACACTACTCAACTGTTTATTTTCTAACTTCACTAAAAACATACAACTACTAAGTAACCAAATATTCCAAACACTTCTATACTTCTTCAAAAACTGCTTATCACTTCTTCATCATCTTCGTAATCTTCTTAATCCCAGTCAAATATCTCGCGTTTATATAGGTACTCAAGTGTAACCAGAATCTTCGCGATGCGACGGTTCGTTTATCCCGAATATTCATTACCGGCAAGTATCTGCCTTTTTCTAGGAAACCATATCGACGATAAGCGTGCGAGTCGATTCAGCGGCGTAGCTAGGGAATTTTTATCAATCTCGTACTATGGCATCACACGTATTAAAAGGTAAGGGCTACGTCTTCCCCTAGCTCGCACAAGTCTCTGACTTTTGAGGGTTGCACGTAGGGGTGCAACCGGTTGACGGATATAACAACAACAATATGGAATAAGAGTGGTCAATAAACACGTGGAGAAAGAATCTGTGAAAACGCTTTACTATGCCAACTTTGAATCAGTTGCAAGGTACGGCATTATTTTCTGGGGAAGCAACAGTAAAATTTAAAGGATTTTTGTTATCCAGAAAAGAACTCTCAGAATAATCAATAATATGAAACTCAATGAAACATGTAGATCTATATTTAAAAACAACAACATAATGACAATTTTTGCTCTGTATATCTATGAATGCCTGATGTTTTTATTTAAAAATAAACATTTATTCAGTAGTGGTGTGGTTCAACACACATACCAAAGTCGCAGAAATGACCTCACATATCCTGTACATGGGTTAACCCTATCAGAAAAAACGCCTTACAATGTCAAACATATTAATGTACTCAGTAAATTCAAAAAAGAAATAAAAAAAATGCTAATTGAATTAGAACCTTATAATATGAATGATTATCTAAACTACCAAATATGAAGTGTACAATTTTTCTCCTGTGACGCCATTTCATTCTGTGCTGCCTGTTACAAAAATTGTAATTGTCAGCTCAATTTTGAATTAAAGATATTTATTATTATTATTATAATTGGTCATCGATTGTCAATGATATGATCATCGATACAATATATTAATGAATTCAATCATGAATCGATCAAAAAAATGTTTTTTTATTATCACGAACAACATTTTTTTCAGTGCATAATATGATTTTTTCACAAATAATCCAAATCTCGTTGTTTGTTTGTATTATGCGAATAGTATTATTCTTCATGTGATGGCTCTCGATATATTTTTAAGGAGGTTGAACACGACTGGAGAACAGGCAAACATTCAGGAATAAAGTAACCCAACATACAGTGCGGTCCAAAGGTATGGAATAAATTCATTTTTAGCGTTATTATGTATTTTATGAAAAAATCCTGAAACAGGTCAATTTTTATTGGCAATTTGACAATTTACAGTATGAAAATTTTACCCCCTTCTTGCACCCCCTCTGAATTATGAGCACCCCCTCAAAAATTTTAAATGAGAAGGGGGGTCGTGTGGCATCTTGTTCGAAAGGGATTTTCATTATCTGTTCAGCAATACTAAGTTTTTCAGATTTGGTGCAACCATAACGAAGAAATTTTTTATTAAAATTTAAAAATATTGACACTGTAAATGATGTATCCGTTGAAACAACCTGAAACAGGTCGATTTCTATTCTCAATTTGACAATTTATAGTATGAAAATATCACCCCCTTCTTGCACCCCTTCTGAATTATGAGCACCCCCTCAAAAAATTTGAATGAGAAAGGGGGTTGTGTTGCACCTGTTTCAAAAGGGATTTTCATTCTCTGTTCAGCAATACTGAGAAAATTTATTCTGAATATGTCAAATGTTGATAGACTGAAGGAAATAATGTAACATAATGTTTAGGAAGTATATTTCAATTTGTTTTACAGTTAAATTAAATGTTCAAAATGACCACCATTCACTTTGTAGGACCTCAGGGGTTATGTTGTTAATTTCTTCCGATATCCTAGTTTTTAAATCTGCAATATTGTCTGGTCTATTAAAATATACTTTTGATTTTAAATAACCCCATAAAAAGTAATCGAGAGGAGTCAAATCGGGGGATCTAGGCGGCCATTCAATCGGTCCACGTCTGCCAATCCACCTATTGGGAAAAACTTCTGTCAAATAATCTCGAACAATACGTGTGTAATGCGGTGGAGCTCCGTCTTGTTGATACCAAATTGATCTATCTATTCCATTTGGATCATTAACATCGGGAAAAAGTCGTTTTAATGTAGGCACTAAAAAGTTCATCAAAAAACCTAGATAAACCTCACCATTAATTGTGCCTTCAAAAAAATAGGGGCCAATAATTTTGTTTTTAATGATACCAGCCCAAACGTTCACTTTTTTGGGATATTGTGTGTGAGCCTCACACATCCAATGAGGATTTTCTCTGCTCCAATATCTACAGTTTTGTCTATTAACCGTTCCATTTAAATAAAAAGTAGCTTCATCAGAAAACACAATTTTGTTTATGAACTGCAAATCTGCTTCGATTCTATCCATCATCAGTTCACAGAATTGTTGCCTTCTATCAGGGTCATCCTCATTTAACTCCTGAACCAACTGAACTTTGTAAGGATGGTATTTTTCTTTATGTAAAGCTCTCAATATCGATGATTTACTTACATCATTGTCGGCGGCAAGTTGTCTACTTGTCATATGCGGATTTTCCTCAATCGCTAACAGTACATCTAACTTTTTCTCCTCATCCAATGCAGCATTTCGACCTGGTTTTTGACGAGTTTTTACATGTCCAGTTTCACGGTATTTTGTTTCTATTTTGCTAACTGTAGATTGTGATACGTGTTGACCAGGGTATTTATTATTGAACATTTCACAAACTTCCGCTTGAGTTCGTGTTTTATTACCGCATCCAAGCATAATTAAAATGTCTATTCTTTGAGTTTCGGATAAATGAGCCATAGATGAATCGAATACACAGAAAAATATTTTTCAATACACTGACGTCTGCCAGCAACTCACAAATATCAAAATAACAGTAGTCTACTAGATTGACATTATATTATTTATGGGTTTTGTGAATAATTTTTTGGTGTCTTCAACGACTTTTTCCTGACTTTTTTAGCAAGACAGATAAGAAAGTATAAATTGTCAAATTGAGAATAGAAATCGACCTGTTTCAGGTTTTTTCAACGGATACATAATTTACAGTGTCAATATTTTTAAATTTTAATAAAAAAATTTCTCAGTTATGGTTGCACCAAATATGAAACACTTAGTATTGCTGAACAGATAATGAAAATCCCTTTCGAAGAAGATGCCACACGACCCCCCTTCTCATTTAAAATTTTTGAGGGGGTGCTCATAATTCAGAGGGGGTGCAAGAAGGGGGTAATATTTTCATACTGTAAATTGTCAAATTGCCAATAAAAATTGACCTGTTTCAGGATTTTTTCATAAAATACATAATAACGCTAAAAATGAATTTATTCCATACCTTTGGACCGCACTGTATAAAGATAACTTCGTTCGATGGGTCTGAGCTTGAAGACTAAGTGAAAGTAAAATCTTTTAGCAAAAAAACTGAAGTAACTATTGATTTCTTCAGCGAGTATAAATATAGGATTCGGATAAGTTCATATGCTTCAGTGAGTATCTTTGAGGAGATTATAGTTTTTTCTATACGAGGGCAATAAATGAAAACGTCAGAACGGATGGCTTTGAATTAGAGCTGTTTTTCATTACTATTAGTATTATAGGTTTAATGTGGCCTTTGATCATTGTGGTGCGTTATATTTTAATGTTATTTCGGCCAACTTTGAGAAAACTAATATTCTAGAGGATGATTGGTATGAGATACTATATCAGAATTTTCTGTAATATGTATATCAGACCATATTATTTGGAATATGATTTACGAATCCACATGTTTTAATGAAACCACATCTGAACATACTTGATGATCTTTCAATATGCTGTCAAAGTATGAATACCAAGAGAGTTCATTGAAAATGCGTTCAAAATAACGTCGGGCAAAGATAAATAGATATCCATCTATAAAATAATCGCACAATTGAGGTGACGATGATTTGACGTTGAAAATACCTAAAATATTGATTGTGTATCTGGTGTTATTGGAAAAGTGTAAAAATATAAGTGAGATGTTGCCATATAAACGTGGTCGAAACAAATTGACAGATTGAACTGCTTTCCAAACTGGTTTAGCTTATCATATTCCAGGTCACAAATTAGCAAATCAAGACATGTCAAGACTTCTAGTATGAAGTTCAATAACTTAGTACAATTCAACTATTCTGAAACCCAAGCGTCCTTGATAGATGATTACTTTTCTCAAACATGAAGACAAATTTGGGACCTGTCTCTTTTTTATAGATATAGATATATATATGTATATATGTATATATATATATATATATATATATATATATATATATATATATATAAAAAAACAGAGATATGCTCTCGAGGGAAATTGTGAATAACAAGTAGGACATTTTATTGGACTAAACCCTCTGGTAAAAATGCAAATGTGCGGTTGGCTTCCTGTTTGTTGACTCCGTTCGTTTGTTGTTTCACCTGCAATCAAGTGTTGCACATCCTTACACTTGCTTTCACCGTACTGATGAGATCCCTAAGATCGAAACACGTGTCTACGGTTGCATTTTTACCAGAGGGTTTAGTCCAATAAAATGTCCTACTTTATATATATATATATATATATATATATATATATATATATATATATATATATATATATATATAGTAATTTTAGTGAGTTTCCTATCCTTTTTTTACTGCCAAACGTCTTCCTTTAGAATTGAGTTGTTCATCAGCTAATAAAACTCATTGCCTGAGGAAGTATTTTCCAAACCTTTCGGGCTTCAAAAATTCAATCGAAAACCAATTCCTATCTCTCCTTTTCCCCTCTTCTCCTTCGGTATTAACATGTTGAAATTCCTCTTTACACATTCTTAAGGTTTGCAGGAAGTCCCATCAAGGAGGGTCTGATACCCAGAGATTTTGTGATAGTGGGATCCAAACCTTGGAAGATGCAATCGATTCTGGCCACCGCTTAGCACGACATTCCACTTTTCTGAACATACAGAACTTGGGTTATCATGATGAAATGATATGGTCATTTGGCTTCATATGAAATCCGTTTACACGGATCGTAGTGCTTTCTGTGGTCCTATAGATGGCCCTGGTGCTCACTTTATTAGTGAGTGCTTGGGTTGTCCTACGGCCAGTTGACAAAACCAAGTGAAAATAGTTTGCATGTTGTGACCGGGAGTGTACTGATGAATGGGTTGAACCGTGACACTAATATGCAGTTTAAACACAACTGTTTTCAAAGTATATTCTTGTAGAAAAACTTTGCCAGGCGTTGGGCTGAAATGATTTGGCAGTCGTATGGGACTGTTGGATTATTTTCTGTTCGACGTTTGCCGACATCATTATTGTATAAGGAATAAGCGGAAGTATCGATTATTTTTTATCAATTTTTATTTTATCAATCAATTGATTTGAGGAGAATATTTATTATCAGGTACGTACCAACGACTACGACTCTTTATGCTTTGCTGGTTCACAACAACTATTAATGAGTCGTGTCCAACTTCATGAGTGAAAGTTATAATACTTATAATCCAATCAGAAGTGCAATTAAATTTCGGAAAGTTAGAATATATTTCCGAAATGCGAGCTCAAACTCTGGTAATATGTTATGCCTCAAATCGCGTTAGCCTTATTAATAACTCTCGACCCAGTTGAATTGAAAATATTCAAAACTACTCCGAAGACACACTGGGTAGGAAAGGAAATAAGACAGAAGACGTTTCGCAACAGGGGGAAATTATATGGTTCAACTAAAACTCAGTAACTTTCCTCAACTAACTTGTCACAGAAAGATTTATCGAGATGGGAGAAACACGTAGATGCGATTTGATCAAAACATTGATGAACTTATATGCCATACTCATGGCATTTGATGAGCCGATAAACTCAGAAATATAAAAAACATGAGTAAAAAACGAGAAAGAGAGCAGTAATGACAAATGTACACTTTTCAAAAATGCAATTTTTCAATGTGATAAAAAAACGTTCGTAATATCAAAACCGTATATCCTCAATCCGTGTGTTCTACACATCAGGGTTCAGATATTTCAAGGGCGTATTCCTCTGGTCGAAATGAGTCTTCTGGAATCCACCCCCTTAAAGCTTCAAACATCGCAAGCTACTAAAAATAATATTAATTTTGAAATAGCAAAAGGGGAAACAAAGTGAAAAGTCATTGGCTACCTAGTATTTCAGTTTGTTACTTTAATATTCCTCTTTCATTCACGTGCGATTTTCTCTAAAACGGTTAGCTGAGTAAAAAAAATTCAAGACACCAACATTTTTCATTTTTTCTTGGTTAACTTAATGGTAAATTTTCAATTATAATTGTTTTGTCGGAAATAGACAATTTTTCTCATAAAAACTCTAGGCAACCCTCATTAACCGTTTCGAATTGGAGTTACGTAATTTATTAAATCCAGAAGTTAAGATTTTTTTGGCGCAACTTGCGATGTCTATAGCTATGAGACATGTTTATGGGAAAAAATCTTATTTTGACTCAAGGAATACGCCTTCGAAATATTTTTATTGAATTATGAAACACCCTGTATAGCCTAGCGAAAGTGACGTATTAGAGTATGATCCCCATTAGCAACTGTTTGTCAACACATTTGGAAAACTGAAATCTTGGGCGAGTTGTTAGTGATGGTTTCATAAAAACTGCCTAGTTTTCATTATACAAATATGCAGTTTTGATGTGATACGTATGAACACCCTGTTCTCAGCTACCTCGAAGCGCTGAATGCGTTTGTGACCAAAAGCAACCTAACTCCATAAACATTACCACAGAATGAGTGTTAACGATACAGCCTGTGATAAATAACATTTGGATAAAAAAATAATTGGCGTGTTAATATTTTTTGGGATAGTTTTGCGTGAACATTGTAATTGGTAATAGGACCATGCTTTTTTCTGAATCTTGGTGACCTTCTCCTATGTCATATTTGAATAATATTATTTTCCGAATGTAAAGAACGTAGTACTTTGATGTTATTGTTTTTTCTTAAAAAATCTTCGCTACCTACCCTGAAATTACATTTATTATGCCTGATGCGGCGTAACAAGGTTTAATAATCTGAACGTTCCATGTTTTTCTGTGAATTTTTTGTAAATACTATAAATTGCACTACTTCATAGGATTGTCAAAGATCCAACCCTGATCGAATTAATAGGTGCCTTGAACGCGCAGCGAATGGTGAGAGCCGAAATAAGAATAAGAATGAGGGCTTTGTCACTCAAGATCCTACACCAGATATATACCTAGGAAATGTTTCGCTCCACCAAAATGTACAGAGCAATTATATGATGACCAGGTTCGTTGGAGAGCAAGGCCTAGACAAAGTTCACAGGCTGGCCTGCTTGTTGTTTCTCTATTTCATAGGAGTCGGTATGCAATGTAATTTGTCTAGATGTCAGTCCTGACATCTGGTGCTAGCTTGAAGTGCACACCGACCACCCGGGGTGGTGCTGTAGGTTTTTCGGGTTTTCCTACACCTGAAAAGTGAATACACCACCAAAAACATCAGTGAGTCGCCCCGTAGCGTCACGGCAAATAATAATATCAGCCGTTCTCTACCCTATGCCTTTGGATACACTCTATGAGTGTTCATGAGGGAATATAATTATTATATGGGAACGGCACGAATTACTTCTCTTGAAGTTCTACTAGAGCTGCTACCTCTGCACCTGTATATTGAATACGAAGCCATGCGTGCCACCTACAGACTCGAAGGAGCAAGCCGATGTGTCGAAGGAGAAACAAACCATTGACGTTCCCTAATAGGAAACAAGGCTCAGGAGAGCTGTCTTATCTTACTAATAAGAAGGGACATCACTGCCAGTTTTGAACTTCTGGAAGAGCCCAAAAATTGTCATTTCCACAAGTGAAGAATGCTCCGACCATAAAGCAGCAATACTGACACACTGAGATCACATTGGATCACATCCAAACTCGTGCCCGAGTGTATAAATGCCTTGAAAACCTGGCGAAATGAAGGAATGTCATCAGTCTCATGTAGCTCACAGGATACACAGATGTTCTTGAAACGGAGAGGCTTATACGACAGCCGAGGAGGGATCGAGGAAACCACCAATAGGGATCTCCAACATCTTAGATTAAGCCGTCAAAAATCTCAAGAAGTAAAACCTGTCTTGGTAGTCAAGATCCCAAGCTAGTGACAGGGCTACTAACGGGACCCAATTTCCTGAACATTAGTTTCATAGCCTTCATTGGGATTGTAGGTGGTGCCTGGAAGATGATGAGATGAGAGAGGCCTACGTGAATGGTCTTGAAAACTCGCCCACCTGTGTCAGGGAGTGAGTAAGCATGAAGTAGGGTTGTTTAGTGTCAGTTCAAGTTTTTGTGGAATACTTTCATTGTTCTATTAATACTCTACTAATATTCTAGGCGAGGAAGAAATTTTCCACTTTGTGGTATTTTGTGGACAAACGAATATTTTTGGTTTTACTGAAATTACATGTTTTCAAGGTACTGATAATTTTTTTCTTTTGAGAACAGGACAGATTCCCTACAGAAATTTATCTACAGTATGTCTGTCCACTCAAGTTGGCAACATTCTTTTTCCATTTTTCATTTTACGAAAAAAATCCTTTCTCAAAAAAGTTCTGCGTGTTCTAGAATCTAATCTAGTGGTAAAACATGAGTAGGTACTTTTATTTGTGGCAATATCGAAAATAGTAATGATAAAAATTTGTTCAGATTTATTACTGATGTTCAAATACTCAATTATATTCATCTACAGAAATTACTATCTTAGCCGGTTCATCTGCGAATATTCTCTGACTTCACATTGAAAGATCCATTATTTCAATGGGTGAACACAAAGTGCAATTGTACAAAAAAATCTATAAAATATTGTTTTTTTTGTTCATTATTGATGAACAACTTTTCCATATAAAAATGTTTGATATTGTCTCAAATGAAAGCACATACGTTTTTACCGAATTCATATTTTTTGACAATACTCGTATACAACTGATGAATTTCAAAATTCTATCACTCCAATACAATACATTCATTCATTTTTGAGACCTCACATATTCACAAATACGAAAATTTCATTCAGTATAAATAGTGGATAAAAGTAAAAATACATTCAATAGAGTTTATTGAAAACGGGATCTTACTACATATATTCTTCATAGCAACAGATATGTATGTAGGTAGTAGGTTTGGAAGTATTGAAACTTGCATCTTTTCCATTAATTCCTATGTATATTTGAAACAAATACTGCCTGTATAAATATGTAAGTTCTGACCAACAGTCTCGAAATTGGTTGACGCAGGTTATTGAAGTGGCGTATTCCATAAATGTGTAGTTGGCTATTTGTTACATGGGTGTCTTGCCTTTTCATGTTACAAATTAACAGTTGTACAGCTAGTACTTGATGAAACCCCTACTATATATCTCAAATATTTTTTCTTTGCAGTAAAGGTCCTTTGAATATGAGCTGAATAACCTCAAAGATAAGAGAGAACGGATTCCAAAAATTTGAAATGGTTAGTCTGTTCCATAGATTGATGATTCAGTTCAACTAGATAGTCGAATGTTAAATTTTTGTGAAAAAGTCTTGCTATTTCTTCGAGTTGACAGGTTTAGACAGTAAGTATAAAATTCATTTGCTGAAGTGTTAACACCAGCTAGTAGTTCTGATACCTGTTTTGCTGATGATACAAAAGTAGTGTCATCTGCATATAAAAAAAATGGTAGTATAGGTGATGATAATATGAAATAATATATGAAAATCAAAAATAGAATGGGTCCCAATATGAACCCCGAGGCACTCCCACTGGCACACTACTAATTTTCGATTTGCTGTTTCGTACGATGACGATCTGTTCACGATTTTCAAGGCCTGAACCTACCCATTCATTTGCCTCTTACTCCTTTTCGATTTCGTTTTTCTATGAGTAGGTAAGTGATGGTCAACTGAATCGAATGCTCTTATCAGATCAAAGTAGATGTTAAATTCTTTATTATTTAGAGAGACATACAAATTCACAAAGCACAGCTATTGCAGAATTTGTCGATTTTTTATTACGAAAACCGTGATGAGATCCATTCAAAAGCTCACTTGTTTCTATGAAAGTATTTAATCTGTTTTATGCCATTTCGAAAACCTTTGCCAATTGACTTTGTATACAAATATTTCTATAATTCATAATTTCATCAGTTGATCCTTCAATCATTCATATTCCAAATGTTGCCAACTTGAGTTAAGATAAAAACCTTATATTTTCAAATTTCATAATAGAAAGCGATAAAGTTTGTGCAAGCTCACAGAAAGTTGAGGCAAGTATAATTTCTGTTAGAATAAGAAATTGTGAAATACTCGAACAGTGATTTGGATTGGTATGACTGATTGATTAAAATAATTTTCACTGGAGCTACATAAATGATCGATTTCGACTTTAAAACCAATTCATCTCATTCCAGCAATAATTTTATATTGAAACGTTTCAAAATCATGCGGCTTCGAATCGTTCAATGAATATACGAACTATTTCGTTCATCACAACGAAAAGTAGATACTTATCCCCAACCCTCAAACTCCGATGAAAACTAATACCCAAACAATCTACTAAATTGGTAATTGAAAAATATCTTTAAGAAAATGTCAAAGCATAAATATCGTGGGTGCGCGTGAAGGATCGGAGTAGATCGACTCAGTTTGGATTCTGTTTATAAGGTCCTGGCATATCGCGTCGCAACGCTTTCAGTTAGTGGCGGCTAACGCCGCATTTGAACGGCAACATGTGGCGGAGAGTGCTGCTCCTTGCGGTCCTCGCGATCTTCGAAAGTAACGCACATCTCAATTTTTTCATTACGGAAGATGAAGTACTCAAACTTTTAGGTAGGAGATATTTTGTGTTGTGTTGGTGTTTGTCCCTATAACCGTTTGTTTTCACTGCATATCACGAAAATAATCATTTGCTTATGAGAATCAACACGTTTCTTTCCTTTGATTGGGAATTTTCGTTAATCATTTCGAAGAGAATTTGGATTCTATTCTTTCACCGATGGATGATCGATAGTGTTACTGTTTGCTCTCTATGTTATCACATACGTTGAAACGTGCAACCTGTGGCATTATTTGTGTTGAAACACCAGTCACGGATAAATTTAATTTAATTTAAAAACCATCATTTTAACACAAAAATTGAGAAATTGAAAAAAGTTGCTCTAACACGTGGTTAACGTCCAGTTTTCAAATTTGGTCAGAGCATGTTGTATAACGTTACGTTTTAATTCGTATGTGTACTTTTCGAAAAATACAGGTGATTTGATTGAGTAATGTCCATCGTTTCAACCATATTTGTAATGCTTTATCGATGTTGAATTATAGTAAAGCTGATTCTGCTATGTTAATCTTTTTTCATCCGGTATTTTTATTTATTAGTACAAATATTTGATCATATCATATGAAACCGACTGTCGATTTTTAGTTATATGAAAAATACAGAAAATATTTTCATCAGTACAAAATAATTATTTTGAATTATTGTGTTTCGATGATTATTTTTTGTTTCACTTCTCCATTCAAATGTGACACGAAACTAAACAAAATTAAAAAAAAAATACTTCTATCGTGGATAACAATATGTATGTGAACTTGTATTGTCATAAAAAGTTCGGTGATATACAGAGTGTTATTCAAGTACGTAGCCAAACTTGAAGAGGTGATTCTTTGAATGATTCTAAGACTAAAAGTATACATAAACATAGGTCCGGTAATGCTTCGTTTATAAGATACAGGGTGTCCAAATTTTTAATATTAGCACGGATAAATAAAATCTAAGAAAGTTCATAGTCACTTTTCCTTATGAAGGATAATCTACTGTTTAATTACAAGATACGCACTTGCAATGGGCAATGCCACTATATTTCAATTTCGTCATGAATGTATAGCTTTTCCAAAAATAAGGGATACGTATTTTGTATTTTATAATTTTTTTCATGATCTTTGTTAAAAAAGTGAAAAATCAAATTGTAATGTCATATGTAGTAAAACCACATTTGGCAACGTCGCATGCCGAAAAAATGTATTTCATCAGTTTTGATACCATAATTCTTGCTCCGTGGTCGCTGACGAGTGACACTAACACACGTGTCTGTGTTACTTCACTCTGACAGCTGTCCAAATCAAATGATTTATGTTATGCGCTTGCGCGAACGAATCCGAACCGCAAATTCAGTAGGCACCGTTGCCATATTGACTTTGTGATCAAATGACGTCACATGCAGTAAAAATTGTTTATTGTATATAATGAAGCATTGCCTGAAGAAAATAATTCAGTGGTGTAATTATTTTAATGTCCTCTTCCAATATATTCAATTTCCAAAAAACTTTTATTATCAAACGTGGCATGCCCCATTGGGTCTTCTTGGAAGAACGTTGCACAAATACCTGTCAGATGTAGTTTAAAGTCCGTCGTGGTATCAACTAGGGAAGTAGTTGTTTTCTGACAGATGTTTGCCTTTAATTTTCCACTTGGTGGAAACGCTTAGAGAGAAGGGTACCCCGTAGTCTTTCACAAGGCCTACTATGCTCTGCTAAATTGGTCTAAAATAAGAATAATTCATATCTGTCAACATTTTTTAATAGAGCTCATCGAGTACTATAATTCGAAATTTTCATTTTTCAAAATCGGTCCTTGGGTTTCAAAACAACGGAGTGTTGCCGTTTCAAATTGCACACACTGTATACAAGTTTATTTGAAAACTACGGGATTGAGACAATGAGTGCCCCCGAAAATGCAGATAGCCAAGTTGTCACAACGGCGCTCAAAAAATAAAGTAATTTAAGAGCGTACTAATTTCCACTTTTCAAAATCATCCATGGGTTACAACATGACAGGGTATTGCGGTTTTGAATCGCACATACTGTATAACTTTTCTCGTAATATATGAGTAGTGTTGTCAATATTTATCACGAATCATTATCAGAACTTGAATTGTTCTTTTTTGGAAAAAATTCAAATAATATTCAAGATGCTGTAAGAACTATCACACTTAAAGAATTGCGATTGAACTCATATAATTTGAAATGTCGAAACGAAATCAATATCTTTTTTCGTATCAGAACAAAATCTGAATAAAGGCCAAAAATTCCCCGGTTTTTTACTCATTACGCAGGTAGCACTTTTTTTGAAGCAGTGAAATGAAATTCATACTGCTGGTACCGAGCCCAACAACATCCTTGAAGATCTTTAAAATTTAGCCAAAATGTGTTGTTTTTCGAAAATGGAAATTATTGTACAGTTGTTCCGTAGCATGAGAGGAATATCTTGGAATTTGTATATCATTTCATTGGCAGTGTGTAGCAGTGTATGAAAAATCATCGATGTCGATGCCTTATATAACTGAGGAAGACCATTTTTCAATATGGTTCTGGGAGCGGAACATTCAAATCCAATCCCAACTAGAAATGACAGCTGTCCGATTGATGGGCAAATCCAGCAAAAATGGAAAATATCCATTTTCAACGCTCTATATCTCGAAAACTACCGAGCTTTGTGGCTATGGAAACTTTTGATTAGCAGGAACTTTAACTAACATATCAAAAATTCAACAAAATTTACGATTGGCCATTTCCAATTAGAAATATGTGGAATTTTTTCAATACGTTCTAGAAGACTTGACTTTGATCATCCAACACAATTCATTAAAAATTATCGGTTTTCACTATACCGTAATAAATATACCTAATCCACCCGCACTCCAGAAGTTTTTGATCTTGGTTTTCAGTTGTCAGAGAGTACAAAGGGTTTAGACGTTTGTAGAATTAGTTAGGTATGCATATTCATGAGGAGCAAGTATACATATATAATACATAAGGTGGCACTGAATCACACACTACCTGGAATAAATCATTTCACGCGATTCCACTGTGGCCCAACCTCTTCTATTGTGTAACAGATTGCATATTATCATCAAAATGGACCGTTCGACAAATTTCATTGATGTATAATTGGAATTGAAATTGGATGTTTAGGGCATAGGTGATGAACCATCTGTATTTCAGGTGGTACATAAATTAAATTTGTTGGTAATATTTCGTCCATCAGTCACTTAAGTCATTACTAGCCAAGGGCTTGTTGACCCTCCCTCTCACAAAATTTAGTTTTTTGTTGTTTTTGTTTTTATATTGTCAGAGACTTGTGCGAGCTAGAGAAGACGTAGCCCTTACCTTTTAACGTGTGATGCCATGCACGAGACCAGTGACCATGCTGGGAACCTACGTCCCTGTTGTTGAGAGGTAAGCGCTTTACCATCACGATTACCATCACGACCACCACGGTCACCAAGTTGAAGCATTATTTTGCACCACTGCCCCAACAATTACTCGCAAATGCAATATTTACCAATATGTTGGATTTATCAAAAATACCAATTTTTCTACCTCAAACGCCTTGTTGAAATGCCATAACTTCGCCAAAATCTGTGTAATTTAATTCTTGGTATGGAACAAAAGAACATGTTTTTGGAAGTTTGCCTCGAAAATGGACCTCACATGCTTTCTATTGAGATTAGCGTGAATTCTGTTCAACGCACACATTAATAATACTTGCGTTAATAATGTCTATATTCCACTCATATCGTAAATAACATATGTCCCATAATTTATGCTGTGTGTGAGCCATACGCTTCATGAAATAATTTACTGTCCGCCTGTAATCGTCTTGCGATTCATATTTTTTAGTTGAATTTGTTGTGGTAATCAAGATCAAATTCTTCAAGAGTAACTTTGCTTTCTGTAGCGGTTAGCATAAACTCACTTCTTTTGAATTTTGTCCTTCTTTTGTTTTTTTTCTTTCTATCAACCAAATTCAGAATTCTTCGAAATACTTTTGATGCGACCTAACGAAAATGCATGAACATGATCGAGAATTGAACTATTTAATCCGTCTAAGTTCTTCAGTGACCTTGATCCAAGAGTTCGCCACTGTAAGCGTTGCTTGATTTCAGCTAATGGCAGTTCCCGACTTATCTACAAGCGGTGTCTTTTCAATTTAATAATGTAGGATTCTTCGAAAATATACAACCGCGGACTCGTTGTGCCGGCGCATTCGCCATTTCAGTTGGAGAAAAACCCACAAAAACACACATCAGAGTTCAGATCATCAACTACTGTTTAAAGAAAAAAATATACGCTTCTCAGGAGATGATATAATCCACATTTGGAAGTACACAGGAGTCACCAAAGTGTTGCCAGCAGTAAGAGTGGTGATATGGCGGAGATATTATAAAGGGTATTCACCTATACAAGGCCGATTCTTTTATCATGTGGTAATATTGCTATATTCTAAACCGTAATAGATACAAAGACGATTAAATGGGAAAAAAGGTAAATATTGTGGTGAGCAGTAAATTAGTCATAGAAAATTTA
Source organism: Chrysolina americana (assembly GCA_958502065.1). NCBI lineage: Eukaryota > Metazoa > Arthropoda > Insecta > Coleoptera > Chrysomelidae > Chrysolina > Chrysolina americana. The sequence goes on from OY293420.1 coordinate 49,059,625, forward strand.
CGGGAATTCTCGCCCTTCCCAACTTATACAAGGGAAACTGAAAATGCTATTTTCGGTTTTTTACGAATAGAATTATTGTTATTTCAGAAAATATAAAAAAATTAAAAAATAAAGTTTTATTGTATTCTAAATGTACTAGAACTACGTAACGATAAATTTTCAGTCAAACGTTTCGTGTCAACACCGTCATCCACAGAATCTAACGCTTCGATATAAAAATTATCAGTGACGTATTGAATGAATGATATCTATCTATGAAAATTGTATTTATACTATAAAAATTCATAAAAGATTTCTGCAGTTTCAGAGACGAACGATAGCAATTTACCCCAGAAATAACTTACTTAAGAGGAGAAGAAATCAAACAAACAGAAAAATAATTTATTTCATAATGAATTTGTGGAAGAAAATAAAACCAATTCAGAAAAAGAATTCTACATTAAATGCTCGAATTGACGACCTCTTTGTTGAATGCACATATGTTGTCTGTTCATACAATTTCTGTGGCAATTTTCTAGCATGATGGTTGTAATGCTATTACATGCATCTCTTATTTTCTGTTTGGGATGGTCGATATCGGTACTAGGTGTCGAAAAAACTTTATCCTTTATGTATCCCCAGACAAAAAATCCAAAAGAGTAAGGTCTGGGGATCGAGCTGGCCAGGCAATTGGTCCATTGTTTCCAATCCACTTTGTTGGGAATATTGCATCAAACTCATTGGATAAAAAATTTAAATACATTCCACCATTCAAATGCTAATCGTAAAACAAAGGACCTAGTATGTTTGTTCCCAAAATTCCCAACCAAACATTTATTCTGAACCTCTCCTGGAAATTGGTTTCTCTGTATAAATGTTCATTCGTATTATTCCACCTGTAATGGATGTTTCTGTTAAACCAACCATTGTTGGTGAATTTTGATTCGTCCGTCTATATTATTTTTTTACAAATATTTCGAACGTCCCTATTTCTATGTCTTAATCATTTCGCAAATCGTACTCTCCTTCCGTAATCCCTTTCATTAAGGTGATGAACTTTGCGTATCCTGTAGCATTTGTATTTATTCTTTTTCAAAATATTTCTGGTAGATTTTACAGTTATCCCAAGTTCGTGGGCAATTTCTCGTAAAGAACAATCTTGACTAGAAATATTTTTGTAACTGACCAATCCTAGATCTAAAAAAAAGACGTTATTTTTCACTTTTTAGTCTTTATAAGGTAATATTTGCTTACCCAAAACATTTATTTGGTTCCTTATACTTCCAGTAACAAAACATTTTCTAGTTTTATTTCTGTCAAATGCACCACAATCTCTCAAATTTCTTTCTAATCGTCCAAACATTTGAATGTTTGGAATGCGACGATTCGGGTATAGCTCACCATACATATTTCTTACCAAAAGAGGATTTCTATTTGATTTTGCATAAGTAAATAGCATATCAGTCCTTTCGTCATTCGAGTACATCTTTAATATGTAACCGAGTGCTTAAATGTCTGACAGTTCTTAACAGATATCAACAACTCATTTATTTTTCCTGTCATAGAAATCAAGCAAAGCCTACGTGTTTAAATATGGTAAAAGAAGTGAGTTGCTATTTAATTGTACCAAATTAGGCCGTAAACACAATGGAAGTTTTATGTAATAAGTTTTAAGTTTTGGGATTTTGGATATCAATTTCACAAATAAAACAAGATGCAAAACAGAATTGAGAAATGAAGCTTGAATTATACCAACAAAATTGTTTATGAGGCGTGATCAGAATAATAATGGCAATGATCGTTTCGCCTAAAAAATTATCCATAATTATGAAAATTAAAACTAAAAACATAAAACTTCCATTGTGTTTCAGCCTTTAGACAACACTTGTTTTGATCAAAAACTGATATTTTCATTACTTCCAGGATTGAGAATTATGAAAATAATCCGTGTAAAAATTGATACAGGAGAAATCAGCCTTGGATCAAGGATTACTGTAATACAAAAATCCCCAAAAAGGAAAAATACGAATTTTCGTTGTGTTGGGGTATCTTCCTATCGAAAGTATTGGGTAATGACTGAAGTATCCTAATAGTTGAATGAGTTTTGAAGAAATCAAAACAATTTCCAAGGAACTAACGACAGGACCGTAATTGAAAATTGTTGTCACTGATGATGCCAGTTATTTTATATGAAACGCTATAAAAATGTCAAGTGTGATATAACACTGAATTGTGATTTCATCGCTTTATCAATATTTGTGATGAAATAGACAGGTCCGTATTTGAAAAAAATAGTTGATGGTGTCCGTGTTGACACGAAACGTTTAATTAAGAATTCATCATTATGTAGTTCTAGTACATTTTGAATACAATGAAATTTTCCCCTTTCATTACTTTATATTTTCTGAAATAACCATTCTATTCGTAAAAACCGAAAACAGCATTTTTAGTTTTCCCTGTATCGGGAAGAGCGAGAGTCCCCGTAGATTTTCTCTGACCAATGTACTGTTCACCACAATAGTTAAATTTTTTCCCATTTAATCGTCTTTGTATCTATTACGGTTTAGAATATAGCAATGTTACCACATGATAAAAGAAACGGCCTGTATATTGGGAAATTATTCATAGTGGGCACTCTGGTGCCGTGGCATGGTTAAGGAAACACGTTTCAAATGTGTAAATGAATTTTGTGGACATTTTTTTATACGAATAATCTTCTTAAATACTCTATTCGTTCCACAAATCGAATAGCATGGACTTGAATCGTCTCCCAAAATCTGCTCTCCTGTCAGCAAATCGATTTCAACACGACAGTGTCGACCATGGAAGATAATAATCGTAGTGGTAGCTGAAACAATGTGTGTGGAATTGTTTCAAATCTATGACGAACGCAGTCATTGAACGGGTATTATTTTTGGATCGTGTGTTGTGGAATATATAATTAGTGACGTCAAAAGATATCCTTCGGCTATTGAAAACAAGCTGCAAGAATTATATCTGGCCTGGCCTGGCTTATAGCAAATACTAGAAATTGTACACTTAAAAGAAGTTCATCAATCTTGCATATATCAACTTTCATACATTTTGTAATCAGAAGGTTATCTAGCCAAAAAATCGAGAACAAACATAAAGAAGTCTTGGAAAGAAACCGAACATAATAGCTATTTGTGTATTTAGAGCGCAAAGTGATAGATTGCCGCTTGATAGATTGTGCTCGAAATACACACAAGATCTTCTTTACCAGAGCAGCTCGAAATGCTCGATACTTCATATAATATATGCACATAATATTACCCAAGTACGTATGAGAAAGTTATCGCTAAATAGACACCCCATATATGTAATTTATTTTAATAAATCTTTTAGATATATAAGGTATCCTGAGAAAAGAGAAAAGCAGGTCATAATTGAACCCGGTTCATCTGTACCCCAACATTATTGTGGTAGCATAGAATGCTATGAATTCACATTCATTACTTGCAAGAATAGGTTCGTTTTCAACAAGAACCGTGGAGATCGAGCGTTATTCCAATATTTTTGCTATAGAGCGGGAATGCTGCCACAAAATGACATTCCTTAGATAACGCCAACTTTGCGATGTGATCTGAAAGCGTCAAGGTTACTTTGGTAAGGGGTTGTAAAAAATAGTTATTTGCGTTATGAGTGGGATATACATAATCTCTTTTATACCGAGCCGGGGTAATTTTTCACAATGCGTAATGTAATAGTATAATATCATAAAAAGTTTCATCTACATCCGTCAAAATGCGAAAAACACTATTGCTGAAGCGGGAATAGAACTCAGAACCTTAGATTACCGAGTGATGGCAAATCTAATCAGAATAAAGATGGTTCTATTTTTTTAATTACGTTTCTCAGCAACATTGAGGCGTATGTTGCCTACCGTGTATCTCTGGCCCTGATCCATCCTCTCTTTAGTGATCTAATTACGTGCGTCCTGCATGTTTTTGATGAATACATGTCTGTTCTTCAATTTCGCCCGCATGAAATCGAAGTGCTCGGAATATTCACTGCAACCACTGAGCTAACAAACTGCGATAATTGTACCTAAAATGTAACACGTCCATGACATAGTAATCAACGATGTAGGTAAAATGATGAAATAAGATTAGGAATAACCAAGATATCAATAAGCCAGCCAAAATTAACAAATTTTGCTTCAGCAGCAGAAGTTTATTCAAGGTATTGTACAAATTGCGTTATTAATATTTATATGGGCCGTAGTGGTCGTGGTGGTAGAGCGCTTACCTCTCAATCACAGGGGCAAGGGTTCGATTCCCAGCATGCTCACTGGTCTCGTATATGGCATCACACGTTGAAAGATAAGGGCTACGTCTTCTGAAGGTTGTGCTCGTAAGGGTGCAGCCTTTTGTCGGAAATAACAATTTCAACAATTTTACTAAGTAATTGAATTGTAATGGGGTCCTCACCTCCTGCAAAATTGGTGAAATAAGAGATGTTCATAAGAGGTATGTCAAAAAATATGAAATTTTCTCAAGAGTAAAGTAACTTTATATTTCATATTTTCATTATAAAAAGTTATTTGGAATTAAAAACTATGTTTTAATATTCAATTACGTCCTTCTAATTGGAAAAATATTATTTTTACAAATTTTTCCCAAATTATCAATACTGAACATTTATCATTTATAATTTATTACAAACATGTTAACCATTCTGGTCTGTTTAGAAATTAATAAGCAAATTTTCATAAAACTAAATTCAAATGTAATATTGATAATTTAAAAAAAAATTATAAATATTTTTTTTTCCAATCGAAAGAATGTAATTGCATATTGAAGCATAGTTTTTAATTCCGAACAACTTTTCATAATAACAATTTATTTTCGATATTGTGAAATATGAAGTTACTTTACTCTTGGGTAAAATTCATATCTTTTGACATACCTCGTATAAGATTGATGAAATTCAATATCTGATTAGACCATGCAGAACTTTTTATGAAGAGTAACTTTTTTTCGTAAAATCAATAATGAAAAAGTTTCCCATATGTAGCCAACTTGAGCAGACTCACTGTATAAATAGTATAAAGGAAAAAATTATATGAAGTACAGTTCAACTTGGACTGATTGACTTCGGAGATGTAAATCTTAGAGAATAAGCTGTACCGCATCGATACCGCAAAAAATAAGATGAAATCTCTAGTATTCATAAAAAATTCATGAAAGGCAAAGAATTTGCCACCACTGATTATGTACCTCATCGGATTACCATCCATCACTACGAAAGATAAAGTAGTGATCATTTAATCCATTTTCAAAATTATTGCGATAGATAATTAAATCTACTCTTTTTGAATTTCGAAATTTTCCTTGGGAAACTTGAGCCTAAACACTGATTCTTTCTATGAACGAACATATTCGATGAAATTTTTTAAATTCTAACATATTCAAACAGAAAACAACCATCCGGTACATATATCACATTTCAACGTGTCTTCTCAGATTTTTCAAAAGTTTTTTTTAAGGATATGGTTTTCTATGGTTTTACGAATACCGTTCAATTTTCAATATGTGATGTAGCATGGTAGGTGATTGAAAATTACCACTGGCCCAAATGGGCGACCATCGTTTTATCATAGAAGCCATTTCAAGATAATGGCGGATGCGCCTCTATAGAAAACATTCATTTTGAATTCAAGTTCAGGCAAAGTGATACAAAATATTCTCAACTGTCTGGTAGATATACCAGGAATTGCTTCAATGAACCTATTCACAAACAACTTGCAGATGAAAATTTGGCTCTTAGAAAATTGTCCAGGAACACAGCAGTGTGCAATTGAGAGTGGAAAAAGATCGTTTAGATTTTCTCGAGGGTTCAAGGTCACACCTCGATCAAAATGGGATTCGATCATTTCCAAGGCTGCCACTGGCATATATCAGAGAAAAACTTTTAGAGCTTACCAAGTGAAACGACCCAGGTTATACTCAAGACAAGTTTGCAAGGGAAGAAAATTAATATGTATTCGAAAATCAACTCTTTGAACCAGGATTATTGCGAGATATAGTTCATTTCTGATTCACCCAGCAACTCAGTTCAATCCTTGGCTACACGAACTATCAATCAACGTACCTACTGAGAATATAAGCCAAATCTGTTTATCATGTTTATTACCTTTCGTTTTCATGATAAATACATTAATGACTGTGTTGACTGTGGAATACTCAGTGAACTACATGGATTTTTGTGACTGCGTATCGATTACTGGATCACCTGACTTCAATCTGCCGTAACTGGAATCCGAGCAGGATTCAAAAACAAAAAAAAAAAAAAAAAATTCTATTTATGCGCATCCGCCATTTTCTTCGGATGGCTTTTGTCACTAGACGATACGTGCCACTCGTTTAGGCCAATCAATGGTAACTCTCCATTCAACCTACCCATCCTACGTCACACATTGAACAAAAACTGTAGAAAACGAGAAACAAAATGTATAATCTGTGCCATGTGTTTTGTCAAATAACCTCAATTTTTTATATTTTCTTTGAAAATATGTCGAATTTGTCTCTTACCCGCATGTCGGAATCCGGAAGATTTGGTGATAGTTGGTCGCACGAAGAGATCGAACATTGAAAAATGAACATGCTTTGGAATGTGACAGTATGACAATATTGAAAATGTGAAGTTACTCTAAGGTCAAAATGTTAGACGTATTTGAGAGTATATTTAGGCAGTGATAGGTAAGTAATAAAAATGTAATGATCAACAAAAACATAGAACCGTTTCCTTCTAGTTTCCTGTAAAGTTCAACCAGGTAGGGACAGGTAAACAAAATTAATCAGTCATTAGGTATACTAATTAATTTGGACGGATAGCATGCACGTAATGCATCTGTAGAATTGAAGGTATAACATAGTACAAATCAAATCACTTCTTGATGTTCAAACTAGTCGATCATTACTTCTCATGTTGCTAGCTTATATATATATATAATTTTTTCGCTAATCGTCAGCAACAGCTTGGAACGCCATTTCAGATACAGGTCTCATATATATTAGTAGACTCTTCAAAACTATTAGAGAATTCACATACATTTCTGATTAATCCAGGTTTCTGTCAGATTATCAAGAAATACTTATACACCAATCAATAGATCATAAAATGAATGATTTTTCAAAAAAAAATGAGTAGTCCCAATAGATTCAGCACTTCTCATTCTCCACAATGGACTCAATATCCCCCGGAGCATGATGCAATACTTGTGTCTCGTCGATACCGTACGAGTATCGAAAGTGGTAGTACAACACTCGAAGCGCCGCGTTATGCCTGTGGATATTTATAGGCTGAGACCGCATAAGCTAATTAGGCTTACAGCAAATATATTATGGTCTCAGCTGCCCCACGACATGCTCTGCATCTAGTGTCAGGGACCTCTATACACATCAAGCGACTACGGTAGACAAGACAGTTGAAGGCACCATCTTGCCACGCCATTATGAATCCCTCGGTTTTCGACTTCAGCCCACTTGAATAGAGAAAAGCAAAGCTCAGGTTTCTGGATGAGCCAAGGATTTCAATATTCTTGAAGAAGACCCCATTCATTGGGTTCCAACATGATTGCATATTAAGCAGAGCTGAACTCCTGATGACTTTACAGGTTCTATCCATTACCAATCTGGGAAGTATAACCGTGGAACAGACGATTCAGGATGCAAGCTTCTATGAAGATGCATAATTTTGCGAGTTTTTACGTCGAGTCCTCGTAGCTCTACTTGAGTCCATTTCGTCACTTCAAAGGAGTAGAGTGGAATCAGAACGGCAAGCATATTAGTTGCAGCAACTTTGTTCTTCCCCAACAGTTCTGATGACCACCCTCAAAGACTGATGATGATCGTTTTCTCTGGAGGCATATAATTTGAGGTTGCCGCAGTTGTATCCGCGGTTTTTTCGTAGTGCAACGGACAATGGCAATAGTGAGATGCAGAAGAAAAGAGGACTGAGGGAGTCTTCCTGAAACACGCACCTTCTAAAGATGACCTGCTCTGTTTGGTGTCTGACTTGACCAGATGTTATGGTGAAGCAAGTCCTCCAGAGCGGCATCATCTGTTCAATGTATCTCACTATTTGATCGGGTACCGCAGGGCATCTGAGCAAATGCATGATGAGCTCATGTGATGTTGTATCAAATGTCTTGCAATAGTCAATCCATCAGGCCATTGTAAGGTTACGCTTTCACTGCACGGAGTCCTGCGTTATGCAACTTTCGACCAGCAGGTTCTCCTTGCAGCCAGCGACCCCCTTTACTCATATATCCGCTCATACACCGGCTCAACAGCGGAGAGTAGGTGCGGGTATTAGATGCTGGTAAACATCTCATAACATGCGTTCAAGCATGTTATCGTCTGTAGTTTTTTGTATCATACAAATATCCGTTTTTGGGGATTAACACGTTTCGCCCCTCGACAAACCAATCCGGAATTTGTTGCTCCCCATATTGCCATGAGTTGCTAGATAGAAGTGGGTACATGTGTTTCCACCAATAGTTATTTATCCCATCAGGGCAGCAAAGTTCTTCGAGCCATTGAAGGCCCTTCGAACTTCTTCCGGAATTATCGGATGGCGCAGTTCATTGTAGCTCAGGCTGATAAAACCTCCTGCAGAAAGCTTCGAACTGCGCTAGAGATGGAGTATCCACGTTGAGAGGTTGCGGAACTTCTTAGATGTTCTTTCAGAAGATTTCCAATAGATCAGCGTCCGGCTACAACACGTACACGTACGGTCGTTATAAGGTGACAATTCATCGTTTTGGGCTCCACCACCTTGCTTATGACCCCTATTCCAAGGGGGTTGGTTGTGGGGGCTTCTTCCTCGTGCGTCCTGAACCGAGTAGTAGGGTATACCAGGGGGTTAGCCTAGCATTTCCTCCAGTGTGCGCCTCATTATTATTAATATTATTATTATTATTATATTATCATTATATTATCATTAATTAGACAGGTTCATGAAAATAGACTATTTGATGCAAAATGAAAAAATAGTATGAATGCGGATAAGGGCTCAATATTAACATCCCCTTGTTTGAGTTCATACTACAGTAAAGAAATCATTAGTTATTAATTTTCAAGAATGTTTTCATTGAATCTAATACAAATAAGCAGATAAACTAGAAAATTAAGCGAGTAATTGTAGTAGGGACACAATTTGATGTAGACAGGTATATTGTATATCCTAGAGTAGTCAGTAATAAGTGCAATTAACCATTCAGTTAAGTAGTATAAATAAGATGAGAATAGCATCATCAGTTATTACGCTTTTTCGAGCTCCTGAGGATGCCAACTCTGTTGGCAAAACTCGCGTCGAGTGATATTGGTGTTTTGGGTAGTTTATATTTCTTGAATATTAGGGGCATACAGGGTTTTCCAAATTAAGTCGGTACTATTGCCAACTCCGTTAGTATTGATTCTAAGAATTGGGTTAAATGAACAAAATAATAGCATTTTTAATGGCCTTCTCGATGCCGAAAACAAAAAAAAATTGACAGTCGCGTTTTAAGAATATTTCAAAAAATTATATTTCTTTCAATGGATTTCGATGCATTTCGATTCGTAATAACATTCTAAACAACAAATCCCACTTGACTTTATTTCGTATAGGTGAAAATAAGAAGTTTTATCAATAGGAAATATTTGTAACAAACGGATCGAGAAAATGTTCAAAAACACCGCCTTCTTGTTGAACACATATTTGGGCCCTACTATTGATACTACGTGTGCCATTCAACACAGTTCGGCCATCAATTCTATTAATTATAGTTTCAATATAATTTTTCAGTTCATCTACATTATTATGTTTCATATTGTACACCTCATTTTTCAGAAATCCACAAAAATAAAAATCTAGAGGTGTCATGTCTAGTGAACGAGGGGGGCCATTTGTAGCAATCCATCTGTTTTCAAAACAGCCTCGCAGCATTCTTTTTAAGCCACTGACATAATGTGCTGGTGCTCCATCCTCCTGAAAATAGATCATCTGACGAGCATCCAGATCAACATCATCGAAAAACTCTTCCAACACTCTTGTTAATAAATTACTGTAACGGGGTCCGTTCAAAGAACCATGGTAGAAAAATGGGCCGATAATTCTGCCTCTAAATAGACCACACCAAACATTAATACTGAATCGTCTTTGCAGATTGTGGGGATGGACTAGAAATGGATTATGTCTATTCCAATAATGAAAATTATTTCTATTATACATCTCACGATTTGAAAAATTTGCCTCATTGCTCCATATTGTATTTCTATAGAAGTTTGGATCTTGTCTGCATTTATTCATAAACCAACGACAAAACCCCAATCGTCTCTCAGGATCAACAGCTTCTAGTGTTTGCACTGGTCTTAACTTATAAGGAGAAATCTTATGTTTCTTCAGAACAGCTATTTCTCTAGATAAATCTCTGATGGAATTATTTGGATATACCTCAAAGTAGGATAAAATGTTAATTTCTGTATCTTCAGATATTACAAAACGCTTTTTAGTTCCCCTTTTCTCAAAAACTTTTTCATTGTTCCTGAATCGACGATGAAGCACAGCAAAAAAACACCGATTAGGTAATTTACGATCGGGGAACGAATATTGCTGTAGTGTTGGGGTGCTTTTAAGCTATTTTTGTGGCAAACCAAGTAGGATTCTAACATATCACATTTTTCTTGATGAGAAAATTAATTAATTACATTGTCATTATATACTTGAGAATATTTGACAAATAGTATTTCAACAAAGTTTCAAGGCAACTTGATTGCTCATAATAATTATGTTTTATCGAATCAAACACATTTTTTCCAACCACATTCATATGACCCTCCAGTATTTTCTGTTCTGTACAAAAACGGCTTCAAAGTTATCATTACAGCAGACATATTTTGATTCACAAAATAAATGAGGATAGCGGAATGGCTTCAAGATGGAAATTATCGTTTTGCACATTAATACCAAATAGCTCAGTGGTGTCAATTGAGTGGTGCGACATGATGATCACAGGTTTCACGAGTTCACATCCCAGCTCAATTTTTGCTTTTTACTGTCTTATTTTGCTATAGCCACGGCAAATAATAATAATAGCCGTCCTCTACCCGCACAGGCTATGCCTTTGGGTACACTCAACGAGTGTTTATGAGGGAGTATTATTATTATATTATATTATTATTATTATATTAGTAACAAAATTTTGTCATTCGTATCAGTACCAAAATTGGGTGTTTGTACAATCATGAGGTTTTATTCGCCAAATCAAAGAAATTTTTTGTACTAGTCAAAGAAATAAATATTTCCACATAAGTCGCTCATTTTCCACTTTAGGAAGAAAGGTGATATGAGCTTTGTTGTTGAGAATGTTATTACGAATCGAAATGCATGAAAAAATATAGGGTGTTCCATTGAAAGAAATATCATTTTACGAAATATTCTGAAAACGCGACTGTTACTTTTTGTTTTGTTTTTGGCATCGAAAAGGTCATTGAAAATGCTACTAGTTTGCTCATTTAACCGTATTCGTAGCATCAATAATAACGGAATTGTGGCAATGGTGCCGACTTAATTTGGAACACCCTGTATATAGGTATTTATTCAATTCACAGACAGTCATCTTAAATATTTGAAAAAGTATATATAAGTGAATCATAGTTAAAAGTTAGTCAAGATTACATCAGTATATATATCATTGTGCCGTTTGCGGTGTTACTCAATGAGAACAAAAATAATGTTTTCCTTCCACCACACAAGTAATTTAACTCATAGATGCACATTTTGGTAACCATGTTATCTCCATCAGTAGGAATTACAATGAATTTGATAATTGCTGCATTAAGCTGTCTGATCGAGGCATTTTTCAGCGCTTTCGGAAATTTATTGAAAGTTCATTTCATGATCCCATAAAATTTTCTAAATGCTACTTTGCATCGAGTCATTCATCTTCAATACATAAAACTAAATGGATTTCAGCAAACACTGAAGATTTTTTTGAAAAACTAGGGACAATGAAATGTGCAGAAATATGTAAGCATCATTGATGTCACGTGTTTTGGGAATCGGTAGTACTTCCACAGTTTTCAGTATATCTGAACAAATGCTTTGTTCTGAGTACTTGTTGAATATGTTACATACCTTGGACACAGTTCATCACAATACAATTCAACAATACAGACAAACTACCCAAACTGTGTATGTTTGTCAGTAAGAGTACAGTTTCCAGATGCCAACTTTGTTGGGGAAACGCGCATCCCATGAAAATTTGATAGTTTTGGTGATTGCCTAACAGATTAGAGTAAGTAGAGCCAAAATTGATCACAGTTCATAAGGGATTGATTGATAAATCGCTTTTTTTGACTTTATGAGATAAAATCGTGAAAAATCAAGTGGAAACTCTAGGAAATGGAACAGTAATCATCATTAAATCAAAGCAGGGAAATATTCTACAACGTTTAGATCTGAATATAACTGAACAAGAACCATTAGGAAAAGGGTGACTCTGTTAACATTATCATTGGATAAAAAAATTTCGGGGTTTCTTAGACGAAAATGTACACATGCCATTTTTTTGAACTGCTTATACCGATGATTTTTTTTTCCGAAATTCATTTATGGTTTCCAATTGTGGATAATATATTTCAAGAATAAATAATACAGACGGCTATCCGGAGAAACTTCTTTTCCAGCCAGCAACATCTGGAAGGTAAGCGATTTCTTTATGTAAAAATTAAATACAATAACCTACTCGCTCTTGCCATCTTTCCCAAATACATGAAATGAAGAAATATTTATTTGGGACTTCATTTCATACAATTGCAGGTGAGCGAGACATCATCTTATTATCAACCCAAGAATTACCCAATAAATTTTGATAAAATTTGTTTTTGTAATATTTTCCGACAGATATTTCCAGAACCATTCAAAACTCTTTGGAATATGCCCATTCATTTATCATGTGATTGAATGAACCATAAGTCAAATGACATTCGATTAATGAGTTCGAATATAAAAAAAATCGACCCTATTCGAAAGAGATTTGGAGTTTAAATCTCCCAAATGATTCAATTCCTACTTTAGCTCACACATTTTCTGGTTGGGGGTGAGGTGGAAATTTCGAATGAAGCGATGTTCGCATTCAATTTCAGTGATGAGTTTTGCACAGTTTATTTTTGAAATATTTTAAAATGGTCTGACGCCTTGTTTTATTCTGTTCACGTTGCAAATATTCCTTCACTAGGTCATTGTGTTATTAAGGTATTCACTTACACTGTGCTTATCAAAGTAATTCTGTCACATGAATCGTTTGAACAGCGTTTCCTATCGGTTGGTAAAAAAAGGCGAAAAATAATTGGAACTTGCACAATAATGAGGTTGTGAGTACTCGTTATCTCATAAAAGACTATTACAAGAAGATAATGTAATCAGCGAGCTGCCCTCTCATTATAAAAGTCTTGTAATCCAACAAACATATATCCTTTCAGCTAGTTGTTAATTATAGCTGGTGGCGATAGAACTCACAAAGCTTAAGATATTCTAGTTAAAAGCAATTCGTACCAATTTAACCCCCAGAGGACCGGTTGGGGGAGATTGCCACTTGCTTGCTTTTAATGACTTGTTTTCTATCCTCTTTCTACAGTTTGGGTCTGTAAATAGATACATTCGTTTCATCAGCTCTCGGTTAGTTTTCTAGTTTTCTAATTTCCCAACGAAAAAAATACACACAATTTCCGCAGAGAACCGAAACAATTATTTTCATTGTCACTCACAATAACACAAATTCCTTCTTTTCGAACGCATTCCCTTTATATCTGGAATTAAAAAAGTTCTCTCCGACTACAGTTTTATATGTGCCATTTGTCCCGGCAGGTTTGAACCATTTAACTTGTTTAATTGTTTTTCGGCTCGACACAGACACATACACACACACTGACACACAAGAAATCAGTTCGTCATGAACATTTATCTGTATTTGTATCTGTATATGTCAAAGTTTAATAGTTCGTCTTTGCAATAGCGTTTCATGCGATGAATCTTTCACGATGATGGTTCATAAATGTTATTTAAGCTCTATACTATGATTCTTCAATTCAATAGCCTCGCACTAAGAGAGTTAAACAGTTGTACATTTTTATAGCATTTTGATATATCAGTATGTATATCTCAAATACATCTTACTCGACTGAAAAATCTTGATAAGTAATCCTTCCATTGTAGATCAGTTTATTTTGTGTCTATATCTCATACAAATATATATTGTATAGCAGGAACAATATATGTTTCGGGAGTCACCGATTTCTGAGCATATGTATATTCCAATTCACATCAATTACTGTATATCGTTAACTAGTTAATTAGTTACAGTTGCCGTTTGATACGGTTTGATAAACTGATTTCGACAGAGGAGCCACCGGTTTTAATGAATATTTAAGTTCGAACAGTGAGAATGAAATTTTTTTATCAAAATTAATTTTTACCGCATTCCTGCAGTAATGTTCCGTGAGAATTCGTGATGTATAGTAATGTTCCGTGAGGATTCGTGACTTCCCTTAAGACATCACGCTGCTGGGTTGGGATGTTTTCGACAGATAGATGCATCCCATGACAAATCCTAGGTTATTGTATGAGCTATCGATCTTTATTTCTTAAGATTTCGTTGTCTCTCAGTGTCAGATTTTCTTCATTATCGGCTTCTATCATATTTGATTACAGGTCTTACTTTTTACACCCTACTATCGTGTTTCCCACATTCATCGTCATCATTGATCATAATTTTTCTCTCGCTAGATTCTCTTATACTGATGAAATTGAGTCATCTTTTCAAGAATCAGATTGATTATATTTTCGGGATCCAAGAGTCCGGGTAAACGAAGAAGCAACGATATGTTTCACGAAAATCGCATACAGGATAAACTGCGCAGCGATAGAAAGTTAACTCTATCCTAACAGAAAACAATGGAAGGAAACAGTACGGTGTTGTTTTGTCTAGGGAGCCTAGTATGTTACAGATACATACGTATTGTGTCTGGCCGATAAGCCGGCTTTGGACACAGTAATCTTCTTTGGATGAAGAAGCATACGGAAAGTATTCAAAGAATTTGTATCTGCTCGGGTAATCAAGCAGCGCTCAGAGCTGTTACCGTAAACCAAGTTCACGACATGAAAAACACTCTGTCAGATGAACTCAGGCTGTCTAGAAGAGTGGAAAGAAGAGATCGATCATTTCGAAATTTCCCATATCAAATAATGATGAATATAAAAGTGAAATCAACTACCTGCTTCTTTCCAGTTCCTCCGACATACTATGATTCCATTCCAAAAATTCTTAGAAAGGAATTGATAAATCCGCCCCTTTTAGTTTGTACTCATCTAGATGTTTGCCATACTATTATTTTACAATGAAAATCTTAAAATTCCATACAACGAACAATAACTATACGGAACTATACATGAGTTGATATCAAATACTACTAGTGTTTCTTTTGGTCATATAGTAGCGATAGTTGTTGCCGACCGATGTCGCTTTCAATAATGGTTTCTCTATTTACAATGTACGAAGTTTTATATTGACTGAGATTAAATCTTGCCTCGTCAAAGATTCAAAAGAGGGAATGCATTTCTTGTCAATAATTCAAATGACATTATGTGAAACAATCAAGAATTCGACACTTTTCAATACTCCGAACTGTAAATATATTTTTGGTTTGACTGTTTTTTACTTCCAATGTCTGTCATGCGGTATTAAAAGAGAAACTTTTGTATTCAATACTTTTGTTCACAATCTCTGGAGATTAATAAATGGCACTCTACTCCCTTCATAATCGAAGAGTGATATACTCGTTTTCAGTCGCGGCGGTGAAATACATTTTATTTCACTGCTTTCATTCATAATGTGGAATGATTTTGGATTGTCAAGAAACATCACCTATAAGAAAAAATTTGTTAAATTAATCGTGAGATCTGAATCAAATATGTAAAATTTACATACTATATTTGCGAACAGCAGCAATGAACCGCAATATGCCAATGTAATTTGTCTCTCCGATATTTCTTATATTTCCCATGCATTCGAAGGCATTTTCTGAATCAATAGTGACATAATTAGAAAATTGCTGTGTGTGAATTGGAATGTTCATGAATACATTTCATATTCAGCGTCATCGGCAATTCTGGATGTTGAAAACTTATCATTTTTTCTCTGTGGATTGTGGAAGTTCTATTATGAATATATGAAAATCTTTGGAGTTGACTTAGCATAGAAAATCGACTGAAAGTTATAGAACAAGTACCTTCATTAAATTACGATATATCATATATAGCGCCATGGCAAATATTTTACAATGATGTTCTCGAATTCATCCTCAAGATTGCCTCCCTTTGCTGAACTCTATCATCTGTTGTTCACATTATTTAGTGCTATGTGCTTTGTGAAAGTTACTTTATTTGGATTATTCAACATTTTTTGAGTTTTATCACGGTACAAAATATTTGATCCAGAGGTTTCAATGAACTTTTCCAATTTCGTCTTATATTCATTTTCAAATTTCGTTATTCAAATCTGATTGTAATGGTTAATGACTAACTTGTTGAAACTATATAGTGGAAAATATCCGTCATGTTACAATTATTTCTCGTGGTGAGTCAGCAGAATTATCCGCATACAAAAGATATAAAACCAAGAACCAAGTAAAAAATATCGCAAGTCGACGAACGACTCCCCTACATCGTATATTTGTCGAACAAAAATAGGAATTGGATGTTTTGAAAATAAAATTCGGAAATTATTCCTTCAGGGCCGAAGTCGAACATAAATACGTTCCAGACAAATCTTCCCTTCGATCCGGAAGTCCGGCTACTGCCAGTGGATATTTGCAAACACGATAAAACCCATTACACTGGTATATTGATTTATAAAGGACAAACACCGGAAAGCTACTTTGTCCTAAAATACTTATATTAAATGAAAATCGCTGGCCATTGGAAATGAAAAATCGGGGTTTTGTTGACCGCCAATAGAGAGAAGGTAAAATTTCGAACATTTGATTCAACACAATGGATATCTACTCATACATACGGGTAATTATACTATTTTTGTATTTCAGAGAATGAGGTCAAATTTCATGTGACGAAAAATTGGACTGAACCCATGAACATTTATTCATCGCGTATGAAAAAAAAATTATCCACAACAATATTGAAATTACTAATAAAATTGGTCGATCGAAAGGAAATCAAATGTCGCCATATTTTCAAGAATTGAACGCGATTTTTGGCAAAATTTAGATCCGTTATGAATTTGTGAAATTGGAGGCATACAGGTATTTAGTTTTGGGAATTTAGTTTTAATTGTTAGGATTTATTGGGAAGGAAACTTCTGTTATGTTCAGAGAACAGCGTAAGAACGGAGAAGGATGATCTTGGAAAACGTGTTTTGGAATACTTTGAGGTTGTAGCCTTTAGATGAACCTCCTAAAGCTTTGTGGTTCGTTGAGTAACGAGTGATGAGGAGGAGAGCATTTTTAGGGTGACGAAAAAGTGGAAAGAATGAAAATGTGAAGTGAATTTTGATGAAGCTGTTAGGTGAGGAATGTTTGGTGATGAAGATATTTTATAAAAAAGTATCTATATACGAAAGAGATACAGGTCGCCAACTTTCTGTCGGTGTTCCAGGAAAGTAATTGAGTTTTCACCAACGAAATGATATTTTTCTCAAAGTTTTCATGTTTGGCGCCATATTCCTCACTTCCCCATACATTAGTTGTTTATAGAGCTCATATTGCACATTTAGAGGAGAAAGCAGTTTGGAAGAACACTGTCATCGATGAAGTTGTACACTGAACTTGATGACATTTTCAACAAATACTTTATCTGAAAAAGTTTCGTGATCGAGATGAAACTTCTTTCGTCTCATTCGACATTACGAATGAAGAAATATCACAGGTATCCCCCACCTAATGACCCTGCTATTCACGGTTCCTCTCTTTTCACATAAAGAAGACATCCAATTGAATCCCAAGATAAACACACTCTTCTCACCCTTTTGAAATCTATCTAAGGTGTTCTGATATACAGATCACCTATCAGTCTCGTATTCCTTACTCTTCGCTGAAGAACATTTTCATTTCCTATGAATTAATTTAAATTTCTTCGCTTCAGACAGATGGAAAACCGACTTCTCGGTACTGTCAAGTTTAATTTTCTACCGCTAAGTTCCAAAACCAAACAACAATCTTCATAATAAGGCAGATTATATACAAATTAACAGAGAATTAACCAACATTTTATGGGAAATTCTACTGAATGGATTGGACGTAGACGATGCACTGAATATTTTTTATAAAAAACGTAATTCTCTTATGGCAACACATGTACCTCAAAAAAGAAATAATAAAAAAATTCAATTTACTTCAAAAAAGATACAATAAAATGTATAAAAGAAAAACAACTCACGCATAATAAGTACAAAAAATATGGCGATCAAAATCAATACAATATTTTTTCCGACTTGAGAAAGAGATCTAAAGAACTCATAAAAAGAGACTACTTGAACTATGTCTCGAGCATCGAAACTGAAATCACAACTAATCAGAAATCATTTTTTAAATTCATTAACAACAAGAAAAAATGCCATAGTAACATCCCCCAAGAAATGTTTTATGAAAATATTCAGGCTACCGAAAGAAATAAAATTTGTAATTTATTTGCTGACTATTTCAAAACTGTGTATAACCCTCAGAATAATATAATCAATAATCAACCGAGTAATGTGAACTCTATTAGGATTTCTCTGAATGAGATCAAAACTATGATACAATGCCTCGATATAAAAAATGTCCAGGACCAGACAAAATACCACCTCTTTTCATAAGAAACTGCTGTGAAAACTTGCTATTGCCATTATCAATTATATACAACTCATCCCTTGAAACACTTAAATATCCATCTTTCTGGAAAGAAACCCACGTTGTTCCTATCTACAAAAATGGAGATAAACATAATGTAAAAAACTACCGTCCTATTAGTAAAATATGCGTATTTGGAAAAATATTTGAAAAAATCACACAAAACTTCATAATTTTTTCTGTAAAAAATAAAATAATAGAGGAACAGCATGGATTTTTTTCAAAAAGATCTATAGAAACCAACTTAAATATCTATACCGAATACATCAGTGAAGCAATAGATGAAAAAGTACAGGTTGATTCAGTGTATACCGACTTCAGCAAGGCCTTCGATAAAATTGATCATTCAATCCTTCTCAAAAAAACTTTCTGAAGTCGGTATACATGCAGGTCTCATAGAGTGGATAGCTTCATATATACAGGGTAGGACTCAAGTAGTAACTATAAATGGTTTTTATTCCAATAAATTTTCAGTGACGTCAGGAGTACCTCAGGGTAGTCACCTTGGTCCTCTGCTCTTTGTCATATATATCAATGACGTTAAACGATGTTTTTTAAATAGTAGAATATTGCTATATGCAGATGACATGAAAATTTTCAAAAGAGTTGAGGATCAGAAGAATTGCGATGAGCTCCAAGATGATCTGAATAGATTTTCTTTGTATTGTCAGTGTAATAGTTTGTTCCTGAATATATCCAAATGCCATAATATTTCGTTCACTAATAATAAGAATAAAATTCTAAACTTATATAAATATTTGAAAACCAAGTTCTTAGTACTGTTCAATTAGGATTATGCCCACAATTTATATTGTAATTTTTTCTATTATCAATATTATTGAGAGCTTACAAATTTAGATAGTACTCATGAGTATAGTAATTATATTAATTTCGGGAAATATCAAAAACATTGATATTGTATACTTATCATCATAGTAGGTAATTAATTCTTTTCATTTCTATAATTATAGTTATTAACATTGGTTACATTATGTATGTAGATACACCTGTATTGTCGTAGATAAAAGTATGACGTGGATACTGTTTTTGGAATCTTCATTCTGTTTGTATCCCTTATTTCTGAATAAATAAATAAATAAATAAATAAATAAATAATGATCACGCTGTGGAGAGTGCTATAAAATTTTGAAAGTTACTGAGATATTTCATCACTACAACAACGACATCTATTAAACAAAGAGATTATGGATTACCCCTAGCACATTAACCGACTCAAACCATTTCTGCAATGTTACTGCTTCAAAAAATTTAGTTAGATTGAAGTATTTAGTAAATTACTGATCATTAGGAATATAATTCGAACCGCCATTTGTTTCTGACTTGGATAAAAAATAACCAAATCTCACACATTTCGATATGGATGGTCTAACTAACAACTTCATAAATAGAGCTAGAGAATATTCATTGAGAACACATTTTGAATCGACATTATACGGTTTGATTGTACATTCCCCTGTTGACATATATACGTATAATCGAATCACAATTTACATTCAAATCGAAAAAGTTCTCCTCATATGAATGCATTCAACAGGAACGTAAAAAACTCCAAAATAGTTATTCGAATAATTGTATTATGACTTTATCACATAAAATAATAAACGCGTATGTGTTTCATGGTGGTTAACCATGTCATATAAATTAAAGTTCCCAAATTACCCTCGGCAAATGACGTACAACGCTACTGCTTGCTTTATTTCATGTTTCCGCAGATGAAATGTCTAGAAATTCTTTCATGCAGTCATGTAAAAAACATTAAAATGTAAAACAAATATGACTTAAGTATACTGATAGGAACATTTAAATTACGACCCACACATGAATGAAGGGACTAACGATTCCATGCTTCGAAATAAATGCATGAAATTGAATTATGAATACCTACGCAATATGAGTAATTTGTTTCTTTTATTTCTGGAATCTTCCTTATTCAATTCCTTCAGTGCTGAACACTTTCCTTCTCTTGAATAAGTAATGGCACAAAAAATCAATTGTCATCTGCTCTGTAGTTCTTCGAATGAAAAAAGTAGAGCTAATAGGTCTAGGAACTGAAAATCGATCAAACGCGGTCAGTTGAATGGTTTATTTTAGAACGCGAAGCATGTATAATTGAATCATTGCGATGAAACTGAATTGGAAAATTGTTTCGTGAAAATTTTAGCGTATTTACTGTACTTCAGTCGATACATTGATCGTTCAGTGGATATTTCACACTGAAAGGAACAGCTTAATTTGAATAATAATGTCAACTGAAGTGAATACTGGGATTACATAAATACTTGAACAGAGTAAAATATGAGCGACATCCGAAAGTGTAAGATTGCCGGCGAATTTCTAAATTCCATACTCAGGACTAATGGGGTTCACAATTGAATTATATGAAGGAAACGTGTGAACAATCGAGTTTGCAATGTGTGTGAAGCCAAACAAATCAAGGAAAATTGATTTTGTTAGATTTTGCACTCGCCGGTATCTGCGGAGCGGTTGTATTGCAATGATTCTGAAGCCAGACCTGACCGCGATATTCACGCTTTAGCCGCGTATAGACTTTTGAGCAGAGCGGCTCATGAGCAGCTCGCGGAAAAAATGGTTGCTCGAGCCTCCGTACAAGCACTTTGTGAGCTAACTGTGCTCGCGAGCAAATTCACGGCCCGAATTCAGTTTATGAGTGGGTTTTGATTGGAAAAAAATCAACGATTTCTTTCCTTCACTAATGAAAACCTACCTTTGCCATCGGTAGTGCAACTTTTCTTATATTTGCTTCTTCCTCTCCCATACGATCCCTCAGCAAACAATAATTTTCCTTCCACATTCTGCCGCGGGCCCGCCCTTTGCTGAACTAATCTCTCTTTCACATTTTTTCTCAAGTGATTCTCATTCTTCGGGAGCCATAAAACCGTATATCACCTCCATGATCACAAGCTCGTACACAATTGCGAACACGTCTTTCTGTAGTACAAACTGACTCTGAGCTATCCCTTTATGCTCGCCGAAAAAACCGACTCCAGGCGGCTCATAGCGAGAGGCTCAAGATCAGCCCAAAGTACGCTCAGAACTCAGTCCACACCGGCAATACTTCTCATGTGAGCGGCTCATGACCGCTCTGCTCGCAAGTCTATACTTGAGCCTATTCGGGTGATCTTATATCTGCTCGTTAACGGTACACGGTTGAATAAATTAAGTTATCAATTTCATCATGAAAAATGTTTGAATATTTCTCATGTGGAAATAGGAGTACTTGACGAAAGGCAATAAATTCCAAAATGAAATTTGACTATAAAAATAATCCAGCCCTTCGCATATTTTCCTATACCAAAGGATTGCCGGCAAACGTCGAACAGAAATAATTCAAGAGACCCATACGATTGCCGAATCAAATCTATCCAATACCTGGCAAAGTTTTTCTACAAGAATATTCTTTGCAATACTTCCTGTAACAACCACCAACTAGCAATCGAAAATATGTGACATCTGCATACTAGTTTCGCGATTCAACTCGCTCATCAGTACAGACTCGGCTACAATACGTAATCGATTCCCAATCGATTTTATTAGCTGGCACTACGATAACTCCGGCACCCACTAAGATAGCGAGCAACAGAGCCATCTATTCCAAAGATTCCGACCAGTACCCAGACTTCAGTTGGAGCCGAAGAGACCAATTTCATCATGAAAAATATTTAAATATTTCTCATGTGGAACTGGAAATACTTGACGAAAGGCAATATGCCGAATCACGTCTATCCAACGCCTGCCAAAGTTTTTCTACAAGAATATACTTTACAATACTTTCTTCCAACCACAGTGATAGAGTGGCGTACATGATAATGATAATATACCGTTTTGAAACACTGAAAATTATTCTCGTTGTAACAAAATATTGAAATAGCTCATTGTGAGAGTCGTTCACGGAAGGATAACGAAAGAGGTGAATGAAAAAGTGGCTGAAAATTAAGTGAGTCGACTTTAACGATTTCCTCGTTTGTCCCACATCAGACGTTGATCTGATGACAGCAGAGATGTTACGAAACATTCTTAAATGCCCAAAAAGTAGGGAACTCATATTCGAGAAGCTAAATGAAACTCCCTTGGATTCGTGAGACCTAGAAGAGGACTATTAATAATTTTACCATTGATTAAACAGGAAAATAAGACCATTCAAATGACAGTTAATGAAGAATAGTAAAAATAATTATTCTGTCATCCAAGTGTTTATATTTTGTGTACATGCATTCCGTGTAATCCAAGTGAGCACTTCTCAGCAGGATTGGCATCATGGCAACACACATCATATATACTCGCTTCGAACTCCCATCTGAACCGATTCATTGAAGAAAAATTCTTGATCTGCATCAGTGAATCAAACCAGTTCTAATTGTTCCCTGCATATCTAGCGCCAGCGAGACTAGCTTGGCCGGACACCGGTCAGATCTCAAAAAGATTCAGTACCTATTGTATATATCTCTTTGATGAAAATCTGTTTATATTCTTCTGCTTCTTATATCCTGCGGTACGATTTCAGCGCTATATTGAAATATTTTTTTTTCTATAAGAATTAAAAATATAAACAAATTGCATTTCTACGGACAACCTCCGAATTTGTTAATATGTTTTTTTCGTGAATTTGCCATAACCCTGAAACACTTTTCTTCTATATCCATTCACATATTTATTTAGAAATAAAACTAAATAAAATAAATAATTTTGACATGTTTTTTGTGCTCTTGGCCACCGACGTATGGACATCAAAATGTACCAAATAGACACAGTGGAACATTTTTCCATTCAGTCCCGTTGATGTGTTGAATGTTAGCGGAAAATCGTCGCTGAATAGCAAATCTAGTATTTTATAATCTACGATAAGTACCATAACAGAGTGCAGTTCTATGGTTTTTTAGAAACTGCATTATCCAAAATGCTGTATTCATGCTAATCATGGTCCTGAACATCATTTATATTTATATATAAATAATAATAATAATAATAATGAATAATAATACTCCCTCATAAACACTCGTTGAGTGTACCCAAAGGCATAGCCTGTGCGGGTAGAGGACGGCTATTATTATTTGCCGTGGCGCTCCGGAGCGACTTACTGATGTTTTAGGTGATGTATTCACTTTTCAGCTGTAGGAAAACCCGGAAAACCTACAGCACCACCTCGGGTGGTCGGTGTGCACTCCAAGCTAGCACTAGACGAGATTGGCATCTAGAAAACTCTCAATACACTTGCTTTTCAAGAAGGAATGCGGCCGCCTATCGATCCGATGTAAAGTAGTTGAGAAAAATTCTCGTACCTACATCGGATTCGAACCGACTATCGCTATATGCTGCAGTTTCGAACGGCCTGTGCATTAGACAGCTGATCCACCGACCACCTATATATGTAAATAATATGTATATCTATGAAATACTAATTTGGGTCTATTTTCATGAGAGGTCTTTTTTATTCTCAACTGGATATGATGTTTAGTAACTTGGAAAGTAGTATACGTGGTACACTGATCTCGTATCGTAACAGCACTCTACTTCGATGTTTTAGACATTATTTTAATGATTATGATATAGAGATGGGATTTTGATTGGGCATAGTTATTGAAGGTTCAAATGTCACATCAAGTAACTTTAAATTCAATTTAAGTCACTTGGAATGCTCTGCAGGTCTGCTTTCGGCAATTTTTCGTCATTTATGGGTTCTTATGATTTTTCGCTTACCCACACTGGGGTGCAATAAAGAACAAACAATACGAAACAAAGCATTCTCAAGTTATCAGTTTCGCACGAAATTCAGTCTCGACCCTACGTTAGGAGTCACATAACGTTTGCGTCGCAATCGCTGACATAAAAGACCTGAGTTTCACTTTATTATTTTCCGTAAATGACGAGTGGCGGGTAGTCGGGCAGATGGATGAAGGGGCAGTTGTAAATTTATTTCTTGTTGTAATATGTGACATGAACAGAAATAAAAATACTGAATACGAAATCAATTCGGTTATTAGACATGAGCCTATTTAATATATTGTGTTTTTCTAAATCATCTTTTACGAGGTTCGATTCTTCTGCTACATTTCCGGAACTTTTGTAAACAAATTGGAAGAATTTGTTTCAACGAATCTCCATTTTTACTTTTATCTATACTCTTATATGTACCTAATATTTATATACACCCATTTGCAATTTTAAGTACTACTGTTTTTTGTCTTGGATATCGCGTTATCTTGTATATGTCCCAATAGTATTATTTATTTATTCCTATATCGACCTATCCTATGTCATGCCCATGATCTATAAGGATTTAATAAACGTATCTATTTAGCTTATTTTTCTTTAATGGAGATTGAAAATGAGGAAAATACATAGTGTTCCATTTGAAGAAATCTAACTCTGATATGTCAGGCTATTTTCAAACCCCATGTATAAGAATCATAATTTTTCAAATATTGTCCAAATATACATATACTTGCGCAAACCGCTTTCAAAAAAACAGCTTTATACCCTATATATGCATCGAACACTGTTTTAAAAATAACTGAACTGCCTTTGAAATCATTCTTTCTAGTACAATTTGTGATTCATACTTCCTTTAACATAAACACTGGAAAATGTTTGATTATCGATTACGAAAACAGAACGTCTGGATGATTCAATTCATTAGGAAGAGAGATATGAATAAATTTTCCCGGAAAGTTAGCGAACATCCATTTGAATTTCAAATTGAAAATTCAGAATGGCCTCCCGAATTTTACGTATCGGAAAATCTCGCTTTCACACAACAAAAAATCCAGCTGAAATGAATTGAAATCTGAAGGCCACTATGTATTTCGACATCAAATATAAACAAATGCTGATTTGATCAATTTTAAATTTTAGTTTTTTAATACAATGACAATGACAATGTATCGGTATGAGTAGAATTTTTCTGGACTCCCGTTGTCTAGAAAACAAAGAAAATTAATTCTCTGTATGTGATTCAAACACATACAGATAATTTATTTTCTTCGTTTTCTAGAAAATGGAAGTCCATAAAAATTCTACTCACTTATGTAGGTATATAGGTATGAATTGCTCAATCTTGATGTTGAGGTGATTTTACACGATGTTTCGAGTATGACTATAATTATTTTTTTTAAGCTGATTCCTTGAATTATATCAACTGAAAGTTATATACTCAATATCCAGAAATTTTGGAATGATGAAAAGTTATACAGACGACTGTCAATCGGCAATAGCGCACACGACACAAAGAGTACCTAGGTATTGTGACTGATCACACATCACTGTTGTCTTAGTGATACCGAATTCGTCCTCGTAAGGATGTTATGACATGAATATTTGGAACCTTTGATATGAAATTCAAGAAATGGAAATAACCCAAAAACACCAAAACAACGCGTCAATACCACTCAACGCGCATTTCGCGAACAAAGTTCCAATCTTCATTTATTTGAGCTTTGATATAAATACAATTCAAAAACGTAGTGTTCTCAACTCATAAGGACGGTATTTCGAGATCGGTTGAGTTTAGGACTATATACGTAATTTTTGTTTGTTTAGTTTAAGTCATGTGTTGAAATTGCAATTGGTATTGGTAAGTATGGATGGCGACTGATGCGCTGCGACCTAATTAGATCTATTGTTCCCCATCTTCTTCTGCTATTTCAAGGTGTTCTCGTTTACAGCAGCCCCTCAAGCCCCAATTCCTTGAGGAATATGAGGATTTTGAGGGGGCTTATTCGTGGTATTTCTGCCATAGTCAGCTGGCGTGATCCCAGTATATTCAATCTCTTGTGATGTACAGCATAACACTCCATCAATATATGTTGTGGTGTTTCTGGATGTTCCCCACAGAATCTGAAGGTGCTGTCCTCCTCTAAGCCTAGCTTCCTTAGGTGTTCTTTGAGTCTGCAGTGTCCCGTCAGAAATCACGTGATTGTCTTTAGACTAGTTTTGCTGAGGTTAATCAGTGTCTTCGATCTTGCTCGGTTGAAGTTGCCGAGGAGATCTTTGGCCTGCCTTAGCCCTGAAAGTCTTTGCCAGTATGTTGCTCTCATTACTTCTTCAGTTTTATTGAGTTCTTCTTGGAAGTAAGATTTTCCAAGTCCGCAGAATGGTTCTGGCCCGATTAGTGGCGTTGATGCCCCTTTTCGTGCCGGGGTGTCTGCTTGTTCATTGCCCTCCACTCCGACGTGCCCCGGCACCCAGAAGAAGATCACCTTGTTGTTCCTGCCTAGATCATTGAATTTGTCTAGGCATTCCCAGACCACCTTTGAGTTCATGTTATATGAGCTCAACACTTGACTATCGGAGAGGACTGCGTTTTCATTGTTCCGGTATTTCCTGTCGAGGTTGAATTGAATGCACCTTTCTATGGCGTGAATTTCGGCTTGAAAAATACTGGGAAACTGGCCCATGGCTTCGGAGTATTTGGTGCGAGGCCCAAAGACTCCTGCTCCAGTTCCGTCGGGAGTTTTGGACCCGTCCGTGTACCATGTTATGGTATTCTTCCCAGTGCTCGAATTAATTATATGCTCTACCCACTCTTGGTATTTAATTCCTTTCGAAAAAATTTCTCGAAACTAAATTTCCTGTTAATTTCGTCAGTTGGGAGATCGGCAAGGTGTGCACTTTCGGTGGGGGTTGAGCCTCTTAAGTGGTGTGCTGTCTCTTTAGTCCGACTTTAGCCAACCTGAGGTTTGCTCCCCAAGCAGTTCTCCTCACCATGATATGAAGAGGAGTGAGGTCCAGAATTACCTCTATTGCTGGTGTTGGAGTAGACCTCATTGCTTCTGTTATACAAAGACATGCTAGTCTTTGCACTTTCTCCAGGATTTTCTTTGTTATGGCGAGTTCGGTTCTGCGTGCCACTTGAAATTGCAATGGTCAGACTTCTAATATTCGGTATATACAATCAATTAATGTTGATTAGTTGATAGTTTGATATTTTTTGTACGATACTTCAATGCTAGTCATCAGCTTCGCCATTCTGAATGATTCTAGTTTCTAGTGGATAACGTAATAAAGGAAAAATTTTACTTGATGCGAACCATTCAGCTGTCGACTATATGGCGGTTTTTAAGAGGTTTAAAAATTATATTTTCCGTCGACCGTTTATTCACGATGTATTTTAACGCACTCAAAATCGTTGATTAATGACCCCTGTTAATTAATGATTTTCTATTAATCAACGATTTACTTATATGCAACCCAACGTACATTGCTTGAATACATATTATATTTATATAGTGACCTGTGGCGTATGCAACCAAACATATTTATACTTACCCGCTAAAACATTTATTTTGAAATCAAGTAGCTGTGTTAGTACTATCTGTCATTATTTATTTCATTTTTGTAATTTCTTAAAATTCTACGTTTATTTTGAAATCAAAAGATGGATAATGAAGTTCTGTAAAAAAAAAATTCAGAAAACATCAAATATATCAGTTAAGTTGTCAGTAGCATTAATATCTAGATAGTCACGCATCCGGCTGGTAAAATGCTGGTTTGAGTCCTGAGGTGATAGCAAGGTCGAGGGTGCAATCCCCAAGTGGTACCATTTTTATTTTTTTTTTGAATATTACGGTCAAGGGAAAAGTTTTGTAACGAACTCGTGAATTAAAATGGCGATTAACAATCTCGAACATTAACGCGCTCGCTCCGCTCACGCGTTAAAATATCTCAATTGTTAATCGTCCTTATTAATACACTTGTTCGTTAAATAACCAATTGTGTGCCCTCAGGCCTTATTTCATTCATTTTATACATTAATGACTTTCATTATTATATCCTAAAATAATTGTGTTTTTGCCTATGACACAACTTCACTGGATAGCCACTGACTCAGGCAGCTGGATTTTCTTTTTTTGACAGCATAATAATTGCATGATTCCAATAATAGCAAGTGTCAAAAACATCAAATGTAGGAGCACTTACATTAGTTATATCTCTTTCTATTGAATCGGAAACTGAATAAAATTTAGGAATAAATGTAAGGTGTATCTGGAGCAAATCAATACGATTACATAGTAGTAGACAGGCGAAACCGAAATTACTCGTCAAGTAACGAATTTCCTGAGACTCGGCAGTATTATACCAACATTTGGTATCATCTTTCAAAGTAGGAAAAGGTTCCTCAGCCTGTAGAGTGAATAGCTAGGAGAGGGGGTTGAAAGGGTTGAAAATTATATATTTTTTATGATTTCCAATGTTTCGTGGAGAAGACAGATGGATATCGAAGGGGCGGTTGTCAACCCCACTGAACGCATAAATCGAAGATTCACTTCAACAGAGCAAGAACTCAAATGAGGACCAGATGATATTTCACCAATCTTCCTACAAAACCCTCTTCGGAATAGCAAAAAATATCTCCTATAAATCTACAATCATATCTGGATCAACAAGGTAATTTCTCATCAACAATGCGATTTCACAAAGAACAGGACAACTGCAGATAATCTGGTCGATATGGAATCTGAAATCCATGAGGGCTTTGCCAACAAGCGACATTGTATCGCAGTATTCTTTGATATCACTCGAGCCTATGATAATGCGTGGTATGGCAAGGAGTTGTGAAAACTTCACATAAATGGGACGTACGAGGCAATATATGCCCGAATAAATGATATAAAGTCGTCGGAAGAAATACAACAAAATGGAATACCCCAAGAATAAGTCACCCTCTTCTTGGTAGCAATAAACTATATTCTGGACAATAAGTTAAAACAATACTTTATACAGATGATCTAGTTATTTTGACAGAGAGCAAAAACATTAATTTAATACAAAAACAGTTATAAAGAAAACAAAAATACAATCAATAGTCTGGGAAAATGAGAAGAAACTGAAGGCATCCAATTTTCCCATGAGGAAATAAAATGTTAACTGTTCTCAAAGAAAGGTAATCCCCGAATTACCCTTTTGGATTGGGGGTCAAAGTCGAGCAAGTTGGTAGGGCCCAAAACGATGGAATGACAATCAACGACAACCGCGACGACAATGGACGCTTCGAGTAGACAGATGAATTGGGATCTCTTAGCACTGCTATGAGAGCAGTGAGCCTACCCGAAGAGGATACATGGCGAGTGAAAGACACCCACAGCATGCCGCCTTCTTCACCCAAAATCCAAGGAATTATGTATCTCATCTTTCGGTTCGAGACTATTTCAGAGCTCCTCCCCAACTAGTTGGCGAAATCGCAGATATGCCACATGTCGGTCTGGTTATGGAGGAGGCTCGCATCATACAATCGACGGAGCGCATCAGAACGTGCGGGGCGCTCCATAACAGTCCCTGAAGCCACAACACTTGGTGTGGATGGATGCAGAGATTCACGATGGGGTACCGCCCCTCTGATAGGGAGGCTCAAGATAGAAGCTAAGATTGAGTCAGCGAGACAACACGCATCTCGTATCCAGTGTGTGGTGGACTACATGGTGGCCGATAGGCCTTTCACGCCCACATTGAATCAAGCAGTGCTGTTCACTATCAACAGCACTGTCCTCATAGGATATGAATACTGGTGACTGACAGAAGGCACCAGTGAGGCGGGCCAAGTTCCGCAATAAACCTCGCTTATTTCAAGAGGCTTCACGTGTTGTAGATAACCAGCCAGCCTCTAATCGGCTGGAAACTTCCTGGAAGAATATCTATTAGTACCCGCAACCATGCCATCCCCCAGCCCTTCGAAGTTTTCTGCCGGAGACTTCGTCGGCCTGAGCTTAGTGAATTGATAAATAAGTCCGGAAGGATTTCGACGGGTCCTCAAACGCTGCGACCATTGAAAAGTAGACAAAGTAGCATTCATTTTGAGGCAGCAGCCTGTGCAGCAGATGAACTTGGTTTCGTATTCGACACTGAACGAGGTGTCCATAACTTTCTCACAAGTGATGTACTACTACTTACAACAAACGTACGCTTTTTTGCACATATATCAATAACATCGAGGTGGTAGAATTATCACATGGTCGTAGGAAAAATAGTGTACATCACTTGTTAGAAAGATATTTTTCACACTCATAATGTAATATTCTATTGATTCAGTTGGCCACTGTATATAGGGGGGTGTTGTGTCAAAACTGCATAAAGTCATATGGGTACATTCGCTAACAGAAACATGAACAAAAGTGTATTTAAATGTTGTTGACGATCTGCGAACTTGTTTGCTCTCGTTTTGCATGTCCATCGTCTAAATTGAATTTCACTATGCTTTTATTGCTTCTATTTGCAATCGTTATTAGATGACTACTGATTAGATTGCAGACATTAGCAACCTTGGAAACTTTCAAGCCATTGAGACGATAGGCGGAACAAGAGTAATCAGGGAAATGGTTTTGCAAAGTTGATTCAATACTGTCGAAATTGTAAATGAATCATTTCCTTGAAATACAAATTTACAGGCGCTGGATCCGACGGAAAATGTGCCTACAAACTAACTCAAGTGATTCAAGTCATCTTCGTCTATCAAATGCAATATCTCAGAAACATTTACATGAGGATGATTGAATTTCATAACCTGTGCCAGCGGAGGGGCAGTTAATAATAATATTTGCCGGTGCGCGATTTTGGTTACTTCGGTAATTGCTGAAAAAACTTTGGTGTAATGCAACTTATGTATTGGAAATGCGTAATTTCACTGTCAAAACGACAAATGTAGTGGATACGTTGGATACTGTCAATAGCTCTGAAGTCAACGCTGGCTGTGAGCACTCTTCAAAGGGTAACTAAGTTAAATGGACATAATTCTCAACTGAACTCTGGATCGCATGATTGAAGATAAGGCTCTTGCATTCCCTTGCTTCCGAAGATTACAATTTTAAAAGAAATGGTTTGATACAACTTTTTGAATTCGACAGACGATTGCATGACAGTTTCTTTCAGAATGGTTTGTAACTATCAGTGATCATCTATGCGAATATCACGACTAATGAGCCTATGTAACATACATTTTTGAGGTTGGAAACTCTTAGAAACATGCACCTGTTATGTAACACTCATAAGATTTTAACGTCTCATAAATCCCAGTACCCCCAGTAAACGTTTTCCAACATCAACAGATTTGCTACTCGTAACACTAAAGTACTTGTAATCCCCAAACACCGTTCTGCTGTTTTTACACGATGCTTTTCGTATAATGCGCGAAAAATGTACAATTCCTTGCCAAGTGAATTCACATTTTTCAATATAATTAATTAAAAAAAAAGATTGAAGTCGTATTTCAGAGGACATTAGATCACTATTTTGTCGACAACAATCTGTAATTTGCAACAACGAATTAGGAATTTTTCTAGTAATATATACGTTCATCTTCTCAAAGATATATTCAAAGAGTGGAGTAAAGTAGTTATCCAATTATTATTACTATAAGTGAATCACGTTTTTTTTATATTATTTTCATACTAAATTAGTCTTAGTTAATGGTTAAGTTGAAAAACAGCTCTTGCTGACACTCCGCCTTTTCATCTCTGTAATGTATATGTATTGTATTCCATATTACTATTACTAATGATGAATAAAGTCGATTTATTATTATTATTATTTAACGACTGATTTTTCTACCTGGTATAAATATTACGACTGCGCGTATGTGAACGAAAAAATCATTAAATATTTCACATTTGGTTTTCAGAAATGTAAATGATACCAACTTCTACTGATTGAACACCAATGATTTGACTTGGTCGGTAAAAACAGATTTTTTAAACTCATTTCCATGATACAAAAATTAAACTTTCATTATAATCATTCTAAAAAAGGAATGCATAATTTTGTAAGCAAAAGAAATATTCACTTCAGCTAGTCTATCTCATTATTTTCATAATAAACCAAACGTAAAAGATGTCGTCAATGAAGACCAAATAAAACTATAAAAACTATTTGCTCTATTTATGTGTTATTTATGAAACGCCTTCATATTTAGTCATTTGTGTTGATTAACAACCCTTTCATTCAACTCAAATGCTGTGCATGAAAAAGTAATTGAAGCAAAAGTAATTTAGTTTACCCGTGAATTTACAAAAAATTATGGTCAATCTGGCGTGTTAATTGGTTTTTAAACAAGCAAATAACTACACGAACGATAAAATCGATTAGAAAAGGACTGCACTGACATTACTGATTTGTTTAAAATCCAAGTAGTATTTATGTTCAATAACCTACGAAAGGCATGCTTGAAGTGAGATCGATGTCTTTACAGCTGATGAAATATTTATCAATATAAACGTAATGGGTTCTGAAGAACGTTCTTTGTAGGATAATTTCTTAAAGCCGATTCAGATACGTGATTTACACGCATATGTATTTTTGATGCTATTCCCTCTAAACTGCATGACAATTCACATGTCACTAGCGTTTGTATCTCAAGGTGGTATTATATTTGGTTCTTTAATAATTTTATCAATAATACAGGAGTATTGCCATTTCAGTTTTACGAATTATTTCGTCGTAGTTTCCATAGAATAGGTCAAATTGCCGTTCGTGCTCACCCTGAATTTTCACGCACGCTGACAGGCACTTTATGATGGGAATAAAGGGCAACAAACCTGTGGAATGAAATAGCAAATAAGACCGATAATAAGAATGTAGTTCTCAGCTGATGAATGCTCTTGTCAAACCTGGAATAATAATAACATTATTTGTATTCACTCTACCACAATATGAAATATAATATTATGTATTTGGCGATACACCAAAAATTGCATAAATGGAGTATTTATTGTTTATCTAGGTACTGATGTGATGAATGACTATTGTTGGAAAAATTCTCCCAGAGTTTACATATCTGATTCCGGATTGGTTATTTAAGAAATTAAGAATTTCCAGACCCAAAGAACTATATTTATGACGTATTTGAATGCGGGTCATAAAGTGTTCGCATGCATATTGTATACTTGGTTCAGGCAATTTTGTGAAGGAATACCCTACAAAGTAGACCTGGTTTATGAACAGATTACATATTTATATACAGTATGTCATAAAGTCTTTTGAACAAATGGAATTTTTTGGCAGATAAGAGCAATTTTCGAAAGGAATTCCTATGACATAAAAGGTAGAGTGCAAAATCAGGGAAATCATCCCCTATCTGTCATTTTGAGGGACAGAGAACTTTTGTAGATATCAAAAAATATTTTATCATTTCACTAGAACTCGTTGATCGCCATCTATTCCAGAGAATTTCCTCATATGAGTTACCACAATTTTGATTTGGATTAATTAATTTTTCTGAAATTTTGCTGTCATACAGAGAATTGAAAAACGACTTAAAAGTGCAAAATCACGGAAATCATCCCCCATCTGTGATTCTGAGGGACAGAGAACTTTTGTAGATACCAAAAAATATTTTATCATTTCACTAGAACTCGTTGATAGCCATCTATTCCAGATAATCCCCATGTAAGAGTTCTGACCTTATGTACCGCGATTGGATAAATTTATTTTTCTGAAATTTCACTTAGGTAATTGTAAATCGAATGAAAAATCTCATCCGTTCAAAAGGTAATAGGAGGGTTATTTCATGGACACACGGTGAATAAACATCATTGTTTGCCCAACAGGTTCATAACACATAATAGGACACGCTATATACTATATCAAAAAATTAATGGCATCGTGTGAAAATCTGCATGAAACAATTAATAAAATAGCTTGATTTATTCAGAAATATTTCAGAAATGTTCACGAAGGGAGATCTTATCTAATGAAGTATTTGATTTGGGTGTTGGTTTATGAAAACATCTTTGATTTCTGGCATTAAATCTCAGAAGAGTCCAGTTCAGTTGTTCTAGAATTTCAGGGCATTTCACCATAAATAATTAATCAGTTTATAAAAAAACACACCACCATATTTATATTTCTACTTTTTTATAAAGAAAGTGTCAGAAACGTGATAATAGCTCATTTCCATCAATTCCACGGTCTGGACATTTACCATCCATTTTGAATGCTAGGTACTTCATGAAGAGTGTTTGAATTGATTCCACTTGTTTAATATGAATGGTGTAGATTAGTGCCCATTATATTGAGCATTATTCCAATCTAGTACATACATATGCGTCGAATGAAGCTAGCTATCTGGCTGTCAGTATTCATGAGACTCATAATACTTTTCGCAGTGAAACAAAGCATTTTCAAAAAACAATATTTGCATTGCAAGTGTTTTGTCGAATATGACCATAAGATCTATCACACTTTCTTTCTTTTCCATTACAATTCCATTGATGGTATAACTCAAATCAGTGACAATATTTTTGTATATACAATAGTTTTCACAGCATTACGAACATAGGAATAATAAAAATGTATAATTGTCCAGCGATGAATCGAATACAATGTTGTCTACTTCACTCGCGAAATTAGTGAATTAATGGAAAATATAGGGTTTACGAGCGTAAAAAGCTTTAGTTAGACTCTACTCTTGTTATTCGTTATATGGCAATATCGAAGGAATATTTCCTCAAAAATCGTATATGATTCATGTCGAAGAGCAAAGTATTACCAAATTTCGCTTTTTATAATTTATTAGGCGAGGGCACGGCATCAGTTAATTGACCTTGTTTATTTTCTTCTATGCTCATAGCGCTGTGAGAACTACTACAGTACTGTTAGTTGAATGTAATTGAATGGGCAGGTATTTCTATATAATGGTAAATTATTTACCTCGCACAAAGAGTATAGGGATTTTAGGGATTTGAATAATGAGACGTTTTCAATTGAAATTCATCTAATAACTTGAGATCATATGAAAAAAGGAAAAACTTACCATAGTAAGTCTGTCATGCAGCAAATTTGTACTTACACAACTGGCCTTGAAAGTATTGAATTCATATCCCATGTACTCATTATACTCGACTGCAGTTCAATATATCGCTTGACTAACTGCACCAAGTTGTATGAATTATTTCACGAAAGATTATTGATCATGATGTCAATAGCAATAACAAGATAATTTTTTTACCACCAGCAAAGAGTATGGAAGATTGTGCTCCTCTTGTAAACTCCAACCACACTCTCATCTCCAGTCTTTGCTCTCTATCCAAATCAAAAAACACAACGTTACCCCGTCTCATATAACATTAGAATTCAGCCTAATGGGATGGGACTTGGGGGAAAAAAGTATGTTTCCCTTTTGGAGATCTAACACAATGCCCTCATACAATTTCTGATATCATAATACGGGGATTCAAACATATACACCAAAGACGCCAAGAAAATCATATTCTTCCGAACCCTGTCTCAGTAGAAACTGTTCCAGAGTGGTCACTTTCAAGCTGAGACTGGAATTGAATATGACGAAACTAGAAAAACATGCAATCGAATCCGCGGAAGAAGCCATGTGCCCTGACGGGTCCCCCAGGAATTGTGAATGATCGACAATATGGTTTCCGTCATCAGATATCAACCGATAACCAGCGGCGGTTGAATTGGTGTTTAGTTACGAATATTATCGTTACCAATAACAATTCGTTCAGTGGGATCCCGCTGCTGGTTGGTTATATCTCACAAATATAACAGCAATCCATTGAAAAATATGATGAAACTCTGGCCGTTACATCAGATATCTCTAATAATCGCATTTGGCATCAGGTACTGCTTGCTCCAGCTCAAGCTTCACATCTATTGTCGTCACTATGGAGACATGCCGAACATCTCTTTCCCAGGGCTAATTCTTCCAACGAACTAACTGTCCCAGGAGGTGTTTCTGAAGCATTCAACCTGCAGGAAGCCAAATCCTACCTACTTTCCTCTCACTATTTTCTCTGAACATTACAGAATTTTTCTTTTCGTGGAAACCAAAACTTATGAAAATAAATAATGACAAGTGGATTGAAAACAAACTGGACATCCGCAAGTTTTCAACAGAGAACAACTACTGTGGTCTTCGACCTCTATAAATGACGTGTTCTATTCAAAAGGAGGAACGCACACAAATTTGTTTTAGTTCAAATATTGGAACGATAAAGAAGACTCAGGTGTTTCATTCCTCTGCTTGCTAGAGCAAGCACTGTATATTCTGGAAGTTCTGTTGATCGATTATAGTTTTGAGATTTTTCCTGGTGTGAGTTTACTTCGGGGTTAGCAAAAATCGATCCAGATACCTTCATATACATTTTTCTTGAGTCCTTGGATTCCATTTCAATTCAGAAGTATGCCAATGAATCTAGAATAAGCGTTTCGTGTATATTGATTTACATGTCTTTGTTTCAATAATTCTATCACCTCTTTTAATTCTGAATCAATATTGTTTTTCGAAAACCCAATAGTTTGGACGGTTTTATAGATATTCTTGTGGAAATCTGACTGATTGAATCACATTAGATTGATACCTGGTACAAGACTAGATGGATGGGGGTGATCATTAGACAGAACACAATGAGTCTTCTCAGGTGTAATTACTACACAGCAAGGGTAAAAAACTAAAATGCTGTGTGATCGAGTTTTCAATCAACGTCTTCGAATTATGTAATTGTTAATGTTTACGCGTAATTTTTTCATATAACCTCATACGTAGTGACTGATCAAGAGTTCTGACCGCCCTAGGCTAATTATGAGGATGCGCCCCCGCCAGGTGTGTTACGGTCGGCCTAAAGAGTAGTATATTAGTTTTGACTTTGCGCCCCCCCCCCCGATCCTCGCGCCCTAGGCTGCAGCTTAATTAGCCTAAGGGTAATATTTAGTAAAATCAACCATATAGAAACATTGTCCGTCTGGCTAATAACCCGCTAGTCGGATGTGTGAGAAAACTCTGTGAATTTCCGGATGCAAGATTTACTAAAATATATGATGATATCGAACTGGTTGTTTCATAAATGTAAAAAATTTGTATATTTCACCCCATCTGACAACAAACGATCAATCTATCTGACTCGTGGTTTATGTAATGAACGGAATTGCATAATAAAATAAATAAAGACCATCAAGGTTTATTATAGGAGCGAAGCGATAAAATCAAATGATGACATTACCAATCTTATAGGTAGCATATATTCCAACTTTATAGATAATCGAAAATGATTTTACGGCATAGCAAGATGAAAATTAGAAATGAGATAAAAAATTTGTATCAACTGGCATTCAAATCCAACAGATCCTTGGTTTGAAT
The DNA here is from genome assembly GCA_958502065.1 of Chrysolina americana. NCBI lineage: Eukaryota > Metazoa > Arthropoda > Insecta > Coleoptera > Chrysomelidae > Chrysolina > Chrysolina americana. The sequence goes on from OY293420.1 coordinate 49,097,626, forward strand.
TTCCGTTGATCCACATTTTTTTAATTAATTCAATGAGTACAGCGTGCGGAGTTTCCCGATATCTAGTCTGTTTTTCCTCCTCGTTTCAGACGATTTTCGTTTTGCCGGGAGCCGAAAACTCAATGACAAAAATTGTCTTAGTCTGATGGTTGAGGAGAACTACATCAGGCTCATTGCCTTGTATTTGCCTGAGAGTGGGGCATGAGAAGTTCCAATAAATTCGCCACTTCTCATTCTCTACAACGGACTCAATAACCACCGGAGCATAGGGCAACACCGTTGTATCGTCTATATCATACGAGTAACGTAGATGGTAGTACAATACTCGTAGCGCCGCGTTCTGCATGTGAATATAGGCTTCCCCACTACACGCTCTGCATCTAGTGTCAGGGACTTCTATACCCATCGCGCGACTAGAGAAGATTAGGCTATTGAAGACACCAAACTGGCAGGCCATTATGAATTCCAAATCCAGGTCAAAGCCGACTTGCCCTGAGAAATGCGAAGGTCGGGTTTCTGGATAAGCCAAGGTCAATGTTCTTCAAGAACACCCCATGCATCGACTTATCCTTATGAGCTGTAGTAGACTCTCATTCTCCGCAGCCTTGACCTGGGCTTTCTGCTGAACGAGTTCCAACTCTGTAACACAGTGTGGGTTCGAATACGAATGCGAATACGAATACGAATACGAAACCGAGTTCATCGGCTGCACGGGTTGCTGCCTTGAAAAGAAATGCTCCAATACCTGCTTTTTCATGATCGAATATCAAGCAGAGAAGGGGATCTGAACTACTGTTGACTTCACAGGCTCCATCCAGTACCATTCTATTATGTAGGCACTTCAAGCTCAAAAGTCCACGGCTTCCCCGTTTTGTAGGGAAGTACTGCTGTCCTAAGCAAAAGTGCATCATCTGCTTAATCTGCTATCTGCTATTTTGCTCAAGAATCTGTTGATACGACCTTTTTACGTAGGAAATTCTTGAACTTCTGTTCATACAGCTATTTAAACCAAGTATACTTCATTTTTGCATCGTGAAAGGCAAAATTTACAGGTTTTCAATCATGAAGAACCCTATATTGCTCAATATTCATATATTTTGTAGATACGGCTCGTTTGCTTAGAACGGCAGAGTATAACCGTGGGACAGATGATTCAGGATGCAAGCTCCTATATGAAGATACAGCAATTTGCAAGTTTTTACGTCGAGTTGTCGCAGCTCTTTCTGAGTCCATTTCATCACTACAAAGGAGTAGAGTATAGATCGGAACGGCAAGCATATTAGTTGCAGCAACTTTGTTCTTCCCCGGCAGTTCTGGATACTGAATTATAATATTTTTCATGATGAAATGAGTTTCTGTGGCTTCAAACAAAGTTGGTGTACCGATCGTATTACTTTCTTTGGTTCCTATAGATGGCTCTGATTCTCACTTTCTCAGTGGGTGCTGGAGTTATTGTAGGACCAGCAGACAAAACCTAAGGGAAATTGTTTGCATGTTGTGACCTAGTCTGTGCTGATGATCGGGTGAACCATGAAACTAGTACTTATGTAGATAGTTACAGCTGTTTTTGATGATCATTTGGTAGTTGTTACAGAAAGTATCGAAAAGTATATTCTTGTAGAAAAACTTTGCCAGGCGTTGGACAGGAGTGATTCGGCAGTCGTATGGGGCTGCTGAATTATTTTCTGTTCGATGTTTCTCGACAATCCTATTGTATAGAACATGAGCGAAAGGCTCGATTACTTTTAATCAGTTTTCATTTTTTAAATTTAAAATCAACGTTATGATCCACATATTTGATGTTGAAATCTACAATTATGGTCAAAAATAACATTGATATCGGCAAGTTTTCAAAACTGATTGCTTGTTTAAAAACCCTACAGCTACTTCAAAATAATTCCTCTGCACGTAATATTTCTATTCCCCACTTTTTTCCACATTCAGCAATATTGTATCAAATGTTGTCCTTCCACAGTCTCACTTGGTATTGATATCGCCTGAAAGAAAGAAATGAATACGTTTCAGGAATACGATGAATATGCATTGGAATGAAAGAAGCCAGCTGAATTATACAAAATCATCATTACATTCCAACATTATACAAGTGTAAATAATCCTTGTTCTGGTAATTCAAACTCAGTGAAGTACCTAACTAGCGAATGGAGTGTACATCAAAGAAAGAAATATGTAAACATAATTTATGCAAATAGACGTGATAGGGCATTCCGTTCTTTCCTGGTCCCGATTTATGGCTCAGATGAAAAATGCATAAAAAGTAAACATCTTTCTGGTTGATAAAACAATGAAAAAGTCTCGGGGGAATCTTTTATATTTTCCGCGATGCTCGGTCTGCCAAGCATTAGCCTTTGCACTATATTTTTTATATATTCTGAGATAAAGCATGTACCGTTTCATAAGTACATCTGTAATATTCAGCAATGCTATCCAGCAGACTGACTTTTATATAATATCGTATGCCGTTTCATGATGGAGTAATATGGCTTTTTACTTTTACTGTCTTTGTCAATTTATGACACGGTTCTGAGATACAGAAAACCATTCCGTCTTCCTTGTTCCATTATTTCCACATTTTTATATTGTCTCCGAAAGGATTAACGAAATAAACCAAATATACCTCGATTCTTGTTATCCAGATAGAAGAAAGTTTGGAATTGTGTATAAGCGAGTGAACTAATGTTTATCTCAAGCTAATTGTGAGTTGAAATAATTTGCAACTGCTGACAGATTTTCTTTCCTTTCGATGTTATTCGATTTCTCTCTTCTTGATGTAATAGGTATCATATTTCCCTTAACTGCCTGTAAAATTCATTAATACTTTTTCAGTTTGCGTTTTTTGTTATCCTCGTTTAGTGGAAAAAATTAATTAATTTATTTTGTCGATCAAGAAAAAATCTTGTTACAACCAATATGAAAATTAAAAAATAACTTTTAATAACCTCATCAAGTAATGTTCTCTTCCATTGAGTTCATTATGCATTCTGAATGACCCAATAGGGCTTTTCGGAAATTTAGTCTGGGTTACTAACTCGATCCAACGAGATTACGTGGCGGATCATACAGATGATCAACTCGGGTTATATAGTTTACGAACGGGTCAGATACGTGCCATTTTACGTTAGGATACGATTTATGAACCTGGGTTAGTGATCGAGTAAGGAACACTGAAGTTTCCGAATGTGGGTTGGTAACTCAGGTTAGTGATCTCATCACACCGAGTAGGTTTCCAAAAAGCCCTATGAATGAAGTCTTGGCAACATTCTGAATCCACAATTAGGAACCAATAATTTGCCTGAATTCAACGTGAACAAAACCTAAGCATGCCCTTTCTCTAGAAAAAGCTATTTCACAAAGCCGATCGCGTTCGTCAGAAGTCACCATAAGCCAATGCCCTTTCTTGGAAAACAACGCGGGGTCTATAACCAGAATCACCTTTCAAACAGTTAGATTTCTGTCCAGGGCCAAGAGCATTTTCATAAACCATCAGTGCTTACGATTTATAAAACAGAACTACAAAAGGTACCCATTTCTGTCTTCGATATCCCAAAGTGCATTACCAGAAATGTAACTGAGCGGACTGAAACAGTTGCTGCGTTGACAACTCGGATCAGATGCAGGTTCAAATTCACGAAAATTACAGTCGTATGGGATTACAAACCGTCCTTCACTAAATATGACAAAATTTTAAAAACGATTCAGAGAGAGTGCTGAATCTAAAGTAAATAGAGGGTTTTCGATTCAATTTCTAGAGCTCAACATCCGTCAACAGCTGTTTTGTAGTTACCTACCCATCAGGACGACTTTATGAGGTCTCTCGAAATTAAAACGAATGCACTCCGAATTAGTACCCTAAGGCAAACACAGTATTAATGAAAAGTATCTTGTGACATCTAGTCACCAGTTGAAACTCAATTTGAAACGATCCATGGAATCCATAGTTAGATGATGATTCACACATTGACAGGTAGATAACATTTTGTTGTTCTGACCAGCTCAAGATAGAAACAGCGTAATGCGAAGCAATGAGTCGTTAAACATACCATATTCTGGAAGGAAAAAATCGGTTAAGTACAATTCCGACATACCCAACCAATAATCGAACTGTAATAACTAATGTGGGACACTGAAAAAGGTGAAACACACTAAGCCTTCTTGTAGCGCCTTCGGAGTCGCAACTACTTACTGTTCTACTAATCTCCCCTTGGTCTTCACGATGTTCATCTAACGTCACATGATATTTCTTCCGTGAAATCTAACACTGAATAAAAAATTGGTTGATTCGCCAAGATTTATCTCAAGCTGCTGTGCCTTCTAGTTAATATTTTTCTGATGATAACTTGAAATGAATAATTTTTCAGAGAATATAGAAAACCTCGAAAGTCACATCCTACGTGAGAAACTTTCATGTCAGATTGGATAGAGATCATTATCTGAAGCTCATAAAAATACCACAGATTCATACAATTTCAGCCTTTTCTTCGCTACAGAATGAAAAATAATAGTAACTTTTTTTTGTGGAACATCAAGCTTTAATGTTGCGCAAATACAAATTCCAGTATAAGCATAATCAATGGAGAATGCTTTGTTGATCATCACTAATGCCACTGTTTGATTCGGAGATTATACGGAAGTTCAAATAGGGTCTGTTGTCTTTGCTTCCTATTGTCGGATACAGCTAATAGTTATCCTATCGATGAAGGGGGTCAGTAGTAATTGAACCAGAGTGCCATTCCTTGGAAATAGTATCAGAGTTAGATAGCTCAGTTCTTAACTCTGCTTTCGAATTTGTACGGGATGAATTTAACATATCTCCGATAGAGAAGTTATAATTGAGCATAACTTGATGGGGATAGTTGGCTCGGTGACACACTGCAAATATACGTTTGAGGGTTATTGTTCTGTGGTCAGCTCCTGAGGCAAACGAATTTGGAAATTGCACTAACTGGAAATGTGTTTGAGATGAATCAATACTTAGTCGTCTCATTGAAAACACACACCTTTGTTCAAAAAATACAAAATACGGAGTGACTGAACAAATATTTCAATATTCCTACACTCTCATTTATATTCATATACAATATCCTCTGAGACTCAGCCCCAACTTGTTCCTGAAGTTTGGCTTGGTGGGAATATCGGCTATCTGCTCTGAATACTCGATAAGTTGAATGTCCATCAAGTAATCGTTATATATTTCTCTAATTAAATGGAACTTTACGCTCGATATATTTGGTTCTTTTATGGAATTTTCTGGTTTGTATTGCACTTTGATTATCAATGTGCAATACTGGTCGTTTCAAATAGCATTCAGTAGTTGACAAACTATCCTCTCCTTGCCTTTTTGAATTCCAATTGATAGCACCAGATCCCATATCGACTATATTGATCTTCGTTTTGACTTATCCAGCCAAATTACCATCACATACCCGCTCGTTTGAAATATACAGGAAGAATTTTACATCAGACCAAAATTCAATGTTTTATTTACGTACCGAAGAATCCTCTTCAATAGTATCCGATGATCTACTGTAGGATGTTCAAAGCATTGGCTAATCTTTGAAATGAGGAATTTCAGATCAGATCTCGTAGGTACCTATTGAAAAGTTTTTCAAACTCCCAACAGCTCCTCGAAACGGCATTTCTACTGGTGTTTTTGCTGAAGATATATGTTGCCATTGGTTTTTCTCGAAGGAGAGAGTTCTTCTTTCATAGCTTAATTCCACTCACGTATTCGATTCATTCTCAGTAACAAAAATTGCTTTTTGAATCAGAGTCAAACGGTTTTGTGGTGTTCAACTTTTTTTCTGTTATTTGTTGTTACGAATCACCCAGGTTTTTGGAGAAAACCCCTCAAAAGCAGAGCTTTTGCAAGCAAGGGACCTACAGCTTGAATATAAGTGGATTCCGAACCACTTCAGCTCTGTGGCAAGCGGTGGGAATTGAACCCACGACGCCTGGGTGGAAAGCGAACGCTTTAATACCACGACCACTTTGCTTGTTTTTTTTCGTTAACCAGCTGTCATCCCCCTACAATCTACAGCCCTCAGAAGTCGAAACTTGTGCGAGCTAAGGATTAGCGAGGTCTTACCTTTTAACGTGCGATTCCTATCACAAGCTAACTCCTCAGATTGAATATTTCGTTGGTTTCTGACAAATTTTCATCTGTCTATATTTCACATCACTTCCTGAGATATTTTATCTAAATTTTCTTCCTGCGAAAACTTCAACTTTTTTATACTACATATCTTTATTTTCTTCTTTAGGTACAGAAGGTAAAACTTCTAGTTTTTTATCTCTTGCATCGTGAAATTCTTGATTCTCAATGTGGTTTTAATTTTTGTTGAAGACTACATCTCAGAAAACTTCTGTTTTGTTCTGTCGTATGGATGACCTTGGACTTCTTGAGAAGTCAACTCATTTCATGATTGCAAAATTCTTATTCATTATCAAATCTCAAAATTTGAATTAAAGATTATTTGTCAATTTCAAACATTCCTTCGTCCTATATTTGCCTTCGTCTTTAGATTTCGTGAAGTAAGTCGATCTATATTGGATAAAATCAACTAAAACCAACAAAGAGGCGAAAATATTCTGATCGCTGAAATGATTTTCTTTCATAGGGCAACATAGATCAAAAAAAATATTTATCTCTTTTTGAACAAACTGTATTTTCTCTTTGAGAGAAGTAAAATGTGTTGTTCTGAAATTCGAACAGCAATTGCAAAACTAATTACTTGTTTTGGAGGTCAACTGTATACCTGATTTTATCATAATGTGAACCATCTGGTTCATGTTCTGATGTCCAATGCGTTCATGCCATAATCTCAGGATCTCCCTTTCATTTACGTTCGCCCAACGGGTTTCTGAAACTTCAAAGTCCATTTCATACAGTTTATCAGTTCGATGACATACAGCAATCATTTCACTATCCTTCAGAAATCCGTCTTTTCTATCGTCATATTAAAGAGATAAGCCTTTTTCAAATGCTGATTTCTGGAACATGAAGAACGTTGATGAGCTGTTTTATCAAGTAGTGAATGCCGAAATACAATTTTATATCGATATTTCCAATTCCTACTACAGGCATATCTCAACTCAAGCCAACTAATGAGTCGATACCAAAAACTCATCGAACCCCCTGCATGTGTAAGGCAAACAACTTTCCTCTGGAAATGAGCTGATGGGTGAATTTCAAGAAGGGAAAGCTCATGGTCCAGAACCAACGAAGAGAGTCCAGATCATATTCTTCAAGCTCAGGTAGACGATACAAAAACAATTAATCAGAGGATTATTGGCTTGTGGTCATCACCGGTAAAGTTGATAGCTGAAAGAAAATGAAGTAAGTTCATTTTGCATCGCTAACGATAATAATTACTAGAATAATTTGAATAATTATTTTTGAGAACTGCCATTTATTCCCAAAGAAACTGAATTTTTTGTACTATGTATTCTCAGCCGTATGAATTTTTCTTCTTGGTGTTTTGGCATCGGCTGCTATGGTCATTAGCCGTGTGTTCTGGATAGACCTTGTTATTCCATACGCCACCTTAGGAGCAGCACTGTTAATAAAATTATTAACGCAACAGTGAATCGTGGAGGATTATTCCCAGCCTATAAAAGCTTCAATCATTCAGACTTTCACATCCGAAAATGAAAAAAGCCCGCCCCGGCTGGGAACCGAACCTGGAAGCTCTCGATTACCAGGCTGGTGCTCAACCACCGCGCTAATCCCCGCCCGCCGAAGGAATAAAGTCCAATTTGAAAAATTGAGACTGTTGAGACTGTTAAGACTTGGCTACGTGCCAGAGAATAAACGTGAGTAAGGTGTTTCCTTAGGGTATGCACTCATTGTCGAAAATTCACCAAGAATTTGAAAAAAATGGCTACTTCATCGCCTAACCTAACACAAAATTCAGTTTTGCTGGAGCTCTGATTGCCATAGTCATTCATTGATTTGTAGAATATATCAATAACTGCACCTATAATTTCGCGCATCCACAAGAGAAAGGAACTTTCATTTTAAACCGTGATACATACAACATGGCATTGGGTCTGTTTCATCATAGACGGTGACGAGAAAGGAAGTAAAATGGGCGACGCTGAAAGGAACTACTATGTTAGCAAAATAGCTTTCATCGATGATCCAAGCCATTGACATTTTCTTTACCTTTCTCTATATATCCGATGTTTTCTCTCAAAGACTGATCACAGCTCTATAAGATGGTTAGGGTCAGTTTGACAGCTACTAGAAGCGGCACAAAAGGCTCAAATGACTGAACTGTCCATTTCGGCTTTGTTGCTTTTTCCAGAAACCATTGTTCAGTCAGTCCTGAAGCCGTTTTCAGAGAACTGCTTTTTTTGCAGTCTGTGACACACAGGTGTAATTTCTATATTCCCACAGTTTCTTATCCAAAACTCTGTGAGGCGTTCGTCAGTGGAAAGTGATTTATAGAAAACCCTGTTTTTTTCAAGAGGTTAATCTTACTCCTGACCTGCTTTCTGTAGGTGATACATGTCTAGTTCCACCACATGTTTAGTGGTATATTCTGTCACTATGGAAAATTTTGCTTCGAAGTGGAAATAATTACAGTCTTCGTTTGTTCCTTCGCTATTTTCAGCACAGTTGACGTTCTCAATTTTCGTAATAACAATCTCCCAGGTAAATTTAAAAGGAATGTGTCTGTGACTGGACCAAGTTTTCGTTACTTGCGAGGTATGGCCATTCAGTGTGTTGTGCGAATATTAGTATATCTGATTTGAATTCAAAAATGAAGATAACTATCAAACGTTCATCAGTTTTACAAACGTGCTATTAACTAATAATATAGATATACCTCAAAGCTCTTGATGATGCCAACTTCGTTGCTGAAACGACTGCTTGATATTTAAGTAGTTATCCTCGTTTTTTAATTCAATTAAATATGACTCAATTGTTAGGTATAATAACTTGGCGAAGTTACTCACTAGGATCAACCTATGGGAGAGTTCACCTTTCCCGCGAGAAACTTGAAAGTTGCAGAACACAAACAATATGCCTGTCTTTTCCACATTAACCAACCAACATGACAATTTCAGAACTTAAATTCAGCAACATTTATCGCCAGTTTCGAATCCACTGAAATATTTGTGCAAGAACTTTCGTTCCCCAGTGAGAAATAAAAACGTACCAAGGAAAATATTAAATTCAATAATTTCATATATTTTTCCGTCTTGTGTTTCATATAAACTCGTGAAATTGTCGTGGATGAAATGTTTTGCGGGATTAATGAAGACTTGTTCATCACAGGTGGCCGTAACAAATGTTACAATGTTTTTACAAGTGTGTCATACTAATCAGACTTACTCAGAATATAAAGAAAATTTATATTTCCCAAGTTGTGTCATTATATCGCTGGTTTTATAAATGATATACGCCATGAACTGAAGTTTGCGGCTACCTATTAATGACTACATAAAAATAATTACTTCCATACTTTTTGCAGCTGCATCATTTTGTGTTTCCGACTATCCTTGAATTCTTGGAAACAAAATTTACCAATTCCGAAATGACACGATCCTCAGGTGTACCCTTGTACAAATTCGATACAAAGTGGCAATTACGTAAGGAAGCTATTTTGAAATATAAAGAGAAGCTATGGTTTTATCGTAATTGATTTGTTTGCATTAAATCTTCTTTCAAGCAAAAGTAAACACTGCGTTATAATCCTCTTTAAAGTTCGTTATTTTTCTTTTATGAGGGAAGACGAGTTTGGTTTATTCTCTTTATGAATTCTGATTAGGTATCCACATCCCTTATAACATCAGAGTTTTCGAAGAATATTCGAATGGAAAACGTTATCCCTAACAATTTTCTGGTTTTCCTTTTCATATTCATTGAATATTCTGCAACCAAATTTTTTAATACCCATTCCTATTCTTTTCCTTTCAGTTCTTGTTTTCATGAGCCCGTGAGAAAGAGCTAGAAGCAGTCGCACAGGTCAATACAAATTCAATCAAACTACCACATTCAATGAATAATATTGAAAACAGTTTAAAGATTGAAAAAATAAATAAATTCACAAACGCTGCAGTGATACTGGCATTTCATTTCTGTAAGAATAAAAAAACATGAATTTTATAAGGGCTAATTTCGAAAAAATATTTCAAAAAGGAGTTTTATTTTTGAATACTTTTTTTTTTCATTTATATTCACGTCTTTCAATATCATTGTCTGTATTGTTTGTATTTTGAGCAGTACAAAAACGTATTGCTTTTGTTTTGGAAGTATTGAGAATATTATCATCATCCAACAAAACAGATGGCAATTCATCAATATGAAGAATAGGTAGGATCGGCATTGGGGAACACCAATGGTTTCAAGTAACTGATCAGATTTTTTTCCACAGATATTCAATTTGTTTAGAATATTTCACCACAACTGAGACTAAGATCACAAAATATCCAAGTGAATTTGCTTTCAAACATGTGACATTTATTCTTAATGAAAAATCATACAATCGATTTCGAAATAAATATTTCACTCCCGACTTTTGATAAGATTATCTTCCATCTCCATTAGAAGCATTTTCCGCTCCGCTTCCCATCATGGCAAGACCTTTCTATATTAATTACAGCAGGAGAGGTATTTGTTCCAGACTCTGAAATAACTCTATTATCCAGATTTTGGGAGATTTGCTTTTTATTTTCCTCGCATAATCTTGTTCATAATGCAATTTACAAGTAACGATCACGTATATTTACCCCTATAATACATCCGGAGGCAAAATTACTCCGGAAAAGATTATGCAATGCGATCTCGGCAACTCCTCAAAATAATAAGCTTTCGTTCTCACAGCGCACCCAGTTTATTGCATGTCGGGGGTGGACTTAGCGACAAGGGTGACTGGAATAGTGTTTGTCGGCTCGACATTTCCTCTTTCCTGTCTTTCCCACCTTTCCGGATGCCTAGGATACGCCGAATAAAAGTTCCACCAAATTGAATATATTATGGTTTCACGAAGAGATTGCTGTAGTTCAGGAATGCACATCTTTTATATTACTTTCCGGATTGAATGTAGCCTTAGAAAGGCACATTACTTGAAATGTTATTAATCTATACAGGGCTTCTTACGGAGAGATCAAATAACCCGTATTATTATTATTATTATTATTATTATTATTCAATTTCACGAATTGACTACATTGGCTTTTTCTGAATGAAGATGGACTCAATTTTTTATCATATACAGGTTTACTCGACAGGAGGTATGATCAGAAAATATTGCAAAACGAAGTAACGGAGATTTCAATTTATTTTTGAATGTTTCATTATTGTTAACTTCAGGGAACGCGTTACGATGCAATGAGTTCTGTTTTCAGTTTCAATTCGACACATAAGTTTGACTATGATTTATAAAAAGCTGCAAAATAGTTTTTGTAGAAATCTAAGCAAAGAATCTTACAAGAGTAACTGCTAAGGGTGAAAACATTGATGATATTTATTTCGATGATCGGCGGGGCTGGCCATTGGCCGAAATGCATCAAGTAGTTCTGCCAAGAACTTTTCTGCTCCCCGCGATTCATCTCGTAAGTATTCCGGATCTTCTGAGGAAGTCCTGGTGATTTTCTTCGTTATGAATATTCGAAGATATCCATCCTCATGCAAGCTAGAGCTTCGAATTCAAAAGGCATGTAGAAGGCTGTTTCGTCCTCCTCATCACAGATCCTATATAGTGTAGGACTTTCGTGTATCCGTGGTGGCGTGCGGGTTAAGCGCTCGCTTCTTGATCCAATCATCTATTGGTGCATCAGCTCTATTCTTGATCCAATCACCAATTGGTGCATGGGTTCGAATCAGCACGACCACCTGTCTCGTGCTAACATCACACTTTCAAAAAAGACTTCCCTAGCTCATACAAATCTCTCAGATTTTTCTGAGGGTTGTGCTCGTGAGGATGCAGACGGTTGACGGATATAAAAAAAAAAACAAAAAAAAAATCCCCAGCAGATGCAGTTGTTTTGTCAGGTGGCAGTGTCCTGCCAGGAGTCCTACCACCTTACTGAAAAAGTTCTGGCTCAATTCGAGAAAGCCTTGAACCTTGAGAGCCGGTGGGTTGCCCCTTCATCATAATTTTTCAATCTGTATTACCTGAAGCATCCTTCCAGGAATTGAGATATTAAATATTTCACAGGCTGGTTCTGGTCCAATGAGAGTTGCTGCTGCTCCTGCTCTTGTTAGTGCATCTGCGCTGGTACCCAGACAAGTTCAACAAGGCCTTATTAGCCACCTGACTGTCGGAAAGAATGACTATGGGTTGCTTTCTAGGACCCCTTCTTATATTTTCTCTCGTCCAAAACGAAATAGCTATCAGCTTGGCTTGGAATATAGAGGCTTAGAAAATTGTCCTGCACCGATCTCTCTTCATATATTATAATAATAATGATTTGTCTTTATTCATATTGTCAAGTATTTGCAATGTTCAATACATAGAATTATAGAAATTTATATTAACAATTTGAAAGGGCGGAATTCAGTCGCCCCTCTCCGGAGATAATGGTGACTGTTCTTCCATCCAACCCGTAACATCATCATAACGTATGTTCATAACAGAAATAACAAAGAAAAAAGAAAAATATATAACGTTCATTCTGGTGATTCTTACCTTCTCACATGACTATTGTAACAAATATAAGTATAGAAAAATTTCATAGGAAACTAGCAGAGAACAAATATATCATTTGATCACCTGGACAGCAAAAGAATAGAAAATAAAAAATAATTTAATTTAATTTAATTTAATTTTAAATTGGAGGCAAAAGAGTTTCGAGAGTTTTAATGGAGGCAACTAGGGGTAATAATTTTCAGAAAAATAAACAATCTGACCATTCATTTAGCAGATAATAGCAGGAATCAAATTATATCAAACCCACCTTCGAACAACATTTTTTTTAGCGAATTCTAGAGTCAAGAATGGCGTTGTAAATTTTTGTAGCATTATATGAAAATGATCGTTGATAGAAAGATGTATGGTGCTTTGGAGGGTTAAGGCGGTACTTATATCTGGTGTTGATTTTGTGAACATTCTCCCAGAACTGTAACTTTTCATAGAATTAGATTGGTGGTTGAGAATGGATTGAATTACGAGTGAAACAACACAAATGTAAAAGCCATTAATGCTTCATCGTCAGCCATCCGGAGTCTTTAATTTTATGGAATGGAATCTTCCAACCCCTATTCCATTGCTTCTCTTAGAGCTATTCATACCATATATGCAAACCTGACAGCATTAACATGGCCCTTGATGTGATTTCCCCATCTTGTATGAGGGTGGTGTATGTTTCTTGAAAGGAATAATAGTAGTAGTAGAAGTTGGTGGGGACAATTAGAACCCCCATGGGCCCTTTTTGCCATTCCCGGATGTTCTTATCCACGGCGTGCTCTGATAAATACTTCCTAGTTCCGCCTCTCAAGTGTTCACCTGACTCTCCTTAAAATGTAACCTTAGAGTATGTGTGTAGTGTGTTGGTGCTTGGTAGAAGAAGCAAGTTTCTTCAATCAGCTTCCTCGGGAAATCTCCGGTAGAGCTGGTTCTCGGCCAGGCGGAACTGCAACAGCGGGTAATTCCATCACCGGCAATCATTCCCGCAGTATCCGATCTGAGGCCCCTTCATGGGTCCCATTTGAGACTGTTTTCCAGTTCTCGCAGCAAGTTCCTTAAACTTTCCTCTCGTAAGAGCTCTGGTACGACTGGTTCTCAACCGGACGCTACAGCGGCCGAGGGCGATTCGTTCACTGGCTGCTAGCTCATCGGCTCCCATCGAGACAGGTTTTTCAGTTCTAGCTGCGAGTTCCTTCAATGCACCTACTCATGGAAGTCCTGGCAGGGCTGGTTCTCAGCAGGATGTTGTGGCGGTCGCGGGCGATTTGTTCACCAGCTACCTGTCCCGCAGCTCCCGATCCGAGGCTCCTTCTCGGCTCCCATTCGAGACAGATTTAGTCTCACATCCCTATGTAATGAAAAAATGTGTATGTTTTGAGTGTCGGGGGAATCATGTGTGTTTTTGGTGTCAATGTAAGATGAGTTAGGGACCCACTGGTTGCTATTCCGGTGGCCTGCGGCGCCTCAGCCACACCTAGACTCCGTTCCATTCTTGTTACCCGTCATGACAGGTCATGTCGTAGTCCAGGATTCACCACGTGGTGGTGAGAGAAGCGTTAGGATGCCTAGACTCCAGGCACCCCCTTGAACCCCTTGAAAGGAGTAAGTTGGGGTCATTCACGGTAGCATATTTAGGTTTTGAGTAATATAATTTTTTTCTTGATAAATTTCAAAATTCTGCGGTTTGTAATAGTCGAATTATATGGCATATGTCTGACAAGAAACAAGTTCTTCTCTGGCTAATACCTCGACAGATATTAAATTATACTTGTCACATATACATGTGCAAAGATCCTCATTTTGAAGGAACAACTTTGCAAGAGCTCTCTGAGACAAACAGCAGGATTTCACCTGATTCAAATTGGGAAACATGGAGCCAACTGCAGCCGGTTTCGGAACGTATGTTTCTCCACGATCATCACAGAATTTGCTAATTCTGAAATGAAATTTGATTACAGAACTTCATTGTCATCGTTAACTTTTGATACAATGTCAATTTTCTTTCATTGAGTTAAACAGTAGACTAAGCTTCAGCAGACATGTGTTACTCTGCCTGTTGAAGCTTTTACCCAGTTTAATCCTGGAATAAGGATCTTTTGAAATGTTATTCATATGATGTCCTGTTTTTATTTTTTTTTTATTTTTACATGGTCCTCTGGACACTTGATATTTTTATGGTCTGGCTCTTGTACACCTGACGAGTAAGTAATTTTTCAATTTTTCAAAATTCTCATTTTCTAAATTTCTTAATTTTAATTCAATGTCACTTACTTACAGGTATGCACTGATGATGACTTTATAGTCGAAAGCGCTTTGCTATGATTTTATAAATAAATTTCTGCACGAAATACAAACCTTTTCTTCAACCAATGAAAGTAAATACTCCACCAAAAATCAGTAAGTCGCCCCTGAGCGCCACGGCAAATAATAAAAATAGCTGTCCTCTACCCGCACAGACTATGCCTTCGGGTACACTCTATGAGTGTTTATGAGGGAGTATTATTATTATTATTATTATTAAAAAATATTTAAAAATTTTTAAATGTGGAGAAAGTATAGTCTGCTACTTGGTTAGAATCGCATCGAATTTTCATTCTAACCTTGTTACAGAATATATTATTCTCATCAGGAGTATGGAGAATTGTACCCTGTGTGGCATCAGCCACCCGAAAGATATTTTCAACGCCTTGAGAGGAGTTAACGGAATCATGGTTCATTTGAAAAACCCTCGAGTAACAGTTGTACAGTAACTAACAGAGGTGGAGATACTCGATACAGAATTACGCGTTTTGGTAAGTTGAGAAGACATTCTCGATAGTAATAAAGTGATAAATTGATGGATGTAGCCGTTATTCTACTACGTGGTAGGAGATCATCATAAGAAAAAGAAAGGAAAATTTCTATGTTTTTATACCACTTTAACTTGTAACACGTCGTAAGAACTGTTACAAGTTAAAGTGGTATGAAAACATAGAAATTTTCTTTTCTTTTTCTTATAATAAAGTGATATTTATTCGATTCAGGATTTGTGGAATACCAAAAAATTGAGAACAAAGAAGTATCATTTAGAGGGATTGCACATCATAATGCTATATCGACTACGTCAATTCGAAAAATTTTAAGAAGAAATCAATTTAGACCATAGAAAGTCAGAAAAATCCACCATTTGCATTTAACGGACTATGATAAGAGAAAAATATATCGTAGGTGGCTACTCAGACAACATCGTCGGGATAGTGATCTGTAATAAAATTTCATGGTGTGGTGAGAATAGATTCACAAATAACGGATGGTATAACATAAATCTTCATTATTACTAGCGACGAAAAAATTCCTTCCTACATAGAGCTACAAATTTTCAAGAGAGATTTGGAGTTAATGTTTCGCTTGGTGTTTTAGACACCAAGGTTATCAGCCCCTACTTTTTTAAGACATAGTTGTCGGAGAGTTGACTTGGAAGATTTGCCTTTGAATATTCTGTGAAAATATGAATTTTTCCAACTTGATGAAGTTCCACCATGAGATTTTCTCAATACGACTATGAAAGGACGATGGATAGGAGACAATGGTCTATCAAATGTCCACCACGTTCACCTGATCGGAACCTTCTAGACTTTTCATTGTGGGGTTTCATCAAAGACAAAATATTTGGGTCAACTTTTGGAAATACTTATTGACGAAATGAAAGAAACAATAAGGAGAGCTTGCATGGCTATAACTCCACAAATTCTGAAAAATTGCCATAAACATTATATAGCAAGAGCGAATATATGTGATTCAGAGACGATGGACGACAATTCCAACATTTAATGAGATATCGTGAACGACGTTGATGGTTAGGATTATTTTGACATTTTCTTCTGTTTGTTACTTGGTATATTACATTTGCTTCTGATATTGGAGTTTATATTATTTGAGTTTGAGTTCTAGACCCAAAAAATTGTAATTAATAGCTGAATTTGTGGAAAAAGTGGCAACTAAACTTGATGAAAAAACCAGAGCTCCATATGTAAAACAATAAAGTTGACGATGGAATTTAATGAACGAAACGTCGCAGTGGAAATTCGTTCATATAAGATAATAACAAATATGAAACATTCTAGAAGGTTCCCATGACTTTATCTCATATCACTCGAAATGGAGGTGGTATAGGGCCAAAAAACGAAATTCGACAATTTAATTTTTTGTCTAATATCTCAAAAACAACCATTGTTACTTAAGATCAGAAAAGATATTATTATTGCTTTCCAAAATAGCAAATAGCAAAGTTGTGTCCAGTTTAACCGACCTTGTAGGTCTCTCCGTTTCCGATATAGCAATAGTGGGATCAGCCGAAAAAAACGGCATTATAATACGTTCAACTTGCAATATTTCAAAACGTTGCGCTTCTACCACTATCACGAACACCCAATATACTATTGCCATGAAATTGATGGCTCATCAAGCCTATCTATTTGTGTGAATGTTTTAGGTTCAAATGAAATAGGTGATACATTTTTGAGGAGTCTGGACCCTTAGTCGATGCCATAAAGGTACGGGAATAGCTCACTGGAGATTCAACTCTATTTATATTTTTCCAGAGTTTTGATACTACGCTTAAAGTATTCCGTATTTTTCTTGAACATCGAATAAAAGTTTTATTGGACTACGACTCTAACGATATAGAGTAATAAAAGGATCTTTTCGAGATAACTCGCACAAGCCACATATAAAGATGTGGAAATAATAAATTCATTACCACATTCATAATTCAGGAGGTGACCTCAAAATTTCCAGGATTAGCAGAAAATTCTCAGAAATTTCAGATCTTCAATAAAATTATCTGAGTAACTGTTATTACAGGGCCAGAATTTCGTCACTTAAAAATATGTTCTTGTGTACATTGAGTTTTATATTTAGATTTTTCTAGGATTCTTAGATGAATCTCAAATGCTACGTCTGGTTCAGCATTTTGGAGATTCTCAATCAGTCCTTGCGTTATTTGGACATCGATATCTAGAATATACTAAAGTTTCAGCCAATTTCACGGATTGTCACCATAAGATTTTTTGCGGGGTTCTGTGGAGCACCTTGGTTCGTAGACCGGTTGAGGGATGGAAAAAGGATCTAGAATATACTGTGGGAACTCTGGAGAAAGTCCAAGTTCCTAAGTCCTAAGTGTCAGTTGCACTACATTCTCATTCCAATAAATATTCTTACCGCTTTTCACAACCACCTTTAACAGAAATTCCAATGGCAAAGGAAATCATGTTCAAAATTTCTTCGATGTTATTCTGCTACGTACATCAACTTCATTCACATCAAGTCGTGAATAGAGTTGGTTTTTAACCAATTTATTTCGGAACACCAAAATAACAACCCTCAACGATTGCAGCAACCGACGACTACGACCATAGGATATTCATCAGAAATCAGAAATTTTTTTTGTAGTATTAAAATCGCAGAAAACCATGTCAGAAAACAAATTCCCTTCACAAAATCAAACTTTCAATCAATACTTAACTGTTGTGAACATTCCACTTGAATTGGTTACAGTTTATTTTCTGTTAAAATAAACTCTTCGAGAGAATCGATTTTCTGTCGATGAAAGATAATTGAGCTATAATAATAGTTTACTATGTTTTGGAAGCTGATTATTTACCAGCCCGAGGAAATGAAATATTCAGTGACATTCAGTAGTTGTTTGGGGTGGTGCACATTTTCTGGATAACAGTGACTTTTTGTTACTTCTTGATTTGAGATAGACTGGTTTCCAAAATCAGTTTCACTAGTATCAATCGAATTTAAAAAATAACGAGTTGAAGTAGGCCAGTATATATCTCAAGCTATACTAACGTGGATCGCATGTTCAGACAAAGATATGATAATCCATTAATCTTCGATCATCAGTATGATCTAGCTGCATTATTATGCAGTTATTTCATTGGAGAAGCACAAAGATGATAAATTTCGAAATGTTTTCAACTAACTTCTGAAAAACCCATGCGCTAACCGTTGACGTGAATAAAAATCATAAAGGGTGTACATGGAACTGTCGAATAAATAGTTGCTATTTTTGGAAATTCTTATTTTAACATTGTTTTTGAGGAGTATTCAGCTTCTATTTCAGAAAGCAAGGTTGTGATTCCAGCTCATCGGTTCAATATTCACGGAAGTTATAGCATCTTGATCCCTTGTTTTCACAAAATATGGCTTCGAATCAAATGTAATTTTCAAATGGAAATATTTTTTTTTATTGAACCTCTACACCGTGAATAATGTATTAATGAAAGAAGAACTTAAGTTTCATGAAATACTGCAATCTTGCTCTTCTCGAAGGGCCTGAAGTGGAGACTGACGTCAGCTACCATCCCCACATTTTTTTAAATTAAAATTCATCTAAACAGGACGAAAAACCTGGCCACCGCGTCATTCTTTCGTAAGGACATGACAAAATTACTGTTAGAGTCTTGACCATAGGAATTCATCTATTCCTGCACAAACTTGACAAACCACATTTCATTATATTTTCATAAATTAATTTTTTTAATAAGAGCCTGTGTTCTAGGCAGACATGGAGACAGATCAATTCATGTGAAACCTTGCCTAGCATTGTAAATTTGTCAAGTTGTCTTATACTTAGGCTCTTTTTTAGGTATTGTGAAAAAAATCGTTTTGTAGAATTTGTTTTTACGAATCACCCGGGTTTCCGGAGGAAACCCCCAAAAGGAGAGTTTTTATGATGACGAATCTAGAGATTCTGCAGTCACGAGAACGATCAATGTGCTGCCTATGTGTTTTGGGTTGGCTCAAAGTTTCATACGCCATGCCATCTAAGCGCTCTTCATTTTGATGCAGCAGTAATATCTACACATTGAGAGCGATAGATATTCTAAAGCTTTCTGTCTATCATTGGCAGAAATTATTTATTTTTTTGATACTGCAAACAAGATAATTTATTTCTTGAGTATCTCGCTAGTCAACTTGAATCTTTAAATGGAATGTATCATTATAAATAGCTTCGGACATATTGCAAAACTATGGAAAACAAACAGGGAGCTCTATTGGTTCAAGGCATCGTGCAGTATGACTGGAAAATGGACACAACGTGAAAAATACGCGATATCAAATAATTTCCCAGAGTGGACCATTGAAAACAAAACAGCAGCTCTGTAGGTCGACAAAACCGGATTGTAAAAAAAAACACTAGGTCACTTCACCAGAAATGCTATAAAACGTCAGGTCTCATTTTGAACAGAACTTGTATCATTGTATTTATGGCAAGCGATGGTAAACAGTTTGAACATTTAATTAATTGACGTTGTATTAGGTATCAGATGTTGTTTTTATTGATTGAATGAAAATAAAGTGATTTTTCAACTTCAACATTGAATATCTCGAAAACGATTCAGCAGAATCCAATTTTCTCCTTTGCTTGATATCAAGGAGACAAATACCGTCCAAATGTAGTATTACTTGCCATGTGTTACTATTTGAAATTTTAGGGGTGGCGGTCACAGCACCGGAGGATGAAATGTATTTCGGGTGAGTTTCATCGCGAACGATGTTCCCCTCGAAAATGTATAAGATATATTCGAGATTGTTTTAAATCCGGTTCTGGTCGACCAACAGAACCGCTTTTTCGTTTTCAAAGGCCCACTCTGTATACTCTTGAAAAATGAATTTGTGCGTTACTCCATGAACTCACTGTACATAGAGTATGTGCTGAACATTCGGTATAATCAATTTTGAAGAGTTTTGGGAATGCGTGCATTCATTCACTTGTACATAATTTCTCTTCATTGCAGGAATCAACGCAGAATTATTTTACGTGCATAAAGGAGTTGTAAATACCTACGCCCTCAACTTCGTCGTTATGATTCCGTCTCATATCAGTGAAATCCAGTTTTCCTGGCAAAGTCTCATGAACTACTCGGTGAGTATTTACCATTCTCTGTTCGAAACGTTAAGTTCGAAGGAACTCAGTTGGGTCGGTACATTGTCATAATTTATTCCTCATTTCTCGTTGTGTATTTGTTTGTTTGTGGCGAACGCAGACGATTTGTTTTTTAATACGAGCGACAAACTTTCTTCACAGTTTTCAACAGTATCCAAGTTCATTGTTAATCAGAAAATAATGGTGAAAATATTCTCAAACTCTTCAGTAATATTCATCGGAAGCGATCCATCACAGAGATGAGAACTTACCCAGTTTTCAGTAATTCCCCTTTTTTTTTATTTGAAATTTAATTAGTAAAGTTTGAAGTAATGAGAAGATGTAATGTTTCCACCAATTTTTTCAGATTGATTTTATTTTGTTTGGTGGCTGTTCTACGTTTCATTGACCAAAGGGGTGGTAGTACACAAAATATCGTACAAATGCAATCAATCATTTTTCGTATTGAATAAAAATTAAACGGTGCATAATGCCGAGTACCCTCGGCACGTACTATTTGAACAAAACAATTGTTTCATTGAGAAAGCACTGAACAATTTTGTATTTCTGCCTTATATATTGTTATGGATCTTATCAATGAAATTACTAGTTATTAATATCAATCAGAATATATTTCAACCTGATCTTTTTTTGAAATGACTGTCGTTGGTAATTTGATCCGTATAATCCAAAAAATATCAAAAACATCGGTTGTTTCATTTCAACAATCATTTTATTTTCTTATTTCTGTTGATTGAAAATTGTGTCTCATATCTACTTACTGAATTATGAAATATATAAATGGATGTTGAATTCAGGAAGTCAGGACCTCTGTTAACCTTCAAAAAACTGCTTAACCGATCATTTAATAAGGGTTTCAGCAAGCTGATGAGGGTTATGTTATAGTTCACATTAAATCAAACCCAGTAAAAGAAAAAGGAAATGTAAATCTAATGTCATTTAGAAATGGAAGAAACAAAAAATTATCAAATAGGGAAAGTTGGGAAAATGCTTACATTGTCATACATATATTTATTTCATCTAGTTAGGAAAAAGCTAGGTCGCAAGTCATTCAGTGTCTGGCGGAGTGCTATTGCCAGGAAAGTTGTTGTTTTTTTCATCTGATAGTTATGTTTCCTCTATCACTCATTCAGGAATTATTTTATGGGACAGTGCAACTTTGTTCCACAAGGCAATTGCTAATTCGTACATTTTCAACATCATTCACTTCATCATTTTCATTTTACTTCTGGATTGAATAATATTTTAATTTTATGTATATTCTATTGCGTTGGCTTGCATATTGCCGACAAATGGAAATCAATTCAGCATTTTATTCTCGCACAATTGCACAATTATTTTCCAGTTTCAGCGGATTGGGTAAACATCGACGATTTTGTTATTGATACTTATTTTCTCGAGTTCGAAAAATGAAGTATACCATCAACAACGAAAATCGAATTTTTGACACGCTCTACCTAGAAAATTGACCTCAAGATCTATTGGGCTACATAACAATAGGGATGCCGGGATATCCTACAATAAAATTTCAGAAAAATTATCCGAAAGCTATTTATTTCACATAGGAAAATTATAATATTCTTATATGCGAAATAATCTCCAATTTAATTGTATTTGCAAATCGTTTTGACATCACATTTTCATACAGAATCTCCGGCGGGCTTGAATCAATTGCCGGGAATTTTTTTCGTACATTAAAATTTTCAAGAAAAAAGTTCATGTACTCGAAGCATTTCCGGCAATAATAATTCAAACGCTTGGAAGATCACATTGAGTTCATCATCAGTCATTATTTCATATGTATTTTTGGTATTTATTTTTCATTGAACATATCTACTATGTCTTTAACTTGGTATACCATTTCAAAATGTCCTATAATTATTATGTTGGGTTATTTATCAAAATGCTCACTTTATTTCGACATAGAGATGTTTTTAGTAGTCATTTCTAAAATCGAACGGAGGTTTGATCGTGAAAATAGAAATGCAAGAATTTGAGCATTTAAATATATAATAATGGATTGTGAGAAATAAAAAAAAATCATTCTTTTGACTGACGTATCATCAAATTGGTAACGATACGATTAATATGCATGTTGCAATTTAAAGTAGCGGAATGGCAATGTTCCAAAATGTGTTTTCAGTAATCATTTGTTATTGAATAATTTGTTAACGAAATGAAATTTTTCGGTTGACAATATGTTCAGTACAGTACAATCAATAAATGAGTGGATGTCCACAGTTCACAGACTCTGTGAATTTCATTTTATCAAGAAAACAACTGTTCCTAGTATTTTCGTATATACTGGGTAGTGTCTAGTTTCGATATCTGGAGTAGCACCCACTTGACATTTCAATCAATCTCTGACTGTGGTTGGGATCACTGTTGAAATATAAGACTCCCTTCTCCTTACTCTCTGAGCGTTGCTGGCAAGTTGCACCCAAGTGGATGCCCATTGACGGAAAGAAAACTTGTGAAGAGAGTTGGTAAAACTCACACATATACTATTGATATTTCTGATAAGTATTCAAAGAGAGTATTCAAGATGTCCATGAATAGGAAACAAGAAATCAATACATGATAAAAAATTCTGCTTTTCTTTCCATACGATTTTGATTTTTGGCTCGTGATGATATATATGTCGTCGACTGATGATGACACCATGACTAAAGTTGCTCGGTTAGGGCCAGTTTATCAATGTCGTGTTAGCGTACTTTGACTCCCGGTTAAATTTGACTCGTGGTTAGAATGAATATGACATTCGCTAAATAAAGGAATCGACTCACATTCTAACCATGAGTTAAATTTAGCTCGAAGTTAGAGTATATTGAAAAACCGGCCCTTAGTGGTCTGAAACAACAAGTAAGTACATCATTTCTTCGGGTTATTTATGATGCTTGCTGTCTCAACCGCACAGCTTCATGGAATACTAGGTAACTATCGTAATACTTTGTATAGGCTTGCAGATGAAACCATCGAAATGGGTACCTCGTAACTTTGAGATTCTTAAGAAACTACACTAATATCCAGATAATAAGTGAATATTATGTTTCATTCTATAATAGATGCAATTGAAATTGCACTTTCATTGTCAAACAGTTTATTTATCCAGTAACCTAATTTTTATGTCTAAGGATGTTCATTCCAACTGTAACTTTGTTTATAAACATTTCAGGAACATGTTCTCATTGTTTGTTAAAACAATATTTGAATTGTGCTCAAATGCTCCAGTTATGTAGATTCCACGTGAGATGCATTATGTGCATTCTCTGCATTTGATTACAAACAAATCGAGCATAGTCTGTGGTTTTAAGTTCAAAACTGAATGTTGGGAAACTACCCAGTGAAGTAATTCCTCTAAGAGATGGCATGATATGGGAAGAACTTTTAATAATAATTCATTATGAAATTTTAGTTGGGTGTTGAGTTTTATTGACCTGTCGGAAGTGATTCTTTCAAAATAGACTTATTTGTTTGGATTCCAAAAAAATTCAAAGACAAAACTAATCTTTCAGCAGAAAGTAATCACAACCGCGTTATGCATCGCAAACCAGTTTTTGCTGGTTTCTGGTCGCACAGGACATGAAACAAGAAGCCCTTTCTGGTAAACACTTCTAGATTTGAACTTCTTATAAACATTTTCTCTCACTTTACTTGCTGGAGTACTATATTCACTGCGCTATCCTGAGACGAATAGTCGACTGCCTTACTATTTTGTAAATGTTTAGCTTGTGGGGATGAAACAAATATGTGTAGACCACGAATAATTATTTCATAAGATAACTTCTCCCATGGGACTCAATTAATAATGTGTTGATTAACGAATTATGAGAGATTGTAGCTCATAGTGCTGAACAGGGCCTTATTAGAACGTTGAATAATGTATAATCTACTGTATATAGTAGACAATGTTTGTTATATAACATTTACAAATCCCCGTATCCGGTTATATCTCCATACAATAAATTACCTGATTAGTTTCTTCACTGCTTTGGTGTACTCGTTGGGAATTAATTTTCTGAAGATTGCTTGTTCAACGTATTTTCATTTTGTAGTCAACAGTTTGGATATTATTATAATCTCTACATCATTTTATTGTTTGTGATAGTGTTTGCATCTCATCAAACTGAAAATGACTATCCTTTGATCGTCTCCCACTGTATACGAGGAATGGTATAAAATATGAAGGCTGTAAGATGACTCAAAAATGTTATTTGATGAAGAAATCCATGAATAATTGAAAGTATCAAATATGAAATTATAAACAGCCATCTAGCCCAGAAATTAGTTTTTTGCGTATTCGGGGGATATTTCTATAGCAGACTGCGTACTGATTATTTGCCACAGAAATAGTAATTTTAATTAATTAAGTGTAATTAACTAAAGTTCGACAACTTACTTTTCTGTATGGCCCTCATAACGATAAATTTTGTTGGGTTTTTGTTTCACTTTTACTACATAAGAGAGCATTTAAGGCAGATATATTTTCTTTTCAATAATTTCTGCAGTAAGTTTTTCCATTTCTTATGCATTCTTATCAATATACCCAAATCCAAAAACTTCTATTGAATTAAACGAAAGCTGTCCTAACTATAGTTTCATCTTTTAAGATAATATTTTATTTTGTTTGTTTTTTCCATATCAAAAAGTACTTGAAAATAGTGGAAGTTTAAGTTGTGGGTTAGCAACTCTGCTCTCTGCTTCAAGGTCTTCTGAGCCTCTCTTGCTCCACAATTATTTGATAGGACCAGAATATGTTGAGACTAGATATAAATAAACGCTAAAATTTCATCCAACCATTCTCGAGGTTATATACCTACTGCCGGACACGAAATGTTAGACTCATTCCAGCCATCTGTATCTCGGCCAAATCAACTAAAAATTCAGTTTATAATATATTTATCTCGAACTGTACCCTGTAAAGTTTGTCGAAATTATTTGAAGTGATTCTCAATTACTTGCAAATATTTCTAGTGTTCAAGATGAAAAGGAAATACTGACAATTATACTGTTTTTTTTTTCTCTTTCGTTGCCAACAATACAAAGGAAATTTCCATGGAAAAATAAACTGGAAGCATATTATTTGAACGAGTTAATATGAAACGAAATCCGTGAAATGTCAAACCGTACCAAGGAAGGCCTTTCCAATTATATCGGCGCAACTTCATGGAATGAAATCACAATGTTCATTAATGAATTAAACTTAGAATTGAATGTCTCCCAACTAGCAACTGCTGCGTAACATTTGATAAGGAATTTATTAATTTCTCATATTCCGTTCTATGGATTGTGTTTCTCGAAATTGAATACGATAGAAGTCAACTTGACACAAACTAACTCAATAATTAAAACTCGATACTTAATTGGTTCTGCTGCCTATATATATATATATATATATATATATGAAGAAACGTTTGCGTCACAAAGCGGAGGTAGAATATGACATTATTTCTTCATTCAATATGGACCGAAATAACTAGTTGATTACTTGTCCCTTTCATTTTCACGGTATCTTTCTAGATTTTTAAAAATTATGGAAGAGTTGATGTTAGATAGATGGTACTCAGGAATCATGACTGAGAATAATCATCTCTTGACTGTTTCAAGCAAGTAGTTATGTTTAGGTTACTTAAATAATCTCTATTCAATTGATTTTTTGACACCCTTCTTGGTATTTTTCTTTCTTTCTATCGATTGATTTTGTGATTGTTATTTTCGATAT
This sequence comes from Chrysolina americana, assembly GCA_958502065.1. Taxonomy (NCBI): domain Eukaryota; kingdom Metazoa; phylum Arthropoda; class Insecta; order Coleoptera; family Chrysomelidae; genus Chrysolina; species Chrysolina americana. Next base: position 49,123,937 of record OY293420.1, read on the forward strand.
TCCTTATGTTTCCATTATCTACACTCATTCCAGCTACACAAGTTTCGGTGCTCCTATCAATCCAATAACATTAAAAATACAAATAAATAATTCAAAATATCAAAGCAATATTTTTCCTCTGATGGATATAAAATTTTTGAGTGAAAAGCCTAGGTTAAGTTTGATAATAGTGATAATTTTTTTCGTCTATTAAATATCAGTCATCAACCAATCATACGTTTGTTTCCTGTTTGACAGGACCAATCAACACGCTCTATTTGCGACTATTTACATGATGCACAATAATCACCGACTATTCAGCATGATACTCATATCAAGGAGCCTGAGCATCTGACAGTACTCTAAATAAATACATATTAAACGTCAAATAGAATCAATCGTGTTAAAGCTGAATAATTATTTGAAAATGAATCGGTTTGGAAAAATCAAAAACGATGAGATATCGAGGCTACAATCCCTGACAATACAGTGTCATTCATATGACAGATATGATGAAATGGATTCAAGAAATAATCTTCATAAATATAACACGACCTTGATTAATTGTCGACTATTTTATTGCTGCTAAATTTCTCTTGTATTTATTGATTTTACTCGACATTATTCTGGCATTAATAATCAGAGATGAAAGCCCTCGAGCTTCGCTCTCGGGCTCTCATCAGATTATTAATGCCAAAATAATGTCTCGTTAAATTATTATAAAATACAGTCGAAATTTAGATGCAATAAAAATAGTCGACTATTCATCAAGGTCTTGTTATATTACCCTTGATTATAATAATAACCTTTCGTTTTGACGTTATAGACGATTTTTATACCTAAGGTCCCTGAGCAGATTCCTAAGCAAGTAGATCACTCCGTCGTTTATGCCCACATAATGACCATAAAGGAATTTCTCACACTCACTTGAACGATTGTAGATACAATCGAAACGTCGTAACTCAAATTAAATTATTCAAAATACGCAGAAACAGATTATCGTTATATACCCATTATTACCCACAATAGATGTAGTTTAGATTTTGAGGGGGTCGTGCAGGCTGTGCGGCCTCGCAAGCATCTCGGCCAGCAAGGTCTTTTGAGTGATTAACTATTCAAAACCCAGAATTCTGACACTTCGTGCGAAGTTTATCAGTTTCGTGGGAACTGAGTTTCTGATGTTGGAGGACGTTACAAATTCCCCGTCCAGGAATTTGATCCACCTGCAGAAGAGCGCTGGGCATTCGCAAAATCAGATGTCCTACTGTGATACCCCAGAAGGCAGTGCCCAGTGAGTAGTCCCGTTGCCAATTTCAAGTCTTAGCTTTCCTTGGTGATAGTCTCACTAGCCTTTTTGCTTGTCTCTATCCTCTATCTAGTGAGATTTCATTTCATCGAATTCCCAGAGTCTAAACTCTTCTTTTAAGTGGTCTTTGATGAGTCCACAGAAGGATTGTGGATCGGAAAGTGGTGTGTTTGCTCCTTCTCTGGCATGTTAGTATGCTTTTGCATTGCCTTTGATGTCCCTGTGACCTAGCATCCACATCAGGGTTACCTGATTGTTTGCTGCCAGTTGTCTCAGGGTTTGTTCACAGTCCCAATTCAGCTTAGTTATCTGACATATCTGATATATAGATTTCTGATGTTCGGGTGCCCCTTTCAATGCATTCCTGGGCACAAATCTCTATAGCATGTACTTCTGCTTGGAAGATGATTGAGGTCCCACCATGGGATTTTGAGAGTCTTAAATTTGACACCGTAACGCCCATTTCAACCCCTCCGTAGTTCTTGGATCCATCTGTATACCACACTGAGGCTTCCGTTGCCAATTGAGGACCGTTCTCTGTGTAAATCTGGTGGTTGTTTATGACCACTTCAAACTGCACTTCGAAGTTGTTCCTGATCGGCATGATGTCTGTCGGTTTAGACATACATGGCTTCTAGGGAGATGTGTTCCAAAATCTTTAGATTTCCTATCAGATTTCCTGCTTTTGAAATTTTGGTCTGGTACAGTCTGAAAATACTATTTGCTGCTCTTTCATTACACATATGTGCAATATCATTGCCTCTAGAGCTGTAGTAAGGCACGTAAATATTGCTCCGGAAGTTCCCAGGTAAGCTAGCCTTTGCACTTCCTGCAGCTTGACTCGTGCTCAAGCTCAGTGAGGCGTAGGTGACCATAGGTATGATGATCGTTTGGTATGACCAATAAATCAGTTTTTGTTTCAGACTCCATGTCTTACCGAAGACTCTGTGACATGTCCAGCATGCCGCTATAGCCCTGAAAAAAATGTGGTTGATTTGACTGTTTCATGTCAGTTTTTGTTTGATTATAACTCCCAGTTATTTGACTTCTTTGAAAGATGTTCTGGGTCTCATTCAGAGTTGGAACTTTGAGTTCATACTTTCCCTTCCTGGTGAATAGGACTGTTTGCTAGGATTGACAATGAGTTCCTCCTTTGCGCACAAGCTTCTGATTTTGTTTTATGGCCACTTGCATGCGGTCGGAGATTACTCCGTTATGTCTGCCCCTAATGGTGACGACCAGGTCATCGGCGTAACCTAGAGTCGTGAACCCAGATTCTTGTAGCTTTACTAGCTTTACTATGGGCCGCAGTGGTCATGATGGTAGAGCGCTAGTCATATCAATCAGAGGGACGTCGGTTCGATTCCCAGCATGATCACTGGTCTCGTGCTAGGAATCGCACGTTAAAAGATAAGATCTCGTTAATCCTTAGCTCGCACAAGTTTTTACTTCTGAGGGCTGTCGTTCGTAAGGGGATGACAGCTGGTTAACGAAAAAAAAACAATTTCAAATTATTTTGTTTTAACTAGCAGGTAAAGGCGATATAACTCCCACTTGGGTGCAACCTTTTTCCACGGTCATCCTGACTGTCTCTTCCTCCAGGGTCTCTACAATGGTTCTGCTTTTCAGCATTGCTTGTTTCCTTCTGATCAATATTGATATTCTTTCGAATGCACTCGCTATGTCTATGAAGGCACAAATAGTATTTTTTTGCCACGAATGTCTTCTCAATGCTTTCAATAGGGCATTGTAGAGCATTTATCAGATTTACCTGCTTGGTAAGCAAACTATTTCTTGTGGAGAGGTCTTAACTCGACGAGTTCACTTCTGATGTAACAGTCTATTTTATGTTCTCCATTGCTTTTAGGAGAAAGAAGGTGATACTGATTGGACGGTAAGACTTTGGTTTGTCCATTGGGCGTCTTTCAGTCTTCAGTATGAAAGCCGCCACTGCATCTCTCCACATCTGCGTTATATAGCCGAAGATACGGCTGGCCTTGAATAGCGATTTCAGGAAGGGCTCTATTATTTCAAGGTCATGTTGCAGTAAGGCTGGAAATATTCCATCGTTTCTGGCGACTTAAATGGTTTAAAACCCCTGATAGCCCATTTCATTCTTTGGTTTGTAAAGATTTTCCCAGGTAGGCTTCCACTAGCTCTGTTGGGGTACTGGACAACCCCTTCTAGGTGAGCACTTCGATGCTTATCCTCCACAGCCGTTTTAGAACCAGGAAAGTGCAAGAGACCTAGGCTTTTCTTCAGGTTATCAGTATATCCCCCCTTTGGTGTTTTGATCAGACCGATGCCGTGGGAGTCTTCTTTTTAGAGAACTTTCTGTAGTCGTTGTGCTGGGGCCAGTTCAGTGATCCCGTCGCACATATGAATTCATATGCTTTTGTTAAAAGCATTTTGAAGTTGTCTCAAGGTTGTATCCGGTTCCTCGATTGATTCGGTGGATAGTTGGTGATCCTCTATTTCCCTTTCGAAATAATCTTTGTAAATATCCCAATTAGTTAATTTTGGTTCTCTGTATCCTTGGTTGGAGAAAAAACCTGTCGGTGTCAGTGATCGAATATACTTCTGCAGTTCAGGATCCGCAAAAGCAGAAGTAAGACATGATGTCCAGTCCATTATCGTGGATAGTACAGCGGATGTCACGAAGAAATGGGGCTCCTTTCAGTGTTTGTGTTGTTAGTCGTTAATACGGTGCATTCCATAATTTGAACTAATTTGTGTGTTAGAAGTGTACACAATTTATGAGTCGAGTATCACTTCGAGTATTGCTTACGCCGGTAACCAGGCTGGGACAGGGCAGACTGCTGCCTAGGGTGGGAGAAAAGAGCTGATATATTGCGTCATAATGGAAGCAGAACCAAGAAATGTTTGAGAGAAAGCGAGAAATATACTTCTCTATATTTTTCCTAATGCGTTCTCCGATGCTCTCGTTATTTTCCTATGTATATATATGAGAATTCTTTCCAAATCTGTATCCATCATCAGCTTATGGAACTGATGCTCCTTGTAGTATTCTCTGTTTATTTCACTTCATCTCATCACTTTTTCAAAAATCACATCAAAAAAGTTTCAAATCAATTGTTTGGACTGCACTACAGAAAATTCATCATTCATCGTTGTTAGTGAATGCACCTGAAACAAAGTTGAAAAATATTTATGCCAGGGAAACCATATTAATGTACAAAATATATGACTCATCTCTCAAAATTCCAGTCCATAGTGGTTCTGGGCATTTCTTCTCGTTAGTTCTAATATGCCTAAAAACTCTGGTCTGCCTACTTGTACCTGAAAAATTCGCCAACTTGATTACGAGAAAACAAATGATATCACGTTATATTTTACAAATATCCCGCGATACTTGCGTGAACCGCCACTGTCGATTTTCTTACATTGTCATACGGAGTCAGGAATCACTGTCCGCAAGCAGTTTTATTCGTTACATTTTCGATTCATATTATTTTTGTTTTGCTGAAATGCAATTTACTGGAATAGATAAAAATCACACATTTCACATAAAAGTATTGGAATTTAGTTAAATTAGAATTCACCATTAGAACCTGTCAATCTTGTGCTTATCTGATAAATGCTGAAACAAGCGCAAGTATCTGCGCAATTGTGTCCGAGTTTTCCTTAAGTTTCCTAAATAATTTTGTCGCTTTGAATTTACTTGAATGCTTTTCAGAAGTGAATATGTTTGATAAGTTCTGTTTCACATTCATCTTTCACCATTTTAAGAACTGTTCAATGTCATGTAATAGTGAAAATATTTCTATTTTTGTGCATTTTTTTCCAAAAGAAAATTAATATTTTCTGGATCATCCAACCACACCGAAAAGAGTTTACTATTCCAACATATAAAACACGTGGTGAAATAATCAAAATCCGAACAAGCTCGATAATATGCAAAATTGATGATTTCAGTAAGAATGGGGATTTTTTTTCACTTTCTCACGGACTTTTACGACTTGTATACTTATTTGAGTTGTGTTATTATTTCAACAAAACTTGGTCTTTGTCTTCGAGTATGGACTATTACTTTTATTGAAATTCTGTGAAATGCAATTAACAACAATGACAATCACTATATCTTTAGAATATTGACACGAAGGCGAGGACGCCATATCTGATGGAACCTAAAAGAGACACAGAACGCGATTTCATTTGTTTTGTCTTCAAAAAATCCAATCAGTCGACACACCAAGGTTTTTAGAGATCTCACTTGGTTTCAAGCAGTAATTTTGTTCCATGACGTAGACGAATCAAGAAAACAAAATCATCTGAAATCACGTAGAGCTGGTGAAACAAAATGATAAGTTATGCAATAAATGTGTTCAGCTTGCAGGATAGAGATCACGCTGCTCCAAGATCTCATATCTGAGTCAGCCGTATCCAACGGTGTGTACGTATTGAAAGTAAATTTATAATGTCAAGAACAGGAGCTATACCACATAGGATTAAAATGTTGAAATGAATTGGGTATATGAGAAATGAATCCAATGCATAAGAAATAGAGGGAGAAATTGGCTACCATTCCCGAGATTTGCATTTCTTGACTGGGTATTAATAATAGAGCGTTCATATTTGAGGATGCGGAGTAACGAACAACATATATCCTCGAAATGAAGTTATACGAGTATTACCATAATGACTTTTCCGTGTAAATATTATTGAAAAATTAATCAATTTAAATATTTTATGCGCCATCATACGCAGACAAATACATCATGTAGACGAATGTTCTTTGAGCCCATATAAGAGCAAACATACTTTGGATTTGGATTCAGTCCAGCGTTTTTGTGTATCAGCTATAGAAGGATGATGGGGCGGTTTTTCTAGGCATTCAATCATCCTCGCTAGAAAGAGATAATGTTTGAGTCCCTTCCGCATGCCTGCCAGCTTCTATTATATGAAGAGAACTATTCATTTTCTCCCTCATAAAATTGCTCTAAATCAATTTTATCACTTGTTTTTCTCAGTTCATTTTCACGATCTCGCAAGAATTTGAATACATTCCAGTCCAAATGACTGAGTGAATTTTGAATATTTGCGTTAGAATTAGCCAGAGAGAAAATTGTTGAGACTCGCTGAATTGCTTCCAGAAAATAAACCAAACGATGCCTGCCTGTTGTCATGTATTCCCAGAATCGATACTTCGAAAAAATTGAGAGTTGATTTTGTTTTCTGTTCAGATAAATATATTTCTTGTTGTACATGAAGTAATTACCCACACTGTTAATAACGTGTTTAAAAGTAAAACTAGAAGTGTAGCTAAACCAAAAAATATGGGATAGATGTTGAAAAACTGTATTAATACGTGAAAACATTTTGAAGACTCCAATTCATGGAATTATTTTATCCATTTTTTAATTGAGTTATGATCAACCTAACATTTTGTTCAAACTATGAAATCAGTTTTCATTAGTAATGGAAAACCTGATAACGTTACGTGCTTTGTAAGATTATTTTTATCCTATATACAGCTCCAATAAGTACGTGAATTGATTATTGTTATTGGACATTTATAAATCATAATCAATAAATGTTAGTCAGCCATGTTTCTAGTAGTAGGCACTGTGTTTCATAAATGATTACCTTGGTTTTGTTTTTCACGTATTGTACTTAATGTTGAATAATACAAATAGAGTTGTTCAGAATTTTTTACATCACTAGTGTTGTTAGATCTGCCTCAAAGCATCTCATTTAAAAAACAGTGTATTGAAATTTTTTTGCGAGTTCTACTGTTGTTGAATGTACCTCGCAACTGGTTTCTAAGGTGTCATCGATAAGGTAATAAGTTAGGATGACTACGTAGTACTCATATCTCTACCCATTCATACAAAGTGGCGAATGTCTTACTGAAAACAGCTACATTACCTTACGAACGTTAACACGAGGTGTTTTTTTATGGAGAGGTTGTATAGTATTCTTCGTTTGGTTGGACATGATCACCTGCAGACATGTTTTGAAGGTAGGCCAGACAGAAGTTGTACTGTTCCAAAACATACACTGAACCTTCGAGAATCTGCCCAAAATAGAGCCAATTATCTAGTCGAGGATGCTTCGCTCACTTCTTTGGAACACCGCTAGAAGTTTGGCGATTTGTCTCTGTTTTAAAGATATTGTCTGAAATAGCACCATTAATTCCACTAATCAAGACTGACCCGACGAGATCAGTCTTCACATCTTTTTATCGTCGCTTTGGAGACGTGGTGGTTCCTGTTACCTCTGCATTTTTATTTAATGTATATGACTTCATATAGAGAAACCAACATTCACATTTTTCCTGAAGTTGCTACATTTTCGGAGAGAATGATAATATTTTCTATTGGTAAGGCCATCTAGGTTTTGGCATATTTGGAGATCATTTGAAACTTACTTTGAGTGTGAAGCACTGCAGATGACATGACAATTGCTGTCGCGTGAACTTCTCTTTCGGTATTTTTCCCTAGTGGTTACTGGAAGAATTCACAATATTCTACTTTTTGGTGCACAGTGACACTAACGCTTGTACGGCTTCTGTTTGGATAATTGGAATCCGTGAAAGATTAATGAGTAGTTCTTGATTACTGGCTACCCATCCCACTCGCTGATTAGGCGTTTTGAAGCGTCTAATTCAACTTTTGCTATTTTCAAATTACACTTCAATGTTAGAAGACTCCCTGTGTCGACATAGTGAGGTATGAAGTTTCCACTGGATGACCCAGAGGTTTATTATTTCTTTCTTTGCATAGTACTTTACCTTGGTTGGGTTTCACACCTGCTATCCTTCCTTCATGTAGCCAGAGTCCTTGCGAGAGGGGGAAATCCAGTCCTTCTTTGTCGAACCACCTGCATACTATAGAGCTTGACGTTCTAACATGATTGGGGTTCAACTGCAGAACCCTGATCCTGTGATTTGGATTTTTTCTGTGGACTAAACCCTTTCTCCGCCTTCTCTGAGGCTTCTTCTTTTGTAGGTTTTACCCTTTTATGTGCAATTGGCCTTTTCTGCTCCTGGAAAATGCAGCCTCATTCTCTTTCTGTACCTCTCCAGCCTCCGAAATTGGTTCTGCACTATCTTTCTCGGCTGTATGCCTTTTTTTTATTCTGAATTTGAGTAAAGAGACATGTCCAGTTACACCATTTCCACTGAGGACTCTTTTTCCATAGAGAAGGTCATCCTGGCCCTTGGGCGATATGGTTCCATACTCCACACCATCCAAAGCTGTTTGCTGAGCCCGTGGTTTGAAACCTCTAGCGTATGTATAAAAAAATCCCATTTCATCATTTGTCCTCTCTCATTGAGAACGTGAGTTGTGCTGTTGGGGTTTTCCCCTCCCAGGGTTTTATGGTTGGGGTGACTGCCCTTAGCCGCTCTGCACTGGTGCAATCCGCTTACACTATAATCAGGTAGCCTAAATTGTATATGCATTTTGCGAATCGCACGATTGGTCCCTCTGTGGGGATTGTCGAGATTTGCCTCAGAGTTGAGTTCTGGACATTTTCTAGTCTCTCTGTAGGTACCACAACAACCTTGACTGAGTGAGGAAAGGACATCTTTGAAAGTGATTCCTTCCTGCCTTGGCTTCTTCCTTAGTTGCATCATTGGTGTCGACTTTCGATGTGCCCTTTACACTGACTTCTACTATAAACCTCGTGATATTTATTGCTTTGTTTTCATCAATAATCGATATTTATGGTATCTAACTAAGTACTCATTTCATCGTTCTTGGAATATTTTATGTTTCTCTAGTACAAATAAAGTTCAAAACCTCCAACATATACCACTACCTTCCTTAAATTATTACCAGTATCCAACTCAGTTTTTGTTTTGTTCCCGACATATCTGTCAACCCGAACGTTTTAGTGCAATTACATAGTGTCCATGAATTTTTATTGGAGTTATGAATATTCATAGTTTGCTCTCCCGTTGTAGTTATTAATGATGGCATTATTATATCTCCTGTTTGCCATATTTGAACAGGCATCATACCAAGTGAGAAATGTGCATAATAGGAATTGTTTCAGTGGTATGATACGTTATGCGAAAACTCTTTGCCGTAAAATCAACATATATATTTTTTTAAATAGAATATTTGAAATAGAAGTATTTTTGGCGGATATCCGTGAATATAAATATTCCTCACAACTTTTTTTGATATTTTATGTTAATTATTACAAGAAAAATGATATTTTCGTCCTTCAACTGTTGTTGGATCATTGTGGGAGCTCGTACAGAAGTGATCATTGATCGAGGGAATTTCAAGCGAATAGGTAGGTACTTAGTACTTAACGAACATTTTTGAACCGTATGTTAATGATTCCGTCAATTAAATTATCGAAGACGTCATGCTTATGCATTATAACGCACGACCGTACGATCAGCCAGAGTTTCCGCCAGTACTTGCACGATGTAGAACTTCTCGATGAAGCTCGGATTCAGATCCCATTGAACAATATGAAAAAATCCCTTTTCGCAACTATAAACATTCTGTTGTATGGAGAAATGTTGAGCTGAGTGAAGTAATCACCAAGGATGTAAGAAAGCATCAAGTTAAGTGAAAGCACACAAGAAAAATCGTTATCAAAGCAGATCAATGTAAATTTAAACACCTCCCATAACTTTTACAGTGCAACATCTGAGTAACTAACTTCAACAAAGAAAATACTGATTGAGTTGAAATTCTTCTTTTCGTTGTTTTGAAAAAGAACATTTTCTGGATTTTTTTTTTCAAAATAAGTATATTCGAAAATTTCCACTTTTCATGTGAAAGAATGAAGAAAGATGATGATTGGGACCGAGACAGAGATATTCGAAAATTGACCTTGACTTCACCTTGTCTCTGATCTTGACTTCGACCATGACTCGGAACTTTCATATTTTTGTTTAATGAAAAAGAATAATTTTGACTTGAATTTTTTTTATATTTTTTTGTTTTTCAGTGATACAGATCAATATTTGTGAAAATGAAATTTTTCGTATAAATCTCAATAACTTTTTTTTCACTTTTTATGCGAGACGATAGGAATTTATATGAAAATATCTCAGTACGCTTTTCTGAGCTCCTGAGGATGTCAACTTTGTTGGCGAGATGCTCGTCGTTGTTTTGGTGTTTTGAGTAGTTTCCATTTCTCTAATTTTATTCACACCAAAGGTTCCAATCTTCATTTATTTGATCCAAAAATTCCAATGAAAATTATTTGAACAAAATTTATATGAAAAAATAAATTTTCACAAAAATTGTTTTTTTATTATAGAACAAAAAAAAATTTGAGAAAAATTCAAGTGAAGGCAAAAAAATTTCACCCGAACTTTTATCAAAATGATTTGAGCGAAAAATTTCTACCAAAACTTTTTTGAACAAAAAAATTCTGAATCAAATTTACCATGAAAACATAAGTTTTTATAATAATTGTTTTTTTACTATGAAACAAAAAAAAAACAATTTCATTTCACGAAGAAAGTAAAAGAAAATTTCAAAAAACTTTCACCCGGACTTTTTACACTGACTTTAACTGGACTTTCCACCCGGAGTTTTTATCCGGACTTCGTACCTGGACTTCATGTCCGGACTTCTTACCCGGACTTCTTACACGGATTTCTTACCTGGACTTTTTACATGAATTTTTCATTTCACAAACAAAATCGAAAATACATTTTTGTATCAAAATGATTTGAGCCAAAAATTTTTCCACAAAAAAATTTTAAAAAATTTATTTTTGACTCAATATTCATCGAACAAAAAAAAATGTTCAATAGTTATTTTCCTTACAGAAACATTTTTTCAAAAATTCTTATCTTGACCTGTTACCCGGACTTCGAACTCGGACTTTTTACTCGGCATTTTTCACAAACAAAATCAAAAATACATTTTTTTATCAAAATAATTTTAGCCAAAAATGTATCCACGAAAAAATCTCGAAAATTTTATTTCGGACTCCATATTCATCGACCAAAAAATTTTAAAAATATTCTCCTTGCATTTTTTTTTTAATTCTCACCAAATTTATTTTTAACAAAAAATTTTTTGATCAAAATTATTATGAGAAAATTAATATTTACAAAAATTCACTATGGAACAATTCATTTTTTTTTACTCCAAAAATTTCTAAAAATTCTCACCCACACTTTTCACCAGGACTTATTACCAACCTTTTTACCCGGACTATTTATCCGAAAATATATTTTTTTATCAAAATGAATTGAGCCAAAAATGTCTCCATGAAAAAGTTTAAAAAAATTCATTCTGGACTCAATATACATCGATTAAAAAAATGTTTCAATAATTATTCCTTGAACAAAAAATTTTTTGAATAAAAAATGATGTGAAAAAACTGATTATGAAACATTTTTTTTTAAACTTCACATTATAGGTAGAAGAAAATTTCAAAAAATTCTTACCAGGACCCGGATTTATTAACCGGCCTTTTTACTCGGACTTTTTGACCGCACTTTCTACCCGGACTCCTTACACAGACTTTTTACCCGGACTCCGTACCCGGACTTGGTACCCAGAATTTTCACTCGGCCTTTTCACTCTGACCTCTTACCCGGACTTTTTGCCTGAATTTTACATTTTTTGAACAAAATTGAAAATACTTTTTTTTCATCAAAATGATTCGAATCAAAAAGTTTCCACGAAAACATTTAAAAAATTTCATTTCGAACTCAAATTCATAACCAAAAACAAATCTCAAATATTATTTTCCTAACGAAATATTTTTTTTCTTTGAACACAAAAAAATAAATTTTTACAAAAATTATTTTTCCAACTTGAGATGATTTTTTTTTATTTCACATGAAAAGTAAAGAAAACTTTCGGAAAACTCTTTACTCGGATTTTTTACCCGGACTTTTCACCCGGACTCCCTACCCGGACTTTTTACCCAGGCTTCTTACTCGGACTTTTTATCCGGACTTCATACCCGAACTTTTTACTCGGTCTTTCCACCCGGACTTCTTACCTTGGCTTCTTGCCCAAATTTTTCATTTTACAAACAAAATCGAATTATTTTTTTTTATCAAAATTATTTAAGTGAAAAATTTTTTCACGAAAATTTTCAGTTCGGACCAATATTCTTCGAACAAACAAAAAAATTCTAATTTTTTTATTTTTTTTCAAAATTCCATTCAAAAGATTTTTTGAACATAAAATTAATATGAAAAAAAATTGTTCATTCACCATAAAATTAAAAAAAAATTATTCCACATGAAAAGTGAAAGAGAATTTTTACTTGGACTCTTTCTTCACCCGGACTTTCTACCCGGACATTTTAGACGGACTTTTCATCTGGACTTCGTTCCCGGACTTTTTACTCCGCATGAAAAGTGAAAGAAATTTCCAAGAAAATTTTTACCCGGACTTTTTAAAAATTTCTTCACTGAAAAATTATAAAATTGTCATTTTCAATATTCATCGAACAAAAAAAATCATTTTCGAATTTTTCTTTTAAATTCCAACCAAAATTTTTTGTAAATTTTTGTTAATCAAAATTACTATGAAAAATAAATTTTTATAAAAAAAATTTCACTAAAAAGTTAAAAAAAAAGTTCAAAAAATTATCACCCGGACTTTCCAACCAGACTACTTACCCGGACTTTTTACCCGGTCTTCGTACCCGGATGGTACGAAGACTCTTTACTCGGCCTTTTCACCCGGACTTCTTATCCGGACCCAGACTTTTTGACTGAATTATTCAATTTACAAACAAAATCGAAAATTCATTTTTTTTCATCAAAATGATTTGAGCCAAAAATTTTTCCACGAAAAAATGTATAAAATTTCATTTCGGACTCAATATTCATAGACCAAAAAAAAATGTTTCAAATATTATTTTCCTTACAATGTTTTTTTCAATTTTTTTAACAAAAATATTTAGATCAAATTTAATACGAAAAAATAATTTTTTACAATAACTATTTTTCCAACTTGAGATGATTTTTTTTTTTATTTCACATGAAGAGTAGAAGAAAATTTCGAAAAACTCTTGCCCGGACTCTTTACTCGGATTTTTTACCCGGACTTTTTACCCGGACTTTTCACCCAGGCTCTTTACTCGGACTTTTAACCCGAACTTTTTGTCCAGACTTTTTACTCGGCCTTTCCACCCGGACTTTTTACCTTGACTTCTTGCCTGAATTTTTCATTTTACGAACAAAATCGAAAATATTTTTTTTATCAAAATAATTTGAGCCAAAAATTTTTCCACGAAAAAATTATAAAATTTTCATTTCGGACTCAATATTCATCGAACTAAAAAAATGTTCAAAAATTATTTTCATTTTTTATCCAAAATTACAATTTTTTTTAAACAAAAAATTAATATGAAAAAATTAATTTTTACAAAAATTGTTCATTTGCCATGGAATAAAGAAAATATTTCACATGAAAAGTGAATGAAAATTTCAAAAAATTCTCACCCGAACTTTTTACCCGGACTTTTTATCCGTACTCCATACCCGGACTTATAACTCGGCCTTTTTTCAAAATTATTTGAGCCAAAAATTTCTCCACGAAAAAATTATAAAATTTTTCCATGTTCGTAGTGCTGTGAGAACTCCTGTATACATTCAAAATAATATAGATTCTGCTGTGACGTCAATTGAAATACTATATAGGGATCGGACCAGCCTTTACGAATAGTGTTTAATAATCTTTGGTTTTTGGTGGGGTATCTATCCACATTTTTGTTGTCCCAATAACCCGGCATCCACGTAAGTGTGACTCTGTTAGCTATAATTAAAATGGACCCAACTTATGTATAGGCTATTCGCATCGACCAATCAGAGTGTGTTCAATTTGGATGGTTATTCGGTTTACGATAGTGCAGTCAGGTCAGTTAAGATTGGCTAGTAATTCAAGCCATTTTCAACTAACAATAATTGTAACTTTTTTGTCCGTAGACGTAAGTTTTCAATACTTTTATTTGACCTACATCTCATAGTACAATATTGCAAATTTGTAATTATCATTAAGTAATAGTAAAGTGTGTCTAATTATGATTTTGATCTCGTAAATATTATGTCAAAGAAAATATTTTGCATTTCAAAATAGATGTCATTAATGCCAATAACATCGATATTAGTTGATAAAATTCTCACGTGGTCGTAGGAAAAATTGTGTACATTGCTTGTGCGAAAGTCATTTTCCGCACTCGTTATGTAATTACTATCCCGCACGTGTGTGGAAAGTTTTTCTCGCACGCGCGCGGATAAGCTTTCAAATCCGTAGTTTTTCTTTAGATTTGTCGCTTCAAGCTGTCAATTACTAATTTCCGACCACAAAAACAATCAGCAAGAAAGGGATAATTTTTTTAATCCTCACAATAAAAAAAGTTAACAACCTGTGGGAATCATTTCCGCGCATCACCGATTGGAAGTTATATATAAATCTTGACTTCCCGTACTCGTAATGTTATATACTATACTTTGGTAGAACATACACAAACCTACATTCATAGTTATAGAAGAATTATTTCGGTCCACCTTAATTATTATTCATTGGTGCAAACGATATATTTCGTCTCCATCATTTAATTCTGGTGCAAATGGACCGCATATCAAAACAACAGTTTTTGCGACATTTGGTTATTGTGTTTTTGATCGTGGTTTTTGTTTGTGGGTAACGTAAACGTTCGAAGAAGAAATGAATGTATCGGAGTGAAGTGATGAAATGAAATTAATAGTTTGTTGCAAATACGAGAAGAATGAAATATTTGTTCAGACATTTTGGAAATTGGAAAGGGTGAGAAGATCAAGTGAGAATGATGGCGGCGAAGTATATTCGAGTGGAGTCCTGTGAAATAATATTTGACGTTTGGTGAGTTTTTATGTCAATGTTTATTGAAAGACTAGAACGTTATTATTTAATAATGGTGATAATATTTTGAGAAAACAGGCTGGCAATAATAATTTATATACCTACCAATATAAAATTAGAGAAGTGAATTTGAAATTCTAATAACATTGTCACTAGAAAAAGAAAAGAAATGCTGTGGAATTGTCAAACTGCTCATTATTTGTACAATTTCTTTTTTTATACTCAGTTCATGCAGATTTTATGTTGATGATTTTTGTCTGTCTGCTCTAGCTATACAGAATAAAAATTTTCAAGTTTCAAAAATTCTATAAAAAGGATATATTAAATTCATGTGACATAATTCTACTAGCATAATTTGGTAATGAAAAAAAATTCACTTAGAATTTTATGTAATTTATTTTAACGGTTGTTTTCTGATTTTAAGATATTCGAATTAGCCAAAAGATTGGTAGATTTCGAAAACAACAAGAAATAATTGTTTGAAATTTGATAGTTTTGTAGATTTTGTTGTTGTTGAAATCAACAGCTTTCGAAATTTCAAGAAATCATCCATTTTGCATATTTTTTTTTTAAATTTGTTGAATGTCACAAAGCCGATTGATGAGAAAAATAGTCAACGAACGTCATTTTGAACTCTAAAGGACCCCGCACTTTTATGCAAAGTGGCAACCGGTAAAATTTTCTGAAACTTTATGTTGTTGTATTCGATCTAATAACCAAAAGAGTCCATAGGCTCCATATGATTAGTTTTCTAGTTATGGGGTGTTGAAACTGAGAATTGCCCATATTTTCGGACTTTTTTTCAACTCATATGCTAGATTGAATTTCTCTTGCATACATACGTTTACTACATATTTTAGTAATGGTGAATACGTATGACTGAAAATATTCATATTCACGGGGTGACTCACGAATGAATGACAGTAGTTTTTTGTAAAATCTCATTTTTTCTACTTTGACCTTGGGAAAGCCAATTTTCGAAAGGAACCCCTCAATATAGTATATTGAGGAGAAAATGGTACATATTTTTTATATAAAAAACCACAATATTAAATAATTTTTTCAAGGAATAATTCAAATCCCTGTATTTATGGATTGATTTGTGAGAAAATTAATTCCGCTCATATATGGATGTCTCTAATATTCGAAATATATAAGGTGGTATATTTGTCTCTTTGTCTTTTGATACGGACTGTGAAAGTGACAGTATATTTCTTGAAAAGTATTTCCTGGAAATAATAATAATAATAATACCTCCTCATAAACACTAATAGAGTGTACCCAAAAGCATAGCCTGTGTGGGTAGAGGACGGCTATTATTATTTGACGTGGCGCTTCAGGGCGACTTACTCTCGGACTTACTGATATTTTCGGTGGTGTATTCACTTTCCAGCTGTAGGAAAACCCGGAAAACCTACAGCACCACCCCGGGTGGTCGGTACTTCAAGCTAGCACCAGACGTCGGGATTGGCATCTAGGCAACTCACATCACATTTGATTTACAACACAAGGCATGTGGCTACCTAAAGAGACCCGTGTACTTGAGAAAAAAGATTCCGTACCGGAGCCTCGAGCGTCTGTCTGATGCGAGCCAGAACTTCCACTGCTAGTTACCTTAGCCACTGAGCCACCGACCACTTCCAAATTTTCGAAATATGAATGGATAATTGACTGCATAAACAAATACGTTAGGATTTCATTATACACTGTCAATCTGTTAAAAACTTTGGTTGAGGAACGAACGCTCTAACATTACAACCTCCACGGTCTGTATGTACCTAATAAAGAACATGGAATCGAAGTGAAACAACCGTGTTTATCCAGATTTACGAAATATTGCAAATATGTAACCGCGTTACTCTTGACATTCTACTCCCATGTTCGTTCAAAATGTGTGTCTCTTGCACCATTTTAATTAATCTTTGTTTGACTTAGTTTTTAGACCGAATTCTCAATAACACGAAATTAATAGTGTTTATGAGAGAGTATTATTATTATTATTTTTATTATATTACGTTAAATCGAATCCAAGTCATGAAATAAATCAATCAAACAACTATTTCTTCACAATTTTAGCAAATCTATTTCTTTACGTATATGAATTTTTTTACAATTCGGAAATCTATATTGAATTTCCATCGTTACTGTGCACGAGCAAGTGAGATTGAGATTTCATAATGTATTCTCTAAATTGAATAAACACAGCATCCTCTCTGAATGCAGTTATTGAATTGACTGAAATGAAAGAAATAACTTTCATGGATACACAACAAGGAAAGTACTTGTAATGAAATTTCGAATTCAGATTCTTTTATGCATGGTTTCTCCTCGAGCACCTAAACAGAATTTCATCCAATTTGCTAGTTACAACAGGTTTTAACAATATCACGCATTTTCTTGCAGTTTGTCGTATATCCATAAACGAGACTCTATTAAGTAAATACAATTTTGCCCGGCTACAGACAGTTTCCATTAAATTAATGTTATTTTTTGAATCAAAGTAAGCAAACATGTGTCATTGAAAGGTGATTAGTATCTACTTATTTTTCAATTTTCAACAAATATTTGATGTTTACTTGAGCGAAAAAGGACTAGGTACAAATATATTTATCTTTCGATTATTTTAATGTATCTTCTTATGATCATAAAGGACCTGCTCAGAAAAATTTTAATATTTACATATTTTATCATAAATACGGTAATGAGATTATTGAGGACGCGTGTCGTACTAACAGAAAAAATAATTTGGGACGTACATTTTCTGATATCTGAAAAATGGACTCCATGAACATCTACAGAGTGTCAATTTTAAAACGTACCACCCTTATTTCGGTCCCTATAGAAAATCTAAAAATATGCAAAAACACGTTTATTTTTTTTCAAGGGGTGCATTTTGTGGCATAGTTTTCGATTGAATTATATCAGCCCTTCAGCAGGGACAGACATAACATTTCAAATGTCGTTCAACTATTTTTTCAAAAATACAAACTCGACCTTTCTTGTCAATACTTTCGAAGGGATCAAGTAAAACTATGAAGATATTTGAGGATCAAGTGTTTGGCAATAAAACATAAATAAATAATGAAATGTAATTTATCGAATTTTAAAAATTTTGTCCATTATTTGCTAAACAATGATAAATTCTGCTCTCAAACTCCCCTTTATCATTCCAAAAAGTTTCTGATTGAAGTTCTTTACACGCAGCTGTTATACGTCCCTTCATTCCTTCAAATCTCGAGACTGTATTCGATAAACAATCGATTTTAGATGGCTTCGTAGGAACAAGTCGAGGGGCGATAAGTCGGGTGATCGTGGTGGCCATTCTGTTGCTCCTCTTCGGCCAATCCTGCCAGGAAATCTGTTATTCATCCACTGTTTAACTGGAAGAAAGTAGTGTAGTGGAGCTTCATCTTGTTGAAGTTGAATACAATCTTCTTGCAAGATGTTACCAGCCGCATCAATTTGATTTTCCAAACTAGTTGTTATTGAGTGGTCTAATATTTCTTGAAGCAAATTTAACTAGTTAGATTTTCCTCGAAGAAACAAAATTTTAACTCTAAACTTAAACCTTGGATGACCACAGGACTCCTAACTTCGATAAGTTATCCCTTTCAGAACCAAGAGATAAAATTCAAAAATTGGGTATTAAACATGGATGCAGCATATGGACAATATTTTGTTACTTTACATTCTGGTGTTTTCTGTCACATCGATATGTCCTTTGGGGTCATTGGTGACCTTCACAATTGTGTGCCGTGGTATCCAACAATGCAGAGTCACAATTGTGAATATTCACAATTGAGTACTACGGTATTCAACAATGTCTAGCCATAATCGTGAAAATTCACACTTATGAGTAACTGTATGCTGTGACGATAAGGTACAATCGTATTAAGGGTTTCAGGAGTGAAGTTAGGATAAAATTGTAAAATTAAAATATATTCTTCACAAAAATATGAAAGTAAATGAAATAACAAATTCAGATACAAGAATCTCAATAAATTCAACTATATTTTTCTGGGTCTCCCTTGCTGACAAAACTGCCTATTCTCCAGTGTAATTTCTCAAAGGTTGACAAAGGAACATTGCCTTCCTCATCCTCCGATCCTTCTGAACTATCATTTGGTATTTTCATTCTGAGTTCCAAGTTGTGCTGGACCATAAGTTTCATATATGTTCTCTTCTCCCTCAATTTCTAAGTCTGATCCAATTTTATCTAATGAATCGAATCTTGCATCTGGATTTTTCTGCAGATGATCCAGATATAATTTGTCCATAAAAATAAGAGGAGATCTCAGAAAGTTTTTCTACATTCTGTCGGTGTTGAGAACCGACACTAACAATTGTGCAAGATGAATTTAATTGTATTCTCTGAGTCTGCGATACTGAAATTTATTACTATTTCTACTGAAAAACTCTATTATGATCACTCATCAATGAATTGCATGCATCAAATGAGAGATTTTTTGGTTTTTAGAATCAAAAAACGTGAATTTACTTCTGGAACCCATTGATGTCATGACACACCCCCACTTATTGCCATATAAAACTCCACTGAGACGAATATTCCGTGCCAATTTGATACAGACGTTTTGTTTATATAATTCACAATCGTGTGAAGCAGTATCAGGCCGATACAAAATGTAACCTGAACCTTAATGATACTTTGAATAAGGCGTCACAATTGTGGGCGATGGTGCTCTAAGGGGTATAGAGATAAGCTGAAAGAAAAATTTAACAAACATTTCTGATTTGAACGCCACTTAGAATATAAAAAATACAGCAACTACCTCAACAGACTCATTAAAAACCATAAAAAAACAATTACATAAACACGATCCAATATGCCCAAAATGATTACAGAAAAATCTGGCAAAATATAAATGAAATGACTAAAGTTGACTCTGAAGGCGCACATAAATATAACATAATGAACGATAATGGAGAGAATATTCCTAATGATAAAGAAAAAGCCGGTCACTTCAATCACTTCTTCGCAAATATTGGAAAACAAATGGCGGATAATATGGACAGACAACTTGACCATTTCCCAGATATACAAATTCCAAGCATGAAAGACTCACTCTTCCTAACTCCAGTAACAAAACATGAAATAAACAGCTCCTCCGGACCAGATGGTATATCCGTGAAATTCATTAAAAAATATTTCTCTTTCTTCTTGACCTCCCTCTGTCACGTCATATACTTGTGCTTTATGAAGCACATTCAAAAATTCATTCACGACCCCCATCTTCAAATCTGGAGATAAAAAACGTACCACAAATTATAGACCAATTACCATAATCGACAACTTTGCTAAAATCTTTGAGAAATGCCTGAAAAATAGACTGGTTGACTTTTTCGAAAAAAATTATATATTATCGGGTTGTCAGCATGGTTTCAGAGAGGGTATGTCTACAGAAAATGCCATTTTTCAATTAACTCTACAACTTCAACAAAAAAAATGCTTAGCAGTATTCCTAGACCTAGCTAAAGCCTTTGACACTGTCAACCATAAAACTTTACTGAATCGCTTAGAAAACACAGGAGTTAGGGGTCTTACACTTCAATTATTTGAAAACTACCTATCAAATAGGAACCAGATGGTAAAAATCAATGATGAGCTTAGTTATACATTACCTGTTATCATGGGCGTACCTCAAGGAACAGTTTTGGGTCCTATCCTATTTCTACATCAATATTATATATAACCTTGGACACTATAATGGCGTAATAATATCCTATGCAGATGATACGGCACTCGTATTCAATGCGAATACTTGGGATGAAGTTTACCAGAAAGCTGCACATGCACTTAAAAATGTATACAACTGGCTGAACACAAGTCTTTCAAGTCTTAATGAAGATAAAACTAAATTCATTACATTCTCTACCACCAAAAAAGATATTCCTTCTCAAAACAATTTTACCGTTCATAAGCATTCCTGTCAAATGTTGACTCAATGTCACTGTCCGGTAATTGAAAGAGTAGAAAACATCAAATACCTCGGTGTGTTTGTAGACCAGCATCTGCGGTGGGAAGTACATACTGATCATATTGTTAAAAGACTCAGAAAACTAATTTACAAATTGTATCAGCTCATAATTCTATGAACGCACAAAACTACTTCCACAATAAAGTAATTGTGACACAAGAATTATAAATAGCTAACAAATCTTGGAAAAAAATGTTGAAATTTTTTTCTCGCAATACAAAATTTATTTACTGTTAAAACTATTCAAAGAACCACCAGGTCCAGCTTCAGAGCTTTGTGCGTCCTGAGCATACGATTGAATATGCGCCCCCCACAACAAAAAAACTGACTATCATACAAGTACTAGTTTAGGTAAATTACATTCTTTCTCTTAATAATTTTAAACTGAATATTATGCTTCTTCATTATTTTGTTAGATATTAGAAGAAAAAATACTTTGAAATTTTACCCTTATGTAATATGACTTCAGTTTCATTCAGATTTCTCGCAAATTTCTAACAAGAGAGGTCAAGTATGTGGTATTTTCGGGTATTTTCGAAAAGGTAGTTGAACGACCTTCAAATGAGGACTCACTGAAATCCCCTTTTCATTTGAGATTTAAGGCTAGTGGGTTAAAGTAATTCAATTGAAAACCAGCTTACATTCACCCGTTAAAATAAGTTTAACGTGTTTTTGTACCTTTTTAGATTGTCTATAGTGTCCGAAATATGAATGATGATGAAATTGACACCCTTTATAATATATTGTAATAAAACTAAACTAAACTAATTTTGTTAATTTATTTTAAAACTCGTCTTAAACAATAATTTATATCACAGTCACTATTTACAAATTTATCTTCACTGTCAGTCTCTATATGCGTACTCTGGAACTATATTTGTAAATCTCTGTAAATATCTGACTATTCCTATCGCCTTCTGCTATCCAGCTCAAATACTCGCAAGCAGATTCCATTTACGGTTCTCGACTGATCGGGACCACAGAACGATTCGGCTTTTTCCCAATGTCATTTACTGTTACTAATGTATTATCATTGGGAAATAACGACCCATTATTATTATTATTATTATTATTCATCTGGACGGCTCTCTCTCGAAACTTCGGTTTCTCAGAACGTTCGCGCTTCTTCCACGTGATTCATGTGTTTGTGAGCTTAGGAATGTTTTCGTGGGGTGCATATTTAATGAGGTGAATGTGTAATGAGATGATCAGGGCCGGTCTCGAGCTGGTCTCGAAATCGTTACAATATTCATAGGATGTTAAATAAAACTTGCTATAAAGACGGTAAACTTTTGTGTGGGTATGCATTCGTAAGCTCAAATCTTTCGGTGCTCAAAATTAGGTTAAGAACAGCATATTGAAGAACATCTTTCAATATGTATTATAGAGGAATTTGAAAAAAATTGTTAATTTCTATTGACGAATCTCAAGCAGCCCTCAGATGCTCATTAGGGCCCTTGTACACGCAAGGAAGGTTCCAGGTCTATAACTTAATGCTCCCCAGAATGATCTATATAGAAATGCAAGACTTAAATATGCCATTTTTGCAGGTAATTCGTTGAAATGCTATGCTTCCGTTCCATGAACAAAAAAGGCCTGAAAAACAAAAGAAAAATATTGTAAATTTCTTAGAAAATTTTATTTCATACGAAACTCTCCAAACTCAAAAACCACTTTCCAAACTTTGACTATCTTCTTCCCCAAAAGACTTATTTTTGATACCACAAGTGAATAAGTCGGTTAGATTAATTTGCCAATACGTTGGATCTAAATAACCATATTCTAGAAAAACAGAAAATTTTGTCAGGTATTCGGTGCATCGATTAAAACAAAAGTGGGAACCAAAGAAAGCATAAGCTTCTGTTGATTACTGAAAATTGAGTTGCATCGCAATTATAAATGTATGTTTAAAGAATTTTTCTATATACGCATGCACGAGGGCATTGTGTGGTTTGTTGTAATTTATTCATGAAATATACCTACTTCAAATTTATGTGGGTATATTTTTTAATAGTGAATTTTTATGGTTCTGATCCAAACAAATGATATCGCAAATCTGCGAAGTGAAATGGAAACTGTTATGTATAACAAAGCTGTTTAGCGAGATTTTTTTCCAAAATATTGTGTAAATGTATTGGATCCAAAAGAGCTTCTATAGGACATCATCGTTTTTGGGATGTATAGTGAGTAAACTGTAGTTTTATCACCCTTGATTATGTTATCACCCGGTGTAGATACATAAATTCAAAAAAGAATACCCTTTTAATGCTATGTAAAGAATACGTGGCAGACACGTATACCACTGTTTCTGCTGCGGTTTCTACGAGCTGATGTTAATTTAAAATCAAAGAACAATTAATTGGCTGGCAAGGACAGAATTTCGACAGGGAGAACGACAGCGTTTAGAGCTATGGTTGTAATTTCCGCTGGAGCTTGGTGTAGTCACTCCTAGTTATGTAGCTGGCCTAATTGCCGAAGGCATCAAGTCATTTCTTCTCTACTCTCCCAACTCTCATACACATGCCTTCCCCTTGTTAATTATTGTCACTTTGAATTTGGATTTTGTTCATATTCTCGGAACAAATCGAAATTGGACTATTAAACAGTTTTCTGAATGACGTTTCGTTATAGCTTTGATGTGAGCGATCAATTTGCCAGCTACGAATGTTTTGAAATAGTAATATTCATTGAAATCGCCCGAATGAGATACGTACCATGGTAACCAATTTATCTAATCTCTTCAAACTGAAATTTCATTTGTGCATGCCCCGATTTTTGTCGAGAAATGCTTATTCCTTTTGAATCATTCAGCAAGTAGCATACTTATCTCCCAAATCTTTTGAAAAACCGCCACTCAAAGATCACTAAAACGATGACATACTTATATGTATATAGGTTATTTCATTAGGAGAATTTATTTCACTTTCGGCCTCGAGTTTCAACCTACCGGTATCTAAATTTGCTGAATAGTGTGATTTATATTAATTTTCTACCCATAGTCCACTATCAAATGTACATCCAGTACATCCGTGAGGTATCGGATGATACAAGTTTGGTAGTGGTCTCAATCTCTTTGTTTAACCTTGGACAAACATAATTTCTACCTTGACACTTTCGAAAATGAAGCATTTTAGTACTACTCGCCAAAAACACAATGGCAGTTATCGCAAACACCACCTTTGAGGACTGGTTAGATCCTTTTCTTCCGAGGCCTATAATTTGAGATCATTCATGTAAAATAATATGCCTCGAGATTACCTTGTCACTAATACACTACAGCTATTCGATTGACACGTACGGAGGAGAGCAACGCATCTGGGAGCATGTGCAGCGACAGAGTTCCAAGATCAGCTCTGGAACACAGAGGTGAGTTTCGGTGTAACGTACCATTCATTGTTTCATCGAATCATTAAGATGACATTATAGTTGAATACATGAGAGAGACAGACATCACTGTCGACAATCGACTTCTATGGCATATGGAATCCTACCTCTGGGCTTTGGTACAAGCAACTATCTTGCAGTTGCTCTCTACTTTCTTCTATCTAAAGTCTGAGGGTGGTAGTTTGTTGGGATGTCGGTAAGTATTGTCTTGGCGATATACTGCAGCTGACTAACAAATACTCCCAAGTAAGCCCTGATATCTTGGGAAACATTTCAATCCTCAACAAAGCCAAAACTTCTTACAGCTTATTACTCGCAGAATGAAAATATTTCCACCACTTTTTAACTTTCTCAACAAATGGTCCTGTTACGTATGTTCCAGAATGTACATGAAATCCAGTCCCCTATGAATTGAACCTAGCTGGACTAACTATTCCATGCCATGACCAAGGAAGGATATGAACTCTTGCGAAAGTAGGATATATCGCCTAAGTGCCAAACTGAAGACATCAGTACCTGGGTAGGAACAATTGGTAGTATCAGTTCTTTTTTGTGCTAAAAACGCTGCATGTAATGAAGTCTGGATACATCATCGCGATGTGATGAAGCTACTTTGTCCCTGATAACAAACCCATTGTTATTGGTTACGTCAAGTTCAAGAATTTGATCGTAAAGGAACTCTTTCGGCTCATCTTAAGGTTTTATATACACCAACCAAGATTCCTCTGGACTTGAATCATACCTATATAGGCGTACAATAATTATAAATCTGTGGCCATGAGTGCAAAGGACAAAATTCGGTACATGCAAAGACCGCTGGTGTTAACTGAAGATGCTTAACTAAAGTTTGTCAAGAATTAATTTTCGAAATAGTTTCAATCCTTAGTAAAACTTTGCATCGATGATTCGAACGTGCATTCATTAACTCATTTGAATAACTTATCAGAAGTTACTGAAATTGGTTCAGTCGAACCCGATTGCTATTGAAGTCGTTGAACGAAAATTAGCGTTTCTTGAACAAAAATTTCCCTTTTGTATTGATTTAAGATGAAATCTGGATTGTTAACAATCCATTTGTTATTATTATTTGTTGCGGGATGCTGACGATAAAAAAGCCGTATCTCTAGACCAAGTAGTTACGAAGAAATCTATTTGAAAAAACTTGTATTTCGACTTAAATATTGAAAAAAAATTCAGTATTTCGGCTCTCCTGAACTATGATTAAAAATGAGTTACGTCTTTGTTCGTTGGGAGTGTCGAATTGATTTCATTCCTGCCACATTATTACTATTAGTGGATATTATTTTTTTGTATTTATAGAAACAGTTTGGATCCTATGTGTAAAAAGGGTATATATTCATCCCTGAAGATATCAAATGAACGTCGAAACGTCGGTAATTTTTCAAGTTTAGGTAATTTTTTATTGTCCTTGTTCCT
The DNA here is from genome assembly GCA_958502065.1 of Chrysolina americana. NCBI lineage: Eukaryota > Metazoa > Arthropoda > Insecta > Coleoptera > Chrysomelidae > Chrysolina > Chrysolina americana. The sequence continues at coordinate 49,149,853 of OY293420.1, forward strand.
GCCAATCTAATCTCGACTCGATTATTATTTGTTTTTGTCTAAATAATTTTTCTGTTCTCATGCTGTATTTGTTTATTCGGAGGGTGAAGAGAAAATTAGGTCGTGAAAATTCTTTGGCATCAAAGATAAATGATCGAAACAAGCCCGAAAAAAAAATGTTCTGAAAAAGTTACAGAAACATCTTTCTAAGTGAGTGTTTTCAAAAAAGTAATCTCTGAAAGGATCGAGCAGCTTCGAATCAACTTATCTGTCAACATCATTTTCTTGTGTATATAGTCGCATTAATATTTCATAATCCAAGTTCTTTTCTTGGCTGCCCTACATTTTTTAAGGGATAATGACGTTAATTAGGTTGGTACGAATATATGGTGCCATATCAATTTCTTGATTCACAGCTTTGAAGGAACGAACAGATTTTATTTGTGCTTCCATGTTGAATCATCATCAGCATTTGTTTGTAAAGAAATAAAAAGGTATTTTTTCCATTTTGGTATTTAAAATGCGCTGGCTCAGCGGTTAGGTGTAGGTTGTTGAAACTTTTGCTAGCGCTGGACCCGGTTCGAAACCGGGTAAGTACTATAGATTTTTTTTCGAGTGTGTTGAAATTCATAGGCGATCACATGCCTTGTTGGGTAGCATGAAGCATATTGTGAGTTGCCTACATATCGAAATAGTTATAAAGATTTACAGGTTTTCCTACATCTGAAAAGTTAATACGCCATCAAAAGTCAGTGAGTCGTCCCAGAGCACCACTTGCCAAAAAATAAAGAAAATTAACAATACTTCAAAAAATAACAGTGTGTTCCGTTTGTAAACATGATATGCTTTTATAGAAGTTTTTGACACCTTCATAACGAGTTATCTGTAAATAATTAAATTAATACTCATAATACTCATGCAAACACTCTTATGGGTGTATGTAGAAGCATTGCTTGTGTGAGTGAGAAACGACACAATTATAATTTGCAGAGTTATCGATTTTTGGGTACGCATTTGCTATAGGAATACCTGAAAAATCATCAACATCACTCCGGTTGTCAGTGTATTTTAAGCATGCATTTCTTCGAATAATTTGCATCTAATATGCAACCCACACTATACTTGCTTTGAACAATACATCTACACGCTCATAGAGTCCAATACTAAGAATAAAAAATGGATAATTCTTGTAATGGTTCGAAACTAGTATACAAAACTTTCAGTCTTCTTTCACGCTCCGCCACCGACCACCATATCATAACAATTTTGCTTATCTGCGAGTTTGAATTCTTCTCCGGTTTGTAGCTTTGTCTTGTATTATGACCAGAAAAATCAAACTACCCCGTACTACCGGAGTATCTATCGGATTTGAAAATATTGCACTGACTCGCCAATGTATAGCAAGTTAATACACGGTTTTCCTGATACATAAATTGAGTATGATTGAACTAATTGCTTTTTTAAATTGGAAAAAATTACATTTGATTGACTGCGAGAGATCACCAATCAGTCTACGTATAACCTAATATTCGAGAACATGAAATCAGCCGTTACGCACCAGTGCAAAAAAAGACGAGGAAAGTCCTTCAATTTCTATTCCTCGAATTCATAACGGCTCCGAGGCAACCAATTAAAAAATTGTAATTAGCACATCACCTTTTCCTGCTTGGCATTCTTTATGATTAAAGTTGAATGTGCGAAGCATTACAAATTAGATAATTATATCCAGAATTTCGGTGAATTACTCGGTTCATAATATTACATTTCAATTGGTTTTTGAAGAGTAAATTAAATGTTTTTTTTTTTAAATTCAACTTTGTTTTTTCGCCGATACACCAATGATTTATCAGAAGAACTGAATCTTGATGTTCTTTATGAATTTTGGGGTTTTCGGTCGAGTATCAATTTTTATTGACTCTTGACGTTTCGCCAACACGTGCGGTTGGCTTCTTCAGAAGTTACAAGTGTAAATATTACACTTAACACTGGGCTGGTACTATAGATCTCAGGATATAACGTTTGACATCCTCAAGTTTTCATTAATTAGATTTTTGTTTTTGTCGCCTCCGAAGATATTACCATTTCCGTTATTAATTTTTTCAAAAACAAATACCTACCTACCCATAAGATACCCACATGGATACATACATCGCCATTCAATTATTCGGAAATAACTTTAGTAAATAATATCTAACAATGAATGTACGTAACAGCGGAGTTATCGATTTGGAGTTATTACCTTACAGTCGCACGCTCGAATTCCTGAGGGTGAGAAATCGGAAATGAAAAATTTCAAAAGGAATATTTATAAACAGAAGTCTTCAAAGTCGCGCAAGATTGCAACCGGAAAGAGACCTGAAGGAAAGAATTAAACTCGAAGATTTTCAAAGAAAACTGCAGATGAACGATCTCCAATTAGACGTTTAGAGACTAACACCATTCACTTGTGAGCGAATGCAAAATGAAAATTGTAAATTCGGTTGAACGCATTCACTCCCAATTATGTTATATTGGTTACTACGGGTAACCGTTTATTGAAGTTACTGCGAAATCACGGGAACATGGCATAGCTGTAGGCGAGGGGAGAGAAGGACTGTTTTATTACACAAAATTGACCGCCGAGACATCGAGGCTCGGAATTCCATGACAGAATTGAATTATTGATGGAGAATGTGTTGCATTCGTGTGCTTTGTAGTTTTCTTTGTGTTTAATTTTTTGTGGAGAAGGAACATTAAAAAAAAATACACTAGGAGTCACCCATGAAATTATTTCTGATGAGTAATGTTCCACTACCGTCATATCTTTTTATGTAGGTGAAGACAAGATCCAGTATTGTCGATACTCATGCATTAAATATCCCCGAAAATGAAAGAAAAGTTTTTGACTCAGACATGACATATACTGTTCCCGTATATGGAGTTCTAAACATACATAGATTTTGTTTTAAAAATAGAAATCTGTCTCATCGTAAATTCCTCGCTCTCAATTCACTCACTTCTCTGGAATAGCTCAGAAAAGTTTTATAGATATTTCCATTGCATTAATTGATCCACCGTTAACAGTTTCATCGAACTTGATCCATTGAGTCAATTTTTTTCGTTATTTTCAAAACTTGTCGAATATCTCTGTCTCTGACATGGTTCTCGTATACTATAGGAGTTTTGTCGGCGAACATCGAACAGAAAATAACCAACAGTTCGAGAAAAACTTTGGCATCAGGATGGTAATTCTTCCGTTTACGAGCTAGATATCATCCCAGTATTCCGTACATCTTCCTCTATTGAGACCTTTTTGATATGAACCGTGGTACATTTGTCGATTATGAATTCCATTCCGATAGCATACGTGAACTCGTCCACCGCCCTTAAGGACTGATATACATCCCTTGTTCCTGAGGCATATATTTTGAGGTAATCCATATTGATTTCACGGGTTTTCCTTGGTGCAACGGACATCGGTAATAAGGAGATACAGAAATGAAGAATATGTCACCCTGAAACAAGCCCCTTCTGAAGATTACCTGCTCTGTTTAGTCTGTTGTTTGAAGCGAATCCTCCAGAGCAGCATTGGTTGTCCAGTTCATCTCACTATATTTGATCGGATGCTGCAAATGCATAATGAGTTTAGGCGATGTTATATCAAAAGCCTTACGGTATGCTACACGGAGTCCGGCTTCTCAGTGACCCCCTTCTTCGACCATTCCTGCTCATATTTTATATTCGTTTATATACCAAGTCATCTGCGGAGAGTATTCCAATACATATAGGATGCGCGTAAACATCATTGGAATGAAATGACTAGTGTGGTGAACTTTCTTTGTTCTCATAGAGTGACACCACATGCGTTCAATACTCCATTTTCATTCATTCATGATCGGCCTGCAGTATTCAGGATGTGATAAATCCCAGTGTTTGGAATCATGAGCACGAATGACCCCTAGGCAAGACAATCCGGAATCTTTTGCTTCCTATCTAGTCATGGGTTGAAATCTCTTTCTTGGTGGTGGTGACTGCTTGGGAAATGTCCACCGATATTTATACAACCTATCAGATTAACGAAGCCTCCTGCAGAAAGCCTTGTACTGCGCAAAGGCTGGAGTATCTATGTTATTTCAAGAGGTTTCCACCAGATCAGCGATCGAAGGGTTATACCTAGTACGTGGAGGCTCTTGAAATAAGTGAGAAGGTTCATCGCGGTACTTCTTTTCTCAGAACACTTCTCGTCCGCTTCATGTGTGAATTCTTTGCAGCCACCAGCATTCGTATCCTATCAACATGTCTTGATTTTATATGTGGTGAGCAGGTCCCAATTTTGCTGCTACACACTGGATATGACATGCGTTTTGTCTCTCCACTTGATTTAATGCGTATGCGTCTTGGGACGGAGCCTGAGCTGAGTTGATTTGCCAGATGTCAGCCTTTTGAAAGATCATCATGAACCATTTCTAAGCATCCTGCTGGTTCTGATGTCCTCCATTGACGTTATGATGCGAGCCTGCTCCACAGCTAGACCTACACGTAGCATATCTACCACTTCTGTCAATCAGCTGAAGAGGACAACAAGCGAGAGTTCTAACTTGACCTGACTAACTTAACGAAGACAGAATAACCATCACTCTACAACACTGTTATGATTGGTTCGTGTAGATCGTCTGTATGAAGTCTGGCTGATTGAAACTCGTGCTTAGACTCGACCCCGAAGATGCGAAACATAATCCCTAAGATTATGAACGGAAAAGATGGCATGCTCCCGATGTCTTCTACACTTTGGCGAGTATTATCATCATTATTTATGTTATTATATAATTGAGAATACCAGAATAGCCCATGATGATGATGGATGGCATTATGTTCATCGTGTCATTGTTATCAGTTTCAGTGCGGTCGAACCGAATGACTAAAATGTTTTTCTCAAGATAAAAATTTAAAATCAATACCAATTACTATAGTTCACTCTAACATAACAAGATTTTCCTTTCGGTGTGAACCCGGAAACAGAAAAAGTTTTGAAATATGTTTCCATCACCCTTGGCGTGAATATATGAAAGAAAAGTCGCAGTGTGCAAGAATTCTTTGATAAGTCACTCTCACCGTTGCCCTGAATCGTGAAAAACAATAAAGTACAAAAGGATATTTTCGATGCAGAGGCAAATTGTCACGTTATTTTTATTCGTATTTGTTTGTTACGTGTTCGATCATTTCGCCAATAGTGAGAAAGTGATACAGAGATGATTGATTGAGAAGAATTATTGGTAGTGGTAGGATTTTTACAGAAACTTTACGTCATAATCATCATACTTCTAAAACTTAATCGTACGAGTGACTCAAAAAAGTGATTAGTTAATCATGGCAAACTTAATATTGATAATTTTTGACAACAGAGAAATTGCGAACCGAATTTCAGAAGGTGGTATAAGCTTTCGGATTCCAAAAAGAGCTTTTGAAAACAAGAAAAAAAATTAAATAATTGATTCTTTTTCAATAAGACAGTTGAGATTATTGAGGATAGATACGACAAATGTGGAAGTATATTTCAGTACATCATTTTCTTAAAACTTCTTAAGGATAAAAAATAGTCCTAATAGTCCTACATCGAATATTTTCTCAGGTACCCTGTGAGAATATATACGGATCTGCCCACTGGCTTCTTGTGGGTCGCCTTTTCTTCCTCTAGGGAATAAGGGGACGGCTTGGCGTTGCAATCGAGGGATAGACTGGCGACGGTCCATCGCTCGGTATACAACTGGCTGTCCTGATCCTCTGCTTTTTGATATGGTGCCGCAAAGGCAGAAGAAATAATAAATACATTACAGATGAATACGAATGGATTGGGTGCTGCGGGACCTATAGCTGGTGATGAATCACCCGTGGCCGCCGCTCCGCCCGGTTGAGAACCAGCCCTACCAGGGTTTTCACGAGGAGTCGGATCGAAGGAACTCGTTGCGGGAACTGGAAAAACTGATCTATCTTCGTTGGTAGCCAAGGAGGGGCCTTGGATCGGGTGCTGTGGGACTGGTAGCCGGTGATTGAATCGCCTGCGGCCGCCGCACCATCCGATCAAGAACTAGCCCTACCACGACTTTACCGAGGAGGCGGATGGAAGGAACTCGCAGTGAGAACTGGAGAACTAATCTCTAATGAAGGCCGAGGAGGGGCCTCGGATCGGTTACTGCGGGTCTGATTGCCGGTGATGGAATCACCCGTGGCCGCCGCACCGCCCGACCGAGAACATGCCCTACCAGGACTTGAGGATGCGCTCCCTTAACAAGTACATACACACTACACACCCAGACTTTGAAGAGAGCAGGTGGTAACCATAGGCAGGCAGAACACCATGTATGAGGAGAGCAGGGAGAGTAAGGTATAGCAAAGAGGGCCCATGGGGGCCTACTTGCTTAGCTGTAACAACAACCTTCCCATGAGTACTGCTACTACTACTTGGTACTGTCGATAACTGGAGTCAAGCAATGCTGTTAGCATTCATTTGTATGGGTGACCGACGTACTTGACGGTCCTAAATAGTTTGAATTCCCATCCGTTCGTGACATCACACATTCAAAGGTAAGGGCCTGTCTTTCCCAGCTGACACAAGTCTCTCGAAGACTTCTGAGCGTTTGATCATGAGGGTTGAGCTGGTAGATGGAAAAAACAAGTTGTCAGAACAAAATATGAACCATCTTAAAGAAACATTGATAAAAACGTTGGCAAATTTGTTTTCGCTCTCCCATTCATGTCTCAAACCTACAATTTCAATATTCAATTATTTGATATAACTTTTTCTTTGTTGTAAACCTCGAAACGTGATATTATTATTTATATTACTGTCATTTCTGATTTTTCCTTTTATTATGCCAAACGCCCATGCCTGTCCTAATAAGCTGTAATTTTGTCAATGGTACGTAATCTGTTACGAGATATTTTAATAATCAAGCCCCGTCAATCCATCAAAATAAAATGGAAAAAGTTCGTAACCGCAGGTAAATTAAATATTGAAAAAACAGTTGTGAACATTTCCAATCAATAAGTAATTTACGTCTAATTGGAAAACGGCTAACCAAAATTACAAAACAAACAGTATTCGTCATTCCAGGGATCATTTAAAATTCTTGGTTGGACGGACACTTTGGGAAAGGGAAAATAGGAGAGGAAGGTAATGAAAAATAAATATACAAAATCAATACGGTTTACGTCAACACATTCGTTCACCTTTCGAAGCACCTTTGGGTTGTGAAGTTGGATATTGTAACAATTTCATGTGCTCTAATTCGCACCAGTTTGAGTTTTGCAAACTTGGAAAAACAAACTGAGTTTCTGCCAGAGGCGGATCTTCTAAGCTATTAGGTGGGAATCAGAAATTGATTTTGAACTAAAATACAAAAATTGAGGTCATGGTGGGAAAGCGAAATAATATGAAAATAAGTGAGAAACCTAATCATCAACTTCCAAATCGGAGTTATTCATCAAGCACATAATCACAATCAATCAATTGGGGCATATTTAAAAAGAATGAGTTGATAGAAAATCACTAAAATATCGAAAAGCATAGGGACATAAAAATTAATTATGTCATCAACTGTTTTGCTAAGCAAACCAGAAAATTTGATTCAGTTCCTGTGATTTCAAAAAGTAAGTGCTATTTGTTTTATATTCATCTTATTATAAAGGATATTTTCAATTAAAGTTTACATTTAGTTATGTTTTTATCATCTCTGTGATTCGGTCGTTTTGATCCTTGAATATGAACATGGAAAAAAAGCTTGAAAAAAATATTAAAACAAACGACATGCAGCCACGAAAACATATTGGCAGGCTTGAATCAAACAAAATTTTCCCCATATGTCGCACGCCCCCTAAAAGTGTATACAAAAAAAAAATTAACAACAACCACACACAGCAGTAGCTAAAAGTCTGCCCTCTATATCAACAGTTATGCTTAATAAATGAATCGAACAAAGTTCAAAAAGTGTTTCTTCGGAGAGATATTGAAATTAATATTACTAAATTAATTGATATGGTTGAATAGGTTTATTCATTATCTTCCAAATCGAATTTTATTTTTATTCTTGTGGCCAGAAATTTGTTCTGAAATATAGGGTGTGTGCGATATAAAACCGCAACACTCTGTTATTTTGGAATCTATGGAGCGATTTTGAAAAGAGAAAATTTCTAGTTAAGTACAGTACGAGCTCTATTCGAAGATGTTGACAGATATGAATTATTCTCATTTTCCAGGCCTATTATGCTCTAAATGGCTCAATATTTCGAGAAGGACCATCAGGCATTTTTTTTTTCTCGAAAAAGTAGATACCCTTTTCGATTTGGGCATATTTTGGATACCTATTTACCAAGTTTCACCCCAATATCTCATATAGGGTGTTAGTTATATGATGATAGATTTCCAAATTCATGCTTTTTTGACAGACCCTGTTTAAAAAACTTTATAAGGTGAAACAGCCATTCAAATGAAAAACACGTCGAATATTCAGATACAAAGTTCTATAATTGTAACCTGTACAGATAGATGTCCTTAGTTCAACCAAAATCTAAAGTTGAAACAGTATTATCCATGTCGTTTAGTTTTTAGTATAATAAATAGTCAATGAATGATTGTAAAAATACCCCTTTGAGTTCTATGCTGTTTTCGAAAAAATTTTCTCAATCCCATGACAAATTTTGGCAAAATTCTCATAATTTCATTTCACACGTTGCGAGGAAGCTGATCCAAGAAATTATAGAGAGAGCAAGAGGGGAAGAGAGAGCAAGAGAGAACAAGAGAGAGAGAGAGCGAGAGACAACCTCTTATTCTATATTCTAACAATCTAGTTTTTTAGACATGATGATTGGTGAGATAACAGGAGATCCCAATCGGGCACTTGCCCGCTCCAAGTAATTTGAATAGTTGTTCATAGAATTGATGAATTGCACTTTTCGTAGATATTTTTGAAATCTGTACCTCCCAAATGTTAGATGTTTTGGAGAAACATATTAATTTCTTCATCTAGAGAGGTGTCTTCGGAGCAACTTTTTAATGTCGCCTGGGGTCGTAATCCCTTTCGCCCCCCTTTCCTTTAGCTCCTGAAAATGCTAACTTTGTAAACGCGCGCTGAGTGAAATTGTTATATATTGAGGGTTTGGGTGGTTTCCTATGTTCTTAAATTGCACTCTATTCTTTTTTAACTAATGTATTGAATATTCCATTTATGGGCATGGAGTATAAATCAACCAATTATATGGAAAATGGTTGTAAATTACATATCCAATCCAATCAAATCATATAGTGGAGTTGGTGTTTAACAATCAATCAGTTCTGCAGCAAGTTGTAGCAAATCTCTATATCACACCTATCATGATTCTTTATAAAATCAATAAAGCGAATTAAAATAGCTATCCCTTATATGGATTTATATCATCTGTCAACGTACGATAACATTTTCATTCGCATCGTTTCATTGTCAAAGTGTTCCGCACTTTCCATTCTACACAAAATAAAGAGTGGATCATAGCAAGAAAAGCTTCAGTAATAAAAGTAATCCTCTTCTTCAGTGTCACTGCCGATAAATGGTATGAAATTCTTGTTCCCGTATAACCTAAACGATCGATTATCGTTTCATGTGGACTCAATAAATATCAGAAATCTATTCCACGTTGAAGCTGGAATGTTTGGTATTTAATTAAAGTTGTTCGTTGTCATTGAAGTGTCGAGATTTGTCTTCAACTTCTGTTTCTCCCCTTGTGGAACAAGATCCGTCAATGTGGTCGCCGTTCTCTGTTCCTGTTACCGGTGTCGGCACACTATTGTTAAAACAGAGGCGTGCCTTAATAAAGTGCGTTAAAGAGTTCCCATCAATGTACGTGACGTCGTCGAGAAAAATGCTTCGTACAAAAACTCCTTGGATATAGTATTCTTAAATCAATTGGGCTCAACAGTTGTTTATTCCCTTCTCAATGGAAGAAAATACATTGGAATGCGAATTGAACTTTCAGGTAGCTTCTTAATGTTACTTTGACGTTCTTGGCCTATATGGTGGTTAGTGGTTATCAATACATATTTTTCAGGAATGAAAATGTTTTTTCCGTAACTGATTAAAACTCATATAAGACACAAACATTAAAAAGTCTAATGCAGTTTTCAACCCATTGTGATGCGGAGCAGCAGGATTCATATTCGTTGGTCCTTACCCTACCTACTCCCAAGAACTGATATTCATTAGATCCAAAGAACTAAAAAACAGTATCACGCTTCTATACTTGTTATATTTACAAGATTCTTATACAATGTACTCAGATGTGTGAAAAAACTGTTTTCTAACACAATAGTTGATACGCACAATAATAATATGCATAATATCAAAAAGACAAAATCCCTGTTACTCCTCGAACTGAGCAGACTTTTTTAAGACCATTCTGTACGTCAGTATAGATCCTAAGAAAAAATATTTTTCGTTTGTTCGAGAATGTGTGTAGTTCTTTGCAGCCTCTTGCATTGTAGGTATCCGTTAGGAAAACAAATTAAAATTGATTCACTTCAGTTTTCGAGTGAATTACTGAGAAAAGTGAAATAAAGAAAATTATATAGAAGCCGCACTAAGTATTTATCGTCAAAACAAATTTAATGAGAAACTGAAATAGGTTTTCCATTCTCTAGCTACGCTCGACAGTTTTGGTTTTATTCCTAATATCTTTCCATATTGGTCGTCGATGTTTACGTTTCCAATGGTGTTACAATTTACTGTTTCAATTTCCTGTTGCGGAAACCGTATAGCCAATCTTGACTCAAAGAAAATATAAAATGTTTCTTTTTGAGTTTCGCGGGCTCTTGGATTCTGTTTCATTTGATATGTTCGTACACCGTACAGAAGAATGCTATTTTATGAAGAATCCTACTTAATATCAAAATAGGGATTATATTGATTGGTTTCAAACACATAAAACATTACATACTCATATTTTCTTCGATGTAACCAGAGCTTTTGATAATATTGAAATAGAATTCAAGTATAAACTATTTGCTTATGGTATAAGGGGATCAATGTTGGACTAATTATAGCCACATGCATGACGGAATAATATTATTATTTTTATTCCACTCAGTTTCGTTTGACGTTGTTCGAAATGTTACAGAGCATTTCGATAACAGATTCAATTACTCTTTAGAGCTTACTGGATAACATTTTGAACAGTTTCTAAGATAGTGGGTACGTAGATACTATTTTAATTTCGTACATTCTTCCTAGTTCCTAATTTATCACTGTTAAAGTAAAATAACCAATAACCACCAAATAAAAATTCAAATGTCGGGACTAGACTTTTCCCCTATTGAAGGTTTACAACTAGGAGAAAATCACATTCCTTGCTGGAAGAGAAATATCAAGGGTGTGAAGTTTTCAAATTGACACATAGTTGGTGGTATTTTCAAATAAAATGATTGTTCTACATGAATATTGGAAAATCTCATGAATATTTGGTGTTGATTCATAATCAAAATATGAATTTTCAAAACTATCCACCGCTAGGAATCGCACGTTAAAAGGTAAGACCTCGTTAATCCTTAGCTCGCACAAGTTTCGACTTTTGAGGGCTGTCGTTTGTAGGGGTAGCTGGTTAATGGAAAAAACAACAAAACAAAAACAAAACAACATTTATCCTTGGGTGCACATCGTAACAGATTGGATTATTCATTCGTTCGAAATACATCGAGTTATATAACAGAGCAGATTTCGGAAATCGAGAAGTGTGAATATATTTTCAATTAATGCATTATTCCAAATTTAATAGTCCGAGGAATCGACGCCTCAAATTTTAGGAATTGTTTTTCTTCAGGAAATGAGTTTGATGCATCTGGATGAGAATGATGAGTATTAATTTTTGAAAATATCTTAAAAATTGATTTTACAAAAAATCGCCTAGACATGTAAATATTAGTTTAGAGGGGGACACCATTTGACGCGAAGTAGATATTTGATACTTCAACCACCTACTCCCCAGAGCCACCCCCGCTAAAATTTTTATAAGGAATAAGAGTCGTGTCATGTATCATTGTAAAATTAATTCAATTCTGCTATTAGCAGTGCATAATTTTCTGAATTTGAAAAGGGCGTTCTCGAGATATTCGAGTTCAAATGTTGAGAATGGTCTCAATTATTGTCTCCCAGACAGTGGCAGAGTTCAGTCGTTATTATTCGTTCCAAATCATTCTGGTCAGTAGTTTCAATATTATGAATGACTGTCTGTAATACGACCTATCCATTCCTCTGAAAGATGTTGAGATAGTCATCTGCCCATCTGCTGATAGAAGTAACGTTTCACATCATCATCATCGAGATCCGTATCAATGACATATTATATCAAAAATGGTTCGATTTCATCAGCATATTCAACATTACTTCTTTCTCTATTGAAAATCGTTCCAATTCCATGAAATTTCGCCACAAGATCTAAGACACAATCGGAAGAAATGAAGAGATTTACCGCATTGTATTCTTGTCAGTTCTGAATAGTAAGTGAGATTTCACAAATATGACAATCTGTACTTTGTCAATCACCCAAAGTGTCCACCGATTGTCTTATTTCATTTTAAGTTTTAGTTTTTTTTTTTAATTGCAAGGATAATATATTTTATCCTTAAAATTATATCACTCCGTCATCTTAACTTCTTCATACGTATATGATATCTATCTAAATATGCCTTATCTATTATTTGCATCAAAACAGGGGTATACATCCTCAATCACGTGATATAGAATCATTTCTCTCGTAGCCTTCAAGTATAAACGTAATAGAATTGCTCGATTCGTGGTTAAGGAATGCTTATCTTTCTCGAACCAAGGTCATCTGCCACCCAGATACCCAGAACATTCTGTACGGTTATAAAAACACACTACTGAAAGAAGATTTAAAAAAGTGTCACTATTTATTATTTTATCAATTCTCACCGCTTTGCTTTACAAGGCAAAAATATCTGAAGGTCCGTAACATGCCCAATACATTTTACCAGAATAATTATATCTGTTACATCATTAATGCTGAAGAGGTCGGTACAATCTGTAACTTAAAACAAAAAACAGCAGAAAATCTATTTTATCACTGCCCAATGATTAGGGGAATAGGGCAATGTGGGAGCTGCAAAACATATGAATAACGTGATGAACTTCGTGAATACGTGAGTGTGTTGAAACTGTGTTTGTTCTTTATCAATGACTTGTACTCATCTATCTTGTATTTTTGCTATCGAATTAGAATACTTTTTTCTGTTTTTGTTTTCAATTCTCTCGGAATCAAATCCTCCTGAATAAGAGTAACCATTTTTCAGATACAAAAATATAATGATTGATCTTCGAGATTATTCTTGATTAGAATTGGTACGATGGGAGTCGTCTCTGTAAAATTTGTAAATAAGTACAATAAACATGTTTTCATGTTATAAAGTATGTTATAAAGTTTGGAGGTTGGTAATGGTTTCTTGTCAACAGGTTTTGCCCTGAACTACTTTATCAGTGATTCTTATCTGACTGAATGATTTTTTGTTTTATTTGGATAGGAAGATATTTGCATCCACCCCTTCGGATATGATTACCCTCGCGTCTCGTATTCAAATGCAAACAAGTACACCGGATAGGAATAAAATATCTGTTTAAATGCCTAACTATAGTCATTCGGTATAATCATTCAGTGATCGATAATTTGTAGTAGCATTGCGTGATTTATGTAAAAATGTTTTACTCTTAGTATCATTTACTATTCACCAATATTGATATTTCAGTTGCCGTACGTAATAGCAGTGAAGTATGGCCATGGAAGCCGAGGCGCCCTTCTTCCCCCTCAGATGAATATTTCATCAGCTGGTGTGATACCAACATCTGTGCAGACATTTAGGTTTGTATATTGAACTAAGAACGGGGTATTCGAAATGGGGAAATTTAAAATTTTAGTTTCCGTGATATGAGAGTATGGAAAGATGGGTTGAATTGCATTCGATGTATAGGGGGATTCATATGCTACAGAGTTGGTATGTCTGTTATTGAATTATCAATCAGATATGAGCCTTGGTACCTTTTCCCCTTCATGTAGGAACTAGATGTTTTTATTATAAAAATTACAATAAGATTTGGGTTATACGCGGCTTATGTGGAAGAAGAGGTGAAGTGTCAGCTAAAGTTGTTTATCAACTTAACCTTAGATAGGGGGTGTAACACTTATACTGCTCACTGTATATATTCATATTTAGCAACACCTCGAAATTATATGGAATCGAAATGCAAGCAAAGTATCTTATCACATCATAGCATTCGACAAAGTTGATAACATTTCAATGAAATATTGGTAAAATTGAATTTGTTACCTACGTGATTTACATTATGTATTTTTAAATACATCAAACTTGAAATAATTAATAATTTTTTCAGTATCAAACTCCTGTGCACCGGAATGAAGAACGCTGAAGTTACCGTAGAAATACAGCTTTACGTCAGCACTCATAAGCATCGAAACGCCACCATGGTGAAGTTCAGAAGAAACAAAATATGCCTGAAGGGTGAGTTTCAATTAAACTTACATATTGTCATTATTCCTTTCAGTAAACTACTTTCTTGTCTTTAGCAGCATTATTCAATCATCAAAATTGACGTCGTGAAAAATCATTCTTCGCGGAGTTTTTTTATTTTCTGTAATGTCCTTTTGTGCGTACCAAGGGACAGTAGGTTGAACTGGTTCCAAAGAATTTCCACTCAATAATAGAAATAATACTGAGAACGAAACGTTCGGCAAGTTTCCGAAGCGACGACAAAGAATTGTGAAGGATTAACTTGTCAAAATAATCCCTAATCCCCATGAAACTGCTAATTGTGGAACAATTATAATAATATCTCTAAAGAGCATCTGCCGTAAAAATATCTGAAAAAAAAAGACAATTCTCCACCTTTTCTTTAGCAGAATTACAGAGAAGTAACCGAATTTGTGAGTGAGGCAACACCGACAAGACAAATTGCCCTTCTCCGGATATAATCTGATGGAAGGTACATTGTATTTTTAGTAGCTACACTATATATGGAACTTTCATTAATGATATTTTGATATTTGAAAATGCGATTAAATGTTGACCGAATTAATAAACACCAATTTCAATGACCTGATATTTGAGATTCATATACCCAAGCTATATGTATTCTTGACATATGCCCCCTTTTCGAGAGAGCTGACCCCAGCTTTAAAATACAAAACAAATCTACTAATTCTCTATACAAGTCCTCTATTCTAATCATTAATTAACTAAATACTGAAATAACAAAAAATACCTGTCTGGATCCTCTTTCGTGATACACACACCGGCGCATCCACCATATGTCGCGAATAGGGCCTTAAGAAAAGATGAGCCCTATCGCTTGGGACGCATTAGAGACAAGGGAGACCTGAGTCCTGCTCAGTATACCCACTGATAATTCAACTATATGTCACTCACACAATATACAGAGTGGGCCATTGAAAACGAATCAGCGGCTCTGTAGGTCGGCAGAACCGAGTTATACATATAAAAACGCTCGGACACGTTAACATTTTCGAGGGGGACATCGTTCGCGACGAAATTCACCCGAAATACATAATATCCCTCGGAGCTGTGACCGCCACCCCTAAATTTTTAAATGGCAACATATGGCAAGTGATACCTCATTTGAAAGGTATTTTCCTTCTTAATATCAAACAACAAAAATAAATTAATTCTATCGATTCGTTTTCGAGATATAGGAACTTGAAGTTGGGAAATCACTTTTTATTCACTCAATCAATAAAAACAATATCAACAATATCAGCAACTGTCGCAATAATTATTATTGTCAATGAATTAAATGTTCAAACAGTCTACCACCCATTTCCATACAGTACAAGTTCTGTTCAAAATGAGACCTCACATCGTAGCATTTCCGGCGTTACTCGACGGCATTCTTCAATAATTCTACGTCGTAAATCTTCCAGAGATTCTGGTTTGGTTGCATAGATTTTGTTTTTCAAGTGACCCCACAGGAAAAAGTCAATTGGGGTTAAATCTGGAGATCTGGCTGGTCACTCTATAGCGCCTCGTCTTCCAATCCAACTTCCAGGAAACATTCTATCCAAAAACGCCCTAACAGGCTGTGCATAATGTAGAGGTGTCCCATCTTGTTGAAATTTCAAGTGGTCTTCATGGTAACGAGCGTCATTTTCAATGATGTCGACTAATTGTGAATAAATAAATTGATTCAATAATTCCAAATAAGTTTCTCCTGTCAGGTTACCGTAGAGAAATACTGGTCCAATCAAACGGTCCCCAAAAATACCGGCCAAGAATGTAGACTCATCAGAAAAACAGATGTTGAAAAGGAAATTCTCATCAGCATCTATTTTCGTAGTCATAATTTCACAAAATTCTTGTCGCCTATCGATTGATGTACCAAATGTATTTTGTAAGGGTGGAATTTATGATGTTTCAGGATTCCTAGAAGTGCAACTTCAACAGGTTCATTTCTCACCGGAAATTCACGTTCTGGGTATCGTTCCTTGTTGGCTACTGATCCAGTTTGACGAAATTTTTGCACTAATTCTAGAACGTATTTTCTAGCAACAAGTTTATCCGGATGCGTTTCATTGAACAAATTAGATGAACGGTTACCGCACTCATCATTCTTTAAAAAAATTGTTATTATTTCAACTCTTTCCGCGATCGTATTATTGAGGAAAGATATTCAGCAGCTTTAATCAAGTAATTCACTCTAATGTCGTTCAATCAACGATCGGTTTGACACTGATAGTCGTCCACAATTGCGATTTGGCAAAAAATATTATCTCATACATGTTTTTGTTGTACGCGCATTGAAGTCGAATTCGATTCTCAAAAACCTTAAAATTTAGGATGAAATAAAAATTGAAACGGAATTGCATGTTATTTGTTGTTAAACAGTTAGATCATTTAATTCCGTGACAATGATAATTATCTTTAAACAGTTGCATTGTTAGATATTTTTATTGATTGAGTGAATAAAAAGTGATTTCACAACTTCAAGTTCCTATATCTCGAAAACGAATGGATAGAATTAATTTATTTTTGTTGTTTGATGTTAAGAAGGAAAATACCTTTCAAATGAGGTATCACTTGCCATATGTTCCCATTTAAAAATTTAGGGGTGGCGGCCACAGCTCCAAGGGATGGAATGTATTTCAGGTGCATTTCATCGCGAACGATGTCACCCTCGAAAATGTTGTTGATGTGTCCGAGCGTTTTTATATATCTCGGTTCTGCCGACCTACAGAGCCGCTGTTTCGTTTTCAATGGCCCACTCTGTATGGCCTCCACCATATATCGCGACTAGGGGTTGTAGCTACAGATGATAGCACTATTCAAACAGCCACAATTGCAACTAGAAGATGCCAATAAAATAGGAATACTTCACTTAGTTATGTCACTGGGATAAAGAATACATAATAATGTAGAATACAGAAACCTTCAACTATCAACAAACCTCACCACTACCATATCCTTTCAAGGACATTTTGGGCAAGGCCCGAAGGGGCCAAGCTAACGTGTTCTGCCAAGTTGATGATCTGAATGACTTCAGAAAAAGGCCCTTTTTCTGTCATCAAACTAATCTATTACATATATTTTTATCTGAACTGAAACGGTTAATTTCAACTAGTCATCAAACTCACCATTATCGTGACTGAATCAGTAAACACCAATATCAATGACCGAATATTTCGGAATCACGTACCCTAGCTATACATTGGGTGTTCATGGTATTCTTAACGTATGCCCCCTTTTCAACAAAGGTGACCCCCAGTTTTGAAATGCGAAAAAAAATCTACGTAATGTCTATACAATACCAGTTGCCTATTCTAATCATGAATGAATTAAACTGAAATAACAAAGATTTTTTCGACTGGAACATATTGTGTGGTGCACACACCGGCGCATCCACCATATGCCGCCAACCGGGTTAATTTATATATCCCTAGAACAAATCGTAAAAGCATAATGAAATCTTTGTTTCAAAGGATTCCATGAATTTAACCGGTTGCCTTCAGTGGTGAAAAAATAGTTATATCCTTTATAGTTTCAAAAATAATCGCAAGAATTTCATAATTAATCAGTGAATTTTAACTCACTTTTTTACTTACTTTAATTGCTTTATAAATACCAGAAATGTATGTATACTGTCTTATAAATTACTTTGTAAATGTCGGTTATATTTCAATTTGTACCATACTCATAGTTATGTTTTATTTTTTTTAATAATTTACACTTTAACTGTGTTCTAGTGAATTTGTATATTAGGATTCCTATTTCAAATAAAGATCTATTTATAGGGCCGTAGAGAAGCTGAGCCCTATCTATCGCTTGGGGCGTAGTCAGTAAGAGACAAGGGAGACCTGAGTCCTACTTAGTACACCCACTGATAATTCAGCTATATGTCGAATGTATACAAAACTGAAATACAATTATCGGAATATCGGTCCAGTCGACCAATAGAGAATATAACAGATAGACGCAATTGATAATCAAGTATTCAACTGGACTACTCTGGTGTACAGTGGTTCAGTCAAATAATTGATCATCCATTGCGTGTATCTGGTGTATTTTGTACTAGTCGACTGGACCGATATTCCGATAATTCCATTCCATTGTCAACTAGGTTCGCATTGGTGAGTTTGATAACTAGTTGGAATTAATCATTTCACGGTCACATCCAAAAATATGTAATAGACTTGATTGATGACAGAAAAAAGGAATTTGCCTGAAATCATTCAGATTATCAGCTTGGCCTCAGACGTTAGCTTTGCCCATTCGGAACTTGCTCGAGGTGTCTCTGAAAGGATACAATAGTGGTGAGGTTTGTTTATAGTTTCATGATATTTTGCATCATTATTCGTTCTTTATCCCAGTGATATAACTTAATTGATACAATATTCATATTTCAGACGTATCTTTGAATAGTAGTAAGAGTTACAACCCCCAGTCGCGACAATTGATGGATGCTATATGTGGTATACATATACTCAAATTATGAGTGGGTCTACATTTGTCGGAAACAGCCCTAGTCGCGAAATATGGTGGAGGCGCCTTTCTTGTCCTGGAGGTTAATTCTTCATGATTAACCTAATTGGAGATGACCTATCTCGATTATTTAGGGATAATTTTTGTCTCATCTTAAAAATATTTCGCGTAATATTATTATTGATGATGACATTTTTAATGAAAGGGAATAACATGGCGAGTTGAAAAAGATTTGAAAAATAATGAGTTATGTGCCATTTTCGTGAATATAGATAACAATAATCATATATATAAACACTATAAACACTGGAACTAATCATTTTGTTGTTTGTGATAAGGAAATATATTTTTTTATGTAGTAAGGTATCGTCAACATTGACGAAAAAGGCCCAAAAGAAATATCACGTGTGAGTATAAGGAGTATAGCAAGTATAAAAATAAGTAAGAGGAGAATGTGAATGAAACAATGGAGGAGATGATTTGCTGAATAAATTTGAAAGCAAGAGAGCAAGTGAGAAAATAATAACAAAAATACCTTGCTGTTTTGCGAGATAGGTATCACTAGGTGCAGAATGCGAGTTTTATCGAGATTATTACTGAGGAGGATAACAAGTATGGATGCCCTAATCAAAGGTGATGAACATTTATCTTACTTATACTGGTTAGAAATGAGGAGAATACGCTTCAGATGGGAGCTGAATATTTGCCAAGAATTTTTGTTTGTCAAGGATAGGAGTTTATCTCAAGTGGTGTGCAGAATGGTTATCGTGACACTTGTTGAATGAGAGGTATTTTTGAAAAGTAGAATGATTTAGCAAGCTCTAAGAATTAAGTCATGACTCCTTATAATTCCTTCTCAGAGTGTATTGACTGTGTATTGGTAATTGGCTTATGGCTTTATGGAATATCGTGATATGAGTATATACTGAGAGAGGATTGATTGGGTAATGAAGGTTACTTTTGTCTTGAGGAAATTATAATAATAATTACCTGAAGAAGTCGGTATATATGTAGGGCCGAAAGGACGATGGAATGCTATATACCTGCGTTATTTCACTCTTGAGGTGTTGCCAAGAGATTTGATATTCATTATATGGTATATATGGTGATTTATACTCGTGATGTTCGAAAGATAATTTGGGATTAATGTATGAATACATATCCTCTCGATGATAGAAATAAGTCAATGGATATGATAGAAACAGCTGCACAGTGGAATAATTGTTGAATATAAGTCATGCGTAAAATATTGATGAGGAAAAACGTAAATTGTGAAAGGCTTTCGCGGCACTCGTTACTTTCATGATGACTTTTTGGGTTGTAAGGCCGACGTTGATTTCGAGTTTGACTCGACGTTTCAACAACACGAGTGGTTATCATTCTCAAGAGAGATTTTCTGTATTCGACAGATACTCAATTCACTGTAGATTGCACATACTCAACAGAATCCTTAATGGGCAAAACAAGTGTGTGTTTACGAGGTGATAAAATGGTCTGAATTGCTGATTATAAATTTGGATAATAATGTGTTTGACGATTTGTATGACTGTCCTAACCGAATTGATGAACACACCAATGCTCCGTTCAAGACGATGATTAGGAGGCTTGAATTAGATGTGCAATTGTTACCAGGGACTTCTCGCCAGGATTCCATGTTATACCTCCCCCAGTTGTATTGCTATCTCACTCTCTCTTGACAGATCACTCCGCGTTGTAGTTGACAAAGTTTCATCCGACACTCTACCAATGAAGGCTGATCTTCCTTCAGGGATTCATTCTAGCACCAACACTGTTTCTTCATGCCATCAATAATTTGTTAAAAACTACATCATATTAAGTGCGCAGCTTTGCGGATTATAGTACCATTCATACCACTTTCTATTCCAAAGCTCCGATATCACCCCGTGAAACCGAAGAAGAAAGGGAGAAGAATGTTAACCATTCATTAGCAAACTTTTAGAATGGAGAGGGAGAATTCGCCAACGTGCCAATTTGGTGAAATTCAATGCGATCAAAACACGAGCATGTCTTCTCTCGAGAAAAGCTGATCGAGCAGTGGCCAGTGTGATTATTTCAGGAGTGTCCATACCAATGAAGTCCTCTATTTTGATACTCGGTATTTTATCTCCACTTCAATACTTAGTATTACAATCAGCAGTATCCTATCACGAACAAACCATGTGAAGTCAATTGCCACATGCATGCCTTGTGCATTTCCTAGATGCCACTCCCGATGTCTGGTGCTCGTTTGGGGTGCGCATCGACCACCATAGGTGGTACTGTAGGTTTTCCTTTATCTGAAAAGTAAGTACGCCACCATGACTCAGTAAATCACCCGTATCGCCACGCCAAAATATTGTTTCTATATACATGGTGTTCCAAATTAAGTCGGCACCATTGCCAACTCCGTTATTATTGATTACACGAATTTGGTTGAATGGGCAAACTAGTAGCATTTTTAATGGCCTCCCCGACGCCAAAAAAAAAGACAGTCGCGTTTTCAGAATATTTCATAAAATGATATTTCTTTCAATGGAACACCCTATATTTTTTCATGCATTTCGATTCGTAATAACATCCTCAACAACAAATCTCATTTGATTTTTATTCGTAAAGGTGAAAATAAGACAGTTTTATCAAAAGGAAACATTTATAACAAACGGATTTGATAAAGCGCTATAAAATATCTAGTAAAAAAACACCGCCTTCTTGTTGAACACATATTTGGGCCCTTCTATTGACACTACGTGTGGCATTCAACACAGTTCGGCCATCAATTCTATTGATTATAGTTTCAATATAATTTTTCAGTTCAATATACATTATTATGTTTCATTTTTTACACCTAATTTTTCAGAAATCCCCAAAAATAAAAATGTAGAGGTGTCATGTCTGGTGAACGAGGGGACCACTTAACAGGACCATTTGTAGCAATCCATCTATTTCCAAAACAGCTTCGCAGCATTCTTTTTACGCCACTGACATTATGTGCTGGTGTTCCATACTGCTGAAAAAAGATCATCTGACGAGCCTTCAGATCAAGATCATCGAAAAACTCTTCCAACACTCTTGTTAATAAATAACGGAGTCCGTTCAAAGAACCATGGTAGAAAAATGGACCAATAATTCTGCCTCTAAATAGACCAATAATTCTGCCTCTAAATAGACCACACCAAACATTAATACTAAATCGTCTTTGCGGATTGTGGGGATGGACTAGAAATGGATTATGTCTACTCCAATAATGAAAATTCTTTCTATTATACATCCCACGATATGGAAAAATAATCCTCATCGCTCCATATAATATTTCTATGGAAGTTTGGATCTTGTCTGCATTTATTCATAAACCACTGACAAAACCCCAATCGTCTCTCAGGATCACCAGGTTCTAGTGTTTGCACTGGTCTTAACTTATTAGGAGAAATCTTATGTTTCTTCAGAATTCGTTGAATATACTAGACAGTGGAACAGCTATTCCTCTAGATAAATCTCTGATGGAATTATTTGGATATACCTCAAAGTAGGATAAAATGTCACTTTCTATATCTTCAGATGTAACAAAACATTTTTTAGTTCTCCTCTTCTCAAAAACTTTTTCATTGTTCTTGAATCGACGATAAAGCACAGCAAAAAAACGCCGATTGGGTAATTCACGATCGGGGAACGAATTGCTGTAGTGTTTGAGTGCTCTTACGCTATTTTTCTGGCAAACCAAGTAGGATTCTAATATATCACATTTTTCTTGATAGGAAAACGGCATTTAGAAAAAAATTCGAACAATAGTTGACAATTACAATAATTTATGATATTGTCATGATATACTTGAGAATATTTGACAAATAGTACTTCAACAAAGTTTCAAGGCAACTTGATTGCTCATAATAATTATGTTTTATCGAATAAAACACATTTTTTCCAGCCACATTCATATGACCCTCCAGTATTTTCTGTTCTGTACGAAAACGGCTTCAAAGATATCATTACAGACATATTTTGATTCACAAAATAAATGAGGATAGCGGAATGGCTTCAAGATGGAAATTATCGTTTTGCACATTAATACCAAATAGCTCAGTGGTGTCAATTGAGTGGTGCGACATGATGATCATGGGTTCACGAGTTCACATCCCAGCGCAATGTTTTTTTTTACTGTCTTATTTTGCTATTAGTAACAGAATATTGTCATTCGTATAAGTGCCAAAATTGTTTGGTTGGACAATCATGAGGTTTAATAAGCCAAAACAAAGACATTTTTTGTACTAGTGAAAAAAATAAATATTTCCACATAAGCCGCTCATTTTCCACTTTAGGAAGAAAGGTGATTTGAGCTTTTTGTTGAGGATGTTATTACGAATCGAAATGCATGAAAAAAAATATGGGGGGGTTCCATTGAAAGAATCATTTTACGAAATATTCTGAAAACGCGACTGTCAATTTTTTTTTGTTTTCGGCATCGAGAAGGCCATTAATAATGCTACTAGTTTGGCCATTTAACCGAATTCGTAGCATCAATAATAACGGAGTTGGCAATGGTGCCGACTTAATTTGGAATACCCTGTAGAGCGTACACTCACAAAAAATTTTAGATTCTGTCCAAAAAAGTCGTTCGTCTCATCGGTGATGCTTCGCTTACAAGCTCGCTCATTTCGTTGAAACACCGCAGGGTCGTTGTTTCAATTGATGGCATGCAGAGCTATGGAACTCACGGCATCGGGATGTGACAACTTTTTTTTAAATTTTCAGTTTTAATAACAGTACAAGTTTCCACATTATCCAAATTCTCTTCGGTATTTCTATATATGTGCGTTTTTCAAAACTATTGATTGAAATAGCTACATTCTGATCATGAAAATTATTGTTCATATCTTGTTAACATCAAACAATATTACAGCACAATGTCGCCTCAGCAGCTATAATATTAAATTATTATTCACATTGAAATTAATTTCAATAACCCACAAGCACAGTGACAGTTGCTCCAGATATTGCCGACACACTATGTCCCAAAAGAGCCATTGAAAATTATTTAGGTTCCTAATTTTAGTCTCGCAACTTTTTTCATTGTAAAATATGGCAAAGTAGCAAACGACACGCCACGTTGAGGCGGCTTTGATCAATTCAATGGAAATACTACCTCATTTAAGTTTGTATATTGGTTGATGTTTTTCAAAAAAAAAAGTTTAGGACGACTCGTATTTGCGACGAGACAGATATAAAATATAACTTGGATATTATACATTTTCCCAATGCTTGATATTGATAAAAGTGAATATACCTACATTTCGACATTCTTTACGGCTACTATAGCATTCGTATCCTGATCAATACAGTGTTGTTTGATGGTAAACAGCACGCCTTGATTTTATGTGCGGTCAGCCTTTCTCAATTATGCGACTATTGGCCGCACTGCTGCCGTGAAAAAAATTATTGGCCGCCACGTAGTCCACCACACACTGGATACGAGACGCCCGTTATCTCGTCGACATGATCTCAGCTTTCAGCTTGTGTATGCGTCACTCATGCCTTCTAATCAGAGGGGCAGTATTCCTTCTCTCCGTTTGATTTGCCAAATGTCAGCTCTTTTGAAAGGTTTTCTTGAATATTCGCATTCTCTTCTACTATCAGTCCGGCTGAGATTTCTGCGGCATCACGGCAAGCAGGTATATTCAGATTCGAGAGCAACGTTTCCGTCATTTCACCAAGTACCCCTAGATCGACCACAAATTCGACTTAGTGGTTTGGGTAAAGCCTGTGGAGTTCAAAGGATATTTTTCGATGTTAATTCCGTTTTTCTTCCTTCTACTAAGCCTAAGGTGCCAACCATTTGGCATGCAGAACTGTCTTGGCTTTGTTTTTCCGTGTGTAACGTTCACCACACTTTCCATTTTGCGGTTTGACAGTATAATTCAAACAGTTGAAGTGAAATAACAACAAGCGTCCGATCTTAAGGGGCTAGAGATCCCGATTTTTATTCTCAATCCTAGTGGAGATTGTTCAATTTATTTCAATAAATTCAGTTTCCAATTGTTGTAGTTCGTCTGTGTAGAATCTTGCCTGATTCAGTGTTTCATTGAAATTAACACTTCTGCTCCTAACGTGGCGTATGGTTAGGAACGAAGACTACAAAAAACACGGCTGATTTTTCAGTCAAAATATCCATTGAACAGCTGAGCCTGTAACAAAATTATGAAATCATTCATCTGATTTTTGGTATCATTCTCATTCCCATAGGTGTCTTCGTTTCTGCATTTCTTATGTTTCTGTATTATCCGCATCTGTTTTGTTTCTGTGATAACTAACTGATCTTGCTTGATTGAGTTTTCGATTAGCTCATAGGTAAATGATGCTTTTCTGATAATTGAAATAGTTACGCCTACAATAATGACAATATAAGGAAACTCCCTCAACATCAGGAGGTAAATTGTCCGTTTAAATTGTGTGTTAACCGAAGTTTTAATCAGGTTCCTGCACGATATATTGCATAAAAGCAAACCGAGTATGAATTTTGTTTCCCCCTCGATCCTATATAAACCCCCGATTAGTCTGGTAATACGAAAACATTTTGCCGAGGGTGCTTATACAAGCAAAGCAACTGCAGAATATAATATCGATTGCATTCAATATCCCGCTGGAAATTAGTCGATATTTGTTTGGAAATAATTTCCTGGAGAACTGCCTTTTTATTAGACGACACTCAACCAACTTGTAATAATTTCGTAGATAGTCCAAGGGGAATTCAGCACTTAAAGTAATTGTGACCAATAAATGTTTACGAGGTTATCCTGATCATCGGACGATATTTGTTTTATGAAGTGATGAAGTACTTTGGGATACTGTTAGTGGATATCAATTGCCAACAACTTTCTCAGTACAGGAAATAGAAATTCTTATGAATGGAAAACTATTGATATATGAATACTCGGTATTGTTTTGTGTCTGAACATTTTGAGCTAATTATTGGTGATGCAGAGATTATTTGAAAACATAATAACTCGATAAGGAAGCTGTCCATCTCATCGAAAAATATTGTCACAACATTAAAATCGTATCTCATTGTCATGCAAGTTTTCGTACAGAAATATCTGATTTGGCCATTCAAGTAGAAAGTGCAAGTTTTATAACTTCTTTGCCAACAGATGATTTATAGTGAGAATTCAAAATCTATGGATTTCACCGATTCTTCAGTCATTCATCTGATTTTATGGCATTTTATAGTACTGACCAAATTAGTTTCCAAATTATTAGACGTATCGAACGCAATTTTACTCTTCAAATTGGCTAGGATAACCATTGATTATTGCATAAATAATTTGAAAAATCAAGGAATATAAATATCCCCTGAGGTATGTTTTTACATAATCTAGATACTATATTTTGTGCATCAGAATTCTGATGATGGCAAATCTCATTTCAATAACATCGTCTTGAATAATTACATGAAGCTTGGTAATCTAAATCTGTGTTTGGGGATCATTACCAAGCTCATCAATGGACTTCTGTATCAGGTCTATTGAAATTAATTGCTTAATTCGAAGTTGTTTGAAAGTTTCCATATTACACAATGACGGACGCATTCATATTCATATAAATAGGTACTAGAATAGGAAAACAGTTTTCATTGTGCCACACACAGCGTTTCTAAACCGACTCAATAACATATAATATTTTTCTCTATGAAATGCTACAATGCATCCAACACTACATACTGGCGTGACATGTTCATAATCTCAAGACTACCAATACCGACACGCTCCTTCAATGTGTTTTCAACATTTATCGCTCTCTAATACATACTTCTATGTTTATTTCCGTTTCATCACTTCGTTTGCTCATGTTGAATGTTGTAACTCAAACTTCATCGACTTATTAATATTAAAAACTGTAGAATCTCTGGCTTCACTATTTCAATTACTTTAGTCTGTCCTTAATTTCTTTACGGATGCGAACGATTTTTTCAAATTCTGAACGAACGTTGGCAGAAGCTCATCTGGATTTAACCTTTTTTGCAGTTCTTCACAGAATTCGGGTTAGGTTAACCGATTCAAGATAGCCCCTCAAAGAATATCTTGTGGCACTAAGTCTAGTGATGTCGGTGGTCAAACAACAGCACATTATTTTTCGTTCATTCACCGCGGTAGATGATTTTTATCTATTGACTTATAGTATTGTAACAAGCCTGGATCCGGACCTAACCTCTCGGCGAGTCTAGAAACTACCGATATATCGAGAACTCTATCAAAAACATAAATATACTCGCGCATCGAACAGTAAGAAGTAGGAAATTCACCGTTCATTTAGATGTAAAGAAAACTACGTACCCAAGAGTATTGCGGATACAAATCAATCAGTTTTATTCATCAGTAAACATCAATTAGGTGAAGGTAAATTAATTAACGTTTATAATAAAACTCCAGTGTGACGTTCACAGATTTTGAAGAAGCCACTGAATGGCGAAACAATTGTCGCGGTTGTAAACCAATCCTATCTCTGGTGCCCCGATTCATCTGGAGGGTGCGCTGGTATGTCATTAACCTCAGTAAACAGGAGTGGTCGGTGGATCAGCGGTCTAATGCACAGGTCGTTCGAAACTTCAGCATAGCGATAGTCGGTTTGAGCCCGATGTAGGTAAAAGAAAATTTTTCTCATCTACTTTATATCGGATCGATAGGCCACCGCATGCCTTGGTGAAAAGCAAGTGTATTGTGAGTTGTCTCGATGCCATTCTCGTCTGGTGCTAGCTTGGAGTGCACACCGACCACCCGAGGTGGTGCTGTAGGTTTTCCTGCAGCTGAAAAGTGAATACGCCACCAAAAAACAGTAAATCGCCTTGGAGCGCCACGGCAAATAATAATAATAATAGCCGTCCTCTACCCGCACAAGCTATGCCTTTGGGTACACTCAACGAGTGTTTATGAGGGAGTATTATTATTAAACACTCCTTACGTCGGTGGGGTGAATGAATGCTTGGTCCGAGAATCAAGGAGCCCGAGTAGCCGGAGTGAACCAGGACTTACGGCCTTCTGCATTCTTCCGGCAATGATTTCTGCCGCATCACGGCAAGCCGGTATGATTCTCAGATTCTCAGAGCAGCGTTTCCATCATTCCACCAGGTACCGCTATGATTAGAACTAAGATTTCAACAGAATGGATTTGGTAAAGCCTGCAGAGTTCAAAGAGTAAGTCTAGATATTTTGTTCGTTATTCCTCCTCGTTTTGGACAATGTTCGTTTCGCCAGGGGCTGAAAACTCCATGATGGAAATCGTCCTACTTTGATATTCGAAGAGGACATCAGGCTTATTGGTTGTATTTGCTTGAGGGTGGGGAATGAGTAGTTGCGATAGATTCGGCACTTCACAATCTCTACAACGGACTCAATATCTTCCGGAGCATCAGGCAACACTAGTGTCTCGTCTATACCGTACGAGTGTCATAGGTAGTACTACAATACTCCTAGCAACGCGTTATTCCACGACTACGATAGACGGTGGACCAGGATGTTGAGGACACTATCGTGGTTGGCCTTTATAATCTCCGATCTTGTTTTGCTAATTCAGCCCACTGACCTGAGAAAAGGAAAAGTAAAATTCTTGAATAAGCCGAGGTCTTCTATGTTCTTGGAGAAGACCCCATGTATTGGCTTAGGCGTATGAGGCTGCAGGAGCATTTCTGTCCTCGCAGCTGTGATGTGAGTTTTTCCTCGGTGAAAAAGTTTGGATCACCCCGATCAGTGTTGAATACGAGACCAAGTTCATCAGCTGCACGGGCTAATGCCCTAAAAAATAATGCTCCGATCTCTGATTCTTCATGATCGCAGACTCTGCAAAAAAGGGGATCTGAACTCCTGATGACTCAACAGGCTACATCCAGTACCATTCTGTTATGTAGACTTTTCAAACTCAAAACTTCACGGTCTCCCCGTTGTCTGGGGAAGTATAACTGTGGAACAGACGATTAAGAATGCAAGCTCCTATTTTGCGAGTTTTAACGTCAAGTTGTCGCAGCTCCTTTTGAGTCCATTTCACCACTCCAGAGGAGTAGATCCTCTTGCAGGAAGCTTCGAACTGCGCTAGGACTGGAGTATCTAACACGTGGAGGCTATTGGAAGAAGCGAGGAGGGTTATTGCGGAACTTCATGTTTTCAATGATGCTTCTTGCTCGCCTCACTATTGACTTCTTTGTAGCCACCAGCATTCGTATCCTATCAAGACAGTGCCATTTGATGGTGAACAGCACGCCTTGATTTAATGTGTAGAGAGGTCGTCTTAATTTCGCGGCAATTTGCCGCACTGTGTGTGTGAAAGGCATGTTGGCTGCCACGCATTTCATCACACATTGGATACGAGACGCGTGTGGTCCCTGATATTTTGTGCAGAAAAGGTGGCATGCTCTGGGAGTATCACATCCTACAGAGCATGCATTCTCGCCATGTATCCTCTCCGGGCAGGCCCACTGCTCTCATAGCAACGCAGAAGACCTTCTCTTGATTCTTCGGTTCACTCAAAGCGTCCGATGATATCGCCATTGTCATTAATTGGCAAATCAGTATATAGTAAATTATTATTATCATTGTTACTATGGCGTTGCAATTCAATAAATGAATCCAGAGATTCAATATATACTCTATTTATTTTTTAAAGAAAAAAAAAAAGAGCATGAGATATTATTGCTTTCTTTAGAGGTCCTTTTTTCCGAGCTTTACAACATGTATCATAATTAGTTTTTTTTTTGTGGGAATGACTGGAGCTAAACTGACGACGGAGATGGCTTGCTCTCAGTTCAATATAGGCGATATTGACAAATTGTTCATTAACAGATAAATTATGTTGAGTATGTGAGTAAAATACATGAAAAATGCTTTTATTAAAAAATCCGTTTCCACGTTGCATTGAAATGGCGTATCTGCTATGTGTACCGTAAATGAATTCCTTATATCCTGCGTTTCCTGATCGAAACAAATATCAGCTCTGCTCTGTGGGAAATGCCAGCGAGTAATTAAGTATTATGTGGAGCTTTTTGCAATTCTAGAATTAAATTCCTTCCATACTTCAACCCAAATAAATTAACATTAACCTTTGCCAAATCCTATTCACATGTACTTAAACAACCACGTTGCAAAATTTATAAGTTTACTTTCACTTTGAAGAAGCTATTGTTGTGATGTTGCAAATTGAAATAGTGAAGATTATTAGCATCGAACATTTTTTCATACAATTGAAACAATTTTCATTTTCAGACATTCATATTTATCACATTATAGCCGTGTATTGAATATTCATATGGTGAAATGTTGTTCGATTACCAGAAGCACTTACAATAGTGTCCTCTTTGAGAAACTTTGCACAAATGTAGTTCAATGTACGACTTGGTATTAGACATGGAAGTAGTTGTTTTCTGTTAGATTTGTTTCATATATTCCACTTCGTTGGTATCTTTAAAGAGATCGGTAAAGTATTACTAAGTATTACCAAGTTTATTTTCTGGTTTTATGGCGATTTCTCCATAGGGCAATATTTGGAATAGACCAGGACTGGGGCCCTATTCCTTGTTATCTATAGAAATCAAAACCATTCTAACATTTTCATTAGATTCCATCAGATTCATTCTAGTGCACGTTATCGCTTTCTCGAATTTTATATCCAAGGACAGATGCAACCTAAAAGGAGAAGTTTGACCATGTGTGTCCCCTCTATTTTGTAAAATATACTGCGACTTTGGGTATTATGAAACATTTTACGTTTATCATGTGGATTGAAAATATTCATTAATAATTGTAGTAGTGAAATTCAACCTATTTGAATTTAAATCAGCTTTTGACATTACCTCGAAAATGCTCTTCTATATGTTAACAAAATTTACATCTAATAGACTTTTGCCAACCATATAGTACAAGGCAAAAAGTGAAATGTGTTTTTGTTTTCCTCCATACCTTATTTGAATAACAAATTTCTTTGAGTGTAGTGTTTAGTTGGCTTTAAATCTCCATTGAATTTCCCGTTGAAAAGTATAGAATAAATTTCGAATTTAGGGTCGCAGAACCTAACATGAAAGGTCGGAACAAATTTCTTTGTAGCAAGGATTAAACAACCCCTCGCAGTTTTGACCTGTAATCCAATAGGGGAAATAGAACGGGAATATGTTTTTGAAGAAGTTGTTATGACCATTGATTTTTATCAAAAAGAATATTTTCTTTGTCGTTGTTGGAATTATTTTCCAAGCGAGCGACAACACGATATAACCGTTCACAGTTGAAGTTTCTGGATTACTTTTCTCCAATATTGAAATAAAATTCACTCCTTTACGATATTTCATTTCCTTGCGTGAAGTATCATGTGGGGAGAAACGTTTAAATGTAGCAAGAATTCATTATCTGTCAGATTATTGAAATTTTGTAATTTTTAAAACTTTGATTAAGTTCAGTTCAAATTCAATATTTTGAGATGAAAATCTATTGGAAAAGTCAAATAAAACAATTAGATTGGTTGTGAGATTAGGCTTGATCAGTTTAATCATTTGATTTTGGTAAAACGAACATTGAACTCATTGGGTTTCAACTGAATCATTATTAGATGAATTGAAGCTGACTTTGTCACTTTCCGTTTGTAAGTTTGGTGAAGATGAATGTTGTTGATTAGTTATTTTCTTCACTTTCACATGGGAAGAAAACATGTAGTCACCGCAAATTCCGTGTATATATATTTCGTCTAGCGAAATATGTCGGACACAGTCAAAAGCTGGGCTTGTATTTCAAATTATCCAATCGTAGCCCATACTCGCCTTCATATAATCTGAAATGTTTTTATAAGGAGTGTAAGTAAGGTACAGTTCTTTCAGAGTGAGCAGTACGAAATCCGTTGCATTCAATTCGGGATTCCTTGAATCTGGGTCTTATATGAATCATTACTTTTCAACATCCATTCATACAAATTTACAAATTTTAAAAGTTCTCATTTGTAATTTTTTAGAAAATTTGATTCCTCACGAAAGCCTCTGCATACTGATGATGTTGACAAATATGAACATTTCTTAGACCAAAGTACCTTTCATTATTCACGAAATATTGAAGAAGTAACAATTGAATTAAGGGATCGTACATGTTACAGCCACCTATTGAGATATATATTGGGTTTGATTATTTCATTAAAATGTTTATATCATTCCACTCCATCATATGATCGCCATCAGATGTGAGAATATGTTTGGATATTTT
Source organism: Chrysolina americana (assembly GCA_958502065.1). Classification (NCBI taxonomy): domain Eukaryota; kingdom Metazoa; phylum Arthropoda; class Insecta; order Coleoptera; family Chrysomelidae; genus Chrysolina; species Chrysolina americana. The sequence goes on from OY293420.1 coordinate 49,182,061, forward strand.
GAAATAATTATTTTTCGATTTCTTATGTGATGTTTATGGTCGTCCTGGTAACTGGTCTCGATGTCACTCACCTATATAACTTTCACCACAAGATCAAGGTATGTTGTGTGCTTTGAGCTACTGAAGATGTCAACGCGCGCGAATGAAATTTTCGTATTTTTGGTGGTGTTTGGTATTTCTTAAATTGTATTCACATCATTGGTGCATTCAATGAGTTTATTATAAACACAATATTCAATTCGGTAATAATTCATCCTGCTACATTGAAACATTGTAAATATAATATTTGGTCTTTCCTAGCTCGTACAGGTCTCTCGAAGATTTCTGAGGGTTGCTCGTAAAAGTGTAGCCTGTTGACGAACATTTTAGAACGAGTCATTGTATCTGTACGAGAAAGTTCATTCCAATTAACACTTATGTCAGCCATAACGAAGTATACGCCAGAGGCCAAATAGGTAGTAGTAGTAGTTGCAGGGAAGCCACTGCTGCAGCTAGACAAAGTAGTCTACCATGGGCCCATTTTGCCATCCCCGGTCCCCTCATCCATGACGTGCTCCTTAAACAACCTAGCTCAGCCTGCATGTGCTCCTCAAAGTGAATCCTTGAACTATGTGTGTCTGTGAGGGTGCTTATCAAGGGAACGAGTTCTTTCAATCTGCCTCTTTGTGAAAGCCCCGGTAGGGATGATTCTCAGTCGGGCGGTGCGGCGGGCGCGGGTGATTCTGTTACTGGCTATCGGACCCGCATTATCATGCTCTTACTGGAGACGGGTTTTCGAGTTCCTCGAGTTCCCGCAGCGAGTTCTCTCCATCCGCATCCTCGTGAAAGCCCTGTTAGGGCTGAGCTGCTTTTCAGTTGGGCGCTACGGCGGCTGCGGAGGATTTATTCGCCGGCTACCAGTCTGGCAGCACCAGATACAAGGTCCCTCCTCGGCTTCCTTCGAAAGCAGGTTTTTCAGTTTTCACTGCGAGTGATTTCAGTCCACCTCTTCGGGAAAGACCTGGCAGGGCTAGTTCCCAGCTAGGAGTGCGGCGGCGGGACATTTTTCCACTGGCTATCAGGTCCGCAGCACCCGATCCAAGGCCCCTGAAACGAGGCCCTTCTCGGCTCCCAATGAAGACGGGTTTTCCAGTTTCGCACATCCCCCTGTTATGTGTAAATATGTATATATTAAGTGTCGGGGAAAACTTTCGTTTTTGACGTTAGTGTACTGTGAGCTAGGGCATCACCGGTCGCTACTCCCTTTGGCTGTGGCATCTCAGCCACCCCACTTTACTCTCATCAGCCGTTATGACAGGTCATGTCGTTGCCCAGAAGCCCAGGATTCACCACGTGGAGGTTAGATTAGCGTTGGGACGCTGGGTTGTCCTCGAAATATTCTTGGTGCCAAATTCATCATGCGACATCCCTTATTGGTCCTTTTTGGTGGCCAGCGGATGTCCGCGGGACATACATGGTATAAATCAGAGACGTTCCCGGGATTTCCAGAGGATGTACATATGTTGTTAGGATACGAATGAGTACGAAACATTCAAATTATAAAATTAAACGTATTCATCCCGTCGGACCTCGAAATGATCTATTCATCAGTACATTGTTTACTATAAATACGCATACCGAGATATACTTAGATTTATAATATATTTCGTAATATTCAAGTAATATAGTATTGAGGAATCATCAATAATAATAAAATATTTAACATTTAGCTATATGCAAAATAATATTCCATTTTGATACTGGAAATGGTGTTATTTGAATATATTTGCATTATCCCGATGTTTTTTGAGGAACTTCATACGGCTTCCTACGTGCAACTCTCTGAGGTCTTCAGGAGACTTGTGTGAGCTGGAAATGACGAGCGTCTCACCTTTTAACGTGCGATCCCATCCACGGTCGAGAATTTTGTTCGAAAGTTTCTGTCAGTATGTCAGTCTTCAATCCAAACAGTAACCGCTTCCACGATCACTTAGCTGTATTTTTGATAGCTGTACTTCAAAGGTTTATCTCAATTTCCTAGTACAGTTATATATTAAGCATTTAACGAAAATTTTTATTGGGAAATATCACATATATGAATCAAAATACATTACAGAACGTGTTACAGACGGCAGCGTGGCCGAGCGGTCTAAGGCGCTGGTTTTAGGCACCAGTCCGAAAGGGCGTGGGTTCGAATCCCACCGCTGTCAGCTTTTTTTTTATCACATTCATCAATTTCAACTTCCAACATGTTAACAATATAGAAATCTTTATTTTTTACGAAGAGACAGGATTCACCAAAACATATAATTCTCGCCCGTCACTGAAAGGGAAAGGATTTGGAACAATTAGTATCGACTTTTCATGTTTGGGAAAAAATTATTTGGTGGTGGGTCATAAGGATATTATTTTTTGAAGAGATTATGCGAACTTCCATCGTTATATAAAATTTCTGAATCCGAAAAAAAAACTTGTTTTCTTTGTTTTCAGGAAAATATGTTTTTACTAATGTGCCCCAAGTTGTATCACCCCCTCGAACCCCGCACCCCTAGTTGAGAAATTAGTATTAAAATAATGGAAATGGTTCCATGGTATTTTCGAATGCAGGTTATAATTTTCTATAATCCAACAGATATATTTGCAAAAATCTTGAATTTCTATTTGAATTTGAAATGTTTTTTTCCCGACTTGAAATATTATATAGAATTGCTGTTCTGTCCTATTATGTTCTACTCAACCGATTGAACAGAAATATCTGAATATTCATCAGAATAATATTTGGAATGACGCGTCGGATGGAAATGTATAAGGAATACTAAACTTTTCTTGCGATAGAAAACACGCTTTTTTCAAATTCATCAGTTACGTTTGCCCTACACATCACGAGCAAAGTAACGCCATTTCTCCTTTTGAAATGCGCTGGATCCGCAAAAGACACTCACACAAACATAAACTGTTTTTTGTTTCTCAATGTGTTTCGAAGATATTCATAACACAGGCGTTGTGATGAGCAATTTTTATTTCTGGTTATACTTCCACAAATCTCATTGAATTTCCAATTATGTTGCATCGTTGTATTCAGGATTGAATTATGTTTAAAATGGCACGTGAGATTTCACAGGACGTTGGTGGCGGGTGGGTGTTCGTGGCGCAATGACATTTCTACCTGAACAGTTCCTTCTCCAAAAAAAAACAAATCAGTGAATTATAATTTTACAGATAGTCAGAGTGGGAAGTTTTAAATTGAATGCACTAATTGATCCGTGTGATATGAAGGGAACCGATGTGAGTAGATATAAGTGTTTTCACATGATTTACTTACTCATAATTGGCGATAATTGTTTACCACCCACAAAAGGAAATTCTGTAATCTTTGAGGAAAACTCTGTGAGACGAGGGTCGCAAGAAAGGAGATAAGGTAGGAATATTTCACGACGTCTTAAAGATCGTGGAACGTATAGAGAAGACCCTAGTGTCTGCAAAATATTCCCGTATAAATAGAAGATGAAATTTTTGGCGAACCCTCTGATAAACGAGCAGCTATACATGCCTATACTTCAAAATATATAGAATCCGACCGCACCCCTCTGATGACCCGACAATGACCTTTGATGATAAGAAGTTGTTATTTGGACAAGAATGAATGTATTCTGACCCATCAAAAAGCGGGCCAAGTCGAATCCTATTTTTGAGGTCACTTCAAAACATATAAAATCCGACCGCACACGTGTGATGACCCGACGACCTCGGACAAAAATGAATGTATTCTGACCCAACACAAGTCGGGCCAACCCGAATCCTATTTTTGAGGTCACTTCAAATTATATAAAATCTGACCGCACCTCTCTGATCACCCGACAATGACCTTTGATGAGAAGTTGTTATTTGGACAAGAATGTATGTATTCTGACCCAACAGATAGCGGGCCAACTCGAATCCAATTTTTGAGGTCACTTCAAAATATATAAAATCCGACCGCACCTCTCTGATGACCCGACAATGACCTTTGATGGTGAGAAGTTGTTATTTGGACAAGAATGTATGTATTCTGACCCACTACAAAGCGGACCAACTCGAATCCCAGTTTTGAGGTTACTTTAAGATATATAAAATCCTACCGCACCCCTCTGATGACCTTCAATGACTTTTGATGATAAGGAGTTGTTATTTGGGCAATAATGAATTAATTCTGGTCAACCACAAAGCGGGATATCTCGAATCCTATTTTTGAAGTCACTTCAAATAAATAAAATCCAACCGCACTCCTCTGATGACTCGACAATGACCTATGATCTTCGATAATGAGTTGTGATTCGGACAAAAATTAATGTATTCTGACCCAACACAAGTCGGGCCAACCCGAATCCTATTTTTGAGGTCAATTATATAAAATCTGACCGCACCCCTCTGATGACCCAACAATGACCTTTGATGATAAGAAGTTGATATTTAGACAAGAATAAATGTATTCTGAACCACCACAAGATGTGAGTGCTATACCCAGTGCATGTCGCATTTGGGCCTTGTACATCATAAAATGTTCTAGTGGAGATGATTTGCGGTGATATTTTCACGGGATGCATGGTATTTCTGATGATACTCCCCAATCATACTTCATTGGAATTGTTCCACCGGACATGCTCACAGTACGTTCAATGATTTTAGCATTTTTGGAATAAAGCAAGCCTTCGGTTGGATTGCATTGACTTTTTCCAGGTTGTTGGAATCTCCTCACAGAATTATCACCGAATGTACAGAATATTATCAAATACAACACTGTGTGCAGGGCAGAAAGCAGTTTTCAATATTTCAAGTTAGAATTGGAGCAAAAGGCAATATCTCTGCGGTTTTAAAGTGAGATATAAGTTCAGGAATGCTACCTAAATAAGCACGAATGCTTTTTATTACTTGTGGCTTATTTTTAGGATACCTCGGATACCTACGGAATTATATCTTGCATCTCCTAAATAATGTGGTGCAATGCAGGCAATTTTTTCGAGGTAGCATCACAGAAATTCCAATAAGGGAAATCTGGGCAAAATGCTTTCCATTTTATTTATACCAATGATCTTACAGCTACGATATTATCAGAAGTAGCACAATATGCTCATTTTTAGGCTGCAGTGGTTCTGGGATCACGGTGATGGACGCCCGTTCAGGAAATGGATATTATAATTTATTTCTATCAAGTGAACATCTTTGGCTTTGATGTGGATTCATTACAAGACATCGAGACCTGAAAAAAATTAATGACGTTACTAGAACAAGCTCACAATGGAACATTTTTCCTGTGTAAAAATGTTCCGCACGCTATTCCACAATCTCCCTATTCCTGATGATAAATATGCCTGGTAGTCTTAATTCGTTACGTTAGTAGGTTGAGTGGGTTTCGTTTAGTAATTCTCACGCATATTTTGCGGTGATGAAACACTTGTTGCCGTCAGGTCTGATTTGTTTTCCTGTCGTTCAAATAAATGGTATCGTTGTGGATGTTATTGTTCCCTACCCTGCACTATTTCATATCGATGCACCGTGCATAATGATATTTGCATGTCCAATTTGCCATTCTGTCCAAAAAAAAATCTCCATCCCCAGGTTGACAGTACGTATACTAGTTATCGTGGTTTCGTATTCCACAACATGTCTCGGATGAATTTATGATGTGCTCGTTGTTACCAATGAACGAGAAATAATAACGCGAATAGGTGAGAGTGACAAGTGAAAACTCTGGATGCATGCGGAAATATAGTTTTTTGTTCTTCTATTATAATCCGTGTTGACATAGGCATATGTTCAATATAATTCATATAGATATAATTATTATTTTGTGCTCCCATTCGGAAACTTTTGAGTGGAAACAAAAATCTTTGTTTGTATTTTCAAAATTTAAAATTGTATTCGGCTAGAAATTATTCCATTCTTTTCTATTATTAAAATCATTGTTCTTGAAATTAGAGGAGGGGAGAAGTTGCGCATTTGGTCCAAACATTTTTTCTGAAATATTTCTTCGTTGAAATGCAGAAGAACACCAAAATCAGCTACCACGTCGACAGAAGATGCAAACAGAATATTGGGTTGAATGACGGAAAATAAAAGAGTTGACCAAGTGGCATATTTCTCTAATATATCTAAATACAATAATTAATCGAACAAAGTTAGAAAAGTGTGTGTCGGAGAGAAATAAAATAAATGAAAATAAATAATTCCGACTGGAGTCGAAAATACCCTTCTCTCTACACATCTCCACAAAGTGTAAAAATGAGGCAAATATCTGACATAAACCAACTACTTCCCTCTACGGACATTGAATTACATCTGTCATCCTTTTGTGCATTGGTCCTCAAACGGGACACTATTTGCAAGTGCTGATTGTAATGAAAGTCATTGATATCATCCTTCATTTTGGTGCAAATGACCACCCGCATGCATACATGTTTGGAGGTTATTTCCTCTCATCAGTGCAAGGATAGGTCGGACAACAATTGAGTGTACTTAACTGAATACTTTTCGTACGAAGCTACACCCAGCCTATTGACAATCAGTACAGTTTTCACAAGTGCAAGAGCTAACGCTAACAGTGTTATAAATTCTTTAGTATGTTTGAAATACTGTTGCTAGACGGTCCACACTTTGTCTGTTGTATAAATTTACACTTTTTTATTTTTTTCAATGTGGATATAAATAGAAGTGGTTGCTGAATTCGAAATACTCATATAGATTTCATTTACAAAAAGTTATAATAGAGAAAACCATTGGCTGATCATGAGAATAAAAATTATATTGATATCAAGAATCGTTTGGATATATTCGTTCAATAGAAAACTTGTTTGTTTAGGATGGCGTTTTGGGATGTACTGAAAATAGTTCATTAGGAATATATATATGTCTATCACAGCGATTCAATTTCAGAGGTTTTGCACTCAAGAAAGCTCTTGCTATGTTGGAAGATGATACTGAAACTGCTGAGAGAGTAAATGCAATTATCATTTTTCCGCCAGAAAATGCCACGTGTTGGTGTATTCTTACAATTGATTATCTTTCTTGCATGTCAGTTAGGAGCACCAGCGGAGTTCGGATTTCATACAAATAATGAATAATCAATGCTATTTATTCATCAGGTGTCGATGTGCCCTTATCTGGGTTATCAAGAAATCAACAAATCTTGAAAGAACTATTATTACCTAGTGTTAACAAGAAGATTCGCCTACATCTGAAATGATCTTAGAGCATTCTCACGATATACAAAATTCGGACAGTACGAATGGAGTATTACTCAAAACTCATTTGTTAAAGGAATAATCGTAAGTGATAGTAATAATGATATCCAACATAATAATCGAACACCTAATAACATTCTGAATTCAAAGCTTTCATTGGGGATTTGTTGCTTAGTGGTTGCGAACTGGTGTCAATGAGAATGAGAAGTATATATCGGGAGCGTGAAAAAGATTGACATTACAAGTTGGTTCTCTAGTTGTTCAAAATAAAAAACAAGCCACTTTCGTTGAAGGGCGTTCGAGTAGAGTACAAAGGATTGATCTGCGTTACGACCGGTTAGACAATCAAATGATTATGCAGGCAAAATAGACCCGGTATGGAGATTGTGATGAGAGGACAGCCACAAGGTGCACAAAATGTAATATTGAAGTACACGAGAAATACTTTGTTCTATTTCATTCCAAAGGTTTTCCTTCAGGGTAGTACATCTGTCTATCTTTCAAAATGGCGGCCCGACGCCAATTTGAAACAATTTTTCAAATGGCATGGGGGGTCGAGTGATACCTCATTCGAAATGTCTTACAATGCTCTATACGTCCCCAAGATTTCAAACAAAAATATATTTCCAAAACAAAATGGCGGTACATAATGTAAGAACTCTCTTAGAGTAACCCCACCCATGTTAACTTTTGAACGGATTAGAATTCTGTTTTGAATTTTTTTTGGTTTAATGGAAGTTCATACGCTTCTTTTTGACAACAAAAAAAATATTTTTTTTTAATGACGTCGGTCGGCTATTCAATTTTTTTAATGGCTATGGAGGTCGAGTGATACATCGTTTGAATTGCATTTCAATTCTCTAAAAAACAACAAAATTTTTAACAAAAATATTCGTCCAAAACAAAATAGCGGTACATAACATTATATACCGCTATTTTGTTTTAGATGTATATTTTTGTTTGAAATTTTGGGGACGTATAGAGAATTGTAAGACGTTTCGAATGAGGTATCACTCAACCCCCCATGCCGTTTAAAAATTTCTTTCAAAATGGCGGCCCGACGAAATTTGTTTATCGTCAGAAAGTAGCTTATGAACTGCCATTCCTCCAAAAAAAATTTCATGCGAAAATTCCAATCCGTTCAAAAGTTAACAGGGGGGGGGGGGGTTACTTTATGGACATACTACGGTCTTGATTATATCAAATAAAATACTTTACTTTTAGTAAAATTATTTCTTAAAAATTGTCATTGTGCCTCCAGGATAGATCAAGTATTTCAATATTCTAATGCAAAATTTCAACTTTTATCTTTGGCCCCGATTAGGTTAGGGTCATTAATTAATCTCGAAAGGGGAGGGTTGCGATCTACCTTCCACTATTTTGCACTCCTCCCCAGTGGAGATGTATTACAAAGTTTCTAGTGGGTTGTTCCAAGGATTTTTTGTTATAATGTCTCTTATAGAAAAATGAGCTTCTTCCAGCGAATGTTAAAAGTGTTTATTGGTCTGGGAAACAAATAAAGAGATGTTCGTTTTCATTAAAATAGCACAATTTACTTTCAGGTATCGCCAACTCTCGGAATGACTCCATCCGTTTTGAACCTGGGACCTTGGATGCTACCACGGGGTCCTTATACGTAGCTGTAACGTGTGCTTTGGCACTGATTACCCTAATTGTGATAACTGCTTCAGCTATTTGCATTAAGAAGAATTCGAGGGCGCAAGAACCAACGTGAGTATTTACATATGTATACATTAAACTAAACTAACTCAAATTAGCAGTATGGTCACAGGCAGATTGCTTGTATATGAGATAGATTAGAAGACGAATATGACATGCCGCAGTTTAGTTATTTTATTATAAGTTCTGTATCATGAAATTAGGACAGCTGTCAGTACAAAGAAAAACAAATACCAAACATCACTATTCATCTGCATACATGAAAACTTTTCATTTTCTATATGACTTGGAAGTGAAACAGCAAGGCTTGGTCTTTGACAATTCTCGGTGTTACTCTCAGATTCCTCCAAGATGATCTCACCTTTTTTAACGTAAAAATCATCATCATATAAAAATTTTAACAATTTTAACAATAACAATAGTGGAGAAAACTCTTCATTCCATTGCAATCTGTCTTGTTTTCAAAATGATGACGGAAAATATGAATATTATCTGAGTACTTCTGTTTTGAGATTAGTTCGGAACTCGTATGATGGTATTCATGTTGAATTTTTCTGAAAAATAATGAATTCAGTTTGAAATCTTAATTATTGAAAAAGAGACTGTAAGTTATCAGTATTAGATTTGATATATGTATAATCTAGTAACTCATTTTTCCGCCTGTGACATGTGCGACAAACATCGACTCTATGAAACAGTGTCCTGTAGTTGACATTCCAAACTATCAGTAGTGATAGTGAGAGTTGTCCAGCCGTTTTGGATGGCTCAACAGCTAACGCAGTTTCTCTAGTCCTAAAGCTTTTGAAAAGTTCATAATAATCATAATATCGGATTGCTCGAGACTAGGTCCCTCTTCTATACAGGTGAGGTTGAGTTTAAATGTGAGTGGCACTCCACCACGACCCATGGCCTATTCTGGCTCATCCTATGTTAATATTACTCAGAGTATATCCATCCTCATATCGGGAGAATCATTTGTCGGATTTTATGGCATTACTATTTCATTACCAAATACTAAAAATCTGGTTATGGCCTCTCCAGGGCATGTGTATAAAATAATTTAATAAAAATGAAGAATCACAAATTTGTATTCACAAACTAATAACAATAGCGTGTATGTAACTCTCTTTCCGTCGAAGTCAGCAATACATTGTTTACTAGTAGAAGTAGTAGCAGTCGGGCTGCTACTGCTGCCAAGCAAGTAGGCCAGCATAGATCCTTTTCACCGTCCCCTAATCTCCTCATCCATGGTACTTTCTTTGAAGAAACTGCTTAGTTCTACCTTCCTACAGTATGCCATTGCTCTCCTCAAAATGTTTGGGTAGTGTTTGCGAGTTCCTTCAATACTCCTCCTCGTGAGTTCCCAGGCGGCATTTGCGGGGGCCGCAGATGATTAAATCACAGGGGATCATCTCCGCAAATTCTGATCCGGGAACCCTCTTTGGCTCCTATCGGCAACAGGTTTTCCGGTTCTCATCGCAAGTTCATTCGATTCGCCATTCGATTCGCCCTTCCGTGAATGCCCTGGTTGGGCTGGATCTCAGTCAAGCGCTGCGGTAGCCGTGAGTGATTCGTTCACCGGCTATCAGTTCTGCACTACATGATCCAAGGCCCCTTCCTTCAACCGCCATTGAAGACAGGTTTTTTTTCAGTTCTCGCTCAAGTTCCTCCAATCTGCCTCCTAGTGGAAGCCTCAGTAAGTCTGTTTTCCAGCTGGACGGTGCAGTGGCCACGGACAATCCATCACCAGCTACCAGTCTCGTAGTGCCCGATCCGAGGCCCCTTTTCGGCTCTTATTGGAGACAGAAGGATTTGTTAACAGTCTAGGAAAAAATTCGTGTCATTCATTCATGCACTTTATGCCTCTGTTCTTGGGTATAACTCTCTGACGTCTTTCCACCATCCTTGGACTCGAACACACGCTTTGGGCCCCCATTTTCCCGAGTAATGGAATTCTATTGGGTTCAGTAGAATCCAACCGCTGACGAATAACTTGTGATGTCTTGCCATGTTGGTCTTCGGTTTCTCTTTTTCAATCCGATGACTGAACCAAGATCTAGATCTTTCTCTAGACCTTTCTGGATCTTTCTGAAACCCCTGTGTTGCCTAAACTCCGGGAGATATTACGTCAATCGCGGAGAATGAAGAGCTTTACCAGCAGAGTATGGGAATATTTTCATTGTAAAATCATCGGATGCAGGCGAAACACATGGTTCGTCGTCTATAGGTGTCGGCCGCTGAACTTTCAGCTAGCATTGGACGGTACTTCGAAACCAGATACGGGAGAACATTTTGTCTCGAAAGTATCGTTATTAATAGGCGTCGACATGCCTTGACAAAAAACAAGTGTGGTGTGAGTTGCCTAGATACCGACTACCCAAGGTGGAACTGTAGGTTTTCCTACTGCTACATACTGCTACTGCTGCATAGTGGATAAGCCATAAAAATTCAATGAGTTGCCTGGGAGTGCCACGTCAAATGATAATAAAAGTCGTCTTTTACGAGTGTTTATAAGGAAGTATTATCATTATGGTTTCGTCTTCTTTCCTTGTTACTAATGAAATATTCACCCTTTGTACCGAACTATTGAACATTTGTGCGCTATTGAATTCCTATTGACATAGTCACCAGGTATACAGCGACTTTAACGGACCAATCAGATTTGCAGTTTATTTTTTTCATTCGATGACTAATATGAATGAGAGGCAGAATTTATTGAATTTATGTCCATTTCAACCATATACACAATGTAAAGAGTGATTATGTACGTTGAATACAGCATAAATTGATTAGGTGAGCGAGAATCCTCCTAACATTTTGAATGACCGCTAGGTGAAATTAATTTGTGTTATTGATTCAAATGACTGATGATTATTTCAATCAGTCACTTCAGTCGTTACTAATCAAAATGGATGGAATTGCAAATTCATCAGGGTCATAGTTGGTTTGGTTCGCACGAAATAAATGCGGTAGGTAGAGTATTGTAATCAAATCAACTTTTTTCATTAACAATTACAAACAGTGGAGTCGGAGTGAGAAAATTTAACAAAACTTTTGAAGTTTGAAGTGATACCATCCATGTGATAGCCTATAACAATCATTGAAGTGAGAACGGTATCTATAGTACTGAATATATTTCAATCAAAAAAGATTTATTGAAAATAATAATAATAAGTGTACCCAAAGAAATAGCGTGTGCGGGTAAAGGACAGCATATTGATCAAAGTTTTTTTTATTAATGTGATAGTTGTTAATTCATATTATTTTTATCTATATTTCATTCAAGAATGCAATTTTAATATGTATCTTCTTGTTCCTATACTTCAGAGTCCTGAGGATGAAACAATATAATTTGTTATTTTCTCGCCGATCGACTTAAAATCCATGGAATATACTAATTTCGTCAACCTGAATCGGCTGAATTCTTCTCTAGTTGAAAAGTTCATCAGGAGTTGAGAACTGTTATTTCCTGTCCATTTTTTTTTTATTCTATATTCCTCAATATTCAACAATTTTTGACTATGCTTTCCAAATTTGAGATCGATTTTGTGTCAAATAGAGATTTGATAGGAGGAACTCTGCAATTTCGAGCTGAACCTTAATTCGAAAATTATTATTTTCAGGAAAATCGCAAATTTCCATCAATCGTGTATCAACGAGCTGATTTCGAATTATGCATCCAGAATTAAATTCGAAAAACGATTAACAAAATGACAATTACAAGATTTCGAAGAAAAAATTGCCTTCATTTCTTTAATTCTTTGTTGAATCCAATTCACAGGACTTTATTCGAAATCAGCTCGTCGAGATATATCTGCGGGCGTATTGCTATATAAAAAAAATTAATTTCCAAAATTTGTTTTGTTCGTTTTATTTATTTTTCGAAAAATCGCAAACTTCTGACAAACGTATATCAACGGGTTGATTTCGAATTATGCATCAAAAATTGGATTCGACAAAAGATTAAATAAATAACGACAATTTTAGAGATTCCGAAAAAAAAATTGCCCCAATTTCGTTAACCCTTTGTTCAATTCAATTTTTGAGACGTTATTCAAATCAGCTTATCGGAATTCGTTTGAGAGTATTTTGAAATTTTCTAAAATTTGCCTTGGTATATGAAAAGTGTTGTCCGTTTATATTTGCGTTTAAAATCCACAGAGTGTAATAATTTCGACATTCTGAATCGATTTACAATCGCAGATTTGATCTGTCTCAATCTATTCTCGAGTTGAAAAGTGCATCCGGATTTGAGAATTTTTTATTGTATTACATTTTTTCACTTTCGTAAAACTCAACTTTTTTTGTATACGCCCACCAAATTTTAAATCGATTCCGAGTCCGATAGAGATTTGGTAGGATTAACGAAATAACGACAATTTTTGAAACTCTGAAGAAAAATTATCCTCATTTCGTTAATCCTTTAATAAATTACTTTGGTCGAAATCAGCTTGTTGAGATATGATTGAAGGCGGTTTGCGACTTTTCGCAGAGTAACGTATAAAAAATTAAAAAAAGTTGCATTTTTGGCCATATGAAAAATGTACATTTACAAAGGACAAAGGATTAACGGAATAACGAAAATTTCAGGATTCCGAAGAACAAATTGTTCTCATTTCGTTAAGCCTTTGTTGAATTCAATTTTCAGGGCGTTATATGAAATCAGCTTGTCGAAATACGTTTGAAAGCCGTTTGCGATTTTTTGAAAATTAAATAAAAATTTCGAAAATTTGCATTTTAGGGTATATAAAAAATGTGGTCCCGCAGATTTGCTCTATCTCATACTCTTCTCTTGTTGAAAAGTTCATCCAGATTTGAAAACTGTAATTTCCCGCCTTTTTTTGTTTTCAATTGTATTTTTTCCATATAATTCAACCATTTTTCTTTATATGTCAGCGAACTTGAAATCGATTCTGAGTCAAATGGAGTTTTGGTAGGCTTTATACAGAACCACTGCAATTTCGAGCTGAAACTCGTTTCGAAATTTTGATTTTATTGAAAATATGGACAGGATGTTCATAAATTCAGATGTGGAATCATCTGCGACTGAAAGATAACTCTTAGTTGCCATTTTCCACTGTTCAAGATAACCTCTTGGAAGGTATTCATATTGGAAATGAAATGAACCTACGATAAAAATCATTGTCGAGATATAATGAGGGCGGTTTGCGATTTTTCGAAATATCATAAAAAACAAACTCTGAAAATTTGTTCTTTAGGGTACATGAAAAATGTCCGTTGTTTCTTCCAAATTCAGAGAATATTCTACCTTGTCATTCTAAATCGATTGAACTTCGCAGAATTACTCTATCTCAAACGGTTCTCGAGTTGAAAAGTTCATCCGAAGTTGATAGCTGTAATGGACCGCCAAACTTTTTTTTATATTCGTAAAATTTAACCTTTTTTTGTATAAGCTTACCGAATTTGAAATCGACCCCGAGTCAAATGAAGATTTGGTAGGCTTTTTACGAAACCTCTAATAAGAGCGTATTTAGTATTTATTAAGAAAAGATTTGAATTCACGAATAACTAGTCTGTCGAACAAAAATGAGATAAAGGGTTTCCCTAAGTTGGAAAAGCAACCGTATACACGGGTTTCAGACTATTATTGGTCATCGTCAGTTCGGTATAGCCAAATGCAAGGATGTCCTACACTTGGATGAAAATAAACGGAATCAACTACAGAAAGCCAACAAACTACACATGTGTGGTTTCAGTTAGAAGACACTGATATTTCTTGATTATTCTTCATGCAGTAGCTTTATTGAATGATACAATGATCTATAGAATTCAGATCAGAATAACCATCCATCGAATAAACTTAAACTTTTTCAGCAATAATCAAGATATTTTTATCACCATCACAATACAATCCGTAGAACGTACATTTTCATCACGACATAATGATGACGTATCTGTGAGGTGTTATAATGGCTCCTTAACTCATTGATTGATTCACAAAGCCTTCACGGTCGAATGGAAGCTATTTTCGAATCTTGAAATACAATGAACTGAAAATTATTTGACAATGGATTGTTTCGTGACGATTGGAAAGAAAATCCAATGGTACAAGGCAAAGGCGAACCACGTATTTCACTTTAACTGTTTCATAACAAAAAAATTCTTGAAGTTGAAGATTTCTATTTAGATGTAATATTTACATTTGAAGCACAACAAAACAATCTTATTCCAAAAGTGTGAATTTTTTCATTTCCATAATGGAAAAAAGTTAATTCCACCCGTAATCGAACTCCAATTGGAAATGCATCACAATGCTCATAAGATTATATTCTTTATTTTTAATAATTAAGTAATCAGAATGGAGAATGTCTAATTATGATTTTCATCTGGTAGGTATTATGTGATGAAGAAAATATTTTGCATTTGTCATTAATCATTGAATTTCAATTGAAGTTTCAATTCAGTTTTCGTTCGATTTTGCTGAACACGAGTCAATAATATCAATATTGCATGGTAAAACTATCGCGCGGTCGTAGGAAAAATTATGTACATTATTTTTGCCGAAGTTATTTTTCATACTTGTCATATATGTACTATTTTTTGAAGGGTGCTACAATGACATGTTTTGGAAAGAGCAGCATTAGCTGAACTCCGCCACATCCGTAGGGTGAGTGATTACTGGGTCCGAGAATCATGTGCCCCGAGTAAACGGAGTGAACCAAGCATTACGGCCTCCTGCATTCTTCCAGATAAGTTTTCTGCTGCATCACGTCAAGCCGGTATGATTTTTAGATTCGAAAGCAGCGTGTATATCATTCCACCAAGTACCTCTATGATCAGAACCACTATTTAAACAGAATGGTTTGGGTAAAGTCTGCGGAGTTCAGAGAGTATAAGTCTCGATATTTTGTCCGTTTTTCCTCCCCTTTTTGCATGATGTTCGTTTCGCCAGGAGCCGAAAACTATATGACGAAAATCGTCCCACTTTGATGGTCGAGGAGGACTACGTCAGGCTCATCGGGATATATTTGCCTGAAAGTGGAATAAGTAGTTCCATAGATTCGGCACTTCTCATTCTCCATAACGGACTCAATATCCCCCGCATAAAGCAACACCGTTGTCTCGTCAAAACCGTACCGGTTTCATAGGTGGTTGTACAACACACGTAGCGCCGCCTTATGCCTGTGGATATAGGTTGAGACCGTTGACAGGCTGGACAGGCTGACAACAAATGCATTATTGTCTCAACTGCCCCACGTCACGCTCTGCATTTAGTGTCAGGGACCTCTATACCCATCACGCGGCTACGGTAGAGAAGGGTGTTCAAAACACCATCTCTGCAGGCCATTATGAATCCCTCGATTTCAGACTCGGACCACTTGACCTGAGAAAAGCGAAGGTCAGGTTTCTGGAAAAGCCAAGGTCTTCAATGTTCTTGAAGAAGACCCCATGCATTGGCTTATCCTCATGTAACTCTCCGCAGCTTTGACGTGGGCTTTTTGCTGAACGGGTTCCAACTCCGTGATTGATGACTTCACAGGCTCCATCTAGAA